>CM052548.1:19337350-19370664 GCA_028533065.1 Trachops cirrhosus
TTTTATAAATTATTAGCCAGTTAAAAATGTCATGGTGTCTCTTAAAACAGTTTAAAAGAGTATGAGCTAGGAAGATTAAATTAGATGAGATTAGGAATGCACTGAACAGTATCACAATACTTTGATTTCAAAATCAAATCCCTAAGAGAAGAGTGGGGGTGGCTGAGGGGTGGGCATAATAGGCAGCTGTTTACTTACAGTGGACTTAAAGGTGCACTGAAGGAAACTTTGCCCTGAAACTATCCCCTGTGCCTGTTCACTCACCAATGATCAAGAGTCTTAGACCAAGAAACAGAAGTCTTTACTTTCCACAGTTAGTGAAAAGGCATAAAATATCAACCATCCTATAAAACAGCATTCAGTTTGTCCTGAGACTGAGTGTTAAGAGAAGGGAGAAGGGAAAGACACATCACCAAATAGGCAGGTGAAATGGACATCTAAAAGTAATTTGAGAGGCACTACAGTGTAGTTAAAAGCACACCAAATAAAGAATAGGTCAGAACTAAGTTGAATCCTAGATTAGCCATTTTCTAGCTGAGTGACATTTCAAGGTGGTTTAATGGTTAGTGATAATGAATGTAAATTCCTGGTACATAGTAGACCCATGATAAATGGTATGTATTAAAATTGTTATACTCTATTATATATTATTACCTCCTTCCCAAGACATATTTATCACCTGTGTCACCCCAAATTTTACCAAATTTCAACGTTTCAGAGAATATACCGTAACTGAACAAAATGGAGGTTCCGCTGCCTGCCACAAAAAAAGCCACATTCGTGAGGCAGGTGCTGGTGCAAGAGCAAAGAGGTTTTATTCCTCTGCCATAAGACCTGGGAGAATGGGGGACTCCCATCTCAAAGACCACCTCAATGTCTGACATTCTTACAGGAATAGGGAGGGGAGGACTTTTTTCCCCACACAATTATTTTTCTAGCCTTTGGCTGCCTATCCATTCATTTTTCTAGCTTTCGCTCACTCAGGGTAAGAACCCCTCCCTTCAGCCATCCTGGCAAAGGGGGACACTACCCAGCACTCTGTCTATGGTAATACTAATTCATTGCAATTTCATTTTTGAAATAAAATATGTAAATGTAATTTATTTTTTAAAAATGCATTGATTGATTTTAGAAAGAGAGGGGAAAGAACAGAGAGAAAGAGATAGAGAGACACAGAGACAGAGAAACATCAGTTTGCTCTTCCACTTATTTATGCATTCACTGATTGATTCTTGTATGCATCCTGCCGGGGGCATCGAACTCACAGCCATGGCTATCCCGATGATGCTCTGACCAACCGAGACCCGGCCAGGGCCTCAAAATATAAATAGGAATTTGATATCTACGGCAGGAAGAACATGGCCCCATTTCTTTCTTTTTTTTAAAAAAAAGGCCCAAGGATTTTTTTTAACTTTTTTATTGTTGTTCAATTACAGTTGTCCCACTTTTTCCCTTATTACTTTCCCCTGCCATGCCTACCCTCCCCACATTTAATCCTTCCCCCACCCTGTTGTCTTTGTCCATGGGTGCTTTATATGTGTTCCTTGGCTTGACCCTTCCCCTTCATTCTCCCATTTTCCCCTTCCTCTGCCTTCTGGTCACTGTCAGTTTATTCTTTTTTTTTCAATATTTTATTTATTTATTTATAGAGAAAGGGGAAGGGAGGGAGAAAGAGAGGGAGAGAAACATCCATGTGTGGTTGCCTCTCATGTGGCTCCCACTAGGGACCTGGCCCACAACCTAGGCATGTGCCCTGACTAGGAATTGAACCTGTGACCCTTTGGTTTACAGCCCATGCTCAATCCACTGAGCTACACCAGCCAGGGCTCAGTTTATTCTTTATTTCTATGTTTCTGGTTCTATTTTGCTTATTTGTCAGTTTGGTGATTAGGTTCCACTTATAGGTGAGATCATATGGTATTTGTCTTTTACCACCTGGCTTATTTCACACTCTCCAATTCCATCCATGCTTCGCAAACAGTAGGAGTTTCTTCTTTCTTTCTGGTGTGAAGTATTTCATTGTCTAAATGTACCACAGTTTTTTGATCCACTCATCTACTGATGGGCACCTAGGCTGCTTCTAGCACTTGGTTATTGTAAATTGTGCTGCAATGAACATTGGAGTGCATAGGTTCTTTTGGATTGGTGTTTCAGGATTCTTAGAGTATAATCCCAGCAGTGGAACTGCTGGGTCAAAAGGCAGTTCCATTTTTAGTTTTCTGAGGAAATTCCATATTGTTTCCCACAGTGGCTGCACCAGTCTGCATTCCCACCAACAGTGTACTAGGGTTCCCTTTTCTCCATCACCTCACCAGCACTTGTTGTTTGTTGATAATGGCCATGCTGACCAGTGTGAAATGGTATCTCACTGTGGTTTTAATTTGCATCTCTCTGATGGCTAGTGATGCTGAGCATCCTTTCATATGTCTATGGGCTTTCTGTATGTCCTCCTTGGAGAAGTGTCTGTTCAGTAAAAGGCCCGAGGTTTAAGCAAGGTAGGAACAGTTTAGTTTTGTTTTTATTACACTACAAATGTGTAAGTATTAACTTATATCCATGTACATGTTGTACTCATACCTAAAAATATGTCAAGTATTATAATAATCATGATTTCCTTTATGCTTTCATCTTGTCCTTTTTTTTATCAACTAGACTTTGAATGAATCGTCCTACAAATAATATGACCAGGCAACAAAATGTGGCAAAATGTAGACCATCATTCCTATCACTTTGCCTGCCTATGTAGCTTTTGATATGCCTAATTGTCTGAGCTGAATGACAATCCCAGTAATTCCTTTTCTGGAGTGGCATGCCTGGGTCACCCCACCCTTGAATGAAAGCATGTCAGGCATTCCCACGGCTCCTCGAATTTTCTTCCATCTGCCCGAATCCCATGTGAACCTGCCCAGCCTTGAAAGGCTGCAAGACAGCTGGTATTGAATCAAACACTAATCTAGATATTGCTGTGATAAGAACTTTTCAGATCTGATTCAAGTCCCTAATCACTTAAGTTTAATTAGTTAAAAGAGAAATTATCCAGTATACTCTGAGTGGGCCAGAGTTACTCACTGGGAGATCTTTTCAAAAGGGCTTAAGCGTTTCCTGACTTGAGATTCCTGCCTATGGACAACAAACCACAGCTTATGCCCTTGGGATGCCAGACTGCGCATGGTTTTTCTTTTCTGACCACCTGCTCTACACACTTTGGATTTGCTTTGCTTAAACAGCCCCCACAATTGTGTAAGTCAATTCCCTATAATAAAAATTCAGATAGATTGAAGTAAATATAGATAGAGATGAGATGAGATGAGATAGAAATAGAGATAGAGGGAGAGCAAGAGAGAGTGAGAGATCCAATCCTGTAGTTCTGCTTTTTCGGTTGAACCCTGGCACCTTTCCCCGCATGCTGAGGCTGTGGGATCAGCTGCTGTACCAGATCATGAAACACACTGACAACCCAGTGGCTGCTGATCTCCGGCAATAGACTGGAGCTCTCATTCATTAAACATTTAAAATTTATAGTCATCTACTTAAGGCAAATTAATTTTTACTAAAGTTTTTCTGTTATTGTTCCTAGTCATAGTCTCATGGGCTAGACTTAATGTCTTTCAAGCCATTTTGCATCATAGAATGATTATTTTAAATGTACTAGCTGCCTGACCTTAGGCAAATAATTTAACCTCTCTGTGCCAATTTCATCAAAGTGGAGATAATAATATGTATTTCATTAGATTATTTTAAGAATTAAAGTAGTGTATGTAAAATACTTAGCAAAGTACCATAAATAAAGCATATATGTTACCTTTTATTACTAGTCAAGCAAAGTATTTTAATAACTTATTTTAATTAAATAACTTATTAAATAACTTATTTTCCCAAATAAATTATTTAATAAATAATTTTCCCAAAAATCTTATAGAGGAGACTGACAATAATATTGACTAGTCTCTACAGTTTAATTAATCTCAAAAGATTGGCTTAAAAAATAGAAGAGCAAGATGTCTTTAAATATTAAAGGATAACTACCGGAACAGATTGGTTTTGTCTGGCTCCTGAGCTGCTCAACACAGCAGAAGGAAAGAAGACAGGTGCTGGTGTCAGGTGGGCCCCGTGGAATGTGGAGTCCACTAGTCACTCACTATTTCCGAGCCCTGGCTCCTTTGAACAGGCTTTATATCACCTGCTTTGCACTGTGGTCATGAGGACTGCGGGTTACCAATGTAACAGTCTCTTTATTACACGGGTGGGCAAAAGTAGGCTTCCAGTTGTTAGCACAGGAAACACATAGTTTACTGTTGTATTATTATTTATTAATTATTGTATTATTTTCCATATGAGCTGTAAACCTGCTTTTGTCCATCCCTGTGTTATGGCATACTAGGGAGAACCACATGGTAGGAATATAATTTTTAATATAAACTGAATGACAGGATAGTGGAGATATACATGTCACTTACAATGTTTAGATTCTGAGAATTTCATTAAGTTTTTTCCGCAAGGATTTAGTCCAATAGGCATGTATTCAATACCTGTTTTTTGCAAGCTCTGCTGGATTTTATAAATACATGAAACAGTCCTTGAAACATTTTTTTAAAATGTTTGTTCACCTTCCCATAAAACTCCACACTAGATTTTCTTATATTTGATTTTTCTTTTCTAAAAACCTTTTTACAGCCCCAGTTAATTTTTTTCTTCCTGTCCTGAACACACAGGTTCTTCAATGTTCTGCCCTTGAAATTCTTTCTCCTTGTGTTTTATTCATGTGTACCTCTCATTGTCATAGTTTCTTGTCTGCACGATGGACTCCCAAACTCATATCTACAGTTCTAACATGAACCTGTTTGTCCCTGAAGCTCCAAAAGTCCAAAACAGAATTCACTGTCTCTTCTTTTGCTCCCCAAACCACACCTTTCTCTTGGGAATGTGTGTGTGTGTGTGTGTGTGTGTGTGTGTGTGTGTGTGTGTGTGTGTGATGGCCCTAGCACATACATCAGAGCCAATACTGACTCCTCCTTCCTCTCCCTTCACCTTAAATATCCAATTAACTTCCAGGTCTTGTGTTTTGAGGGCGTTTTTTAGCCTTCAAGAAGGTTGTAGTCCATTCTGTCCCTCGTTGAACTTTCCCTTTCATTACTCTTGCCCAAGTACTCTTTACTTCTATTTCCAATGTTTTAATAGCCTCCTAATTTAGCTGTGTTGGGTTTTTCCCTCTTCCCATCCTACCAGTGTCTCATTTCCGGTTTAATATTTATAAATTTCAATTATCAATTTAACCAAAAATCTATTTGTAGCTTCACAGCGCAGACTGAAGTAGAGAAAGAACATGAGTTAGTGTGTAAGAACTTCCCAAGGATGTCTTCCATATACCATCACAGCATCTTCTAGGATAAAGAAGATACTAACTCTTGCTGAATACTGACTGTTGACACACATGAATGAGCAGTTATATCTCTCTCTGTATGTGGCATGATGTGTGTGTGTGTAAACAGGGCAGGGGGAATGGGAAGAATCGGTGAACTCTGCAGGGGTCTATAGTTCCAGTTAACTGATCATCACAGCAGGAACAGGGACAGAGTAGGAAGGATTCTATGAGCTGGTGGCGGTTACTATCACAGAACACGGGCAGGGACCACAGAGGCTGGCAAACAATTGAAAAGATGACAACTATAACTGAACAACAACAAAAATATAAGTAAATTTTTAAAAAAGAAAAGAAAAGAGAAATTGAGTATGAACTTCAAAAGAAACCTTGCGTTAGGTAATTGTTCGATAGTGGTGCTAAAATAATGTCACCCAGGAAACAGCACTGGGAAGCAAGGCCCTCTTTCCCACTGCCTTTGAATTTAGACAAAAAAAAAAGGAGCAATGTACTTTCCCTTCCCTATGGATGGAGTTTCTACTTTATGAAAAGCCACCTTTGATGAAACGTTATTGTTTCACTGTCTACAAATGATCAGCACCTCGAATACCCGCAGTAACCTCAGCAGCTATCAGGTGGCATGGCCCCATACTTTCAGAAAACTTCCAGCAGGTAGAAAACTTGCATCACTTCATGGCATAAGATTTGTCAACCAACTTTTTCAGCTGTATGAGCCATTAAGAATCGTATTTCCTTTCAAAAGGAGCTTTACTGGTAATGCATTGTTATGGATTGAATTGTGCCTCCTAAAAAGAGAAAAGAAATATTGAGGTTCTAACCCACATTACCTCAGAATGTGACCTAATATTTGGAAAGAGAATCATTACAAAAATAACCAAGTTAAAGTAAGATCATTAGGGTGGGCCCTAATTCGATACGACTAGTGTTTTTGCCAAGAGGGGAGATCCAGACACAGAGACAAACAGGCAACAGGTGGCAGACAATGTGAAGAGAGAGGAACACAGAGAGCACCACGTAAAGACAAAGGAGTGATGCTTCTACAAGCAACCCACCAAAAGCTAGGAGAGAGGCATGGGGAAGATTCTCCCTTCTAGTTCTCAGAAGAGCCAACCCTGCTGATTTTGAACTTCTAGCCTCCAGAGACAATGCATTTCTGTTATTTTAAGCCACCGATTTTTGTTACTTTATTACACAGCCCTAGGAAACCAACATACACATTAATATATAATTTAAACTCTGAGTTTCTAGTATGCAAAAAAGAAATACACGTGCATATCCGTTTTTGTTCCAAACAGAAGCAATTGCTTTTATTCTCTCAGAGAACGTATCTTTATGTTTGAGCAAATATATTTATGTTTCCACAGGTGTATTCATAGTAAGACTTCTCGCCAAAATCTCTCTAGAAATTAAAATCTCTCCAACTTCCGTCTCAGCTGAAAAGCAGCATACATTAACACCTTAATTAGGTGCTTAGTAGATATGAATAAGTAATCCGTCTCCTAATAGGTCCCAATACAGCCACAGCAAGAGTAACAATACCCAATCCGAACTACAAAAGATATGACTTCGACATCCTTCTTATTTTCTAATTTTCTGTGGAGATGAAGGAGTACCCCAAGTACAGCTTGCCTGGTTTTCACCTGACTCCTGTTTTCAGTGTTTCCACATGGAAAGGCACTAATTGAGATTTCTGTTGAAACTGGAAGCAGCTTTGCCAACAGGTAGCCAAGTGGAATCCCTACTGCAAGAGGTGTTTTCATTTTCTTGCTTAAACATGTCCTGCATTCAGAGCACAATGTGCAATTTCCACTATCTGAGAGGTTAGCCGGGTTTTCCCCCTTGAAAGTAATAAAGGTGCTGCCAAGAGAATTGCCTGAATGTTTCGGATCAGATGAGAAAGCCAATCCTGCTTTCTGAATGGCTTGATTTTGTCTGTATGTATCACCGTTGTTCCCTTCCCCAGCACTACGAAGAGAAAGAAACTTATTTTGGTCTTAATTCAATCACAAGAGCATCTTTGTTGAGGCAATTACTGCTGTGTGGGTAGTGAGTGTGGCAGTTGAGTGAAACTGAGGACATTTAACACTGTTGAGAAGAGCTTATTCAATCTCTTGCCAACCACTCAGAGTGACGGCTTGCCCGGGAGAGTATTTTCCCCAGTGTGAGACTGCAGAGCACTGTCTTTGTAAGAAACCTGTCTTCAGTGAAGGTGCCTCTAAGTCAACATCTTCTTTTCATTTTCTATGGATGTTTTTCCTTTCTATGTGTCTGTCTGCCTTTTATACATATTTTGTCACTCTTTCCATCTGTGAAAAAAAATTCCCATTTCTTTCTGGGATTTTGATTGCATCTATGAACATGGGCAAAATTCTTTTCTTTCATGGCATTTTCTAGACATGTTAACTTGACTAGCAAAAGTGAGGTTCCCCAGAGAGAAGAAAATGGGTGATATAATACTGAAAATGGGGCAGCCTAAATTTAAATCCATTAGATCAAATCTATAATTCAAACAAAATGAATAATGGTTCACTTGCAAGATGAATTGCTATATTTGCATAATTTTAAAATCCCAAAGTCTCTTTTCTTGATTCACTAAAGATAAATGAAATAGTTGAAAACATAACACATGAATTACTTCTCTATTTTTTCAGGAAAATAATTGTTTCTCCAAGTCTTTCTAAGGTTGCCTGATCCACAACTCACAGCCACAAACAAATATAAATCAATCTATCTGAGAGATGGAAGAAGTTGTACACATTAGTAAATGCTAAGAAGAGGACACAGCCAAGTCTGGTCTCAGGTAGCAACAGAGGATTGAGGTGATCGTGTATTTCAATTAAATTCATTGAAAATAATCAGCCAATACTACACATACAAGTATGAGACAAACAAAAGATACCGTCACTACCCTGAAGGCTCTCGTGTTAACTTGAAGTTCAAGTGCTGACTTCCCTCCCAAGCTAGGGAAGTTTTCATCCCTGTCAGCCATGTGGGAGAAAAGGTCTTTTGATTGTCTTCAGAGGGAGACAAGCATTGTGGGATTCCCTAAGGTCCTCTACCAAAGGGAGTGGGAACTCAACACTAAATACCTTGAGGTGGCCTCTACTTACTAAGTACATTTCCAAGTACCTAAATTCTCATGAGAGACAACATTCCATCATGCTGGTATGCTGTGCTGACATAGAAAAAAGAAAGAAAAAACCTGAATAATTTCAGGTAAAAACTTTTAATGCATGGTTGGTTTGGAGATTTGAGGAGAAAAAAGATGTAGATGATCAATATATATCTTAGGAACTAAATGGTCTTAGGTTCCAACCCTGGCTCTATTACTGATAAACTGTATGGCCTCAGGAACTTTCCTTATCTTCTTTTTGCACCTCAGTTCCATTATCTATAAAAAGTGGAAAATGTCACTATGTAACTCATAAATTGTGATGACTAAATGAGATAACATTTCCACAGTAGTTAATTTAGAAGGTGGCTCAGAGTGAGCACGAGATACATGTTAACTCTATGTACCAGCAAAACATGATTATCATATGCACAATGCATAATAAATATATACAAAATACAACATATAAAATATAATAAACATAAATAATTCAGTTCCATAATTGACTAGATACAGTTCAGTTAATCTCCTAAAGACAGACTGCCTGATCAGGGGATCAGCTACCCTGTTGATAAGCGTCAGCTCATCAAGTTCCGTCAAAGGAACATATAAAGGCTCAGGCTTGTTTGAATCAGACAGATTTAAGTTAAAATCTTTTTTCTTTTTTTTTAATTTTTTAAAATATATTTTATTGATCATGCTATTACAGTTGTCCCATTTGCATACTCCCCCCCACCCACATTGCCCCCCTTTAGTTCATGTCCATGTGCCATACTTATAAGTTCTTTAGCTTCTACATTTCCCATACTCCCCCTGTCTATCTTCTACCTACCATCCATGCTACTTATTCTCTGTACCTTTTCCCCCTCTCTCCTCTTCCCACTCCCCTGTTGCTAACCCTCCATGTGATCTCTATTTCTGTGTTTCTGTCCCTGTTCTAGTTGTTTGCATAGTTTACATTAGTTTTTGTTTTAGGTGTGGTTGTTAATGAGTGAGTTTGCTGTCATTTTACTGTACATGTTTTTTATCTTCTTTTTCTTAGATAAGTCCCTTTAACATCTTGACTCAACTACTTAATACATATGTATTTGGGTGTAATGCTTATTCTGCATCCCTCATTTGTAAAATAAGGGTAATAAAATATCTGTCACATAAAAGACACATTTTTAAAATACATTATATATTAGATTATATATATTAGATAATAGTTATGTACATTAAGCTATACATGTATAGCTTAACCCTGAGCTTGGCATATATTTAAACCTCAATATTAGTTACCATTAATTGTTACTATTTTTAAAAAGATCTTTGGGTATCAACTTATAAGGCTAGTGACATAGGTTCTTCAGATACAGCCTCTTAGCTGAAAAGACCAAAAGTCTGGGACCATATGCATCAATGGCACTTGTGGGCTATAACTAAACACCTCAGCAATGTCAAGGGGCTAATGGGAAGGAAGGAATGTTAGTTCCAAAATATTCTGATGAGATGATATATATTCTATAAGGTGAGACAAAAAAGTAGCTTGTTTTATAACTCTCATGTCAGCATTCTTCACTTCCTTTGTAGCAGAGGTAGCAAATAAAACGTGTCTTTTTTGAAAGCAAGTTATCGAATGGATACTTTGTGTGAAGTGTAGAGCTAGTCACTGGAGACAATTTTTTTTTAAGATACCACCTCCTCCTTTATGGAGTGAAAGTCTAATAAGAATGGTGGACACTTTTTAAATATCACACAACCAAATATACAATATAAATTATGTGGGTGCTACAAAGTAAAAGTAAAATTCACAGCTGGGGAGATTTTGTGTGATCAACCTTCCCAGTTTGCCCAGGGCTATGCTGGTCTCCGCACTGACAGTCTCACTGTCCATGAATCCCCTCAGTCCTGAGCAAACCAACAGAGTCACCCTACAAGTAGAGTAACGGGAGGTATCCCTGACAGAGAAGGAGGTCCTTGGCCTCAGAGTCCATGAAAGAGCAATTGCTGGTGGCCGAGCAGCTCTGTAGGGCCCAAGATGGGAAAGAGCTCAGCAAAAGATGATCATGGCGGAAAGAGGCCGGGAGGCGAGGCGGGGGGATTCCACCTCAACAGCAGCAGAAAGATTCTGAAGGGTTTTGGGCCGAGGGGCAACCAAACTCAAAAATCTCAAATATTTTAAGATGATCACTCTGGACACCACAGGGAGAAATGAAAGTAGATGGAAAATGGATATGGTGAACAGTGGGTGAATTTGAGGGCAGGTTTGACTTTTTTTTTTTGGACCTTTTGTTTTGCATCTGGTGAGGGCAGAACACCTGAGTAGGGGGGCTGTGGTCACAGCACCAGCAGCATCAGCTGGCGACTCATTAGAAATGCAGTCCTGAACCCCCGCGCAGACACACCGGGTCAGAAACTCGGGCCGGCGGCGGCCTGCAATTTGACAGGTGCTCCAGGTGATTGTGACGCACTGCCAGAGTCCGAGAACCACTGCTCAAAAAAAACCAAAATTACTTAACAGCCCGTGAAGGCTGTTAAATTGCTTTTAAAATTGCTCTTAAAGTCAAAGCTTAGAAGGGCATGGAAATGTGGATATAGTATCACTCCACGTCAAGGTCAACATCCTGGAAAACAAGAGTAGACAAGGAAAGAGAACAGAGGCCTACATTATTTGTATTGGCAAATATAATTCAGATTTTTCAAATTCTGTTTTACCAAAGCAGTCCTGGAGGGATAATTGGCAGCTTGAGGGAAAGGTAGTTAAACTGTAGTTTGAAGGACAAGGGAAAAATAACAAGTTTAAAGTTTGTCAGTAATTACCTGGTAAAATAATGATGGTTACATGAAAAAAAAACATAAAACAATTTCCAGAACTTCCTCAAACCAAAATCCCTTCCAGCTCTGTATTTCTGTGAGTCCATGGACACAAAGAGAATTTTAACTCTGGAATTTAACTCTTTCATATAACTCTTTGGACCCATATGACTCCATGTGAATTTTCAAAATCCCAGGCTAAAATTGCTGTCTCCACTTCGATCCAAGGTCCTACACATAAACAGAGATATAATTAAAGCTTGATGGATAAGACTCCCAATGTGCAACAGTGAAGGGCCTGGCTCATCAAAAAGAAATGGGTGTGGTGGAAAAAGAAAGGAGTTTTACACTGGATGGGAATTCAGAGTTGAGAATAGAAACACGGTAGAAACAAAATTTGCTTGTCAAAAAGAAAACCAAATGGACGAGCAACAACAAAAGAATACTGCAAACTCCCAGACCAGAGAATTGTGGGTGATGCTTTCATTTAACAGACAAAACACCTGGGTTGAGTTCAGATACAGTAGTGATGGAGACTCAATGCTTACAGCCCCTGGAAGACATTCAATTCAATCGCAGAGTATAAAATGTTTCCCTGTTTTCATGGCCATTTTGTCCTCCAGACAGAAAACAACCTGGGAATCTATAAATCTGGTTCAAAGAAGTGGTTTGTTATGTAAATCTGTATTTTGAAATAGAAGCTATTTTGCTTAGGGATTATAATAGCAGAGGCATAGAAATATTCACAAAATATTCTTCAGAAGAGCATTTTCTTTTAGATATGGATCTATATACCATGTCACTCATTACTCTCAGAAAGCCCTTAGAAAATATGCCCGTGGATTGGTAAATCATTATTTCCCCATCACCTCAGCTCTTGGAAACCACCATTCTACTCTCTGTTCTGTAAACACGATTAATTTAGATGTCTTATGTAAGGGGAATCATTCAGTGTTTGTCTCCGAGTGACTGGCTTACGTCACTTAACGCAACGTGCTCCAAGTTCACCCATGTTGTTGCATATTGCAGAGTTTCTTTTTGAAGCTGAATGATATTCCATTGTATGTATATACCACCTCTTCTTTTTTCATCCATCTCCTGATGGACGTTGGGGTTGTTTCCACATCCTGGCTGTTACAAATAATGCTATAAACATGAGAGCGCTAGTATCGCTTGAGAATCCTTATTTCAGTTCTTTTGCAAGCGGGTTGCTGGGCCATATCGCAGTTTTATTTTTAATTTTGAGGAACCTCCATACTTTTTCCATAGTGACTGCACCAATTTACATTTCCACGAACAACAGGCGAAGGTTTTAATTTCTCCACATCTGAATCAACACTTGTCTTTTGTTTTTTTAAGCTCATTTTTAAAATTTGTTTTTAAAATTTCCATAAATATTTAATAAAATCATTTTAAAATAACACTTACATCAAGCTCTCCATCTTTTTAAAATATTTCTTGAGAAAATAAGTACAAATCTTATATTCAGCCTCCCACTCCAAGGCAGCCGGTGCAATAATGATGATTTGATGAAGAGTCGAGAGGTAGTTGACACTTTTAAAGCATTGCGTGCTGAAGGAAAAGTAATTCAAATGATTGCACAGAACATAGTCACAATTTTCATTTTAAATTTGCAATGCAAAATTTAAAATGAAAAGATGTTCTGCAGAATTTTCGTTTACAAAGACTACTGTTTAAGAAGGAAAAGAAAACCCTGGCTGGTGTGGGTCAGTGGACTGAGTGCCAGCCTGTGAAGTAAAGGGTCCCCAGTTCAATTTCCAGTCAGGACACACACCTGGGGTGTAGACCAGGTCCCCAGTAGGGGGCACACAAGAGACAACCACATATTGATGTTTCTCTCCCTTTCTTTCTCCCTCCTTTCCCTTCTCTGTAAAAATAAACACATAAAATCTTTAAAAAATAAGAAGGAAAAGAAAATAGCAATTAAAAACTGTTTAACAAATAGGAGCAAATGGCAGTATAAAATGTTAATAACCACAAGCACTGAACCATGTGGATTTGGACTCACGAAGTGGTCTTTAAATGATTGAAAAAATACATACAAGTGCTCTTGTGTGCTATTCTGAAGTGCATTTGTGTAAATGGGGAAATTTCAAGAGACTTGCTCTTGGTTTCATAAATACTTTTATGAACTTTTGAAATACAATCTGTGTCTTTATGTACACAATTACTACAATGTTAATAACTACAGATGGTATGTGAACTCTAAATTTCTACTCTCCTGGGATTTTTTCATTCCTAATTTTTGTTATCATAAGCTTTTCATCAATATACTCTGTAAATAGATTGCATTTATAAATACTTTTAGAGCAAAGGAAAAGATTCTACGTAATACCTACTGTTATCACATTTTGGCTTACATATCTAATAGAAAAGTAGTGATATATTCAGGTATCCAAAGCCATTATGGTGTGTTGATTAAAATAGTTAAAAGAAAAGAATGATATGAATCTTCAGAAAGTCTTCAAATTCCTGCTGTGGGAAGTGTCACAATAACCATAATATACACTGGTGCTAGGTTTTCCTTTCTCAAATTTCATCCATGACAGTCTTAATAGAATTTCCCAATAGCCCACAAATCACAGGCTTTCCTGAGAAATATATAGTGCCAGATCTATAATGTTATTTAATCCAAGTAATTTTTTAATAAAAGGAGTTTTAGATAGAGTCTAAATGCCTATTGAAAATTAAGCCAGCTCCAATCATACCTAGAGGTAAAGATAAAGATGGAGAGAAAAACTGGTTGAGGTTGATTGATTCTCAAGGAACTAGGTGAAAGCACAGACCAAATATAGTTGGCATCTGTCAGTTTTATAGTATTTAGGCTTTTTAAGTGACATAAATATCTTTTTAATTACTGAAATGGTGAGGACTTGTTTAAATACAGATTAAAATATAATAGTTGCAAGAAAAATGAGCAAAATATGTCAAGATATCAAAAATAATAATAACCAACACTAGATAGATTACAGGAATTTTAGTCAAGATGGCAGCATAGGTAAATTCAGTACTCACCTTCTCTCACAACCACATCAAAATTACAACTAAACTATAGAACAACCATCATTCAGAACGTCCCTAAACCACAAAAAGACACATAGGAGGGACAAAGATGTGGAACAGGCTGTTCTCACACTCATGTATAGTGGATAAAATTGAGAGGGATATTTTGGCTGCACAGGTCATCCCTGGGGGGAGAGAGGTCCCAGTCCCACATCAGGCCCCCCAGCCAAGACTTTCAGTGCCAGGAAGAGAATCCCCATAACATCTGGCTGTAAAAACCAGCAGAGATTGAGACTGAAGGAGAGGGAGGACTCCTGGAATCCCAAGCATTCCTCTTAAATGGCTCACACACAAACTTACTCAGACTCACTCCCTCTGACCTGCAGTGCTGGGACAGTGGTTTGAAAGGCACCAGAGACATACGGGGAGGAACTAAATTGTCTAGCATCAGGGCAATATGTGGGGGCCTCAGCATGCCCTATGCCTCTTGTTAAGTGAGTGACCCAGGCCTGGCACTAACAGCAGCTGGCTTTGATACAGAGCTTGGCCTCACCTAGGGACCTCCATGCTCAGCACAGAAGCAGCCATCTACAGATCACTTTGTAGCTCATGCCAGGTGGCCCCAGAGAAAACACAGTTGGCAGCTGACCTCCTCCTGGGAGGCCCCAGCACATCCAGTGAACAGCTCCAGACCATTTTGAAGCATCACCACTCAACCACCTCCCCCAAGTGACACACTCAAGGGACACTCCAAGGGCACACTCAATGGGGACCAGAGCCCAACTGAAGTAAATACTGTTCTGTAGGGTGGGACCCTGCATAGCTGAACCTCCACAGTGGTTAGAGGTCAGGGGTTGTGGGTCACAACCAGTCTTTGCAACTGATCAGCCTGGGGGTAAATCTCTCCTATTGATGAGCCAGTAGTAATCAAGGCACAAATAAGAGAATGGCGTACACAAGCGGTACATCTTGAATGCCTAGCTTGGGTAATCAGGGAGGCTGTGCCACTGGGCCCTATAGAGCACGTACTACATTAAGTCACTCTACCAAGACTGGGAGACATAATAGCTCCACGTAATACAAAGAAACAAGCATAGGGAGACTGCCAAAATTAGAAGACAAAGAAACACATCCCAAATGATAGAAGTAGATGCAGAGTTCAAAACAACTGATTATAAGGACGCTCAATGAACTAGTGAGAACTTCAGCTGCATTAAAAAACAAGTCAGAAATGAAAGATACACTAACTGAAATAAAGAATAATTTATAGGGAATCAAGAGTAGAGGAGATGAAGCCAAGAATCAAATCAGTGATTTAGAATACAAGGAAGCAAAAAACACCTGACCAGAAGAGCAAAAAGAGAAAAGAAAGAAATGAGGATAGTATAAGGAGCTTCTGGGACAACTTCAAATGTTTCAACCTTCACATAATGAGGATACTAGAAGGAAAAGAGAGAGAGAGAGCAAGATATTGAACACTGATTTGAAAAAATAGTGACAGAAAAATTACTTAATTTGGTGAGGAGAGGGTGCCAAACAAGTTGGACCCAAAGGGGCCCAAACCAAGACACATCATAATTAAAGTGCAAAAAGTTAAAGACAAAGAGAGAATCTTAAAAGCAGCAAGAGAAAAGCAGTTAGTTACCCACAAAGGAGCTCCCGTAAGATAGTCAGCTTATTTCCCAACAGAAACTTTGCAGGCAAAAAGGGAGTGCAAGAAATATTCAAAGTGATGAAAAGCAATGACCTACATCCAAGACTACTCTACCTAGCAAAGCTATCATTTAAAATTGAAGAACAGATAAAGAGCTTCCCAGACAAGTAAAAGCTAAAGGAGTTCGTCACCACTAAACCGGTATCACAGGAAACATTAAAGGGTCTTCTTTAAGAAGAAAAAAAAGATTAAAACTATGAACAATAAAATGGCAAAAATACATATCTATCCACAATTGAATCTAAAAGAAAATAAATAAATGAACAAGCAGTACAGAAACAGACTTATAGATACAG
This sequence comes from Trachops cirrhosus, assembly GCA_028533065.1. Classification (NCBI taxonomy): domain Eukaryota; kingdom Metazoa; phylum Chordata; class Mammalia; order Chiroptera; family Phyllostomidae; genus Trachops; species Trachops cirrhosus. Next base: position 19,353,673 of record CM052548.1, read on the forward strand.
AGAACATTTTGATAGTTGCCAGATGGGACGGGGGTTGCAGGGTAAGTGAAAAAGGTGGAGGGACTAAGAAGTACAAATTGGTTGTTACAGAATTGTCACGAGGATGTAAAGTACAGCATGGGGAAGATGGTTGATAATATTCTAATAACTATGTGTGGTGTCAGATCGGTGTGAGATTTAACAGGAATAATCACTTAGTAAGTTGTGTAATGGCCAATCCCTGGAGGTACACCTGAAACTAATATAATAATGTACGGAATGCCAATTGTAATTGAAAAAATAAAAATGATTTAAAAATGAAAATACAAAAATAGATTACCCAACACTCTTAAATTTTCTCATCAGATGAAAGGATTTGGAAAGCCAAAAATAACATACAATAGAAATATTTGAAATTATGTCCTCTTTTGATTTTTACTTGAGTGCATAAATCTGTAGATTACAGCCTTATGTTTTGGCAAACTAACATTTTATGTGTCTCCAATGAGAACTTCATAATTTCCCAGTAAAGATTTCAATATGGAAAGTACCTTCAGGAAAAAAATGGAAGAACATAACCTTGATCTTTATGTCTACTTTATCTTTTTTCTTTTCCTTTAACTCTTTTAAGTATCCTTTTTCTATTTAAGACTAATCCTTCCATATATGATCTTTGTATGATTCCTTTCCACCTCCATGATGATAATAATCCTTCAATTCCTTCTGTCTCCCCTGCACTGTTGCCTCAAAGATGCTCAAATTCCATCCAATCTGCAAGCAATCATTTTCCAATCTTTTTTATTTTGCTAAGAAATTTCACTGTGTGTTTTCCTTGTACTTCCAGTCCAAACCTTCCCACTCACTTTCCCTAAAAATTGGTTTTTGCCTCACTTGCACCTGAGACAACTCTCCATAAAGTCTCCTTCTAATCACAAAATACATTTGTTTTCTAAATCCTCATTCTCTTTCTTAACATTATTGACATACCATTTTTTCACAAAACAAGAAAAAACAAATTCTCATTCCTTAACATTATGAAAAATCACCTTCCACTGTCATTTCTATATTATTGGGTTTTTCATTTGTTTCTTTTCCAACTTTTCTTCTCATTCCTTTTCCAGCTTTTGACCCTTAATGGTCAGCATCCTTCACTTTTATCCATTGACCTTCCTTTTAACCATCTCTTCATGTGTTCCTACAATCTTCGTTTGTCAGCTTTATAAAATGTATGCCCAACAAAGTATCTCCAGCAGCTGCTGACCCTTCTAGGATGTTGCACTGACATACTGAACTCAGCATCCTCAAGCCAGATATTTTCCCCAAACTTCTTCTCTCCGAGTATCTTCTCTCAAGAATTCCCCATATTTCTCAATTATCTTTGACTTTGCCCATTCCAGAAATCCCTTCCATTCCTTCCAATAAGCACTCAAATATAACAGATTTGTTTTCACAGTGTAATTCACATCCACCTCTTCCCATTTCCTTTTCCTGCCACTATTCACTTTTGGACACTTACAATAATAGTCTCTTCCAATCTTCTCCCTTTCAATACATCTGTTACCTTGTCATTAGATTAGATATTCTTAAATATAGCATGTTTTCTTTACCAACTTTCAATAGTTCAAATGAAGTTCAGACTCCATCTGTCATTCACAGACCTCATTTATGTGTATAACAAATGACAGTAAAACGTACTGTCAATAACTTGGGTCAGGAACAAGGCATAATAGAAATGGCTTGTGTTGGCTCTACAATGTCGAGTCTCTTATGGAAGACTTGAAAGCTGAGAGCTGGATTCATCTGAAAGCTCTGTCACTCACAGGTCTAGCCATTTGTCTTGGCTATTCTTTTTAGGGTGACCTTTTTATGTGACACTCTGCAAGGCCTAGTTTGGGCTTCCTCATAGCTTAGTGGTTGAGTTCCAAGGAGAAGAGTCCCAAGCAAAAGACCGTCAAGCATAAATTCTATTTTTTCATGACCTAGCCTCCGAAATCATGAAGCATCACTTGCACGGTACTTCATGGGCTACAGCAGTGTCAAGCTCACCCAAGTTCAAGAGAAAATAGAATCTACTTCTTGGGAGGGAATGGCAAAATTCTGAAAGCCTCGCACCAGAAATCTTGTTGCGGTTATATGGAGAAAGTGTAATTTCCACGGATCTCCACCAGCTAGCCTTAGCCTTCATTCTCAGTTGGACATTACACTGATTTCATACAGGACTTTTTCTTCCCCCACCCTCTGCCCCTCCCTGTACATGCATCCTCATCCTGAGGTAGAGCGCACCACCATTCCTTTCTGGAATTCTGGCCCAAACTCAACTTACATAATCAAAGCAAGGGCAGAAAAGCAAAGAGAGATTCATTTGCTTTATAATAATGACCAGACTTATAGCAGTTATACCATCAGAGGTTGCCACTCTTAGTCACAGAAAGGATTTTAGACTATAATGTCTTAATTCTGAGGCTGGAATTAAAAAGTGCTTCTTTTCTTCAACCCAGTTTTCTCTTATTCGCCTAACCGGAAATGACCTTTCCCACCCCCGACTCCATTGCCTGTCTCAAATCCCTCTGATCCATGAAAGATAAACCTGAGTTGAATCATCAAAACCCTGAAAGAATTTGAGAGGAAGAAGAACCAGCAACCTGGAGGAAGAAATTAGGCAAAGGCCAAAAGGGTCATGATCAAAGACATACACAGTGAAGTAGAAAACAGAAATTCAGGGTCCATCTGAAGTAAGCCCAATTGTTGCCTTGAGAAGAAAAGCAAAGACCAGTTTCAAATTATCCCTGGGACTCAGTCTATGTGTCTGATGGACTAATAGAAAATACTTTTAGAGATGGAATATAACATTCCAATATTTTATAGCATAAGAATCATAACAAAGGGCTTAAATAAATTTCCTTTCTGCTTCCAAAGTCAGCAAACATCAAGCACATTCCTCACTTTCCTTCCTCTTTGCCTCAGCTCCAAACATTTGTTTCATCTGGAACGAGTGTATTCTACAAATAAATACTGCTTTTTTTAGGTCCCATTCAAATGTCATCTCCATGAAATCACCACAAAAGGATGTGATCCTTCCCCTCAGGCAAATAGGTACAATGCTGTCCTGCCTCTGTACTACATGAATACTACAGAACATTTTCCATACCCTTGGCCAAACTGAAAGATCCTAGGGAGAGTCAGAATCTCTCTTGCTTCCTCCCTTTGCACTTCAGACAATGCCTCAAGTATATTCTCTTCTCAATAGAGAGTTGTTGAATTAATGCATAATGAATTATTCAAGTCCAGAAATAAAATTTTGCTGCAACCATATTTGGGATTTTGAGAGTCATTCTGGCTCCTGCTTCTCATAAAAATGTACACCAAAGTTGAAGAAGTCAGAGACAAAAGCAATTACAATAATCAGGTTTTTGCCTTCAAAAGGAAGATGAAATTCCTAAAATAAACAAAAAATGAAGTAAAAATAAAGTGAAGGTGGTTGGGACCCTTTAATGTATAAAAATTTAAGAGACTATATGCTGAGTCAATTCAGGTATGCACGACAAAGCTCAGTGTAGTGATATTTTTTAAAGTTCCTTGAAACAGAAAATAGTAAATCAAGATGAATAAAGTAAAAATTTTGATATGTGGTTAAACTTTCTCCATTAAGATATAATTTACATTATGACTAACATGGCCTAAATATGCTGCTTGCTTAAACTTTAGATAGTTTTCATCCTAACAATAAGCCCCTAACCTCACTTTCTTAAAGAACTTACTTAAAGGCATGCAATTATGTTTTTTTTCTCTGCCCCTGTAAAATATAAACCTTCTCCCAGCCTCTTGCCAGTTTTACAATCTAGGAATGCCTCTCTCTCAAGGACCTGGTAGCTATCCTTTGGAAATGACTACACTTCACCATGCAAGATGAAACCCCCACCTTCCAGTTCGTGTGGGAGAGAAGGAGCCCAAGTTCAATCAGTGCCAAGGAGCGAACACAGGTGTTCTCATCACATCGACCAACCAGCCTCTAACATTCACCAGTGCTTTTCCATTGGCCAGCCCAAGTGCTGGACAACTCTTCCAAGTCGTTTGTTTCAAAAGAGTTGAGGTCAATCTCTCTCCCCTACTGTCTTGAATAAAGTCTTCATTGCCTGTTTAACTCCATCAGGTGCAATTTTTCTTTGATAACAGTCATCTCAAAGAATTATTAACTTAAATTATGCATGTCAGATTCAGAAAAAAGTGTTAAAAAAACAAAGTTTTTTTTTCATAGCTATTCTGAACTAGTTAGTCAAAGACAAATCCGTGTTCTTTAATAACTTGTCCCTGAGTGTCATTATCAAAGACAGAAGAGTGTGCAGAAGTGGACATGAGTGACTTATTCAGGCATTGTCCCATCCATTCCACGATGTTTTTGTCAACTTCTATAGCTCTGTGAACAGGCATTTACTATTAAAAAGATGACAATATCCAGTCTGTTCCCACATGGACTGACAAATCTAGGCTGGAGCGACCAAGTGTAAACAGCCACACAGTACAATGTGACAGATGCTCCTCAGAGCTCTGATGCCAGCACTTAGGCAACCTCATCCCTGCCACACCCCTCAGACTGCACGTGGTCAGGGCCGCTTCCCCAGGGAGGTAACCCAATGCCAGCGCCAACCAGCAGGGGGCCTCCAAATGAAGAGGACGGCAGAATTCACAACTCCTCTCAGCACTTTGCTCCGAGATTCCAGGAGGTGAAAGTTCTCCAACCAGAGGGCCGTTTTTCTCAGCTTTGTTCACTGACCACTGAAATACACGTTTTCTACTCTTCTGACGTCTGATGTTTCTTACTTGTTCATTTAATTGCCTCTTTCATATTGTATGCTTTAACCTACCTAGAAAAATAGTAATTAACCTTTACTTACTCTGCCTTGAGTAACTTGTATATTATTAAGGTTAGAAACAGTTTTTCATAGATGGCATCACAGTTTAGACCACTTAAATAATGGTTTTCCTAAAAACCAATACTCTAGCACCTGTTTTAATTTCTAGGCCAGGGGAATGAAATGCCAGAAATTATGAGACTCACAGCTAATATTAGTCACATTTAGCATAGGATTTTATATTCACTTTGTAAGAGTTGAGTTTGTTGACACCTATTTGCTTGTGGAATAATAAAAGACATCTTTTCTCTTGTCCTTGCTGACTGATTTACTGTGTTTGTTGCCATGGTGACAAACCCACAGTTCCCAGGAGATCACTGTTTCAAACTGTGAATCTTCTGACCCTCTGAAACCAGCAATATAGAAAAGGTAGGAAGGCAAGCTCTAAAATCCCTCAGGTGGACCGATTTATGGAAATGCATGTTCTGCTGCTATGTTCCAAACTATATCCGGTGTAAATCTCTAGTATTTTAGAAGAGAAAAATACAAATGGGCCCTGTGTCTTGAATTATGAAACTATTGTGAGATTAGTTTCTCTGAAAAAATTCTGTAAGAACCTGTCCCCAGGCTTCAACAAATGTGACCTTAGAAATGTGATTAACTTTTTGGACACTTGGTATTTGAGTTTGAAAGCATGCAGAAATGTGTACAAAGAGGTGTTTTCCTACAGTAAACTTAAATTAATCTGCATATTAAAATAAGTTTTTAATGAGAAAACATCATAGAAAAGAAAAATAAATACTACTTACAAATAATGACTTTAGTTTTCTTTGCATAAAGGAGAAAGGGAAGATCTTTTAAGGATAAGGTATAAATTGAGGTACAAATGAATTGACCAGATCTCAGCATACTTCATTCACTTATTAATTCATGAAGTATGTATTGAGCTCCTGCAGTGTGCCAATGTTCTAAGCATGACAGACATTAAACTTGAATTACATCAATTGTCTTTGGTCTTGTGAAGCATTTATTCTATAAGGCAGAGGAAAAAAGCAACAACAAGCAAGCAAATGTATATTTATATATATTTATGTATTCATGTGCATACACAAGATAACATTGGGTGGTGATAAGCACCAGGAAAGAAATAAAACAACAACATGATAGAGATGACAGCAGGGATGTTCCAGAACAAATAAAAGGCAACTATATCTGGTAAATAAAGTGAGTGAGGAAAGATGGGGAAAGGGAAGGAAGTGGGTCCAGAGAGAAAGGCAAGAGTCAGATCTTAAAGAACCTTCAAGGGCATTTCGAAGTGATTGAATTTGCTCAGCGCAGTGAGAAATCAAGGGAGGGTTTAGAGCAAGAGAATAAACGCAATTAGATTTGCATTTCTAAAAATAGCTGCTGGAATTTTATTATTTACAGCTATAATTTGATTATATTTTAGAAGCTATCAAGCAATTTAATTTCACACAATTTTGTATGTTTTGGACATTAAAATAGACAGATCATCCATGTATAATCCCAGTGATTGCTGGAACCAATATTATGTCTAGACACAACTTCAATATGCATCACCTTAATTTTTGTCTGTCCTAGGACTTGACTATCGTAAAGCTTATAACAGATGACAACAAGAATTATAATGACATCACTGCTAATAGTAGATATCATTTATTAAAAACTTAGCATGCTTTAGGCACCATACTGAATGCTTTACGTAATAAATGACACTTAATCCTTACAAGAACCCCATTTAACATCTATTTTTATAGATGAGTAAACAGAATGATTAAGTCTTAGAATGATTAAGTGTCCTCCCAACTTCAAGAGCAATAGGTAATAAATCAGGATTTAATCCAAGGTATGTCCAACTTCCTAAAGCAAACTCTTGGCCATTATATTTTTCTGCCTTGAAATGTTACCTAGTGATTAATTCAAATTTGTTTTAAAAATATGAACACAAAATATTTTTTAAATGTAAAGGTTAAAATGTTTCCACTAAGTAGATATTTTATTTTGAGTAGAAAACATATTTAGGAACCCATTAGCATTCTTTTTTTTTTTCTCAAAGATGTAAGATTGGAACAAATTAACAGTGGCACTGCCTTGCAATCCACTCAATTTCAGTTAAGAGAGGACTTGGCAAGTTATACTGATTCACTGAAATATATTTTTTAAAGCGGCCAGCAACAAAACAATCCATTATTAAATCAATGGTACTTCAACCAATAAAACAAAGAGAAACAAAAAGAAATGAAAATTGTTGTAGTGTTTTCTATTTTGATTTATATTGTGCCAGCCTCATAAACCAGGGAGTGAGGGATTCACATTTCACCCATTCTTCAAATTCTAAGAAGTTAAAATTATTAAATTGATAAGTGTATCTTTCCTTAATGACTCATTCATCTGATGCCCTTCTCCCAGAAAGACTGTGGCCTGGAATACAGCCAAAAATAATTCAGTTCTTGCCTTAAAAAGAGAAAGATTGCCGGCTGTTGTTGCTTCAGTACCAGACATGAGGATTCTACTGGCCCTCTGGCCAGCACATCGCAGAGACCATGGCATTTTCAGCAATTTGATTGTCACTTGGAATTTTATGAATGCTTTTGAATTCTTTTTTAATTTAGCAACAAAACAGTATTTAACTGCTTTCTACTTTGCAATAATTTTCTAATATTCACTGCCATACAGCTCCTTTAAAAAATCAACCTAACAGTCTTATATTATTTCCATACTCATTTCTCCCTCTTGGCTCTCTATCAGCCAGCAGCCATATCAGCAGCCATATCAACACACCCTGACATCACCCATCTACACACAGTGCTTTGAGTAGGAAAGTTAAGAACATTTTAAACAGGAAAAAAATACATCAAATGACTCTTCAGCCCTCGGATTCTCATTAGAGTCTTTCCAACGATTCCTCTAATAGCAGTGTGATTAGTTTAACATTTGGAAAAAAGACAATGAGCTATTGCCATCCTCATTTCATGATGATGCAAGGTTAGCTGTTAAGTCACAGAAGTAGACATTCATGGCAAACTTTCAAGATACTTAGTTTGAGCTAAAGAAAAAGGCAAGCTCTTCCACCCCAGCACACATAGCTATGGAAGGATAGGCCGTCAATCACTTCTGAGTGATTCAGTACTGAGCCACTTCTGCGCCTTTACTAAAATATTATTCAAGCAATTTCGATGTGTTAAGCCCCAAAATGATGACATAGCTTCTTCTTGCTAAACACATACATATTAGGAGGAAGAAGATAACACGACACAACGGCCACAGTACAGCACTGAATATAAGTCCATGAAGAGAGGTGCAGAGTTTTGTGCTAAATTACAGAATGGAGATCTCACTTTGACTAAGAGGATTAGGGGAAAGCTTTGATGGAGAGTAACACCGGATCCCTTCAGGAAAAGCAAGATTTTGACAGGAAGATTAGAGAGGGAGGGGTTGTTGGGGAAAGCATTAGATCCAGAAGAAAAGTCACCAACAAAATAAGCTTAGCGTAGTAAAAACAGAATGGGCCTGCAAGTCTGAGGTGCAACTGCAAGAGCAGGTCCTTCTACTTACTGTCACATGGTTCTCAATGTCTACATCGGTATACTGAGGCTAAAATTCTTTGATTTTTAACATACAGAGGTAGGAAATCAGACAGCATATCTAGAGAACAGCGAGTGGCACAATTTATCTGAAGACTATTTGATAAACACGGGTAGTGAGCAACAATCTTCGAAGAATTGATTTGGGTCATTGGGTATATTCAATGTCGTCCTAGGAATTTGAGATGTACACAGTGGTGCATGGAGATTCAGAGAAGGTATCCCATACCAGCTAAGATTTGCTTCCATCTGAGACCAATTTATAGGGAGGAATGGGACCAGAAGGTGTGAATAGAGTAAAAATTTTAGTGGCCATTTTAGAATCAAGTTAAGTGTAGTAGGGGTGAGAACAAGTGCTATCGTGGTAGGAATGGAAATGATGGTGTACCCCTGAGAGACACTGTGAGAAAGTTGTGGCTATCCAAAAAGAGCTTAACTCACTAAGTCATTTGGAGCTACACATCAATGAAAGTATTCTTTTGTCATTAAGTCAACCCCATTTATGAGTCTCCTGATGGGAATGTTTGAAGTCACTAGAAATTATTGCTCTACTCAAGTTACCTGTTATTTTTGGCTTTTCTCTAGCCCATCATGTCTGTCTAGGGCCCTATAGTGATTTTAAAAAAGAGGATGATGTGCTTTTGACAAGGTGGAGAACAAGCAGTGGCCGTTGGCTGTTTTTCCCAACTCACTAAAGAGCGTCGTCGGAACCACAGTGTGTTTTGTAGGTGTGTTCGGCCGCAGCCATAGGCACAAAGGGGGGAAATGGAACAGAATGTGAAGTCCAGAACTATGCTCAAGACAACTTGCAACACAGTAAGGATGGCACCTCAAAACAATGAGGAACTGGTGGATAAATTGGTAGATTTTATCAGGAAAAGTTGCTCATTGCATAGAGAAAAACAAGGTTGTGTCCTTAGCTTATACTCTGTATAAAGATGAATTACAGATGGAATCAAGACCAAGTGTGGGAGACATAAATACAAATCTAACTGAGGAAAAATGTAAGAGAATAGGCTTGTGAATCAAACATTGGAACACTTTCTTAAAAACAAGGATTCCAAAATCCAAAAGCACAATATAGGAAGCCAAAAATGATGTGTATTGCATAAATCAGAACTAAGTTTTTCTGTTTAATGAAGTACCCCAAAGATAGAGTTAAAAGAAAAATAACAGCCAGAGAGAAGATGCAATAAAGGTTGAAAATTAAGCATGAATTAATTTCTAAATTACATGAAGAACTCTAAAAAACAAGGAAAATACTGTAAACTCATTTTTTCAAATGAGCAAAGGCCAAAAATAATCAGCTCATAAAAATGTGTTTATGTATCTAATAAGGCTGAAATTCATCATTAATCCAAGATATGCATTAAAAGCATAAATAAGTATTTTTTATAATTATAAAAATAGACAAAGTTGGAAAACACTAAATTTTTGGTGAGGATTTGGGGAGAAGAGAATGTTTATCCACTGCTGATAGAAATAAAACCTGGGTATAGTCATTCTAGAGATCAACCTGATAAAAGTAAGTATCAAATATTCTAAGCATGATCGTATTCCTGAGTACCCGTATCAGGGTATGTGTGAGGACGCTCATCAGATCATTGCTGAGGCAACAGAGAGTTTGGGACAACCTAGGTATGCCTCACTACAGGAAAAAAGCTAATTGGCTGCAACTCAGTAATACTATGGATACTATAAAATATGAAATGCAGCAATTAGAAGCTATGATTTAGATAAACACACAGTGACTTGGCTAGATCTCATCAACAGTGTTGAGTGAATAAAGGAATAGGACAGAACAGAGCTCTATAGTGCAATGTGAGTTATGTTCACTCAAAACGCATATACAATAACTAAAGTAGTCAACACAGAAAGTAGAACGGTGGCTATCAGAGGCTAGGGGGAGGGAGAAAAGGTGTGTTGCTGTTAAGGCGTAGAGAGTTTCCGCTTTGCAAGATGACAAAGTGCTGGACACCTGCCATAACACTGTGACTATACTTAACACTATTGAAATGTACACTTCAAAATTGCTAAGACAGTAAATTTTGTTACATGATTTTTACCACTATAAAAAGGGAAATTAAATATAAAAAATAAAAACTTGTAAATAATCAAAACTATGGCTACTGAGTTTATAAGGTAAAGGTGTATTTAAGAACCTATATATCGCCCTGGCTGGTGTAGCTTAGTGGATTAAGTGCGGGCCTGTGAACCAAGAGATCTCGGTTCAATTCCCAGTCAAGGCACATGCCTGGGTTGCAGGCCAGTTCCCAGCAGGGAATGCACAGGAAGCAACCATACATTGATATTTCTCTCCCTCTCTCCTTCCCTTCCCCTCTGAAGATAAATAAATAAAATCTTTAAAAAATAAACATAAAAAAAAAGAACCTATATATCATGTGTACCCTTGGATGGAGAATTCAATTGAAATGAGAACCAAGGTTGGACAGAATTAACATAAGCACATAAAAAGCACAAATAATAATGCACTATAAACTGACATGTACAAATAGCTCAAGGGAAGAAAGAGAAAAAAAATGGAGTAGGGAGAGAAGAAGAAGGTGTAATATTCAGGGTTTTCCAGAGAAACAGCATTTCATAGATAGATTAGAGGTACATAGACAGATGATAGATGCAGATATAGATGACATAGATATAAATATATAGATATAGATATAAATTAGATATAGATATAGGTATAGGTATAGATAGACATACAAAACTATTTATTACAAGAAGCTGGCTCACACAGAGGCCCAGGGGAGCCAATGGTGCAGCTCCAGAGTCAGACTCTGAAGGCAGAAGGCTGATGTCCAGCTCAAAGACAGGCAGGCAGAGAGAGCTAATGCTCCCTTATTCAGCCTTTTAGTTCTATCCAGGCGTTCAGTGGGTTCGATGATACCCACCTGCACTGGAAGGAGCAAGTACTTTATTCAGTTTACCTACTAAGATGTTAGTCACATCAGAAAAACCCTCATAGACACAACCGGAATAATGTTTAACCAAATATCTGGGCACCTCATGTCCAGTCAAGTTGGCAGAGAAAATTAACCATTACAAGTCTACCCTTGTCCAGTTGACACCCACCTGTATCTTCTTAAACTATAATTAATCTCTAAATAAAGATAATAACAAGTGTATGATTTTACCTAACATAATAACTATCCTGTATACAACCAAAAATGTACTAATGCCTTCCCCAGAAGCTGAGGCAAAGTTCTTGAGATACTGGGTTGACCAAAAAGTTCGTTTAGCTTTTTCTGTATGATGGCTATAGTAGTATTTAGTTGTCTTTAAGTTCATTTGAAACAATTTTGTTAGGTTGTATTGTGACATATATCACATCAATGTGCATTTAAAAAAACATCAAAACTGGTGGATTTTTGTGCAGCCATTTTAATATTGAAGATGGAAGAAGATATAGAACATTTTTGGTGCATTATGCTTTACTATTTCAAGAAAGGTAAAAACACAACTGAAATACAAAAAATAACGATTTCTTATTTTTAATAACAGTGAAAGGAGAAGGTGCTATGACTGATCAAACATGTCAAAAGTGGTTTGTAAACTTTCTTGTTACTATTGATATTTTGGCCAAATAATTCCTTGCTGTGGAGCTGGCTGATGCACTGGAAGATGTTCAGCTGCACCCCTGGCCTCTACCCACTAGACGCCAATAGCAGGAGATAGCTGACATACACAAAATATCCAAATCAATTAAGTTATTGGTGAAAATGAAAAAATGTGTCTTTTATTTTACAGAAAAAAATTAATTGGACTTTTTGGCCAACCCAGTACAGAAGTAACAATGCTAAAATACAGTGATTTAAAGTCAATATATCTTATGCTACATGGCAAGGGATAAGAGAGGGAAGAATAAAAAGGACCCATAAATTCTGGCTGTGGGAAAAACAGTACCCTATATTGGATGCTGATTCATAGCACATACAGCTTTCTGGAGAGCCTTGCCCTGGACCTGCAAGGCATCAGCCTCTAGCTGACACTGTACCTGAGAATTCAAAAGGCATTTCCACCATTCCGTGAAGCCAATTATTTTAGGCTGATGGAAAACACAGTAATACCAGTGAATTTCACAAACATTGGCCCCTTTCTACACTGTTTTGCAGTGCAGTGAGTTCCTTGATCAAAAGCAATGATGTTTGAAATACCATGATATTGTGAATAAGACACTCTGTAAATCCACAGGCGGTGGATTTACAGGCCATAGTACTGTGTCCAGGGAAGACAAAACTGTAATCAGGGTGTCTGTTTCAGTAAGAACAAAATATTATGCCTTCCATGATGGAAGCAATCCAAAGTAATCAGCCTGCCACTGAGTAGCTAGCTGATCCCTGAGGGAATGGTGCCATGTTGGGGACTCATTGTGGGTCTCTGCTGCTGGCAGATTTTGCACACAGCATTGGTCATGACCCGATTGGCATCAGTGAGTGCAAGTTCATATGGCTGAGCTCATATATAACCCCCCTCCCTGCCACCATGGCTACTTGGTTCATTAGCCCACTGAGTAATTGCAGGGGTGACTGGGAAAGAGGTTGACTGGTATCCAAACAAGGGATCACCCTACCACTTGATTACTTAAATACTCCTCTGCTGAGGCCACCCTTTCACGTGCACTCATGTGGAACACAAATATCTTCATGTTTTTTGCTCAGAGAAGTCTGTCCACATACCCCATGCTTCCTTGTACCAGTTTGCTGATCATGTGTCTTTCAAGTCCATGACCATCTGTCCAACCACTGCCCACAACCCATGAATTGGTACATAAGTACACATCTGGCCATTCTTCCTTCCAAACAAAGCAAAGAACCAAATGCACTGCTGAAAGTTCTGCCTACTAGAAGGATTCCCCTTCATTGTTGTCCTTCAGGGATAGCCCCAAAATGGGCATGAGTGCTACAGGTGTCCGGTTTTGGGTGGTGGTTGCATGTCATGCAGAGCCATCTATCAGCCAAGTCCAAGTCCTCCCTTCCTCTGTCAACTGATCACAGGAAACTTCCCATGAGGCCAGAGGTGCAGGTGGGAAGAAAGAAGGCAGTGTAACAGGAGTAGGGACAACGAGCACTTGGGCCACTCCACGTAACTCACTTGTGCCTTACAGCCTTCTGAGGCCCAGTGGCTGCGTACCACTTCCACCTGATGATAAGGAGCTGCTGCTGTGCGTGGCCACCTTCATGGCTCGGTAGGTCAGATAACACCAGTTTGTGATGGGAAGCTTAGACCACATGGTAACGCGGTGGCTCATGGTTAAGCATTCTGTCTCTGTGAAGGCCCAGTAGCAGACCAAGACCTGTTTCTCAAAAGAAGAGTAGTTACCTGCAATGGATGGAAGCGCTTTGCTCCAAAATCCTAGCAGTCTGTGCTGCAATAAACCTATAGGGGCCTTCCAAAGGCTTGGAGCAGCACCCCTATATGCCCCTGACACTTCAAGAGCCCTTACATCTTCTGAGGCGCGTGGTGCCAGTGATAGAGCAGCTCACACAGCAGCCCGACTTGTTGCCGAGCCTTCTGTGGTCTGGCCCCACTCAGAAGGGGCAGCATTTTGGATCCCCGAGTAAATGGTCCGTAGCATATAAAATACCCAGATTACAAGAACATATTACTCCCAAAACCTAAAGAGGGCCTCTAGGCCTTGTGCCCCTCGGTTGTAGGAGAAGCCAGATGCAGCAATTTGTTCTTTATCTTAGAAGGGGTATGTTGACAGGCCCTGCATCACTGGACCCCTAGAAATGTCAGTGAGATAGAAGAGTCCTGAATTTCTGCTGAATGTATTATACAATTAAAACCTCTAAGTTTTATAAGGTAAAGGACCTATTTAAGTGTCAATAACAAAAACATTACCATGTAACCCATGGTGGTGTTTGAACTGGAATGGGAACCAGAGATGAAGATTAAAACAAACACAAAGAATAAATGATAATGTACTATGAATTAAAGCACACAGATAGTTCAAAGAAAGAGAGAAAGATATAGAGTGAAAGGGAGGGGAGGGACATAAAAAAAACAAGGAAGGAAAAAGCAGAGTGGAAGGGAGGTTGTCATGAAGGAACCCAAAACTTCCCTTGGTTTTATCCTCAACCATACCATGGTTTCCCCGGCCATCCAGTGTCCCTCACACTCCCCAGTTGTGGCACATCTGGAGGCAGGTGGGTACACTCTCAAGCAGCCCTTTCTAAAAATATTGGAATCAGGGCTGTAGGTAGGACCGTGACCTACGAAAAGGCAAAGCAAAGGTTGTCGGTTAAAGGTGAGATCATATGGTATTTGTCCCTCACCGCCTGGCTTATTTCACTTAGCATAAACCTGTCCAGTTCCATCTATGCTGTCACAAAGGGTAGGAGCCCCTTCTTTCTCTCTGCTGCATAGTATTCTGTTGTGTAAATGTACCATAGTTTTTGATCCATTCATTTACTGATGGACACTTAGGTAGCTTCTAATAGCGAGAGGCATTGAAATTAAGAACAATCTGAGAGTAACCAGAAGGGACGTGGGAGGAGATAATGGGGGGAGGGGAGAAGGGTTTTTAGGAACAACTATAAAGGACAAAACCAAGTGGGGTGGAAGCAAGGGAGGGAGGTGGGTTTGGCTGCGGGGGAGGGGTGGGGAGTAAATGCAAACAACTGTAATTGAGCAACAATAAAATAATTTTAAAAAATAAATAAAAGGTTGTTAGAGCCTCAGATGACCCTCGACTTTACAGGACAGTATAATATGATAGAAAAGCATGTTCAAACATGGGCTTTCATGGAGACCTGAAGGGCTCCGAATCTGAATTATATGACAAAAACTGGTTCCCCTTTAAATGCAGGCCTCATAGCTCTGTTTTTGCCCGATACGACCTCATTATAAATCTCTCTGGCTTATATTCAAAGCATATTTAATTTTACTTGGTTTCTGGCTACCTATCCCAATTATCTTTGAATTTGCATTGCTAAAACTATTTAAGAACTGACAGCAATTCGGTTTCCCTGCCTATTTTCTCTTTTGGTTCATTTCATAAATGTAGTGATTCAAAGTCACATTTTCTTGAAAATTCTTATCTTTACCTCAGATACCTTTGTTTCATTTCTCTGCTCACCCTGCAGAAATTCTTTTTTATCTCTAAAGCAGGAATTCTTTTTTTAAATAATTTTTCTTTTATTGATTCCAGAGGAAGGGGCAGGGAGACAGAAACATTGATATGTGAGAGAGAAACATCAATCAGTTGCCTCCTGCACGTGCCCCGAATGGGGACTGAACCCGCTACCCAGCCATGTGTCCTGACCAAGAATCGAACCTGTGACCTTTCAGTTTGCTGGACAACACCTAACCAACTGAATCACACCTGCCAGGGCTAAAGTAGGAATTCTTATCGGGTGCTAATAGTGGATGGGGCCAGATGATTTGCTGTGGGGAGCTGCCCTGTGCATGGCAGGATGTGAGGCAGCACCCCTGGCCTCCACCTACTGGAGGCCAGTAGCTTTCCCTTTAGTTGTGACAAACAAAAACATGTCTGGATAATTCCAAATGTCCCTTAAGAGACAAAACTGTCCTTAGCTTAAACTAGGTTCATAAAGATTTTAATATATCTTGGGGATTAATCCTACAGATCATTAACCAAAATAATGAGAAGTAGAGAGCTTTATGGAATTCCTTGCATCACCCCATGAATTATCATTGAATAGGACAAGTTATCATTAATCATTCATCATTATACTTTGTTGATGGTCTCACTCTATTCTGCAGAGCCAGGCCAAACTCTCCTAAAACTGTAGAGAGATGTCTCACATTTACTCACCTAGAGTGTAGTCAGTTTATCTCATAGTATTTACTGAAACATCTGCTTCATTAACTATTTTTCAACTGGTTATCTGTCCTTGAGTCATTTGAAATCAATCCTTTATGTTAATGAACAGGTACATATACTACATCTTTTTGTTGTTGTTGAGGAGCCCCTTTTGTTTGGGAGTTTTTATCAAAAGTTCTACTGAAAGGGACCCTTGTACACTATTGGTGGGAATGCAGACTTGTAAGACCACTATGGAAAACAGTATGGAACTTCCTCAGAAAACTAAAAATGGACCTGCCTTTTGACCCAGCAATTCCACTGTTGGGGCTATATCCTAAGAACCCTGTAACTCCATTCCAAAAGAACTTATGCACCCCAATGTTCATAGCAGCACAATTTACAATAGCTAAGTGCTGGAAACAACCCAGGTGCCCATCAGTAAATGAATGGATCAAAAAACTATGGTACATTTACACAATGGAATTCTATGCAGCACAAAGAAAGAAGGAGCTCATACCCTTTGCAACAGCATGGATGGAGCTGGGAAGCATTATGCTAAGTGAAATAAATCAGGCAGAGAAAGACAAATACCATATGATCTCACCATTAACAGGAACATAAACAACAAAACAAAGAAACAAGTGAAATATAACAAAAGACACTGAAATAGAGGACAGATAGTCAGGGACTAGAGGGGAGAGGGGAGGGAATTCCAGGGGAGAAGGGAAGGGTTTACAGGAACAAATATAGAGGACACATGGACTAAACT
>CM052548.1:19371164-19389532 GCA_028533065.1 Trachops cirrhosus
AAAAAAATAAATAAATAAAAGGAAATGGGGTCAAGCCTGTGGTTCTAGGAAATCACAAGGGGTCTACCATTTTCCCTCATTTCTGCTGCAGGTTCATCTTCTGGGTGTTGTCCTCGAGGTCAGGCGAAGGCGCCCTTCACCATTGTACTGCTCCCCACCAGGTATGCCGCCTTCTCTCAGTGTGGGGTAATTTCATCTCATGGCCCTGAACAGCCTGCTGACTTACGAACTCCTTCTTGAATTCTCTTTTAGTCACAACACATTAGCTTTCACATTTTGTCACATAATACCACCTGGCACTGTCAATTTTCATTCACAAGGATTGTTTAGCCCAACCACTCTGTCAGTGTCTACTCATGGTCCTTTCCCCCTGGGGCTTAGGCCCAACTAAATGATGGATCTGGCCAGCGGACTAACCATCAATAAATAATTCTGTCCCCGCAAATTTCCTCCATGGGTTTCCCAGCATGCCCTTCCGCTACCAAAGCCTTCCTTCCTTTCTTTCCTGGGATTCTTCAATCCCCAAGCCAGTCCAGTTGACACAAACTTATGTGCCACTTTGAAGTTTTTGTTGCCATAATAAATGTCACGAAACATATTTTCCCCAAACAGTGACATTCAAAAGGAACGAAGTTCGT
The DNA here is from genome assembly GCA_028533065.1 of Trachops cirrhosus. Taxonomy (NCBI): domain Eukaryota; kingdom Metazoa; phylum Chordata; class Mammalia; order Chiroptera; family Phyllostomidae; genus Trachops; species Trachops cirrhosus. The sequence goes on from CM052548.1 coordinate 19,371,803, forward strand.
AGATCCATTATGTGCCATTCTCAGCAGTGAGTCAATGGCATTTGCTAACAACATGACTTCTGATGGCAGACTTATTCTGTCATCACCAGCACAAATATACACTAAGTTTCTGTACTGATTCCAATTAGCACAGACACAGCTGTGAGTAGGAGATACAAAATCAAAAATAACCATTGGAGAAAATAACTATAAAGGCTACTCTTATAAAAATTATGACTCTGACAAATATACTTAAATAAGTTTGTGGTTATTCATTTTTATATATTTGGAATGCTTTCAAAGTATTTAATGCATTTCTTCAGTATGTGATGTGTAATATACAAAATCTACATTGCCATTATGTTTATTTATTTAATATAATTTTATCTAATATCACCAGAAACTTAGGAGAAGTGACTGAAATTGGGTTACATGTGGTCTTTTGTGGTTCCATAGGAATTTTAGAATTATTTTTTCTATTTCTGTGAAAAATGCCTTTGGAGTTTTGACAAGAATTTCTAAGAGAGTAGATCTTATGTGTTCTCATAATACACATAAAATAGGTAATTATGGGAGATGATAGACATGTTAATTAACTTGATTGTGCTTATTATTTGTACACCTTAAAAATCACATTGTATAAACTAAATATTAACATTTTTATTTTTCAATTATACCCAAATAGAGTTTGGGGGAATAAGACATACATGAGACTCCACTGCTCATATATCTTATTGTCAAAATATTTTATGGAAAATAATTAAATTAAATACTTAAATAAAGAATATTGTACTAGCTGCAATGATGGCCAGGTATGGGGTATTTTCCTGAGAACAACCTGCGCCTGACTTTGGTTTCATATGGGTTTGGTGATTGGCTGAATCACAAATAAGATAGTTATAAATAAATCAGAATGTCAGATTGGTAGTGACGAAATAGTCACAGGGATGTAAAGTACAGCATACGTGGGTACTAAAAATATCAGGAGGAACACTTTTTAAGGTGTATGATTGTTTAATCACTATGCTGTACACCCAAACCTAATATAAAATAATATTGAATGTAAACTGTAATGTAAAAATAAAATGTAAAGTTCTTAAAATAAAAACAGAATGTCAGAATGTCTGGAACTCTGTCACAGTGGTGCAGGGCTATGATCAAAATTGGAAAGGCATAGAATGGATACCCCAATATATTTTTTCAGCCAACATGATTTGGTTGATAAGAAACATGAAATAATGTGGAAACTAGCTGATGTTAATTACAGACCAATCACTGGAAAATGACAAGCAAAGGAGATGCCTAAGGAAGAATCAGGGAATCATTAGAAGACATAAATATTGGGTACAGTCACTAGGGTAGATCAAAGTAACTCTGTTGGGTAATAAATCTCTCTCCTGTGAACAATCTTGGAACATTAGATGCCCTGTTGAGTCTTTAAGTCTTTGTGTCTTTGGGCCTACTGCCAAGTTCATGCGGAAGAATGAGATTTGTGAGGATACTAAGGAAGAGCTGCCAAAGGGGACAGAGCTGCTCCTCTGGTGAGTGGTGTGTTAAATCCACAGAAAGTAAATGTATATAAAAAGCTGAAGAGATGATAACACATTTTGGCAGTAGAGCATACAATGTATCAAACACACCAACACGCACGAGTCCACAGTTATTTACACATCTGTCCAAATATGTCTGTCTACACTAACACATTTATTAGAGAGAAAGACGTAAAAAAGAAAATGTCAGAGTGAAATTCTTTATAGAATTTCCACTTTTGGCAGAGACTGACCAATTTGTGGTGAACCAATTCTTATGCCAAGAAAAAAAGTAGATAAAATATAAAAACCCTCTGACTGAAATATCAGGAAGCTACCATGGCAGCCACAAATTTCTGATGAAAAGGGAAACTCAAAATTATGCACAAATGGGAAGATGTCATATGTAAGTGTTTTCCAAGATGCTTCCTACTTCCTTTACTACTGTATTAAATGGTTAACCTGAGAATTAAATTCCATATATATAGAATACACACATGTATACACACATGTACATATCAACCTGCCAAACAACCATTATTTTTATACTACAATACCAGATATTTTGTGGTGAAAGTTAGACGTTGCAATTTTGACATTCTATAAGTCACTTTCCTTTATATATAAACTCAGAATTTTGAATTTTGTTAATTTTTATTATAGCTAGATAAATTTCATGTAAGAAAAATAGCAAAGTGCATTATAATTAGGTAGTTCAACTTCTTAAAATTTTCATAAAAATATTAACAAAATTCAACCTAGAACTTTATAATTATACTAAAACACCTCAAATTTTACATAAAGGGAGGAAAAGTATCAGAAAATGAAAGAAGGTCATAAATGTTTCAACAATTTGGAAAACATTTATGGTCTATCAAGATCAAGACTGTGATTTAACCCCACTGATTATTGATTCCGGGCAACTATTATAATCTCTGCGAACTAGGACATCCTAGGGTTCCTTTGTAAATAATGTATAAGTCATCGTGTTTTAATTCAAACTACAGAACAAATGAACAGGAAAGTAAACCTTCAGCAAAATGACAATCCTGAAGTGAAGCACTTTTCAGCCTATTACACAGGCTTTATGAATAACATGGTATCCAAGGCAACACAGGTAATAACTAAATGGTAAAATCTTGTATAAACCAGCACAGGAAAATTCAGCATCTTAAATGACATAAAAGGGTCTATATTAGTAACCAGTTATTTAGCTAACACTAGCATTTCTCACAGTATATCCAAGATGTCAAAATGTATTATAAAGGCATTTTTCTACTTCTAAATATTTTATATAATATTTCATTATACATTTCTATAACCGATTTAATCAGTAATAATTTCATGAGCCTACTTACATAAATAATACATGTGGATGGTGCATTGCAAGGAGAAAAAAAGATGGCTGTTTTCCCTGCACTGCCCTTATTGGGGAAATGTATGCCTACCAAATTTCTATTTATGATGCAATACAATTATAATATACAGGTAAGAGTTATTTTGCTTATTCTGAACAGTATGTCCTTCATGTTTCCACTGTACATGGGTTATACATCATTGAACTTACATTTTTATAAGAATTTGCTTATATGTTTAACATTCAATTTTGTGAACGCTTTACCTAGATCATGGTATCTTTCCCAGCTTTGCGTCTCTCCATCAGCTTCTGGCCCATGAAAGCTCCCACTAACTGTTAAATAAATACATGATCACTTCAGAGTCTGGCTCTCTTCATGGTTAAAAATGATATTTTGATTTAAAACCCATTAAAATAATTTTCAAATTTTTCAGACAAATATCAATTTTAATGTAAGCATCAGTGAGCATGTCAATGGTTTTTCACTTTAGAATTCATAGAACTTTCTTTCCCTTTCATTAAAAAATATGGATAAGTCTTCTAAGGCCAGATTCATTCAACCTTATGGTCAAAAGAATTAAGGAGCTGCCGACATGACATGTTCCCTTTCATCTGCTGCCCGGACTCTAATAAAAAAATATTTGGATCATTTGATATAAATTTATTTTTCAGTATCTACTCAGTGTCAGGAATTGGGTAAATACATGAAGTTAATAGAAGGAAACTTCAACTTTGCTTACTGTCCAGATGGGAAAAATAGACACCCAACTAATTATTAAACAAGGAGCTAATATATGCATCGAAAGTGCTAGAGCTAGCTGCAGGAATCATTTGTTGTTTTAACTGTCTATTTTGTTCCCAGAGCTAATAATCTGGAAGGTGTAGTTGTTTACCTTGGAAACTTACTCCAACAATGTTGCCACTGTTTAAGTACAACTGAAATTCATCACTTGGTATTACCATTATAAATATTTTTAAAGTATATGCAGGAGTCAGTTTTACTACTTTATAATATTAGTAACCTAAATTCCAGTTGCCTGGCTACCCATAACTCATGCAGCCTCTTCCCTTTAGTATGAATTACTAAGCAAAGGTAAATTCATATTAAGCAAATATTAATATTTAATGATTATTTCTGTGGAAATAGCTTGACTCCCTCACCCCATATATGGGGTAAATCCAACTTCTAAATATTTTTCTCATTTCTTCTACTTATTTCTTACTCTAACTCTCTGCTTCTGACAATTATTCTGAATATTATCTCACTTCATGCCTATACCCTCTGTTTAGCCACCTGGACTCAGAGCAACTCACTTTTCTTCTTTTCTCTGATAACCAAAATTATAGCCATTGATGTGTAATAGGTTTTACTGAAGCGTAAGCAATAAAGTAAATGGTTATTTCACAGCAAACAAAACTGGAGTAAATATTAGACCTTTGTTTTTTAAAGTCTCTCTTTTACTTCAATGAGAAATATTTCAATCGATAATCAATCAATTAATTTTTAGTAGGTAGTTTATTCTCATTGCAAATGGTACAAAATGTATAGAGGAAAAGCCACTTTAACTGAACTTGTTTTAATTAAATTACAGGTAAAGACAGACGTCTCAAGATAAACCAGTACTCAGACTAAAATTGTTTTCAACTCAGCAACTTTTTTCTTTTAATTTTGTTCATTGCAGTATATCAGACATTGAAAACTTACTATCTTAAAGTATAAAATTCAGTGGCAGTAGGTACAATCACAATATCATGTAATTACCACTATCCAGTTGCAGAGCTTTTTATCACTCCAAATGGGAACCCCGTATCCATAAGCAAACATTCCCCAAGCCCCCAGCCCTCGGCAACCAACCACAAATCTATTTTGTGTCTCTATGGATCTGCCAATTCTGAAATTTTGTACAAAGGAAATCAAACAATGCATGGCTTTTTACATCTGACTTCTTTCACTGAACATGTTTTTCAGGTTCATCCCTGTTTAACATGTATCAGTATTTCGTTCCTTTTCGTGGCTGAATAGTATTTCATTGTATGGATAGACCACACCTGGTCTGTCCCTGCATTTCCTCATGCTCATGTGGGTGGGCTGTTTCTACCTTTGAGCTCCTGTTCACAACAATCTGCTGTGATCGTTCAGGAAGGTTTTTTTGGAAAACCTGTTTCTAATTCCTTTGGGTAATCAAATAGAAGTGTAATTGCTGAGTCCTATTGTCATTGTATGTTTAGCCTACAAATTCTTCTCTCAACTTTCACACTGTCTTCCTTACTTTCAAAATTTTCTCATACATTTCATTACATCTTTCTCTCTAGTTTACTGTGAAAATCCCAAATTCACCTCATCTTCTTTGTAAAGTAATTCAATCCTTTAATCCCATCATCTCCTTTCAGCCCCCCAAAAGAATCCATCTTTACTAACCCAAAATGTCCAGCAAATGGTAAGCTAAAAATAAGATTGCTCTGTTCCTAAAAGAAACTTTGTAAGTATTATTTTCTATACAGTCATAACTCTAACTGGAAATAATATTTTTGCTTGTTCACCCACTCTATTCACCAGGATTCGATATATCGGTTGCCTCTCATGCACCCCCCACTAGGGACCTGGCCCACAACCCAGGCATGTGCCCTGACCAGGAATTGAACCAGTGACCTTTCAGTTCACAGGCCAGCACTCAGTCAACTGAGCCACACCAGCCAGGGCTCATGATTGGATGTATAATAGAATTATAGCACAAGGTGTCATCACATGAATTGAAGTATGCAATTGATTAATTAAGAAATTTTATTTGCATTATGCTGACTGGTCTTGGTTACAACATGGTACTAGATTAGATGCCTGTTTGGCATATATTAGAGAAAAGTTTTAGGCTCAAAACACAGGTGGATCAATACAAATTTTACTTTTGAATTCATTTCAGAAAAAAATAGCTCTGTAATTTTTTAGTCTGAAAGTCTCAGGTCTATGACCCACTTTAATGACATAGGTGTTCATAATAGATATTTTCTTGAAAATCTAATTATTATCTTATACTAGATTTTTAGGTCATGAGAAAAATGTAGTGAGTTCAAAAGGCAGAAATTTTACTAGCTTCATTATCAGATTAAAATTCAAACAAAATAAACTAATATTAATTTCAACCATAAAAATACACCTTTTAACTTAAAAAGCACTCTCCTAAATAACTCTGAGTCACGGAAAAATACTACCCATTATTTTTGTAAATCAATAAAAATAAGAACACAATATATCAAAGGCTAGGTATGTGGAAAATGCTATGTTCAAAGAGAAATGCCTTGAATTATGTGTTTATTGTTGGGGGTGGGGGAGAAGAGAGAATACAAAGAATTCAGCTTTCAACTTTACATTGTATAAAAATACAAAGAATTAATCCTAACAGAAGGCAGGGGAAAGAATTATTAATAATTATAACTGAATTATACACATTACACAGCGGAATTAATACATCTAAGCTAGTTCTTCAAAAATTTAGTAGAATACAAAAAAAATAAGCAACTCCATCAAGAAGAAAAACAAAATCAATGAACTAATCTTGTGATAGAACAGAAAACACAACAGAAATAAAACATGTTGAAACTGTCGCCATACCATGAAGGATTTGCTAACAGGCGAACTGCCAGTGCTGACTGAAAATGAGGTGCAAATCAAAGGCCAACTGACGACCAACCTGAGAACATTATCCAACAACCATTTCTAGAATTGCTTCACTGGAAACATGGTCATTAAATTCATGAATCAAGTAATAATGCTTAGTGGACCTATTATTTAATAGTGTTTGAAGCAATGAATAATACAGTTAAGACATGAAGTAAATAAAGTTTATGAAGAAAAGAAAAAGAAAATTCTTTGCCATGGATGAGATTATAGTCCTAGAAGACTTGAGGGAAACATTAAAAATTATGTGTGTTAGTAGAGTTGTATGCGCAGTAGGCTGTATGAGGTAACCTGGGGTACAACAGGGGCCACCCCGCTCTGTTCCGTCAGTCGACGCTCACGTCTCTGTCCTGGCGTAGTTGAGGCCTACACCCTGCTGCTGAGTGAACATCCTCAAAACAGAAGCTTTTTAGGTCACCCAAATATGCAACACTATTCAAATTTGTTCCTTAAAATATTCTCTACTAATGACTGTTGTGTGTGTTTTAGAAGCCATAATGCTGATATATCCCCTCTTACAGCATATTGAGATTGTCATTTAGGCTACAAATACCATTGTATCAAGAAAAGAAGGAGTTATTCACAAAGACTAATTTCCGAAGAGCTCTTAAGTAGAAAGACATAAACTGAGTAGGAAGGCACATCGTGCCTCACACAACAAGCCATCTCTCCCTGCTTTTCTCTGTTTGGAACCTCGGTTACTGTCCGCCAGCCTTTAGTCTTTTTCACACTGATTTCTAACTTAATTACATTGTGGTTAAAGAATACATCTGGTTTCTTTTTGATACAAATTATGTTAAATTTGCGGAAACTTGTTCTATAAACCTAAAGTGTGAACTGTTTTTGCAGACTTTCACGTGTGCTGAGAAAATGTGTATATTCTCTAATTCTTGGGTATAGATTTCTACATATGACCATTTGATCATTCTTGGTAATTGTGTAAATTTTTTTAAAAGTCTCTATTGTCCTTTTGCAGATCAGGTCTGCTGATATGTTCCTTGTGTTTCATGCTTTTCTTAAATTAAATTTACCATCATTTTCACGATTTAAACACATTTTTATAATTAATATCCAATAATAAGTGTTATTTGAAGTTCTTGGTATTCTAAATATGTTTCTTTTTTGTCTCTGATGACTATGCCTAACTGATTATTTCCTTTTGAAACTTTGATTTTAGATTGTAAACTCATTTCAGATGAAATTTCATCCACGGCAAACTTAGGGTCCTGATTTGGAGTTTGACGGAGATTTTCCATGTGCTTCTCCCAGGTGTCCCAGGAGAATTGCCAGTCGAGAACCACTTCTAAGTATTAATTTTCAATTTTTGCTAAGATCACATAGTTAATGAATCTCGAATCCAACCCATGTGAAGACAGGACCACAGTGGCAAATTATGACAGATTTTTTAAATCCCTCCAAAGTATTATGCAAGCTAAGACAGGCAAGTTCACCTGTCACCTTCCTTAGCCGGAAGCAGATACATTACACAATAATGTAGTCCTTTAAAAATTCTAGAATTGGTGAAGTTTTTAATTTGAACTCCCCTCTTTATAAAAGCCTAAATCTTTATCTACCTCCACTTCCCGCGAAGCCATTACAATGGAAGCCCTCGATCACTAAGTCCCACGATGCTCCCCTAAGCCCTGCAGAACAGACCATAGTTCATTTCTTTGCTCCTTTTCAAATTCCTCTTCATCACTGGCCTCTGCAAAGGTTCTGTATTTCTTTAGAGCTCAGTTATGCATTTAAAGGATGTAAATTATATATCACCCAACATGTCCGTGTGTTTCACGTCAAGGTTATTTTAGGATATTTAATCTGCCTGGCATTACTGAAAAGACACCAGAATTATTTCTCTATATTCATTCTTCCCTTTTTTACACTTATTTTTTTTTACCCAGAAGAACCTCTGAGAACACTTGAGCCTTTGCACCTGTGTTGATATGGACACAGTGTTCTTACACAGGAATTCCCTTCTCCTGACTACAAATACACCCCTTCATGTGAGAGCCAATTCAACACAAGCAAACGTAAAAGAGAATAGAGAGTGGATCACTGTTTTTGTTTCTCCTTGTACTTCTGCTCTCACTATATCTCTAATGTTATGAAAAATTGACATTTTGTCATTTTAAATCCAAAGCAAATTTAAAAACTTTCTCTGACCATCTGGAACTCAAACTCTTTTTCTAATAATATTCCTTTTCATCAGACGCATTTTAGAAGAATTCTTTGTCTTTACCTACGTTGCTGTACCACTGTCCTGCTTTTCTCTGCTGTTTCCAGTACCCCATTCAGAAACTGAAAAATATGCATGACAGTCATTTTAAAATGAGGTACCTGTGGGGGGCAGGAAACAGCTGTAATCTGAGGGTGGGGTATCCTGTGGGCAGAGCAGCAGCGTGAGGTGACTTGACTGCGACCCGCCCGTGGGATGGTCCATGCACACAGTCAACGTCCAACAACAACCTGCTCATTAATCCATTAAATAATCACTCTATTGGCATAACTTCCCAAACACCTTTCATATGTCTGTGTCTTCAGGTAGCTACAGCATTTGTATTTTCACAAAATGAAGGCAAGCATTAACTGCACGTTTGTGAGGTGGCGATGAACAAAATTTGTCATTTTGGTTTTTCCCTGGTGAGTTGCTAGATCATGTTATTCTTGGGCTTTGCAATTTTATACATTCTGTATAAACCTCTCTATTCCTGAAGTATTGATGACTCCATCTGTGGAAAATGCTCATGTGCTCTTAGCCTTTTAAAAAATGTAATAAGCAAGCCCTTACTTTTAGGGCATGTCAAATCAAAACAAAAAGAAATAAAATAAAGGAACTCTCCAAAAGTCTTTCTTTCTTCAAGGAATAATTATTGGGAATGTTTTCTATTTTTATAATGTTCAAAATATTCTCTTTTATGGCTACGCTGAATAGTTTTTCTCGACATTATCTGAAGCCTCTAATGCCAGTTTTCACCACCTGAAAACAGGTAGCAGTTTCTTTATCATTAAAAGGAAAGTGAACATCCCCTTTACCTATTCAGGATGTATTTATCTACTAGCCTCACATTCCATTATCAACAGTCAGCCAGAGAGACTCCTGAGTGGCCACAGTGGAGCTTTCCAGGCTCACAGAGGCCTGTGGCATAATGACCAGAGCGAGAACAAGTAGGAACCGGGAGACTGCTGGAGGCTGTCCTACTGAGAGAAGCAGAAGTGACAGCTGGGATTCTGGCAGTGAAGGAGGAGACAGAAAACTACAAAAGTAAACTCCTCAAAAACACGCCAGATTGAAATCACTTATAATTGGGGCAAAAGAACTTGTATATCTAAAAAGCAATAGAGAGCATCAACCCATTACACAGTAACTAAGAATTTCAATATCTGTGGTCAAGCAAAAGAGATTTACTATTTGAAAAGTAAACAGAGGACAAGGTTAACTATTCAGTATAATAGGATTATATTTAATTGATTTTGAAAATGTTTCTACCAAGTTTGGTTAATTAATAATAATCCACAAAATATGTTTCAGTATAAATAGGGGTGCCCCTACTGTGTCCTGAATAAATTAACATATCATGTCTTGATCTTAACACACAAATAATTTTTGTTTCAGTTTCAGATTAACTCCCTTTAGTCAAGACTGTATTTTCAAGTGCAATATACATGAAAAAGATCTTCTCTGGTGTAGAAACATCCAACCACGAAAACTAAAAAAGATAAACATTATTGAAATATATTCGAGTAAAATTTCTCTGATTCTAAATAATAGGAAAAAAGTTCAATACGATAATGAACTTTTCAACTGCAATCTTTGTTAAGAAATGCAGCTTCATTTCCTTCAGATTATTATATGGGCTAATATATGAAAGGGTACAAGTGAGTAAATATGTGAACTCTTCAAAAACATACTTTAAATACTTTCTATTATATAACAATTTTCAAAAATATAACCCCCTTTAACACACAGTAATTCAGATACAGAACGTTCAGGCATGCTGAAAAGACAGCCTATTTCTTGATACTCATTTTTATTCTGGATTCTCCTCCTGTAAAAAGACAAAAAATTTAAATGATACTTGTAAAAATTATGTGCAGTATTTTGTAACCGTCATAGGTACAAAGTTAATAGGATCATGGCGATGGTCCTAGAATCTAACTCTACTCCAGCTGCGTTGGAGCTGCTCCAGATTTGACGAGTTTCATTGTTGTACACCTCACGGGAGGCTCCCCTTTTTGTACAGTTCTCCATTTTGGATAATTCCACCCATTCTCATACGTGGGCCACTCAGGCCTCTCTCAATGCAAGTGACAGAAATTCAGCTCAAATGCATCTTAAGAAAAGTAACGTGCTGGCTCACGTGGCTGAGTCACACCTATAGCTAGTCTCAGCCAAACCCCAATTCAAGGATCAGATAAACAAATAATGATCCCCTTCCCTTTCTTTCTCCAGATGAGTGAAGTATCATAAGGAGGTGAAATATTATAAGGAGGTAAAGTATCACAAGGAGGTGAAGTATGCCCAAAAACATTGTCAGTTATCAAACCCAAAAGCAAAAAGAGAGGAACTTTCTGTTAGCTCTCCCTGACTCAGTGGTGTGTGCGCATGTGGGGATAGGGTGACATATATCTGTAAAACAGAACTCTAACTGACCCTGCGTTGGCCACCCCTGAATCACAAGTTTTTCCCTGTGGCCATAAAGACAAGCTATTTTCCTTGATGGCTTCACTGGAGTGGCGAGGGAACAGGAATGGGGGTGGGCTGTTGCTGATAACAGACAAAGAGGAGGAGGGCTATTAGGTGGGCAGTAAAATCATATGTCAGCTCCATCTCGGTGGTTTTCTTACAAAGGGGACTTTGGGTCTCCCCTTCTTCCCAGTAGTCTTCCAATAAAGAATTCTTCACAGATCATGGACAGAATTAAATAAACCTCAGTCGTCTGTGTCTTCCGTTAAGTGGGAGCAGCACGATGCTCCGTTTGAGGAGATGATTTCAATCATTTACCAGCACCTGAAATTCTCAGCTGAAGCACTAAACTTCCTCATCAGAGAGGGGTTAAGAAGAGCAGGGAAGGTGTCCAATATCATGGCCTTCAGAAGAAAGCTCACCTGCTCTAATTCCCAGCTCTGTTAGGGGTCTGAGGTTCACTGTCCAAATAAGACAAAGTTATTGCCCAAACACATAAACTTGAAAAGTGCCTGGGATCCCCAGTCTCCACTGTTGTGTCATTTTCTGTGTGACTCCCAAACTCAGCAGGAAAAGCTCGAGGCAGTTTCTAATTAAAATGTCTGACTTTCACATCTCCCTTAAGGTCCCCGACAGCTATTCGCTTTTAATGGGAAGAAAGGGATCATAGGTTTGGAAGGAAAAGTCATCTGAGAGTGCTGGGAAATAATAAAGAACTGGGGATGAATCGGCAGTTTTCACAAAGGTGTCTTCAGGTGCAAATCACAAACACGCACACAAAGGGAGGTAAAAAATGCAGTTTAAAGTGGAAGTTCGCATAGAGAAAAAGCACATAACACAAAGAAAGCAAACTAAGTGGCCTGAGAGAGACTGTCAGCAGGTAACAGGAACTGATGTATCTACCAAGTCAACGTGCAGCCATACCTAGTGAACAAGTAACTGCACTAACCAGACCGCATGGTTATCTTGACATCTTTGCTCCTTGACTTCAGTATCCAGACGTCCTGTGCATCTATGTCTATCTTCCATTTACATTTCCATAGTTGCCAACCACGTAATCTCATTTCCTCTCATTGTTGATAATTTGTGAATTAAAGCCAGGCATGTTTCATGAAAGATTGGAGAGCTAATTTGAGTCTCCCCGTGAGTTCTCCAGCAACCAGTTATGGTCAAGGCATAATCCATCTAATGCTGAGATGCTTCAGAGCAAAACTTCAGGCTTTGTGAATTCTGCTTTTTATAAAAGTATGAAAGGTCACTCTTACTCCAAGTATTAGAGTAATTACTCCTCCACTAATTCCAAGGGGAAGCCTTGAGTGTACACCAGACCCTTCCTTCTTGATAGTCCGTAGACTCTAGTTTCTCACCTACTGCCCCCCAAGACTACAGTTTATCTCAGCTTCCAAGCATCTCACGATCCCCATGAAATTGGGTAAATGCTTTGAAGGAAAAAGTGGTACTGAATGTCATTCTTTTTTTTTTCCCTTTTTCTTCTTTTGGGGTCTTGGCTCCTTAAGTCCTTGTTGACTCAATAGCTACCTAATACTTTCTTACAGTTTTCTTCGGTTTTGTCTAGAATTCTCAGGTAGTCTCTTTGAGAGAGTTAGTCTATAACAAATTAGCCCCAGCTTTATCATTTTAATAACCCTGAACAGAAGTCTTCTTTGACCCTAGAGCCATTTTGATTTTTCACACCCCTAAATTTCTATTATAATCTCATACTATATACCACCTAAAACAAAACTTTTTGTCTAACTTTTTTAAAATGTGAAATTTTTTATCTTCCCCATGTAGATGTTAATAAATACCCTGGAGGGTCAGATTCAAATTATACACTTCTTGCATGTCTCCCAAAAGGTTGAATGATTTCATAGGAATGTCATTGATGTAATACATAGAAGTAGTGAACTGAGCATCAAAAAGATTAGTTTCCATTTGCAAAACCAATCTGTTAATTCCCTCATCATCTCTTGCCTAGCATTCCCACTCTTAGAAATTTATGCTACAAACATACGTACAATCTAATACACTGATCATGCCCACATAACACTAGTGTGTTATAATTCCATTTCAGAAGTGTCTTACTGATGCATAATGTATATATAAATATGTGCATGTGTGTGTATCATTATCTTTAGAGTAAACAGTATGTCAGTGTCGATGCATACGCATTTATATTACCCCCTGCCTTGAGTTCTCAGTCAATGAGAACTGGGAAGACATATTCTACCTAGAATCCCAGCCAAAACTGTAAATGTTGCAGCCAAGACTGGCCCGCTGTTTTATCCAGTGATGAGTGTATTCTGCAACAAGTAATGTTGCCTCAGCTGTGCCCTCCTTCTCTGTCATTTACTTTGGGCTCTGCTAAGCAGTATTGACATCACTGGGTATCAAAAGTATGCAAGTGATAATGTTGGACCTCCTTCAAAAAAAAGGAAATGCATCAGGCTGTGTCTGAAAGTGCGAGATTTATTGTGACTTGAGCTGCCTTCTGATAGAGATATGCAGAAGGTAAAGGACTAACAGATGACTTGGGATTTGTGAAAGCCCTTGACCCTAGAAGTGAGGGGCATTATAAGAAGCACTGCAGCTGGAACCACTGACCACATATCTTAGGGAACATATCTGGAAGGAAACAGGACAGAAGACAGGTGTTGATTTCAGAGAATGTGATGAGAAAGTATTGCTAAAGTATGAAACAAAAATATACCTCCGTAGAGACTAGGCTTCAAGCCTCTGAAGTGCTCTGTATCACTGATTCAGCTGGTGCTTCTTCGGCATTTATGTTTTTGCTTCTTCACATCCCAATTTCTCACAGAGGTTATGAGTAAAGAGATGCCAACTCTAGTAGGTCATGGTTAAAATAATAATGCTAACCTTTAAAAATAAAAACCCAGTGCTTCATATATATATATATGTAAATATCAAGACATAGTTAAGTAAAAAATAATTTGCAAAGTGGGGATAGTATGACCCTGTATCCTTTTCAAGTCCTAGAACCATGTATCTAAATCGTACCTATGCCTATATCTGTATGGGATCAAATTCTGCAAGGACACATGCTAAATTTCAACACTTGTTACAGCAAGGATGAAAGTGGAGGGGTTAAGATGGAGAAGGAAGATAATACTGTATTTTTTGTTTATATGTAGGTATTGTATGAATTTAACATTTTGTATTTAAATATAAAAGTATACAGAATAAAAAGTTATAATCCCTAATTTGATTGATGTGTTCCATATGGAACTAATAGTAATGCACATTTTACTTTAATAATCATCTAAGATGATAGTGAATTGATATAATAGTATTTACTATACCATGAAGAGAAAGAACTCTTTGTTTAATTAAATAATCTACAGGATTTTGGGCTAGCAAAGTAATTAAAAGCCATGTTATTAATATATCACCAGGTATTTTATAGAATTATATTGCCCTTTGTAGTATTCCCCAGTGAAGACTATCTTGTTGACCTCTACAGAATTACTTTCTGCAAACTAGAGCTTAAATCATTATTTTATAGTTGTTTCTTTGTTTTTGTCACCATGTGGGGGTGTAGGAAAATGCAATTTCTCTTAAGTATTTAAAATATAAAGAGAAAAATGGTGGTTTCTAAAGTACAGTGTGTGAATGATGGCAATAATCAAACGTCGGCAGCTGGAAACCTGCACTCCTTGGTGCAGCATCATTACAAAGAGAGTTCATTTGTTTGGAGTTGTAATGAGACTGATAGCAACATAAGATATTTCCTCAACCCCCAAACAAATACATTTTTAAAAGACAATATCAAAAGTTATTTTTTAATGAATTAAAATGTACTTTCCCAGACTTGATGATGGACTTACTACTTGCTGAGAGAAGATTCCACTGGAAATATCCAGAGCCTTGAGACAATTCAGTCATCAACAGCATCCTTTCACTGTCCATACCATATATACCTGCCTCCCCCTCACACACACAAAATTGCTATTCGGTGGTTAAGAACTCTAACCAGCAGACTTAAAGTTGGCCAGCTGGTGCTCTTACAAACACTGGATGCAAAACCTATTTTCTCTGTATTGTTTCTTCTGTTGCTATTCACATACCTTAATTATAGGCTTCAGGATTTTGTTTAATTAAATAATATTCTACCTATTGTATTAGCTGCATTATGTTGAACAAGTTACTTAACCTCTTTGGGTCTCAGTTTCTCATATGTTAAATGAAAATAACAACTATTTCATAAGATAGTGATAAGTATTTAATTAGTTAATATATCTAAAATGTTTAGCATGTCACCTGTTACATAATAAACATGCAATGAATGTGTTTTACTATTGCTGCTATTTTTTTTTAACATGAGGACCTCGAGTCCAAACATCTTTGACAAGAGGAAAGTCTACTTTCTAAGGTAAATCACACAGACTGAATTGCTTTAGTCAAGTGAGCATTGCTTAGATAATACAGTTCCCCAAATTTAACATTATTTGGAGGGGGAAAAAACTCCATGTTCTTTCTATCAAGCAGTCTCTAAACACCTTGTTTTTAGACCTTTTAAACTCAAAATTTTAGACAGAATAAACATGAGAAAATTTTATAGTTATCTTTCTTCATCTCCTTTCTAACCATTTAAATATATTATATTTTTGTCAGTGTAGGAACACCGACAAAAAATGTGTCCCTCTGACAAGATGCTGCCTTGGTCATTTTCAGGCTTTTTTCCTTCAGTCTTTTTGAATTCGCTTGATTTTTACATGCTCCTCAATTCCCCTTGTGTTACTCCAAATCAATTATTTAATTTGACTTTTTCGCATAATAGAGTTCTATACAAAGCAAAACTGTAACTTGATAGGGAATGGCTCCCTCCCCATTAAACTCAGGGTCGTGAAAAGACAAGGAGATTGCACACACATGGTCCAGAACTGCTATTGATAATGAAAAGTAGCCAATCTAAACATAATATGTACTTTTGGTATTTTAAGATGATTTCTGCATAGTTGTAGAATTTTCAAGGACAGTGTTTGACTGGCAGCACCATTTCTGATAGCTGTCTAATTACAAAATAAATCAAAACACAGAACACTTTTCCAATCCACACAATCGTCACTGGAGCAATTCCTCAAATGGCTGGTTAGAATAATTGGATGCACATACATCTGAAGCCTTTACGGATGACATTGATAAAATATATGTCACTTATAAAGACAAGCAAGCAAAGGATGAAAAGATACTTTCAGGTATTTAATATCTGAGAGAAAAGACAAAACTACTTAACAAACAATATATATTAGGAGCATTTTGTTTTCTTTTGATGAAAGTGAATACATTAAAGTGTCTTTATATAAAAATTTTCTAAAAATTAGATAGGCTAATAAATATAAGTGAAAAAGAATGAACATAGAAAAAGACAACAGCAATCTGTACAGTATAAATTTAGCTTCTTAAGTTATAGCTTTTTTATTTCTCTGTATTTGACATCAGGATTTATCAAAATATTCTGGAACATAAATGAATACATACTACAAGAGCTTTTAAATATGTTGAAAAAATATGTAAATGTTTTGAATGAAAAAGGATGACTAGACTATTCAACAAAAGGTATTAGAAAAATTTGCTACTGAGAAAAAGTTACCCACATCATAAAATGCATCTGATTTATTCTGTATCTGTGAAAGAGACGACTGTGAATATTACACTTTGAAAAAGTGCTATCTGCATAGTACAGAGCTTTCAGGTTTGCAAAATCGTTCCACCATCCACCAAAACAAAACAAACAAAAATCAAAATTTCTACAGCTCCTAAAAAGCTAAGGTAAAAATATTGCAGGGAAACAAAATGGAAAAAATATTGTAACTATAAAAATGGATAGATAAATTTTTAAATCTTCCAAGTTACAAAAATTAAAGAGACATCAACTAATACGTTATTAAATTTAATCACTACATACATATACATATGATACAAATTTATATATGTTGACCTTAAACAAAAATGTCAGTTAGATATTCCTCCAACAAAAAAGGTTTACTCAGGAAAAAAGAAAATTGCCACCCTGAACACGCCGCCATGGCCATGGGGAGCCACGTGCAAGTTCCACAGAGCGAAGAAGAGGAAAGCTGTTCACAGAGGGGAAGAGGACGTTAGGAGGCGCGGTTACCACCCGAGTTCTTCCTGGGGAGCTTTGCACTCAGTGCGGGGTATGAGGGCTCCCCCTGCAGGCTCTCTGGATTCCAATCTTACTTAAGGTCTTCTTTAGTAATTTTTACATACACTTTTATACATATGCACGCATTTTAAATATACAAATTTACCAACAAGGAAATGTAAGTCAAAATAAGGGGTTATCAGTTTTCAACAAAAACATTAGCGGTAAGTTTTTTAAGTGACATAAATCATTGGTATAAGAGTGGTATGACAGTCAAGCTAATACACATGGTAATGACAGTGTAAGTTTCCACAGGCTTTCTGGGAAGTAATTCATCAGCTGTAATTATGCAACCATTAAATGATGCTGTTATAAAATGTTTAA
>CM052548.1:19390032-19410429 GCA_028533065.1 Trachops cirrhosus
TGGTACGGGAAATATCGGGGGGAACACTTTGGAAGAAATTTCTTTAAACCTGAAAGAATTTTTTGTAGACAGGTAAAAAGGAAATGTGTCCGTCATCACTATTTTGACCTGTTCTTTTCCCAGTAGCAATTATTGCCTATGCTTGCCTTTATTTCCCATCCATTTTAGCCCTATTAAAAAGGTTTATGTACAAATTTAATTACCTTTTAATTTGAGGATTTTATAGGTAAAGTTAATTCGGCATTAATGTTTTGCCAAATGAACTTTAAAATTCCCACAATCACCTCATGGGGACTATTCATATATAGTGTAGTATCTAATGCGTAAATACACAGTCAACAATCTCATTTATAAAGTCAAGGTTATGGCATTTGGGGTATATTTCCAAATTCTAATTAACACGAGCTAATGAATTGAGCACTAGAGCCAGGACACCATTACAGGAAGCTAATGAAAGGCCAGCAAAATGTAATTATCTTTCAAAACAGGGACACTTGGATCATTGCTATTTTTCAAACACGAGACTATGTACTACAGAATATAGAAATGATGACATATTTTTCAATGCTATGTCCTCTGGGTCTTGAACAGTGCCTGGCACTTAGGTGCTGAGATGCATTTTTGAATTAGTGACTAGAAAGTCAACGTATCACTTTCTATTAACTTTATAATAAAACCAAAGGCACTTGTGTTCCATAGCACAACTAAAACCGGTTGTCAGCATTGTAACTAGGGCTTTTACAGACCCTACAGTACTTTCTGAATCATCAAAGTTACCACGGCATTCACAATTATATTACAATTCAGTAATCAATTGCCTGTTACTTCATTCTGATCCTTTGATCTCAGGCCAGAGCGCGAACCAGAAAGAGAATATTAATGAAGTTTTTACATAGACATCTATTCTTCCTATTATTTCAAAGAGGTTACAAGCCTGTGTCTCTCTAGCTATATCCCATTTGCAGATATATATTCTGTTTGGTCTTCACAGTATCGGTATATACATTTTTTCTTTTTTGAAAAGTAAAATGAGTCTCAAGACTTACAAGTCAGGTCCCTTCGAACAGAACTTCAGATCTGTGGAATCTCTTGAACAAAAACATAATATCTGACAACACTGTGCCCAAACCCCTCCTTGGAACCAACAGGCAGGAACTGAGTAACTGTGCTGCCTTTTAGCAAAGGTACCTATGTTTGTGTAAAGCAAACACCTATGTTTGTGTGCCTTACCGCCCACCACCCTCTCTGTGCTCCAAGTCAATACGGTTCATTATGCACTTGGACTGTTAATTCTTGGAGTACAGTTAAGAAGAACATACCATACTTTACTTGGCATGCTTCACTTTTCACATTAACTGTAGAAATTCAAGCCTGTAAGTCCTAGCCTAAAGGACGGAGCTTTAGTGTGGCAGGCCCTCCTTTTACGCTCTTGCCCAAACAAACGTGTTTACCCTTGTCTTCCCCCCCCCGTGACTCTCTGCACAATTCACTCTGAACAAAGCTCATTCCCCCAGTGGTGCATGAGCATTCATTCCTGTCTGTCTTCGTAGGATCTATACTTGGCCCATTTTCCTTCTAGTGGAAATCTGCTATTTGTTTTCAAATGCCATCTCCTCTTCTCTGTGAAGCAACAAGCATTTATCAAATGCATATGTGATAAGCACTTTATTAGGTTATATGGGAAACAAGAGTCAATGAAACGTACCCTGTCATAACAGAGCATAACAAGGGAGTCACCAAGTTTTATAATTACAGTGAAATGTGTGAATTTATACCAGAGGATCTAGGGGCTATCACGGAAATACAAGGTAGGAAGAGTGAGAGTCCGGGAAGTAGGGCAGGCTTCCCAGAGGAAATGACGATGAGGTTGAACTCTGGAAGATGACAGGATATAACTGAGCTAAGCATGAAGACGAGGGAGCTGACTGTGGCCTTTCCCCTGGGGCAAAACAAAGCCCTGGCACCACATTGGTTTCCTGGGGCTGCCATAACAAATCACCACAGACTAGGTGGCTTTAAATGACAGAAAGATGTCCCTCACAGCTCTGAAGGCCAGGAGTCGGAAATCACGTGTTGGCAGAGTTGGCTCCTCCTGGAGGTTCTGAGGAAGGATCAGGCCCATGCCTCTCTCCTACATCCCGGAACTCCTTCCCTTGTCTGGGCGTCACTCCAGTCTCTGCCTCTGTCCTCAGGTCCACTCCCCCTCTTCTGCCATCACCCCTTCTCTTCTAAGGACACACTGGATTTAGGGCCCACCCTAATCTATAACAAGCTGATCTCAAGACCCTTTACTTAATTACACCCACAGAGGTTTTTTTCCCCAGTAAGTTCCCATTCACAGGTTCCGGGTGAGCATACCTTTCGGAGGTCACTATTCAACCCGCTACTGGCACATGCAAGGACCGCAGAAAGGTGCGACATGGCTACAGCACAGTCTGAGCAAGAAAGCAGAAGAGAGAGCTGTGTGGAGAGGTAACAGAAGTCAGATCAAAGAGGGTCCTATCCAATAGGAAGTCATTTCCAAATTTTAAGCAGAAATAGTTAAAATTTAAACAGAAGCATCACATGAATATTTTGCATTTTCTAAAACTTTTTCTGAACACAGGTAATGAAATGTTCTAAGTTAGTTTATAGTTTTGAGGCTTTGTGTGCTTAAACGAAAGATTGATGGGTTGCAAACCAAAGCAAGGAGATTACCTCACATTCTGCACTGGTTACTGGGGAACGTGATGGTAGAATGGGCTAGGGGAGCCATCAGGAAGATGGAGAAACTAGGCCTGACCACATGACAGATCCTGTAATACAGGTTGACCAGAGAGCTCTACTGTTATCCCATGATGCCTTGCACATCCTTCTATTAGTGTACTTACTAGCTTTTCTGGCAACTCCGTGTATTTTTTAATTAGAATCATTTATACCTACAAAACACTTAAAAGAATTGATATCACACGTATTTTTACCTAACCAGAAACATGAGATGTTTCTCCATTTACTTTAACCTTATTTACCTTTCTTAATAAAATTTCATATTTTATTTCAATGACTCCTGCATGTTTTCTTACCAGGGTTATTTTTAGTACTATTGACACAGAAACATTTACCATTTTATCTTTTAACTGGATATTACTTCTAAATGGTATAGGCATTGATATTACTTATATTTACCTTGGGTCTTCTTATTATTTCAAATCCCTTTATTATTGCTAAGAGTTTAATTCATTATTTTGGAATTTCCAGTCATATGTAATCATATTGATTAAAATAATAAATTGCATCTTCATTTCTAATAGGTATATTCCTTATTTTAAGATCTTTCTTTTTAATGGGTAAATTGATGTGATAAATTAACAGATTTTCAGACATGAAACTATCATTGCATTTGAGATAAACAGTTTGTAGTGAATATTACAAATGTGCTATTAAATTTAGTAAATAGTGGTTTAGACTAGTGATTTTCAACCAGTATGCCAAAAGAATTTATAAAACCTGCAATACCTGACTATTTAGTCAAAGGCACTGAACTCTTTTCCCTGAGATTGTCAAATAAAAAAAGACAACAGCCATTCAGTGTGAATGAATCAGAATTCTACTCATTATTTTTGTCAGATCAGCAAAAAATATTATATTTTTTGGTGTGCCATAGAATTTTAGTAATTAGTTTATGTGTGCCTCGAGATGGAAAATGTTGAAAATCACTGGTTTAGATATTTTTTTACCTGCTTTATCTTATTACTTCATATAATGAATTAGGTTTCTACCTTTTTCAATATTCTAAGTTAGTTTGTAGTTTTGAGGTTAAGTGTGGTTAAGTAACTTGAGTCCTCAGTGCTTAGAAAGTAGTATGATACAGAGCATGTCTTTAAAGATCTTTGGTCTAGTAAAGAGAAGAAAAAGAAGTACAATTACCTGTCTCACAATGACTGTTTCACTTGTGGTAATAACAGAGCACTGTAGGAATCCAGCACACCTGAGAAATGGATGCTGCTAGCCACATGGACCTGTAAGGAATTTTAATGGCCTCTGTAAACAAGGACCCAAATCTATTAGGCCTCAGACGTGGGAAATAGAATCTCTTTGCTCTCCAGATGCTCTGTCCAGCCATTTCTTCTTCGGTTTTTCACGCTTCCCTACTGTTCTCACTTCACACTATCTGAGTGTTGCCCTTTCTCCTTCATCATGCTCTCATTCACTGTCCTCTGTACACTTCCTGTAGTAGCTCTGGGATTTCCGTCTTTCTCCCCATCAAAACTCCTTTCACCGCGGCGAATGCAACACTCACAGCGATTGTCTATTTAACCACTAGACCCACTGCTTCTTTTCCCCTTATTTCCCAGCCTGTGATCCACAGTTCCCAATGGTAGTCATTTATTTCAGAATTTTCTATCTAACTTAGTCTGTTTTTTTAAATCCTCACCCCAGGATATGTGAATTGATTTGAGAGACAGAATTTATTCGTGAGACAGAAACATCGATCAGTTGCCTTTTGTATGCACTCCAACCGAAGATCGAACCCAAATACTTTTGGTGCATGGGATGAAGTTCTAACCAACTGAGCCACACTGGCCCAGGCTATGGGTACACTTTAAATTCAATGCCTAAACTAGTTGACTGCAATAAACCTACATCTAAAAAGCTGAACATAGTAGGAGAAAAGTTATACAACTTAGCATATAGATTTTACTTTCAAATGAAACATCAAATTTCTCTATTCAGCTTACTTTCCTACAGCTCAAGAATATTTTGTATATTCACTATTAACTTCAAATTGCCAAACTCTCTCCTCCATATAATCTAGTCCCTAAGTTCTAGAAAGTGTCCTGCAACCTATCAAATATCAGGTGCCAAGGATCTCAGTCAAGCTCATCTTCTCAAAGGCTTCAGACCTCCCCATTTTATTTGGCTAAATTACATGCTGAACTTGGCACATATATCACATCCCCTCTTTAGAGATGCTTTCTCTGACCGCCCTATTTAGCCAAATTTTTGTCTGCCATTACTGAAACTGTTTGCCTCCTTCAAAGTTTTTCATGCAATTACCATGTTTTACTGTGTATAATGGACACATTTTTGCCCAAATTTTTGAGGGAAAAATAAGGATGCTCATTATACATGGGTATAATGACTACACACCATGGGTATAATAATTCTGTGTATAATGTGCACAAAAACATGGATGTGTGTTATACATGGGAGTTCATTTTACATGACAAAATACAGTAGTAATTATATATCTTTTTATTTCATTCTAAATATTTCATTGCTTATTTCTCTATCAGGCATTATCTGGCATACACACTGTATACTGACCCAATTCAGAGAATTAAAATTATAATAATATTATGTAATTGTCTTTATTCAATTGTACCAGTTTGGATACTAAAACCAGTGAGTAGAAGTTTGATGACAAGCAGGACATCTACATAGACTTAATGTATTCTGTACAAGATGCTTGAAAATTACACAGAGAAGGATCGTAACTTTATAGTGAGAAAACCTGGCAGATACCACCTTTACCAAGAGATTAAAGTAACATCAAGCAGTGGGACAAATCAACATCATGTGCCTGCTGATACAATGCACTGAAAACAGCAATGTTGTACCTTTCCGTACCATCCCTGGCTCCAAAACTGCACACCCAAGCCAACATTGAGGAAACATCAGACACTCACAATTTCAGGTAAATTCTACAAAATATCTGGCCTATATTTATTAAGAATATTAAGTCATTAAGAAAAAGACTAAGAAATTATTCCAGATTGAAGAAGACTAAAGAGACATAATAACAAAATATAATAAATGACCTCCGATTGGATCCTGGTCCAGAATTTTTTTCCTTTTCTCAAGTTTCTTCTCTTGCTGTTGTCCACTTTCCTGGCCCCTGGCTGTTGACTTAGGGGGTGGGGGAGGGCGGAGAGGGTGTAAAACAACCTGAAAGATCTTCAAGTCAAAAGAAACTTCAAATGCTACATATTTAAAAAGATCCTTTATAAGTGTTTTCCCCAAAAAACGATGCACTGAAAATGTGGAAGCAAATGGAAATTTAGATGAGAGGGTGAATGACAGGTGAATAAAATAATCTTGAAATAACAGCTTCAAGAGTGACAGGAGATGAAAAGGTGTCACTGCAGCCACTTGCCCGCGTCTCATCCTCTTTAGAGTAGAATGTGAAAGAGATAAGAAAAGAGGGTCAGTATTGCAGAGTGCAATAAGAAAATCTCCATCAGCAGGTTTGTGTGGGTCTTTACATAGCAAAAAGACATCTCTTTTCATAATAATTCTGGGCAGTGAGCAAGGGAAGGAGGCAATTGGGAATCTAGTCTGGCCTTAGCCAGTCAGGAAACTTAGAATCATACCCTATACTCTCGCCCCCATTCTGAAATCTCCTGTATTCAGCATTTTGCTGACAGCAATCATATCCTAATACACCTTCCCATCTAGGTTGCCAGAAACCAGGAAAGGGGCATGAATTTATCATTTTAAGCATCTGATGACACCTTCGAACAAATGCATTATTCTTTCCAAAAGTCATCCCAATCATAAAATTTTAAAACTGTCACTTACAAGTCAAAAATTTGCAGTACAGAATTTAAAATTCTGCAGTGGGGAAAGGGAGCTGACATCTCCCACATCTTCATATGTCCTTCCTCACGTCTTTACAGGGAAAGACACAGAGATTCCATGATTTAAATTACATTTAAAACCCAGTATTTATGGTACTTTGCTTACTGAAAAGAAACCAATAGAACAACATTTGTGAATTGAACTGTACATATTTAACAGAGTTTGAGATTTAAAAACTTATTACAGTAGCATTTGTTTAATAATAAATGATCAACAACCACATTAAACACTGTTAGTTTCCACTGCTTAAAAAATTCTATTTTGAAAACACAGTGGAGGTGGGGAAGCTGTGAGCAACAAGGAAATTCAGCTTTTGAGAGTCTGTAGAGTTGAAGAGTTGTGAAGAAACCAGTGAATAAAAATACTCTTAAATTATGTTGACCATAAAGTACTCTGTTCAGAGACTGAGATATATATGTACATATATGGCTATATTTGAATGTTTCTATTAGAATATATTTAAATATATTGAGAGGTCTAAATAAATATCAATATATACTTTTTAAAGTACAGTCATAAAAACTGTCTTACAGTTTTTCTAACTAGAACACTGTCTTAAACAAAATTCCACCAAAACTGAACACTGTGACAAGGTCGGCAGTTGCCTACACTGAACAAACACACCGAGAAAATCCATACAGACCTATGGGATCGTTTCAGCTGGTTTTCCACTGCGATCATGAAAGGAAAAACTTACAGAGAACTGAAGGCCCACACCAGCCCTGGACTATTTGGGGAGCTGACTTGAACTGCCTTGATCAGAACCAGCCTAACCTCCGCTGAACTGAATTGAAGTGAAGCAATCTAACGCCATTAGCAATGAAGCAATGCTTTCAAACCCTGAACTCATGGGAACGTGATGAGATATTTGTAATAACATGAAAAGGGAATGCGGTGAGGTATGGTCACAACAACCAGTCAGAGAGAATCCAGTGTGTTAGGCTTCTGCCATGACGTCAGCTCGTTGTCCTGGCTGGTAATGGTCACGATGGAGTGAGGCAGATGGAGATGCAAGCGGTGTCCAGAGAAGGGCAAAGCTGTTCACCATGCCAGAACATATCCCAGTGCTAACTTTTAAATAAAGCCCGTATCTTAACATATTTACTCGAGGTGTGTCCCTCTCTCCTAAGATAAATTTTAGGAGAAAGAAACTATACTTCAATGATCAGTTTACCTCTTTAATTTATCAACTAACTGAGAGCACAGCAAAGGAAGAGTCGGTGCCTTATTCATTCCGTATATAACAACAGTTCACAACACAGTGTGCATAGCAGGTACTTAGGTATGAAATACATATTTATTGACTTACCTCATATAAAATCATTATGTACAACATGCACCTGAATGGGAGAATCTAAATATTTGAAGTTTTCCAGTTAACTAGCTTCTGATTAATGAAGATCTTAACTCTAGTCACAAATGTCCCCAGAGCTTAAGTGGTAGAATGAATAAACTAATGTGCTCTCTGTACTATGAAGCATAGAATTGAAAATAAAATATTAAACTGTAGTCTCTCCTATAAATATGCATTTATGAAATATTTGAAAGGTAAATTATGCAAAATGTATTTAAGGAACTTAAAAATCATGGATCATTGACCTGTTGGGCCTTAAGAACTTCCTCAAAGCATTTATTATGTAAATTTATATTTACCAAGCTAATCAAATGCATGTTAGTCACCCAAGATAACTTATCTGTGGTCCTCCCACATTTATATGTCCAGATTTATTTTGTTTTTAAGAAATAAAGCCAGAATATATTAATTTGAAAGCTGAACTTCAATGCAAATAGAGCTGTCTTTGTCTCTTTCATTTTTAATACTTTCAGCGTTTTTGATTTGTCTAAGACAATTCATACAGATTGATGAGTTTTTTTAATAATATAAACAACCAAAGGCAAGATATCTGATGTAACTATACTGCTGTTGAAATATGCATGACTTCCTTTGTTTTGATATATAGAACTGACGACCACGAGATGATCTGGAAGTTACGCAACAAAGTTTGAAGAAGCAAATGAAAATAAAGTAAAAATGATCTTACTGTTACAAATCAGCCATGAATTTAATGCCAGATTCAATGCATATGAATAATGTTATCTCTACATATTTTATTATTGCCAAGAAATTTAGTAGTGGCAATTTCGTTGTCAAGAGGTAGTTTTCACTCTGTTAACATCTTATTGAGCTATTTGATTATTATATATTTAAAATTCAAGTAATTTTATTCCTTTTCAATAACAAAATAGATTATATGAAAAGTTTATAAGCCATATCAGAACTACCAAAGATAGGAAAGGATTTTTAATAGGTTTTTCCATTTGAAAATTACTGGACTCATCAATATAGTATATTAAATCACTGTTACATGAAATGAGACACTTCACAGTATTTTCTTTGAAATACTAGATTTAACTTAGTGATATAAAAAGCCCTATCTGGTTTTCTGATACAACCATCTCACCTTCCTCCTAACATCCATGGCACAACTCCTGTCTCCCCTTTGCTCTCAAGGAAAAGTCACTGAATTCTCTCAGGGGGTGTATGTTTGCCTGAAGAACTCCCAATGCTTGACAGTTGGGGGGGTTATTAAGTATTTTCTGGGTACTCAAACAATCGAGTGCACTGGCTGGTAAATAACTGTGTGAAATTAAACTGAAAGAAATTTGGCTTTAATATATTTGCATACACAAATAGGCTATTTAGGCTATTTTATTATTGAGTAAAATGAGATGTGTCCATTTTTGAAATGAATTAAATGGATTTGGTGATGTCCATAGCTTATATGATAAGAGAAAGCTAAGTTTACTCTCTATAATCTTCTAAAATGCACAGCTACTGAAACATCGTCTACATGTTCATGTCCAAATTCTTATGCATCAGGTAGTGTATGACGAGAGAACTGTTAATATTTCTATGTCCCTTCTTTGGTAACCATCATGGGTTTCAGAATTTGTTATAATATTAAAATAGCATCTGAGAGCAAAAATAAGTAATTTACTTATCTTTACTGCAATTATTGATAAGGACAAAATTCTCAATACCAGAGAAATGATTAAAACTAAGCACCTAAATTATTATTGCAAAATAGAAGCAAGAGAATTCCTATCAAAGTAGAGAACATTAAATCAGACTTTTCTTTTCAGATGATAGCATCTTCAAAATTTTGAAATTTAATGATCAAATCGAAACATTATCTCTCCAGTTTTTATCTCCCATACCCTCTTCCCCAAGCTCAGAAAGAAAAAAGAGAGAAGGAAATGCAATTTCCTTCAAAACATCACATTGTTTCCTCTGAGATCTCTCAGTCCTCCTTCTTGTGTGCTCAAGCTAACTCCTGAGCTCTTTATTTACTTAATTTTATTAATTTTATTGGGGTGACATTGGTTAACATGATCATATAAGTTTCAAGTGTACATTTCTATGATACACTGTGTGTCCACCACCCAAAGTCAAACCATCTTCCGTCACCATGCATTAGGCCCCGTCCACCCCCTCTTACCCCCCACCTCCTTCACTCTAGTAACTACCACACTGCTGTCTCTGTCCATGAGTTTCAGGTTTATATCCCACAAATGAGTGAAATCCTATGATTCTTCGCTTTTTCTGACTTATTTTGCTTAACATAATATTCTCAAGATCCATCCCTGTCATCGCAAACGGCAGTATTTCACCTTTTCTTGTGGCTGAGTAGTGTTCATTGAAGGCATGTACCACATCTTTTTCATTCAGTCCTCTATCAAAGGACACTGTGGTCATCTCCATGTCTCAGCCACTGTGAATAATGCTGCAATGAACATAGGGGTGCAGATATCTTTCTGAATATGTTTTCAAGTTTTTCAGGTTGATACCCAAGAGAAGGACTGCTTATTGGATTTATAAGTCCAATAAGTCTTGGACTTATCACTAATGAGTGTGCAGTCTAATTGGAAAGAAAATAAGAATACCAAATAAACATAAGCGTGAAACTATGTTATTCCT
Organism: Trachops cirrhosus; assembly: GCA_028533065.1. NCBI lineage: Eukaryota > Metazoa > Chordata > Mammalia > Chiroptera > Phyllostomidae > Trachops > Trachops cirrhosus. Next base: position 19,400,633 of record CM052548.1, read on the forward strand.
CTGACTCTACTTAGGTAACTCTACCCCTAATTTTTGAGGAGTCACCAGACTGTTTTCTATAGTGGCTGAACCAGCCTATGGTCCCAGCAGACCCTGCTCTGAAGGCTTCTGTCCTCACCTGATGTACTTCAAGCTCATCTCCTAATAAACCCGAGGGTCCGGCTGAAATAGAGAACAGAAGGGAAAGTCACGGGAGCTGAAGTAGACCAATCTCCTGCTGCTCCTTTTAGTTTTATCTTTCTGAATCTACTTCTGCTACAAAGTCAGGTAGAATGCAAAAAGGAGTCAATCCTTCCTTCTCAGAGGAATGTTCTCTTATACCGGTGATGCAAACCAAACAAAACAGAGATTTAACTGTGTTCAAGGCACACTCTGTAGTGTTTGACTTTTGTGAAAGGAAAGACCACCAGGGTTTGGAAGACCATACTTAAAGCAATGGGTTGGGAGAGATCTACACTGTGAAGTTTTGTTTTTTTTTGGGGGGGGGTGTTGTTTATTTTAATCATCTTTATTGCTATTCTATTATAGTTGTACAGTATTCTATTACAGTTTTCTGTCCTAATATTCTATTTTCTCAATATCTGTCCTACTACAGATTTTTCCGCCTTTGCCCTCCTCCACCCATCTCACCCCCCACTCCCACAGGCAATCCCCACACTGTTGCCCATGTCCCTGGGTCATTCATACATATTCCTTTTCTAGTCCCTCCCCCTTCTTTCCACCATTAGCCCCCATCCACTTCCTTTCCCCCTCTGGTCACTTTCAGTCTGTAAAGTTTTAAGCAACAAGAGAAGTGAAAAAAGAAAAAAAGGCTGAGCATTATTTTGATCATAATTGACATACATACTGCTCAATTTCAGCATAAATTGAGTTCAGCATTTTGTTTTGCAGTCAAACTTGGACAGTTTCCAAAATATGGTAAGACAAAACTTGTTCTAAAATAATTTTTTGCTTAGGTTCGCATATACCCTACATAACCCTCCAAACTGAGTCACAGTCATGTCTAATTTTTTATTATTCTAAACTTGTCAGGATTCAAATATACTAAAGCCAAAGTGTTTTTGCATGATTATTGGTAAGAACAAAATGAGATTTATGTTATTCCAACCAATGTCCAAAGATGCCTGACTGGATTTTGCCTCTAGAAAATCTCTCCTTGTGGGTCCTAAAACATATACAAACACACACACACGCACACAAACACACACACGTGAAAAAATACCATTTTTGTCACAATCTGAGTCATATCCTATCCGAGATACAGAGCTACTTGGTAAAAGTTGGGTTACTGCCCACATCTCAGGCAAAGTCTAAAGCAGGACTTTACTTTACTCTGAGTGAGAATCCAAAATTTTTGGCCATCCACATGACAAATAAATTCAGGATGATGAGTCGCTAATTCGGACAGGTACCCAGAAACAGAGGAATTTAAACAATTAATCTGTCCCCCAAAGTTCTTCCTGGCTCAATGTATATACCTCTAGCTTTTGGAAGGAATAAAGTTGAAGAGAAGAAAGGCATTGGGTCATGCTTCTGATCACATGTGACCTCACCCGTCAGTAAGCACAGTCCAAGTGAAGCCTCAGGGTAGGCTTATTCATTCACTCAACAGCTTTTGAGCATCTACTACTGACCAGACACTGTTCTAGATAATAGAAATATAAATTTCAACTCCTTCCATAGAGAAGTAGAACTAATGTGGAGAAAATTGAAGAAATTCCCCTCCTATACCTGCTACACGCAAGTTACTTCCTCAGTGATGAAGAGGAGTCATCCATGAATAAGACTTGGACTTATCGCTAAAGAGTGTGCAGTCTAATTGGAAAGAAAATAAAAACACCAAATAAACATAAGAATGAAACTACGTTATTCCTCTGACTCAATGAACCTACTTTTAGGTTCTTTCTTTAAGCAATAATAAAAAAAAATGGAAATAGGGGACATCAGCACATGGTGGCATAGAACATCTTTCATTTTTGTCCCCCCTTTAACATCTAAAATTTGGCACCTATCCATTAACAAAAGTGCCTCTGTGGCAGCAACGGGACCCAGCATCGTCCTGGAAAGGACCCAGAGAGGGGCCTCGCCCCTGCAAATGGGGTGCCAGGCAGACAGATCCAAGTGTGGGCTCTGGAACCCGCAGGAGCCTATGAACTGGCTCTAATCCCTCTTAGCTGTGGCCTGGAAGCACCTGGAAAACAGTGACTTGGGAAGATACTCACAGACATCAGAGCCTCGTAGAAGTCCAGGTTTCTAGAAACTAGAGTGAGTAAGAACTTTTCACTCCCCTGTTTTTTTTATTTTTATTTTTTTATTTTAGATTATTCAGTACAGTTTCAATCTTTTATCCCCTGAAGGTGGCAAAACTAAGAGGAAAGGAGGCCAAGGATCCCACTTATGGGAATAAAGGGAGGGCAGTGACTGAGCATCTGGCTTGAAGCTTGCAATAGAGGACATCCAAATTAAACTAGATCAGGCAGAAGATAGAATCAGTGAGTTAGAGAGTAGGAATTTCAAATAACCCAGTCAGAAGAGAACAAACAAGAGTGAAGAAAGCCTACCTGGGCCTCCTCTGTGTTTTTCCACTTAATGCTGGCTCATTCTGGGGAACGACAAACCATTGGAAGAAGTCACATTTCTGAAATCCTTCATGGACGAAAGTTTCCCCCTCGCCAGAAACTGTTACCTGAACCAGAAATGAGCTTTTACTTGTGTTGAGCCACCACAATTTTGGAGTCTATTTATCACAGCAGATAACATTAATCCAAAATTTAATTCCAGAAGAGGCTGAAATGGCCAGAATGAGATATTGTTTTGGATGACTGCTGGATTTTGCAAGATATTACAAGAAATAAATGTCCTCAGGCAAAAGTTAGCTGGTTTGAGAAGCTAAGAAAAGTTTATGAAATCTGGCTGCTTCTACACCAAATAGAAAGGAGATGAAATTTTAAAATACTATGTGTAGGAAAAACAGAATAAAATAATCCCCTCCCAAAAAAAAACCTGTTAAGATTTTTCATTTAAACAGAGTTTATCCTTATAAAAAGAAATGATTGAGGATATTGTCTTATTGGTCAAAACTATTATTCCAGATGGCTTCAAAATAGACATCATTACAATTAGAAAAGGACATTAAGACTGAGAATCAAAGAAATAATACATATTGGAGAACTATAGGAAATTACATGGGGCAGGGGGTTGGGGAATGAATTCTGAAAATGGAATGAATTGGGAACAAGTAAGGCATATACTTGGTCAAAGAAACCACAAGCATATCCTCAGGAAACTTTTGACTCTTAAGACTTTCAAACAGCTCTAGCGGTCCCCCGCCAACCCCATCCCACCAAACTGGAGTACAGAACAGAGCTGGGAAACCTGAACAAATACATACAGCACACACTCGCCAATAGCCACCCCAGGTGTGGCTAATAATGCCCGTGGAAGATAATGCATGAGAAGACGATGCTGGCAGCCATGGAGAAGAATGAACAAGACGTCCTTTCCGAGTCGGATCAAGTACCTAAATTAAGAACTTCATCTTTTGGCAGAATCCTACTTAACGGAATTCTGTCATTGTTATAGACCAGTAATTATTGTGTTTATCAATTCTTCCTTTTTTAGACTGGGTGCTTCTGCTCTACCATTGCACATTGTGTATGTGGGAACACAGAGGGGTGTCAGGAAATAAGGTGACTTCTCTTTTAGTCTATCAGTTGGCAGATCTTCAAGAACCACATCTGAATCTGATAGACGTGACCAATGTCATTCAGGGATACTGGATTTTGAAATAGATAAAGAAATAAAATTGAGAATTTAGGCCAACCCCCTTGAGGAGGGAGTAAATCTGTTCTATATGCAGAATGAAGGGTATAAATGGACACTTGGTAGCCAGAGAGAAAAACTGGCAGAGATGGTTAGCTGGCAAGCAAAACATTGTGTTTACCCAGCAGTCAATAGTTCCTACTGTCATTACCCCTCCTTTTACGAGACCAAGTAGTAATTTCTTACTAATGGAATGAGAGAAGACCAAGGTTTTGAAGAAGCAGATATGTATTGTCAGTGCTTTCTTTTGCTTTAACCAGCTTCATACAAAAACATGGAGTTTCCAGGGTATAGATGAGCCGTAAAATGGAAGGTACCTGGATTCCTGGATTATCACATGGAGGGAAGATATACAGTAATCAGGAATACTCACTTGGACAATTGCATGAGAGAAACATGACCTTCTATTGTGTTCATCACTAAAATTTTGGGAACATGGAGTTGGTTGCCTTTTTATCATATAGATTTTGCTAACTATAATTTATACTTCAAAATAAAACCAAAATCACACAGATTTACTCTATTGAGCCCCAAAACACTCAAATGATAGAAAAGGAAGTACTAACATAAGCACAAAGAGAACAAAATAAATGACAGAAGCAAAGTGATGTCAATGGAATATTTGGAAATACTTGATATTTGGAAAACTAGAAAATATCTGACTTAGGAAAGCTGAAGAATTATCAAGAAAATTAATGCCATGGAACATAAGATAGATTTAGGAAATGGAGACCAAAAATACTTCTAAAGGTGAATATGGAAGAGAGATTGAAGACAGAAGAGTTTATTGAAAAATCTACAAAGAGCACTTGAACCTCTAGAACCTCGTGCAGTCCAGCTGCCTCTCTCTTACTTGGGCAGAGACTCAGCTCAACCCTAGGGATCAAGGACAAGGCAACCAGGAGTAGCTAAGGGTGGGAATGCCATTCATAAAACAGAATTGAACAATGAGACCCACCTCCCCTCCCCTGCTCCAGCCACCCCTGCCTCCTCCTTCTGACTCAGCTCTGAAGGCCAAGCAGTGACCAAGTTTGTCCTCATGTACTCCAATCCCATGCCAGTCAGAAGTTAGGGAGAGTCTTCCAAAGGAAACAGGCCACTGGCCAAGGAAGGGTCATCATTTATACTTATGGTTGCTGGTTCCTCCGAGGAATATTCAGGTTTGAGGCAACAACAAAATAACTCTCAATAAATCTTGCCAATATACAAAGAATATACAGTTTTTTAGGCTTCTGCTTGAATATGAACAGATATTTCAGGGTCAGTGGGCATTTCAGGAAACCCTGCAATATGAATGAGCAGCACCAAGACAAACTAATAACTATAAAGAACTCAAAAGAAAGGGGGGAAAGTCAAAGAACAAAAAATTCAATCAAGGGTTTCAAAAAGATAAAAAGATAAAGTACATCCATGAGAAAAGTACAGAATAATCCAAAAGAGAACTTTCAGGGAACAAGATAAAGATTTCAATGGCTTGACTAGGAAATAAATTTGAGAACATCCCAGAAAGTAAAACAAAGAAACAGAGAAGAAAAATGGGAGGTTAAATAAAGGAAAATGAGAGAATCAGTCCAGGAGGTCTCACACCTAATTGATAGGCCTTCCCGGAAGAGAGATCAGAGAGAACAGTGGAGAGAAAGTTGTAAAGTACATAATAAAAGAAACATTTCTGAGAGCAGAAGGCAATGAACACCCAGTTCAATAGGCACAACAAAAATAAGTGAGTGTTTAAAAAGACCCCACAGCACATTTTTCAATACTCTGGAATAAAGAGAAGATGCTAAAAGCTTTTAGAGAGAAAAACGCTAACACAAAAATACAAGACTCAAAATGGTACTTGACATATCAGCAGCAACGTGGGCCCTAACTGACGCCAGAGCAGCTCTGTCAAAATTCTGAGACAGATGCATTTCAACCGAGAATTCCGAAACCAATCCGTCAGCCGAGAGGCGGGGCAGAATGTAGTCATTTTCAGATATGCAGAAACTTAATTTTCACCCACATGCATTTTTTTCATCAGGACCTACTGGAGAGTATGTTCCAACAAAAAGAGGGATTAAGCCAAGGGAAAAAGGGGCATGAGATCAAGAGCACAAAGAATCCGACATAACAGAAAAGAAGAAAGAAACGAAAATATCAAAAGGTAGTAAGAAGTCCTAGAGATCAATCAGCTCAGCAGTCTGTAACAAAAATACTTGAAGTCAGCCCTTCTAAAATTGGCGTATGAGGCTGGATGACAACAGGACTAGAAATAAGAAAATACTCTTTTTTTAAGAGTTGGAAAGGATGTTAGACATCTTCAACTTTCTCATTTTGTACATGGCAGACTGAGATTAAAAACAGGTAAGTCGCCCACTTTCTTAAAAGACTTTCCGGTAGCTTATGTTCAGAAGCCATTGCAGAGAAAGCTGATGCAGGTAATTAAGGAAGGAATACAGGCTGAGTTTGGAGTGGAGGGAAACTTCGTAAAGCATGTCTTTGCCCTTTTTTTCATATTTAGTCTGGTTTGGATCCAGGCCAAAACTGATTCTCATTTTCATGAGCGAAGATATTCTTTGCCGTTTATTTCTGTCCATTTGCTCTGGCATCAGAAGATTTGTTTTTAGGTAAACTACTACATAATCACATTGCTTTTATTGTATATCTTTTGCAGCAGCAGCCATAAACTTTGAGCAAATTCTTGTTGTCCTTTCAATAATAATAATTGGCTTCCCTCAATTTACAAAGCATGCTATTTTTATCCTGATGGATTTCATCACCCGTAACATAAACGCAGCTTCAGAGAGAATGCAAAGACCTGGTGCAGACCAATAAACCCTTTCATTTGCTTTTTGTCTGTGACTGTTGAAGATGTGCGGCGTGAATCTGCTTCTCTTAGGAGAACCATAATTTCAGCTTTTTTCATTTCAAAACTGAAATTTTTCTCATTCCTCAGTTCTACCTGGATTACTGTCTTTATGAATCTTCCTTTGCAAGAAAGCATCGGTGCTTAATGAGAGTACTCTGTTCTGCATTGAGATTCTGCGCGTGGGCCACCTTCCTATACACTGCTGGCCAGGTGGTTTGTTTAATCTTTTGTTCCTAAACTAATTTTACATTTCACCTGCCTAGAAGGACTTATTCAAAATAACAAACAAACAAAAAAAGATAAGATGGCTGATAGTTAGCCACTTTCTTTTTCTGAGTTTTCAAGTTTTTTGTAACTTTTGCTAAGACTGTTATGTTTTTTCAAGTTGAGTACACTGAGAATGCATATGAGAAAATAAAGTGAATTATGTTTATTACTTCTATTATTTTGTTAATTTTTGTAGGATAATATGCATTAATATCTTATAACTTTGTACTTATTTTTTAAAAATATATTTCTGTCACTGTTTACTTCTTTAAAGCTAACTGACTTGCATTCAGAGGGAAGCATCCCTTTTAGGGTCAGAAGATGATGATGAAAACCTAAGGATAAAACCTTCAGAATGAAGCAGAAGGAATCTCAACCAAAATTACCATAATCCCTCACATTTCACAGTAATTTATAGTTTAAAAGGCATTTTCAGATATAGTATCTCACGTGGTCTTCCCAACTCCCCTATCTAGTAAATAGAAGATTGATATCTCTATTTTGTAAATGAAAAACCTAACTCAAATTATCTACCCAAAGCAAAATGACATAGTGACTAAGTGACAGAGCTGGGTGTTGAAATCAAACCCCCTGATTCTGCATCCTAGCCTAAGATTGTTGGGGTAACACCAGCCTCACAGGGCAGAAGTCTGGGAGAGCTTATTGAAAAATGCTATTAAAAATCTTTGGAAGCCTAATAATGAATTGTTAAGTTTTTCAACATTTGCCAACAGTAAATGGCTTGTAGAAAATATTTAAAAGGAGATATATCTATCTATTGCCTAAAATAAAGAGATGACAACTAACTTTATTTCTAAAATGATATCTAATTATATTTCTAAAACATTCCTCTTGTCTAAATATAAAAATATTTCCAAACATTAAAGAATAAAATTTTAACTTAAAAATGAATAGCTCCTTTTCTCATTGGTCTAGCATAAGTAACCAGGTTTACTTTTGCAAATTCTGATTGGGATTTATCCACTCCTAAAGTATTTACTTTACATTGTTCTCATCATAGTGAATATATCACTACGTTCACTATTGCGTTTCTACTTAATGTTATAATATTTTCTATGTCATTTTTGTAAATTATAGTGTAATTACCATATTTATAAACAGAGCCTTTTCCTTTTATTAAAAAAAATTAAAATAGGACAGCGGTTCAAAAAGTAATTTAAATATTTCAGATTCAGGTTACCATGCCACTTCTCAAAAAAACCTGTAAGATTTAAGGCCACTAGCAAAGCAGGAGCCCGCCTCTTTCACTACAGCTCCATGCTCTCTGTCTTCAGGCCAAAACCCCTAAAGGGCTTCTTGATTCCTCTCTTTCTTTCATCAGCAAGTCCTATAGGACCTGCCTTCAGAATGTTTTCAGAATCTGACCACTCCTTATCACCTATACCGTTCTCTAGCCTCTCTTCAGGTTTCCCTGCTTCTACCCTTGTGGCTCATACAGTCTGTTCCTACTTTGTCCGTTGACCACTGTGCTGACAAAACTTGTAGGGGGACGGAATCAGAACGACCAATCATGAGGCTGCTATAACAATTTAGTAAGAGATCACGGTGGCTACAGACCAGGATCCTCATGATGCATCTGGTGATAAGGTATCAGATTCTAAATACACTGAATATACTTTCAGGACACATCATAACAATATTCTAATGGACAGAAGTGAGATGTGAGAGAAATGTATAAATGTGGGATTGTTGACTATGGAGAATATTTAGAATCATAAGACTAAAATCTGAGAAAATGAGTGTCAATAAATTAGAGAATCACGAACTAAGCCTTGGGAAACTCCATTGTTAGGGTGTAGGGGACAGTGAAGGAACCAATGAAAAAGGCTGAGAAAGAGCCAGCAATAAGATTAAAAGAAAACCAGGTGAGGTTGGTGTCCTCAAAGTCAAGTGATCGAGTATTAACAAATATTGATAACAGGCCAAGTGATGTGAGGCTGAGAACTGAGCAGGGGATTCAGTCTGGTGACCTTAGGACCTTGGCAAGAGCCATTTTGTTAGTATACTGAAGATGAAACCCTGAATGGGATAAATAAATGTAAGAGAGAATCCAAAGAGAGAATATGGAGTTGATGAGCAGACACAATGTTTTTGTAGAATTTTGCTTTACAGCAGAGCAAAGGAATGGATTGGTGATGGAGTAGGGGTTGAAAGAAGATGTTTGGGGTTTGTTTTTTTTCAACTTTTTCACAATACAATTTCATATTAATGACTGTGCTCCGAAAGATAGCAAAAAAATTGGTACTGTGGGTCGGAAGGAGTGATGAGCTTAAGTAGATGATGAAAATGGTATCCCATGTACGAGGTGGAGGGATGGGCTTCAGATAGGAGCATTAACATTCATCTCTGGTTGCAGGCAAGAGAGCACAAGATATTGCAGCAAGTATTGATGGCAGGTACATGGGTGTGGAAGCCTGTGGAAGGTGTCTTCTAATTGTCTAATTATTTTAGTAAAATAAGAAGCAAGAACAGAAAGATGGAGAGAAAATGAGTTGCAGGTTGGAGGCAGGGTGAAAAGGTGACAAATCATCTAGAAGAGCGGGAGTGTAAATGATCAGTCACGGGAGCGTGAAGCCTCGTGTGATTGGCTGAAGGCATTAGAGCACATTTGAGGTTCATAGTCACAAGTTCAAAGTAAGATCTGCCCATGAGTATGTAATTTTTCCTCCTGCCACATTTAGCTGCACCAGCTCAGGTGTGGAATGTGGGGAGTTGAATTTAACTATGATTTTGCCAGGCAACTACAAAGGAAAGAAAGAAGGGTAAGGGACTCTTGGGTATACAGTCAATGGAATGATCACAATGATTGACCACACGATTTCACCAAGCTAAAAGGTAG
>CM052548.1:19410929-19479341 GCA_028533065.1 Trachops cirrhosus
CTCTGCATCTCCAGTTGTATAAAGTCTCAGGGAGCCATGAACTGGCTTGATCTGTTTGCCTCTCTCCTGTCCAAGCAGCAAGAGCAAAACTGAGGGAGACCATCGTGATGTGTCATGGGTGCAGGAATTAGAGAAAAGGAGAGAAGTAACCCTGCAATGCTTCTGCATGTTGTCATTCTCCTTTGTGACATCATTTTTCCACCAAGGCCAGAAAATTGCTTTGGTCTCCGTTTGATTTTCTCTTAGGTGTCCCTGTATTCTATTTAGTCTTATCCTGGCCAGTAAAGAATGACACTTCTCCACTGGCTCACTGTTCCTATAGCAGAATCAAGGATAGCCCTTACCTGCTCCACCATTCTGCTCCTGATGGCCAAAATCTGTAACAGCTTGAGATACTCACAAAGGTATTCTCTGCCCAGATCCCTTCTGAGAGAGCTGTCATTAGAACACTTCAAGATGCACATCATTTACCAGGACAGACACAGAAAACAACTGTACGGTGTTCAATTGAGTGAGTTAACGGTACAAAGACAGATGGCTGTAAACTGACTAACGAGCTTGAGGAAGTGCAGAGAAAATGAGGTCAGACCCAAAACTCCAGCAAGGCCAAGGGACAGAAAGGGAGTCATTTTTGCTTGTGCTGCAAAAAAATGGCAAGCTGATCTCTGAAAGCAGAAAACCACCAGTCCCCACAAATAGGTTTCGGTGAGCATCTAAATGGCTGGCAGTAACCTATCCCCAGAGCAATAGCCAGGCAAGAACAGATTGTCACAATGGCCAGCCAAGACTTCTAGCCAAAAGTGAGAATTGGAGAGACTCATTTCTCATATTCTGTCTAACCGAACAGCATATTAAAATCCTTTGGCAAAAGTGAAAGGCTCATCTCTGAAAAAGAATCATTGTTAGTAATTTTCATTGCACCCAATGCTCTGTCAAGCGTTACAAAATTCTTCTGCCTTGGGGAGAAAGTACTTTGAAATGCTTTCCCTTTTTGCAGGTTTGCACAGCCTTTGCTATCCAGGTGCAGGATTAAAATGGTTCACACTTGAGTTCCTGGTCCACCATCTTATGTCTAACACCAAGTGCATGATTTCCGGAAAAAGAAGCAGCAAGCTTATTTCAAAATTTAAGAATATAGCATTTTTAAAGAGCTGGTCATGGCTAGTGTAATATACCACACAGCTACATTTTGCCTGTTCTACAGTGTCATTATTTTTGTGAGTTTGCTCATAAAATTACTAACCCAAAAATGTCAGCTTCATGCTGAACTTTTAATGATTAAATTCTAAAACACTATGGTGCTTCAGATTCCTGACAGTGGGTTCTTTGCCTATGACTTAACATCTACCTACTGGATAGGCACCGGGTGGATTTCTCCCCACCATCGGTCATGTCACCCAGCATCTGGTCTTTGAGGGTATAAAGAGATTTGGGTCTTCATTTTGTGCCTCTTCAACCATGTTGTACAAAAGGTAGGCAGATGGTCTTGTATAGCAAAATGACCACATATCTATATGATATCTTCTGTTACCATTTTATTTCATGTCATATGATGAAAATAACAGAAACTATTAAAGATGGGTATGCTCTTGCTTTAATATACGATCAGATCAGAATTGCATTGCTTTTTGAGAGACTTCCAATTCAGAGAACAGATAACACAGAAACTTCCAAATTAGTGTGAAGTTAGATTGTGTTCCCAAGCATGAAAATGACATTTCTAGTCTGGTTACATTTTTAGTTTTATTAGACAAATATAGTTCCCCAGCAGCGCACTGTTGGGTGTAAATGACTTATGTCCTATGCGGTCCTTCAGAGCTGATGCTATGCCTGGTTCTGCATCGGGAGTCTAAGCCCTAGCATCCCTAGTGAAAAGGTTTATCATTAGATAAATTTTTTGATCTGTTTGTGCAAATAAGAAACCAGTACATTTACAAATATACTTTCATTGAGAAAAAAACAATGTCTTTGAGAATATTACTTCTTAGCTTCTCTTGGGAAATCTTGTCCTTTCAAAATGTACTTTCGGACCTTCTCCATCGGTCCGGGGTCATTTCTTACATGTAGCATTTCTGATTTGGAACATAAAATGATACTGCACATCCTCCCAGGTCCTGCTTGACAACAACCTCTCAGGTTTTTATCTTCATCACAATAATCTTCCTCCCAGGACACTAATAATCTGCAAGAAGCCAAAGCTCACAGACTTTGCTCAAGATCCCACCAAAATATTCTAATATACGATTTCTCATGGATTACCTAGTAAATATCAAAGCTTTGTTCACATCATCCAAATGATTCCCTTCACACACTTCCTTCCTTCTCCCTACTTCTTATCCTGAAGTACTTAAACAAGTATGCTTAACATTCCTCTTTTCCTCTTTCCCTCTTAGAAAATAAAATTTTAGGTCTTTATGTTAACAATAGTAATGACTTACTATTATCAAGGTGTTTTTTTAATTATTATATGAAAGTTTAACATGTGCCAGACCATAAACAAAGCATTTTGCATATGTAATTTAATGTAACACAAAGAATGAACTAAGACTTTCAGATTGAAATGCCTTCCAAAGATAATAGAACTAGGAGGAAGCCGCAGGATGCTGAGGGACCAAATAGGCCTCACTCCAGAGCCTCATGAGTCACGATGCAGCCCTTCTTTGGCCCTTTCCCTGTTACCTTCTCGCCCTGCTGTGGCAGGGCCCTTGGGCGCTGTGGCTCCAGGAGGCTGCCGTCATCATCTGGGTGAACTCCTCAGTTCTGCATCCTAAGTCTGCCACAATTATATCATTACCTGACTTTCCTGTCTCTAAGGTGGAGACACAGTGAGTTTTAGGCCCATTTTGTTATCATTCTGGTAAAAGCCATGTATCTTATTAGTACTAATATATCTTCTTTCTAAGGTTAAAAAATGAGAAATCCCCAGTTTTACCAGCAAATTGATTATAATTATGTAGTGCCCTATATGAATACTTTTCTCTCTATCACTGATAATGAAAGCAGGATTTGAGAAGGGTGGGAATAGATGTCAAAAAAACAATGGTTTTTTTATATCACTACTTTCCAGGAAGAATATCACTCTTCAGATAAACCATTCTAGTGGCATTTGATCAACTGCTGTGACATCACATCCTCTGGAAAAATGAATAAATATATTAACACCTGTGTAATTTGTTACCAAAAGGATTCCATAAATTTCTCAGTTCATAAAATAATTGTTAACAATATACATTTACTCAGAGGAAATAAAATTAAGTAGTGAAAAATATCGACTTATCTTTGAGAAAATTCTAAATGCCAGTTATAATGTCTAACAAACAATAGCTCACGGAAATTAAAAAATTGATTTTCGAAAACAGATGGAAATTCGTGGTAAATTGTGTTCATTCAGTGCATTTGTTGGAGCTAAAGCCGAGTGTTTTACAAGGGAATAAATATGTTTTTAATGTTCTCCTATACTACAAGGAGCTCTGGCTTCTTTTAGAAATATTCTGAATCACCCTTGGTTTGCAAGAAATCTTGACTTTTCCTGCATTCGAACATCCTCGGGACTACTTACCTATGCAACACAAACGTTCTTCTTGCTCTGCCTATTCCAGGTCCCACCTAAAGGTCCTCGATGTTGTCTTTAAACACAAATTATGGATTCTCATTTTTACATAACAGAACTTCTGTTTCCCCTTTCTTTCTGATGTCACCCTAAGTCCCTGTCTTGTCAGTTCTGGCTCCTATTACTGAGTACCATAGACAGATGGTTTCTAACTAACAGAAATTCTTTCTCACAGTTCTGGAAGCTGGAAGTTTAAGATCAGAATACTAGGAAGGTTGGGTTCCGGTGAGACCCTCTTCCAACGTGCAGACTGCCAACTGTTCACTGTGTCCTCACACGCCAGAGAGCAGAGAGAGGCAGCGTCTCCCTCGTGACTCTTACAAGGACACTAATCTGACTTGTGAGGGCTCCATCCTCATAACCTCATCTAATGCTGCTTACTTCCCAGCGACCCCGCCCTCCTGACACCATCAAACTAGGGGGTAGGGCTTCCACTTTTAGATTTTGAACGACACAAACACTTCCTCCCTAACAGTCCCTGACAGGTGAGAAAAGCAGTGTCCCACATAGAATGCAGGAACCTGATGGTGGCTTGACAGCCCCTCTCTTAACTGAAATCATCCCTGTGTTTCTGCTCCATAGTCCAACCATTGCACTATTCATCTCAACTCCACGGCATAAAACAATAACCATGATGTGTTTTTTGGATTTACTTAACAAACATAGCAAAATATGCTTAAAACATTTGCATTAAAAATAAGTGCCATGATGGAATAATTATATGGATACTAAAGCAAAATGAATAGAGTTGCTAACTCACTCATTTAATAGAGCTTGAAAAGGCATCACAACATTCGCCTGAACCTGGAAGGAATCATTTTTAAATAGGGTAGACCGAGAGGGACTTTTTAGACAGAGGGTGTAATGTGAGTGAGGGGCATGGACCAGGAACAATCTGGAGTGTGAGCAGACCTTGTGCAGAGGAACACAAGCTCAGCAAAGATGATAGGGGCACAAGACAAGAGATGTAGTGAGGAGCCAGGGTGCAGAGGGACATGTCTGTCACTAAGAAATGTTGGCCCTATTCTGAACTGGCACACAGTCTTGCACAGCCCTTCATAATGGAGGACTACTTTTCACAGGGTTTGTAGGTGAATGTCACCTTTAGATATATGACCAAATTACATTAGTCAGTGAAAAGCCATTAGCTTTGTGTTTCACAAAGTTTTCCCAGCAGAACAGATGAAGCATTGCAGGGATTAAAATGCTGCAGCTAGAAGCATATCAATTAGAAGACCATTACAAAAGTCTCTGTGAGAGATGAAGAAGAACTATGGGGAGAGAATCCAAATTGCTTTAAATCCTCTGTTAAAAGAGTTATGCGCGAGCGCGCACGCACAGACACACACACACACACACACACACACACACACACACACCACTGCAAGGAACTCTGCCAGAGGGAACATAAGACCCCAGAAGGTAAAGTGTCCACTGTCCAAAACCACACGGGGTTTTCAGTAGAAACCCATAGCTGTCCCCTGATACACAGCATAACTCTGCAGGTCATCCAGAACTTGCAGTTTTCAGAAGTACTGATAATTAGTTTGGCTCAATTCCAAACATCTAGATGCTAATTCTGTATATGTCCACAATTCCATAGCAATAGGCCTTCCACTTCTAGCTCACTGCTGAGTCTACTTCTACTCTGTCATTACCCGAGGAACCTGCTAGCCACACAAGACATACAGAATGTGATACGGAATCCAAGGTGCACCATTTTGGAGACAATCCAAGTTAGGGACACCATCTGCCTCTCCTAATAATGTCATACCACCCACTGTGCTTTTTTAAATGGAAAAATACTTTTCAAGGCCATTTAAAAACACAGAGCTCATTGGTCTTCTAGTATATCTATTTCTACTTCTCCCATCCAGCAATTTCATCATCCACTTTCCACTGGTTCTGCCGGCCCATAACAAATGCCATGAACTTTGACTAGAAATCAAAATGATTTCCCAAGACCCACTATCAACTTCCTGCAGGTATTTCTGACTCACTTGGTCATTAATCCAACAAGATTTAAACTTTGGGTCAAATCCAATTTCAATTTCTTTCTCTGTGACTTCTCCAACTGCTGTTCATAAATTTTGCCTCTGCTCATATCTTTGGGTCCCGGCTTTCTAATCTCCTGCCTCACCACCCTCCGTACAACCTTGAGGGAAAAAAACATTCGACATACAAGAGGTCAAGGAAAGCCTGGCCAACTCCAGTTCCATTTTGGAAATCATGAATAAAAATGTTAAACAATTCGAGACAAATCTAATAATTCTTAAAAACATAGAATTCTTCATTTGCTCTTTTGCTAAGGGAAAACAGAGGAGTGAAATATTGCTTTTGGCTGCAGGTATCAGATTTTATGCAGTTGATGGCACTGATCTGAAAAAATAGAGAATATTAAAAGAGACAGCCAAGGAGAAAAGAACTATGTGAACCAAAGTTTTTGAGCAGGAGAATGACTTCATCTAGTTCTGCACAGTGATGTGCAGGAGGATGTGAGATGTGATACGAGGAAGACAGAAAAGGACAGACCAGTGCGGGGAAATCTGCTACTGCGTGGTGGTGGTCACCGGTAGCCATCGGTAGCTACAGTGCTGAGTGACGGCCGATCTCAAAATAAAAAACATTTTGCTGTTTAGAATAAGAATATTAAATAATGTTGCAGATTTCTGCCAGGTCATGAACATTAATGGTATAAATATATTAAATCTATTATTACAAGGATCCTTGAAAAAATGGAGAGTGTGATTTGTGTAAATGCTTGACTGAATGTCTGAGCTTTAATCTGGAAATAAGGCAGTGGCTGCAACTGGCTGAAAAACATCCTGTTTCACAGGGTGATATTTGCATAAGAAAAGCTGGGGCAAAAAGTAGAATACACTTCCAAGTGTGGTAAACATAGAAGATAACAGAACCTGGCCACAGGAGGCTCCACTGCCAAAGAAGATGGAATGGAAGATTATGCCAGAAAAATATTTTGAGAAATATGCCACAGAAGAATGTTCATCATAGCCACTTCAAGCCCATGATATCATATGGCCTATAAGTTTGGGCACCTTGAGTTTGAATGTAAATATAAACATGCCAAATATAAAATGTCAGTATAAATATAAAAATGATTGAGCTGAGTCTGAATGGCAGGTTACTACTTAGTAAATCATTCATTCAGTAAATTGTGTCCAATGGCATTGGTTCCATGTCTCTCCTTAGGTTAAACTGAACGAGATGAGAACATCAACACAGGAAGCACCTCCTTTAGGCAGCACTTGCAGCGAGACCCTGTACATACGAGTTTTTCATCTGCATTATCTCATCATTTCCTGACAATAAACGTACAAGGTCCCCATTTGGCAATGAGGAAAGCAAGGCAGAGAAAGGTGAAGTTAGACACCGAGCAAAGAATAAAACCAGAGTGATTTTGAAGCCTGTGCTGCTCGGACTCCCACAACAATGCCGACATCGGGTTGCTTCCTGGTCTCCCGTGAGATTGGTAACAATAGTGAGAATGTCAAGAATGGGCCAGAGGGATAAGGAAGTGGTTTAATCAGAATTATATTAAATTAATGTAGAAGAGAACCCACAACTGTGTTTAAAATTTTTTTATTTTTCTCTCATGTGAAAGAAATTCAGAGTTAAGCAGTCTGTGGCAGGAGGGCAGCTCCACGTTGGCCGGCACCCCACTCCTGTCTTGCTGCTCCACCCACTATCCTTAATATGCTGCCTCAGGTTTCAAAATGGCTGCTGGCGCTCCAGCCAAGGAGCACAGCAAGACAGGACAGAAAAAAAATATGGCAAATGGCATGCATGTTGTCTTTAAAGTAGCTTCCTAGGAGTGGCTACATAGTACTTCCACTTGCATCTCATTGGTCAGAACTAAGACCCAGAAACACACCTGGCTATTAGGAAGTACTGGGATAGGCAGCCTTTATTTTACACAGCCAAACAAGCAATTAAAAATTGAGTTTTGTTACTAAGGTAATAGACAAGAACAGATTTGAGGGAAGCAAGATAGGGAGATATGATCTCACCAATGATCGGACATAGAAGTAAAAGAAGATGAGCATCCAAAGAGGACCCAAGTGTTCCGATCCCTGCTGATTAGAGGGAGGGCATTTCATGCCTTTGGCAGACATGGGGTAGGAAACATGAAAGAAACAGACTGGGGAAATTGCATGTAGGAAGGATGGTAAATATGACATTAAAATTATTATTCGGTTGAACTATAAATGAAAATTAAATCACTATAACGATGTTTTTATCACTGTAACTGTAAAAGCATATATCATATACCTATGATATATGTAACTGTAGAAATATGATAGCAATTATGAATCTTTCTAAAGTTTGTGAATATTAAGCATTCAAATTAATTTAAGTATTTTTTCTCCTGGAGCACATAAAAAAATGTAAGTCACTCAAAGTGTCCATGAGTATTACAAGCATTATTCTTCAAGCTTAATGATTACTACGTTTAAAATTAACTAATTACTAAAATGCAGCAATGGGGATGTAAAGTGTAGCACAGGGAATATAGTCACTGACATTGTAATAACTCTGTGTGGTGCCAGGTAGGTACCTGAAATATCAGGGGACCACTCTGTAAAATGTATGATTGTCTAAACAGTATGCTGTACCCCAAAACTAATATTAAATATTGAAGATCAATTGTAATTATAATTAAAATTTAAAAAATAATATTCTAATAACTATGTAGGGTGCCAGATGGATACTAGATTTATTGGCGTGATTACCTTTTAAGATATGTACACCTGAAACTAATAAATAAAAATAACATTATTTGTTATTTTTGACAAACAAATAAAATAACATCCTAGTTTTTTAATGGATATTAGGAAGATGAAGTTTTGAAAAAAGAAAGATGAGTATTCTTAGAATCTAGGGTGTCAAGCCCAGAGTCACTGAAGTCAGCAATATAAGCAGCCTGACTGCCATTTGCTCAAGTTCAAGACCTTCCAAGGAGATGCAGAGGGGTACCAGGAGCATGGAGTGATTAACTAGCTTGAGTGGCTGGTTACCCGAGACTCTATGTGTTTCGCTCCAGTATCACCTGGACAGAGAAAACAGCCTGCGAGAGATTGACTTTGAGCCAGATGTCCAGGATGCTGTTGTCTTTCAACAGGTGCAGGAAATACAAAGACGCTCAGTCAGATCTTTCTCTGCCTTCTGCTGAGAAGCTCTTCCGGGGTGGAAATCCTATCTTTCTCATCTCTGTTTCCCCTCTGGTTGGCTCAGCAGCTGTCACAGAGCAGTTTCTTAATATACGGGGTGAGGCAAAAGTAGGTTTACAGTTGTTTGTATGAAAAATAATACAATAATTGATAAATAATACAAAGGTAAACTGTGTGTTGCGTACTCACAACTGTAAACCTACTTTTGCGCCAGCCTGTATGTTTTATTGAAGATTATTATCAAAACAGTCTACCACAATGAAGTGTTTGCCTTTTTAAAGGACCTGAATAGCATCACTTCAGCATTCGTATTCCTGGACCTGGAAGAGAAGAGGATGTAAAGTTCCTCAGATCCTACCAATTCAGACACATCCATCCTTCAGTGCCATCTCCGCATGGAAGACTTCTCAGGCTGTATCAGTGCTTCTGTCTTCTGACTTCTACTCTCTTCATCCTCCTCTCCCACCCCCATTTCCCTCTGGTAACCACCAACCGTTGTCTGTGTCTGTGAGTCTTTGTTTGTTTTGTTCTCTTGTTTGTTGCTTTCAGTTTTATATCCCACACAGGGGTGAAATCATATGTTTACTTGTAAAGATATATGCACCCTTACATTCATTGCAGCATTATTCACGGTGGCCAAGATACGGAAACAACAGAAGGGCCTCCAATGGATGGTTGGATGAAGAAGATGTACACGTGTACAATGGAACACTGCTCAGCCACGGGAAGAAGAAATACTGTCATTTGTCACAACATGGATGGGTCTTGAGAATATTATGCTAAGTGAAGGAAGTCATCTTATTTAGTTTTAATTAATTTCAGTGTAAATAGCCACATGTGGCTAGTGGCTACCACATCAGATATGGACTATGTAGTTTTCTACCAGCACTGGACTGTGTCCATCCCTAGAGCTTTAGTGTTTGATCTAATGTTTGGCGAAGCAAACACCATCATTATTCTTTTTTATTCTTAATAATTTGGGGCTTTACAGGTGCATTTAGCCTTCCAATCGACATTTAAAACAGGATTACTGAATTAGCAAGAAAAAAATCCACAGGGATACCGCAAGGGGCCTCTCTGGATTAAAAGTAAAGGGGAAAGCTGATTCAGCAAATTGAAAGCCTCCTGGGTTTTGCTTATTATCATTTATATGTTGTTCCCAAGTATTTTCTATTGTAGGCTAGAATTTTTTTTAGCATTTTCTACTGGGTTATGTCTGACATAAGGAATGCTATTGATTTTTATATATTCATTGTATGTCTACTAAAATCATTTTATTTCTAATGTTTTACATGTCATCTGTAATATAAAATAGTTATTTTATTAACTCATTAAAATAGTTAATTTTCATATCATGTAATAAATAAACTTGTTTCTTCCTTTTAATATACAGGGTCCCACACAAATAATGCCCTTTTATTATTACAAAATCTTTTGTTACAAAATAATAAGCATGTAATTCTGTAACATAACAATAGTGCACTCAAGCATACCATATGACATTTTAGGTGAAATGTTCAAATTAAAACTATAAATTATTACACCCATATTATTACCCTACCAACCATACACGCAGGTGTTACTTCTGCCAGACCATGTATATAGCTTATTGCTTTTCATCCATTTTTGTGCTGAGTAGAATTGACAGAAAGATACTGAATACTGATCATTCTATGTGTGTACAGAATGGAAAGAAGAGTCATTTTAAATTACTCATATAAATATTGTGTTCCTGAAGTCTATTTGCTTAGTGAATGTATATATACTTTCCAAAAGCCCTAAAGGACAAACTTAGCAGGCGTTGTTATATCAGCACCCCAGCATGCAAAACTCTGTAAGAATGGAGTTTCCAATCCAGGTCCCAATACTTTTTTGACCAGAGACTCTGATGGAACTTTTCTGTAAGGCTTGTGCAGAAAATAAACAGAGCCCCAGCCCAGAGACTCTTAGTCTACCACATAAAACCAACGATTTTACCTCTTCTATAGGAATCCCTCTGGCCATCAACTGCATCATTGCAATTGCATGCTTTCTGCTGTACGGAACAGACACATGTCAAGTACTAATACACGCCTAGTCTCGTATGTTAGTTGGACCAGTGAAAGGCATGAACTTGAGTAAGGCAGGATTCTTGTCTTGAAGTTGCTCACCATCTACTAATAATAATAACCAATATAATGCCAGGTATACTAACACTTCACAATGTTTTTCTCATTTGATTCTTGAAACAACATTATTTTATGTCCATTTTTATAACACAGAACTTAAGTCTGGCTTTCTTACCATCTACCCAGAGATGATATTCAGCAATCCAATAAGTTTGAATATAATCTTTTAGAATTTAGTTTCAACTTTTGAAGCTCTCCTTATCTGAAAACTTGACCCCTTCTACTGACCTTTTAATCTTCATTTTTATCTCTCATTTTCTACCACTTTGTCTTCTTCTTCTACTGTAGGGGAAATTTTATCAACATTAACCTCCAAATGTTTAATTGCTATAAAATTTTTAGTTTCCAAGAGACCTTTTTCTAACCATACTTTTTTTCACTGTACCCAGTTCTTACTCCATAGAGACAATATCCTGTTTTCTCTGTCTGAAAATATTTTTTTCTGAGGTTTTCTTTAGCTTTGCTCATCATCTCCCCTATGTCTGAACTCCTTAGCTTTGCTTGTTTTGTCCTATCTTTTGTGTTACAAATTCTCCATAAAACCCCAATAGTGTGTGCAGAGTCAGGGCTTGTCGACTGGCATCCTCCATTTCAGAACGACTGGGTTGAACCATTTCCTGGGGTCACTGAATGCTTAGGACTTACAAGTTTCCCTTCTTTGGTTGGTCAGTTTCCCCACAAGAAAATCCCAGTATCAAGCCTGAACTACGTATATTGGGCCTCCCGATTCCTCAGAGGCAGGTGAAGTAAGCTGGATGAAGTTATTACCATTCAGTGTGCAGAGTCCTAGTGCTTCCCCTGCTGTCCCCTTCACGTGGCTGCCCAGAGCCCAGTTCCCCTGCTGCCACTCTCCAGACGGGAGACACCCAGTCTCCTGCTTGGGTAAAGGAGAATGAGCCAGCTTCCGGAGTGGAGCAGGGCTTCTAGGCTCTGAAGTGCTTCTCATACAGACTAGCAACCAATCTTCCCGCATCCAGTCCCTCCATGACCCCGATGCCGCCCACCTTCAGTGGTGCCTGTACCTCCAGTTCCTGGGCAGCTCCGAGATCCTGCTGCATGAGTCGCCTCGAATCTTAGTTTCTGTCACTGGCAACTTTCTCCAGTTGCTGAATCCACTACCACTCCACCCTAGGCTTCCTATCCTCCAGAATCCTAATCCTGATTTTCCTCTCTCTTTTCTTTGTATATTATCAATGTTGCTTTTTAGTTTGATTGTTCAGGGCTGATATTTCAAAGGACAACCAGGACACACATTTACCTCAGCTCCTTCCTGAAACCACAGCACATACTGGGAGGACAGAAGTTTCTTTTCCTTTATCTTTCTTCTCCTTTCTTGCATAGAGTTCAGTAGTACAGCAATGGAATACACTTTTTTGATTGACCTTGTGTGTGTTTTAACTTTATGTTTTGAAATAATTTCAAACACATAAGAGTGACAAGAATAGTAAAAATAGCTTTTGTTTACATTTTATCCAGATTCACCAAATTTTAACATTTGCCATATTTTCTTTATCTTGATAGATAGATAGATGATAGATAGATAGATAGATAGATAGAATAAATAAAGATATGTATATAGTTTTTTCTAAACCGTGTGAAAGCGACCCATTCATAATGCCCCTTCACCGTTCATACTTAAATTGTATTTCTTAAAAACAAAGAACAGACCTTATATAATCAGGGTATAGTTATCTAGTGCAGGAAATTTAGCATTGGTACAACACTGTTATCTAACACATACTCCATACTGAGATTTTATGCGTTGGCCAAGTAGCGTACTGATCCTCAGCACAGGAGTGAGTCTCAAATCTCATATACAGTCAGTTTTCCTGTCCCTTTGTTCTCTTATTGTCCAGAACATTCTTTACTTTTGTTTTTCATGACATAAATGTTTTTGAAGAGTATTTAAGGTTACTCAGATAGGAGTTCCCTGGTATTTCCATCTGTGTAATTTTCGCATTGCTGGTTTGAGTACCACTGAGGTGATATTGTGTTGTTCTCCCGGTAATACAGCTGGAGGCACAAGATGTCCACCTGTCATTAATTCATGTTGTTAATTTTGATCATCAAGTCAAGGTGTTGTTCAGTTTCTGAGTAGCGTAGCTGCAACATAAGCAACCCGTGAGGTAACAACCGCGACAATGGAAATATCTAGCTCCCTCACAAACTTTCCTCCTTAGCCTTGAAACCGATTGATAAGTTTTGTTCAAATCAATTTTTTTATATAATGGTATCAAAATAATGATTTTCAACTTCACTATTTCCTCCACATTTTTACTTTATTCTTGTATATGTTATAAGAGCATATCCAAGCTTATACTTTTTTAAATGGTTATGCATTTAACACCATCTATTTTTAAAGCTCATCTTTGCACCAGTGATTTGATATGCCACCTTTTTCAGACAGTTAATTTTCACAAGAATTTGGGTCTGTTTCTGGAATTTACTTTCCAGTGGTTTATTTATATAACAGTGCCACATACATTTAATTATATATCTTGATTTTCATCATCTTCCTAAATATTCTTCCAGGTTAATTTTCAAATGAATCTTCCTATTAATGTGTCTAATTCCAAAAATAATCTTATTGGTATCACATTGAATTTATGCAATTTAAAGAGAACTGGCATCTTAATGATGTGAAGACATTCTAACCAAGAATGAAGGATGTTTTTTCATTTATTCAAGGCTAATTTTGACTCTTTCAGGAGTGTTTCACAGAAGGGATGAATATTTGTTAAGTTTACTCTTACATATATTACCTTTGTCACTATTATAAATAGGTTTTTCTCTTCTAATTATTTATGTACATGCCTACTATTGATTTTTGCATATTAATTTTATATCTTGCTACTATGCTGAATTCTTTTATTGTTTAACCTAGATTTATTTTTGTTCTCTAGGGTTTTTTAAGTGTAATACTATGTCATCTGCAAATAAAGGATATATAAGACTCTCTGGCCACCAATATCTTCCCAACCCAGAAGACACAACATGTTTGGTTTGGAAAACTTACAAGAAGCAACAGAGCAGTAATTCTGGGTATTATTTAAAACTCATACACATACACATAGATGCACGCACCTTCATATGCCTGAGAAAAAGTAGTTCTGAAAAAAAATGCAAATAATAGTATATTAATAGAATTTTAAGGTTAAGAAAGCGATAGCTTATAAACTCAATATAGCTCAATATAAAATTCTGGGATAAATTAAATAATGTCTAGCTCAATAGAGCTCATAGCTATAAAGGGAATAAATCCATAACATATCTTATAGAGCAATGGGCAGAAAGATATTCATGTTAACATTCTGGTTAGTGTTCCAACTTGAGGAAAAATTACCCAACAAGTAAGATAAAACTATACATTGATTCAGTAGCTTAACCGTGCATTTACCACCAAGTACTTCACAGAAATGTTCACACCATTTTCTTATTTCCCCTCTCCTACATTCATACCTGTCCAACTGCTCAACCTCACGTGATCAGTTAAGCAACGTTCCACTTTCACGAACTTTAGCAACAGATTACAACATAGGGCCTCTGAAAGAAGTGCACAGGTGTAGTTCAGTGTCTTTTCTTGCATATTCTGTGAGAAACCTTATACTTCATTGATATTTATATAATTTGAGAGACTCTTGAAAAAAATCTCAGCAGAGTTCCCTTAAATGTCAACTACGCAGGGGTTGTTGTTTTTTTTTTCTTCATCTTGATCTACCATTTCTAAGCTTCACAGAAAAACCTTATTCCTGGTATTTTAGAACTTTGGGATGATCTTCTTTACCTTTACCCTCTTCATATATTTCATGAGTTTGATTACAATTTCTTTCATCCTTTATGTTTTCACACTGGAAATTTCTCCTTCATAGGCCTTTCTCAGACAAAGATAAGATGAAATTAAGAGACAGACCTAAGGTACTTGCAAAATTAAAGGATGATCTATCAGAGAGAAAAATATAAAGAAAATTGAGGAAGAGGATTAAAGAGAAGGGATTATAACTATTTTTTAAATGGAGAGAGGTTTCCCTACTAGAATCTTAGTAGTATGAATGATTTCCTTTATCTCTTTCTCATTTCTAGAAAATATAGTGCTGTTCTTGTGTGGATACTTCACTAATTACCATCCTGAAACACTGACTGAGACTGAGAGCAATTACTCACACATTGCCGAAGAAAACTCTCGAGGCTTAACCTCTGGTGAGGAGGTTTCTTTCCAACATGCCTTACACCATCTGCTCTGCACGTGGGCACATCACTGACATCTCTAACCAGCATACGGAAGTGCGTTTTTTGGCTGTTTGACTGATGTATATGTTGCATTCTTATCACTCTCACCAGAAGTGCACTTGATAGGGTAACCCTCTCAGTTCATTACAACCTGTCACTGAAAATGGATTGCCTCATTGCTGCAGAACTCATGTTCAATGCATTAGCATAAGGGGAACAGCAACAGCTGATATAAAGCAACTTCAAAAGTGAGAGACAACATGAAGAATCATTTAGAATAAACTAGGCAGGTTCTTAAATAAGTAATATCCTTTAAGGAAATCTGATGAGTTGCATATGGTGGTTTCAGAACGTTCAGAAACAGAAATGATATACCACTCTGGTTAAGTACTCACTCTATGACCAGTCTTTGTAACACATTATCATCACCCCTTCTGATCCATTCTGAAACCCAAAGAGCAAATAGCTGGTCTCTCATGGTTATGTACCATAACTTAACATCTTTCTGCTCTCTCCTTTCTTACTACCAAAGCACCAATTCCTTAATGTCATGAAGTATTCCAATCTCTCAAAATGTCTCCTCTTCCAAGCTCTTACCTTTCTGGCATTTAACTTGTTTGTAGTAACTTCTAGCTAAAACAGAATAAAATTCTTTTGTGTTATTGAATTTATTTTATAATTATCTTTGTTTATGACACTGAAAGAAACACTAGATTTATATTTTAAATAATAATATTAATTTCCAAACAAATTTATTTAAGCGAAAAAGTAAAAATTTAAAAAAATATTAAGCAAAAAATAGCAGCATGTTATGTGGATATGGGAAAAATACAAAGATTGTACTCAATACTAAAAATTTTGGAAACACTTTCTATTGGGGGCAAAAGTGTTGTACTGATATTAATAAACCTGATTTCTAGTTCAGGTTCTGTCATTTACTACATGGAAAATACCAGAAAAGTCACGTAACTTCTGTGTGCTTCAGTTGCTTCGCCAGTGAAAGAGGGATTTGACTTTAAACAATCCTTCAGTATATAATAATAGTTACCATTATATGAACACTTTTATCAAAGTGTGTTAAATGTACTACATAGGAACTCTTGTTTAACTATTACAACAACCCTGCAAAAGGAGACGTTGTCACTCTTGTTTTGAGATCACAAAACAGACTCAGCGAGATGAAGTAACATTCCCAAGACCACACAGCTCTTACTCATATAATTGGACTCAAGTTCAGGTTTGTCTGATCCAACCTGATGTTCTTCCATCTTCTGAAGGGTATCTTGTATTTTTTACCTATTGCAATATTAATGGCAACTATCATCCTGCAAAATCTCTCTAAGGGGCTCAGTTCAAAGGTTCCTAGAGCTGTATTAACAGAAAAAAAATTACAAAAGGCAACATAATCTTACATTATTTCTTCAGACAAATTTTCAGATTAGAAAAGTAACATACATTTATGGTATGAGATGCAGTAATTACCAAAAAGTACAAAGAAGAAACAAAAATCAATTCTAATTCTTCTACCCATAAATTACTTTTGGCAGCATTTCATCCCTATCCTTGTCCCATGAATATAAATTCAACCTCCTAACCCAGTCCCTGGACCAGCAGCTCCTTCAGTAAAGGATGAATAAAATTTTAGTTGCTATCTTCACTTCTTCCTACTAGCCCCTCTGCCTAGTTAGTTAATAAAAGAATAACAATTGTACTTTTTCCTTGAGCTCTACTATATCCAAAGCATGTTGCCAGATCATTTCATTTTTATAACATCTTTTTAAGGCAAATAATGTTTTATTATTATTATTATTATTATTATTGTCCCCATTTTATAGATTAGGCTGAAGTGGTTGAGCAATCACCTCGATCACCTCGCCCAAGGTCACACAACTAATCCACAAACTCAGATCACTTTCCTAAGGAGCCTGTGGCTAGAACCACTGGTCAGAACTGCTTACATGGCAGTAATTCTGGTTGTCCCTAAAAAGCACCCTAGTATTACATATACCACATAAAGGTAATCCAGAGCCTTGGCAAAAGTTCCAAGTTATTTTTCTCCTCATCCTTACTAGGGAATACTAAGGCTCCCATATCAATTAAATGCTAAGAATAAGCTTGGAAAACCAGAAATTCCCATGTTAGATGAGAAAACTAATCCCTAAGTGGGACACTGGATTAGCTTTACATAAGAAAGACCTAAAAAAAATTTTATTTAAAAGAAAGGAAAATTGCACATCAAAAAAGGGGGCCCCACGGAAATGTCAGAATATGGTTCCAGTTATCTTGTCATGAGCTAATGACATCTTGATTCATTTTTTGCTTTTCTTCAACTGTAGAATATGACTGATATAAGAGCAAGTTACATCTCTTCCTTTAAATTGGCCCTCTATCTACAAACAGACTGAATCAAAACAGACACAGAAAAGCCATCACTATGCAGCGATGGTTGATAAATTCTTCAGTATAAAGAGATGCCATAACACTGCATCTAATTATATTGAAGTCCGACTGTCATGAAAAAATGCATTAGGCATGTTCAGTCAACCTAGTACACCTGGAGAAAAGGTTGCTAGGACAACCAATAGTAATCACCAAACATCCTAAAAGTTAAGTCATTAAAATTTCAAAGAAAAATTTATTTTATATCTCTTCCTCAACATTAGGCTTTTTAACTAAATAATTATCTGTAGCACAAATTAGTCTCATCATTTATTCCAATGTTAAATTCAGTTTTGGGTTGTAATATGTGGAAATTGAGAAGAAAACAGATTTTTGTCAATATTCTGGAAAGGGGTGTAATGCTTGCCCGATTCCATAGATGAATAAATTATTTATGATTAGTTGTCTCTGAAAAATTAAGTTACTCTAAATAGTTCATTATATGGTGTATGTGAAAGTAAACATAGCTCAGATACTTTGATATTTGGACACAAACAATTCTCAGTGAATTAGTTATCTTTCTTCATTCCAAATAAAGGCCTTAAATATTTCTAAGGATTAAATTAACTTTGAAGCCATTCAATGAATGAGTTAAAGGAAATCTAACATCCTCAAATCTAATTATGATACAGCGAGATCAATAAATTTACGGTGTGCAAAGACTTTCTACAGTATGTCAAGCATCTTTTTTAAATAAGAGACTTCTATTTGTTTAAATGAGTCTGAATAAATTTGCTCAGTTGTAAAACATTCAAATAAAGTTAACCTAGCCTAGGTTAACCTAACCTAACCTAGCCTTGCTACCTGAAAAAGGAAGATGTTTATCTCTGAGATTTAACTGTGAAAAAAAATGTGGTCCGTATATGTAACAATAAAATGCAGGGAAAAATAATGGCAGGCTAATTTTTTTCAAACTTCCCCATTATGTGTCATTGTGATTTTAAGGTTTAACTTATCAAGTATGATCACTTTTACACCAACTGCATCCTGTAAGCTGATACCTAAGAACACAGAGCCATTATCACTCAAGAAAAAATTATAACTTTTTAATTCTCAGTAAGATACCTAATGCTAAGAAGAAGAAAAAAAATCTATGAGTATGTGTTTTAGAATTTGAGTAAATTCTTTAAATGCTTGATCCAAATAGAGATTACTTGAATGTTGTGCATTAGGAACCAAGAGAATTTAGGCCTAACTAAACTTGCAATTTAAAAGAAGCACATGCCTTTCAATTCAAATTATACTACCCTCCCGTCACCCATCTCTTCAAAAGCCTGGTTTTGATTCCAGACTGAGACTTCCTTCCTGGTGTATCATCACTTACCGTATTTTGCTGTGTATAATGTGCTCCTGTGTATAATGTGCTCCCATGTATAATGTACTCCCGTGTATAATGTGCTCCTGTGTATAATGTGCACCCACGTCTTTGGCCCAAACTTTCAGGAAAAAAAATCTTTCATTTTAATTTTTAAATTCAATTTTTTATATCTTTACACTTAGAAACAAATCCAGTTATCATATTCCAGGGTATTATTTTGTATACAGATATCGTTATTGCTTTCTAGAGTTACACTTTTAATATATAAGCATAAATAAAAGAATTAAAAACATTTATATGATACAGAATTAATACTACCCATGTATAATGTGCATCCTTATTTTTCCCCAAAAATTTTGGGCAAAAAAGTGTGCATTATACACAGCAAATTATGGTAGTAAGCCCCTCCATAGTCTTAACCTTTCTGTTAACAAATGCTTGTTTTGGGAAGATGTGGAATAAAACAGCTAAGAGTAAGTGTTCTGTGGTGGGTTCAAATCTCTCTGTACCATTACAACCAACCCATGGGGCTGGGCAACTTACTCAGCCCTCTCAAGCTTCATTTTTAAGCCCCTGTCCGTGGGTTTGTAAAATAGCAATTTTAGAACTCTATAATGTGCTCATGAGGATTATAAGATTAAGTACACAATACAAATGTTAATTTATGTTATTAAGTTCCATTGACTTGTGAACATTAAACTGGATGAGTTAGAAACCCCAGTACTTACACAGTCGAATTCTGTTTTCATTTACTGTCTGTGTGGCCTTCGACCAAACATCTCATCTGCACAAGTGTATTTTCTCACCTCTAAAGT
Source organism: Trachops cirrhosus (assembly GCA_028533065.1). Taxonomy (NCBI): domain Eukaryota; kingdom Metazoa; phylum Chordata; class Mammalia; order Chiroptera; family Phyllostomidae; genus Trachops; species Trachops cirrhosus. The sequence goes on from CM052548.1 coordinate 19,430,696, forward strand.
GAGTCATACCTGTCTGTCCAGCCTGTATCTCAAGAGTGTTGCAAGAATCAAATGAAATAATACACATGAAAGTACTTTACAGTTATAAGATAAAATATATCTTTGTTAACCTATGACATAAGAATAAAAGCTTAAAAAGTGAATCAAACAACCAAATGAAGGGGAGAACAGTTACAGGGCCTTGTCCACATACTTTTCTCTCGACCGTGCAGAAAGATTTCAGGTCACTTTAGAAGCTTTCTGTAACATGGCCTCAGAGCACAAAGCCAAGGAATCTGTGATCACTACTCCTTGTATCAGCCAAGAATAATTCTTAACCGAATTACAACTTGAAGGTACAACCTGAAGGAAAGGCAGACACAGCATATTTATATCCAAATAGCTAGACACATAACCTCTCTGAATAATGAGCTTCAGAGAAGATGTTTTGACTGGTACTTTTTCTCAGAGACATAAACAAATAATAGTGAGGTTTCTCGTGGATGATTCTGTATCTTTATTAGTGACCAAGATCTAGCTAAGGAAGGGAAGTGAGCAGAACTGTCAAGAACAGATGCTAGAAGTGTTAGAAATGCAATCGAGTATAGGGAAAGAATAGCAATAATTTTCATCCTTTACAAAATGAAATCAGAATACTATACAGAGCATATAATCCTCAAAATGTGAAATCAGCAAGGGAAGGAAAACCAAGAAAATGGTCATACTGCTTCAGCGGACAGTGGGAATAGTGTAGTGGCCCCAAGTAGTGTTTATGGTGTCAGATCCATTTGGATTCATATAAAGGCCCAGCTTTTGCTAAGGCAGATTCAACCTTGACAGTACTCAGCCTCTTAATCTGTGTGTAAAGGAAAATAATGCTAAAATACTGAAGTGGCTCTGAGGACTAACCCAGATAGGAGGTTATACCTAAACTTAGCCCAGTGCCAGGAGCACGCCGCTGCACAGTAAGTACATTGCAGCTAAGGTGAGCGGGATGATGAAGTGGTTTAGCCCCCGTATTAGTTCCACAGGCTGTCATAACGAAGTTCAACAAACTGTGTGGATTAAAATACCAGAAGTTTATTACCTCACAGTTATGGAGACTGGAAGTATGAAATCAAGGTGTTAGCAGGGCTGCGCTCTTCCTGAAGGCTCTAGGGGGAAAATCTGTTTCATGGCTTCCTCTTCTGGCTTTGCCAGCGATCCTTGCCTGCCTTAACTTGTGGACGTATCCTCCGATCTCTGCCCCCATCATGACAAGGCATTCTCCCTAGGTGTCCACCTCTGTGTCTCTTATCTCCATATCAGGACACGATCATACTGGATTAAAGGTCTATTCTACCCTAGAACAACCTCATCTTAACTGATTACCTCTGCAAATGCTCTGTTGCCAAATAAGGTCACACTCACCGGTTCTGAGGGTTAGGACTTCAACACAGTTTTTGTGAGATGACATTTACCCTCAACAGTCCCCGAGGAAGAAGAAATGAAGGATGCACACTTAGGCTTTCCCCAGGTCCTTGTTCTATACAGTGTTGGAAAATACTACATTGAGTTCTGAAAAGTTTCTAACTACAAATAAGCCAAACAATGAAAATCATTCATAATAAAACACAATTTAGAAAGTGGAAGAGCTGACTAATAAGGATATCTAAAACTCAAACAAATACATTGGCCAAAAAAATCCGCGGGGAAAGAATGAAAAGTTCAGACCAGTCCAGAAAACAGTACAGCGAGATATTTGGTTGCATAAAATAACTGTGATCAGTTTGAATGAAACCAGAAATAGAACAATACAGTTAATCTTTATTCTGTGTATAGAATAAAAGGAGTCTCTTCACTTTTGAAATAATGCAAAGAGAGATTTGTGCATAATGCCAATTAGAGGAAACTAAATATCTATATATTCAACATTTTGCCGAAGCACACACAAAAAAAGGTCACTATTTTTCTTTAAAACATCTAAAACCTATTTTAGATTTCTCTAAGTGATTACAGTGGTTTACTGTTTTTTTTTAAAGTCATGCAATTTAAAATTATAGAGTTTGTTAGACAAATATTTTTAATCTCTTCACATATTTTACTTCCTTTCCCCAACATAATTCATAATGAGAACTTATGATATATTCTCCTTATTTTTATCAAAGGATATAAAATTATATGTACACACATATGTATACACACATGCCCTCAATTATATCATAGAATTTCATATAATGATGAAACTCTCCTACATAGAAATTATGTCTGTCCTAACTTTTTTAAATCAACCTAATTCATGCACATAGGAAAAAAGATTACCCAGTACTGAATTTAAAATGAAAAATGATATTTACTGGTCCATCCTTCCCTAGTCACCAACTGTGCTAGCCAAAAGCAATTTTTTTCTGAAGTTGCTTCTATATTTTCAAAAAATTAACCTATAGACTATTTTTTAATTTGCCAGATTTAGATATCAATTATTAACTCTGGTTATGATTGATAGGGATTAGTTCTCTTATCTTCTGTTTCCAACCTACCAAACTTAGTTAAATTAATAAGAGACCATTATAACTATGTAAATCCTTTTCACTAACTATTGAGCAGCATTGTATAAATATTTTGCATGTCTTGTAGAGTTGTCTGTGTTTTGTTTCTTTGGAGTTTCTAATTGCCTTTTTTTTTCCTGACCTTTTATTTTCTCCCTGTCCACCCACTCCCCCAACTTTTAAGACATATTTTTATTTTATTTATTGTTGTTCAGTTACAGTTGACCTGCATTTTTCCTCACTGCTCTTCCCTGCCCACCCCCCCCACTCCCACAGTCAATCCCCCACTTGTCTGTGCTTATGAGTCCTCTATTCATGTCCCTCCGCTTGCCCCTTCCCCTTCCTTCCCCTATTATAAGACAATTTTTAATTCTAAACAATCGCACCAACACATGTTCCTCTACTGACTATCCCTCGTCCTCAGAAACCTACTCCTGGAGTTTCCTACCCTTTTATTCTAATCAAGACCTGACACATGAGGGCTGATGCACAACGGCTCTTCTGGGACCTTCTTTCATCACCTTCCTGGGTTTGGTCCATTTTCGGAATCCTTTCTCTTCCTCTTTCTTGCTTTATTTCATTATTTTCCTGGAACATACCCCCAAATAGCTTTCTAAAAAAAAGCAGGTAGCACTTATTTGAGTATTTGCCTCCCTAACTATATCTATAATTTCCTTCACACCTTAATAATTGCTTGGTTGGTGAGGTAATTCAAAGTGGAAAAGTATTTCCCTTTGTAATTGTGAATGCCTTATTCTATTACACTGTAGCATATAGTTGTAGTAGCTGAAATATCTCATGCATCCTAATTCTCAGTCTTTCATAGTAAACCTCTTTTTAGTGTTTTCTCTTCATCACTGGTGCTATAAAATTCCATTAAATTCCGTGGTGTGTTTTCATTTTAAATTATTCTTATACATAAGTGTTTACATATTGTTATGCATATTGTTTAAGCATTTTGGATCCTTCTTGGAGCTCAATTTCGTTTTTCATTAGCCGGAAATGTCTATAGCCTCTATTTTCTCTTCTTTTTCTTTCTGGAACTCCTTGCCTGGCATGTTAGACCTCTTGGATTCATTCTTACAGACATTTTATTCTTCCTCTCCTTCTCTGGGCCCTACTTTCCAGGGGGCTGGGTTAACTTACATTCTAATTCTTCGGAAATTTCTATTTAATTTTCCAATATTCCTTCCTTTCAAAGGTATTCATCATTTGTATTCATTCTGGTCATATTTTATAATTATAATATATGCTCATACCTATTTTGAGAGTTTCATCATTGTTGTTGCTGTTCTCATTTCTTTCAATTCCCTGCATGATCTCTGATGCATATGCTTGTTTTTCTCCGTTTGTTTACTTAGATCTCTGTTTTCTACCTGAACTTCCCCAACCACATCCTGGTCATAGGTTGTCTGTTCATATGGAAGTTGTGGGTATCGCTGTGCATGTGAGCAGGGCTTCATTTCAGGACAAGTAGGTGGAGAACTGGCTATTTTAATAAGGAGACTCCTAATGACATTTTATACAGATTTTGTTTGCTTTCCACTCTGAGACCATACAGTTATGGGGAAGAAATTTCTAATCTTCTACCAATATAATATTGTATGATGATGGCCACCAGACCATGGAGTGCATTTGTGATTTAGGAAAAGACCCACCTTTCTCGAGATTATATCTATCTGTTGAGAAATTGTCATAATGCCCTGACTTGATTGAATAAGGATGTTACTGTCAGCTGCTGAAATGTCCTGGAAAGTATATATCACTATGGAGGGTAGCTCACAGCATCAAACAGTGCAGTCCAGGTCAACATGCACGGCAGCCTCACTACTGGTACGTATTTTGAATTTTTAGTTTCCAAGAAAAGAGGAAAGCAGTAGACAGAAATTAACTCCCAGATGATTTCCCCATGGGGCTAAAAATATTAGTCCCATGCCCAATGTTTATCTCTGTGGAATCTGCAAGGCCCCACACCACTGTGATTCCAATTACTTAGAGCAATGACTTCTCTTCTTAACCAGAAAAACAAAAACAAAAACAAAAAACTGGGTCTGTTGTTCCAGTTGCATAAGGAGGAGGGAGAGGGGGCAGAGGAGACAACTCTTCTTTCCAATGTTCAGCCAGATCCTATTTTTGGCAATTTACTCTTTACTCTTCCTGGTTTCCAAAACCCAAAACTCTCTGACTCTGTGGACAATAATTCTATTTCTTTTAACAGTTTGTTTTCCTGCATACATTTTAGGATGTGGCTTTCCCCACCCTCCTCAGTCAATTACCCATCTTCCTCTATCTTATTTCTGTCCAAAAAATTGTTGTCTATTCCCACTGATATCCTTCTTCCTATTCTATTTGTCCTTGTATTTTTTTAACCACTTAATATCATATTAGTGAGGCCTGAAAAGAGCAAAAAGAGATAAACACATGTGATAATACCTCCTTAACCTATAAGGCTATACATGACTATTATAACATTAATTAATAATAAAATAGTCATGGCTAGTCTAGTTCACTGCAGGCCTGTGAACCAAAGGGTTGCCAGTATGATTCCCAGTCAGGACACATGCCTGGGTTGTGGGCCAGGTCCCCTGTAGGGGGCGCTCGAGAGGCAACCACACATTGATGTTTCCCTCCTTCCCGCCCTTCCCTTCTCTCTAAGAATAAATAAATAAAATCTTTTAAAAGATAAATTAAATAAACTAGCAGAAAGTGGAAGCAACAACATAACAAACTGACCATCATTCACTGAATACATGTCGTGTGCCCGGCCCATCACACAGATCAAAGAATTTGTGATACAACAAGTTTGTATTTTAAGATGAAGAATCTGAGGCTACTTAGGAACATTAGGTAAATGACCCAGGATGGCGTACATTGTAAATAGTGAGAAAAAAATCATATCTACATCTCTTAGGCCCCAAATTTGATGCTTGTCCCACTAAATCACACTGCCTCTTTTGTTTGCAGGTGTATCCTGAAGTTACTATAAATTTAATGCGCATTTTATCTTAATTTTCAGTGCTCTAAAATGATCATTGAAATTTCTGTGTGACTGTGACACACTAAGTGAGCCACAATGTTCAAAAATAAATTTATTTTTGAACATAAACCTATTTTGACAACTTTCCTTATATTAGGAAAGAAAAAATAAGACAATTTTCAGCAAAAAGTTCAAAAATAAGCCTTTTCAACTTAATCTTTTATTATAACAAGAAAACTCATTTAACCAGAACATTTAACTAACCAAAAGTTTTGACAATAAAGATTTTTCTGTAATTGTGTAGCTTGTAATTCTTTAGAAATATGATTGAACTATCTATAAGCATTCAAGTAAAAAAATGATTATAACTGACATAAAGCAGGAATAAGTAATTTAAGCTTTATAAATCATCTCAGGAGGCTTTTTTATTTTTCTCTCAACTCTAATGCTAATATAAAAAGTAGCAAAACCATCAATATCATAACTGGAAGTATCCTAGAATGGTATAATAATGTGATTGGATGCTGATACCTTTCTCTACTTTCCGGGGAATTCTGTAGACTTTTGGACTTGTTCTCCCTTTTGAGTCATTTATAATGCAAAGGCTTTAAGAATGCCCATGTTAACATTGGACTAGAATAATTCCTGACACATAGTAGGTACTCAATAAATGTTTTCAGATGAATGAATGGTTCTCAGAGCATATACTAGCCAGAAGACTAACATGTTTTTCAAAACTCCATAGATATTTAGAACCTCGAGTCAATTATTGTTTATTCCCGACAAACTCTTTTAATGGGAATAACAAGGTTACAAGTGTAAAGAGATAATGAGAGAAGACTTGAGGGGGATGAGATTTTAGAATTTATCATACTGGGTACTTTTACTTTCTGCCCAAATGGTGCTGCTCACGTTTCTTACATGCTCACAAAAGCCAGTCTTGCCCTGGCTGGAGAGCTCAGTTGGTTAGAGCATTGTTCCAATATACCAGGGTTGGGGGTTGTTTTCCTTGGTCTGGGCACATACAAGAATCAACCAATAAATGCATAAAACAACAACAAATCTCTGTGTGTGTGTGTGTGTGTGTGTGTGTGTGTGTGTGTTCTTTACTCTTTCTCTCTAAAATCAATAAATAAAAATAAAATAAAAGCTAATCTTAGGAAAGGCAAAGGAAAAATGGGATACCAGTTTGAACCTAAGCTGAACAGTAATGTTTTATATATTCTGCTTTTGCAGATGGGGTTCTGAGATGAATAAGAATATTAGTCTAGATTAGGCTGGGCACCTCATAACAAGCCAATGATGTAAGTGTTATTACTTTCCCCATTTTGAAATGAAGAAGCTGACACATGGCAAAGATAAGCAGCTCACCCCAGGTCACAGAACTTACAATAAATGACCTACTCTGGGTCCAATGAAGAAAGTCGGACCCTACTCAGAGATGTGTCAACTCACGTGGCTGAAGCACAAGATGCAGCTGAGGGTGGTGGGATCTGTTGAGAAAAGCATTTGGGACCAAATGGAAGCGCCCCTGATTATAGGAAGGATGGTGATTAATTCCACACCAAAGGGCTGGCTAAAGAGAAAATTTTCAACTTGTGGTAAATCATAGGATTAACACGTGGTAGATCATAGGACATATTGAGTCGCCAGCACTCTACAGCATTAATAAAATTCACAAGAATGTGCTCCTTTGGCTGGGTCAAGTACAGCTTGTTCTCTGAATTTCTAGAATTCTTGTCTTTTTCCATTTCCTGTCAGGGCTATATAAGCATAGAAGATAACAGTGTGATAAGAGCTCAAATATTAATTCGGCTTCTGTTTAAAATGCATAAAGCTGAGAGAGAATATCACTCTCACCCTGTTAACTAGAAGTCAGATAGTCTACAAGAATTTTAACTTTTCTGTGTGACTTTCATTGCACCTTGATTGTACTCTAAGCTATGCAAGATATTTGATCACAGACAGAAAGAGAGTAGAAAGTGGGTTTTTTTTTCCTTTTTATTTCTCAGCATCTCAGCACCTCAGCCTTACCCACTCGCTACGCTGTCCTTGGAAATCAGTTTCATGGTAAATCAGGTCCATGGTAAAACCTCAACGGGCAAGATCATAAAATGGGTACATTTAGCCTGGTCATCCACATGGACCCAGTATCTTTTGGCTCCATTGACTGGAAAAGAAGCAGAAGGAGGGGGAGAACATAACAGGCAACTTGAAATTAATGTGAATATGTTTTATTTAATAAAACCATTTACCACTCTTTGGAAATGCAAATGATCGAAACATGTATGGGTTTTTTTGTAAGTGGAGAAGCAAATGATAACTCTCCTCACAGAATAGAAAGTCTATCCCCCTGATCAACTGTACTCAGAGGAGTTGGGTTCGCCAGGAAGAATTGTGTGTGTTACCTGTCCCCCTTGGAGTGGAGAATACAGTGAGAACGTCAGGCTCGCTGTGCCTGCTAGAAACTGGAGGGGACAGCAAGCCATCTGTTAGGGAGGCCTCGAAGGGTCTCTGGGGGAATAGGGGTGGAAGGAGACGTAGCTATCCTCCCAGTTCCGTTTTCTGGAGCAACAATACCATATTTTGCACTTTTTAGCTCAAATTTTTGTGGGAAAAATAAGGATGTCCATTACACATGGGTAATACCTGAAATACCTTGTATTTGTTCTTGTGTTTTGTAATTATTTGTTACATAAAATTTCTTGTACCATAGTATGTTCAAAAATAAATGCTAAAATTCTTTCATAATACTAAAAACAAGTATCTGGATATAAATAAATAAATAAATAAATAATCGAATGAAAAAATTAAAATGAAAGATTTTTCTCCTGAAAGTTTGGGCCAAAAACGTGGGTGCACATTATACATGGAAAGACATGGGTACTAGCTTTCTTTTTTTTCTTCAGGCAGAGCACCAGCTCCTCCTCCAAGGAGACTGCCATTGGCCGCATTGACCGTAGCCTCTGCCTCTAGTGATGCGATGACCCCTCTGTAGAGAGAAAGTTTTTCATTCAAAATTTCTTCACCTGCGATGTTACCTAAGTATTTTTTTCATCATTTTGGCTCTTATCCTTCCACTCCTCCTTCCAATGACAGGATAGTGTTCAGGGGAACACAGTCCCTTATGTTTTCTTTGTTGACCCTTTCTAGGGCCATCTTCGGTGAGCATTAGTTTGTCCCTGGGCAGGTGGAGATGCAAGGGACCTCAGCTTCATCAGGTCACCTTGCTTTGCCTTGTGGGCTCATGACATTTTGTTCTATCTGGGGCCTACCCAACAACATCAGTCTTGATGTGGCTGCTTCTTTATAGCCTTAGTTGTAGGACTTCGGTTCAGCTGGATTTCAGGCGGTTCTCGATGATGGCTGTTCTTTAGTTTAGTTGTAATTTTGATGTGGTTGCAGAAGGATGCAAGTACCACATTTACCAATGCCACCATCTTGACCCCAATGCTACCGTCTTGGCCGCAAACCTTAACTTGTCTTGAGACCATCCGAGAGCGGAGGTTACAAGGCGCCAAGCAAAATAGGAAGGGTAGCAAGCTCCTCCGAGTAGGAAGGGAGACGTGAGTCTTTCACCTTTGGCAGAGCCTGAGAACAGTTAACCACCATAAAAGCAGGTAAGGAGAAAAACAACTAAAATTTCAGTAAGTTATGAAAAGCCAAATGTGGGCTAACAGGGAGCAGTTTAGAATCTCTGCGGGCCCCAGACACGAGGGGAATCTGTGCTCACTCACAAGCTCTTTGCAAAGGCCTCCCCTGGGCATTAACAAAGATTGGGGGGCTGGCAGGAGACCCAATAACCCCTGTCCTTGTCTGTAGACATAAAAACCCATCTCTTGCAATACTTCACCCGACTTCCTGTCAAAAGAAACAAGAGCCTGAGGTGCCGTGGGGAGGGAAAGGGGACACCCCCACCCCCAGGGAGCAGGTAACAGCTGATATTTCTAAGGGAGAGGTAGGGTCAAGAGCCATCTGTCCCTGGGGGAGCGGCAGGCCCTTCCTGTCCCCACTGAGAGCCTTGCCCTGGGTAACAAGCAATAGGATCTACAGCTGGAGGAGAAGCAGGGCTCCGGGAGGAGTAAAAGAGGCAAATGCCTTTTGCCCTGTGGGGAGAGGAGGATCGTGGCTCCAGGATGCCTGATGCAAAACAGAGCTCTGTTGCCAGTGGGAGGTGAAAGAGAACAATCTCCCAGCCAATAGCTGCCCCACACAGACACAGGGTAAGGTGTGGGGTCATCTGTTATTGAACGTAATTTAGCCTGCCCTAACTTAATCACCCTCCTGCCTGAATCAACATTACAAATAAAAGTGGATGTGGAGCCAATCTTGGGAAGAAATACCAGCTGTATATTAGCTTATGAAATATAGATAAGCGTGGCTGTTTCTCGAATGGAATTGAGGCTGGCACATCAGCGGTGCACGTTTTCGTTTTCTGCCCTCATTTTTATGACCCTATCACTGATTTGGTATTTTGACTTCCAAGAAAAAAATGTTCGAAATATAATGCCATCTTTTAGGAATTTTAATAGCCCGTCATTTTCTGTTTGTTTTGTTGTGGGCAGAACTCACCATCTTAAAGTTTATTGGTACACATTAAAATATTTATAATTAAGAAAGGTTTGTTCCACTTAATAATTTTAGGAATTTTAAAACGTTCCTGGAACAAATCAATCCCCTGTTCAAATTTTCATTTTCGGGCTGCGGGCTTGCTCTCTGTTGCACTGAAACAGGGTGTGAGTGAAGATGAAGCGCCCCGTTTGCCAAGGCCTAACAAGCGGCCTGCATCAGGCTCACCAACCAACCCCCGCAGGGACAGTGGCTCGTGAGAAGCCACCGCTCGTCCAGCCCCTCAGTTTCTGGCCTTCTCTTTCACCACGTTCGGAGCCATCGCCAGACATGCTTCGCCCAGCCCTCACGCCCCCACTGTTTTCAAAGAAATCAGTTTTTTTGCGGTCTATTTAGCCAATTTTTGTTTCTTGAAGTTTCTCGGTAACAGTACATACAGGGGCTGGCACAAATAACGCCCTTTTTTATTACAAAATCTTTTGTTATGAAATCATAAGCATACAATTCTGTAACATCACAATATCACACTCAAGCACACCATGTGACATTTTAGGTGAAATGTTCAAATTGAAACTACAAATCACTACTCCCAGTTTAGTACCCCACCAACCACACGCAGGCCAGCCTTACTTCTGCTGGAACTTCTATATATTTTTTGCTAGGCAAGGAAATCAGAACTCATTCTTTGCCAAATATGTTAAAATATGAACTCCTTTGAAGTTAAATTTTTTAAATTTTTATTTATTTAATTTATTGGAATGACATTGATTAATAAAATTGTATAGGTTTCAAGTGTACAATTCTCTAATACAGCATCTTATATTGTGTCAATTTTTAAAAGACCTAAAAATATTTCGAGTTCTATATCCAACTCCGCAAAGTATTTTTGGAAGTGAAACTTTTAATAGGTTTAACAGAGATTTATGCGTATTGCAGATGTGCCAAATACTATTCTAATCACTTTACAAACATTTACTCATTAATCCTCTTAAAGACTGAAGGCAGGAGATAAATTATTCTGTTTTACAGATGAGCGTACTGAGTGTCAGAGAGGCAAAGCCGCTTACCCACGGTCACACAGCTGGTGAGTTGGAAAATCAGGATTCAAACCCAGGCCACCCAGCTGCAGTAACGGCATGATTATACAAAGGAGGAAAATGTGGGGGCACTGCTGGGAAAAATAGCCAGTTTCAAAGGACCATAGTGATATTAACATATGCAAGTATTAAAGCCAAAGGAGCCCCATTAATTCTGAAAAGCTCAACTTTCAAGAGCTACGGCTTCTGTCAGACCTTAATTACTTGTGATTGTTGGTTGAAGAACAGGTATGCAGAAATATCAGTGGGAAATAAGCATTTCTTGATATTTAGACATGAATGTGTCAAATAAACTGCAATCTTATAAGTATGATACCTTTCCAGGTTAGACTGAAGATAAACTGAGTTATGGTTCATAGACACAGCCAAAAAGATAAGGCATCCACCTGCAGGAAAAATGGTACTGATGCCGGGTTCCCCTACGATTTGTCTGGGGCATCCAAGGTGGCAGTGCTCAGTCTGTCAGAGGAAGGAGCCTCCATTGTGCATTTTCATTGAATGCTCGGTGCCAGCAGGTACCCCTGTGTTGGGGAGGGCATTCAGCGATGACCTTCACTGTGACAGTTCTAACAACTCAGAGTTTCCCTACATAATCCTTGTCTCCATAAGTGTTGGATGCATACATATCAACCTAATAAATTATACTTTAGTATTCTCTATCAATAGGAATTCATACACCCATAAGTCCATATTGGTATCTATAATGAGAACTCGCACACACAGTGACTCTCAATGAGTGCAAGAAAGTCAAAATTGTTAAGAAGTATAAAATGAGTCATGTTTGTTCTCAGTCTCTAGAATTATGCACAGCTCTCAGTCTAAATCAGCAGCTAATTCATTGAATGACCTGCAGCTAATATCAGATTAATGATTCTTAATTACCAGGAAGCACTTTTGAAGTATGAAGAGCTATGTAAACATTAAGGTTATTATATTCAAAAGTCTCTCATTGCAAGGCAAACAGCTCTTTATTCTCACCTGCCTTTGTGTTTATTTTTGTGACCATGAACAATTTATTCTCCCTTATAATCTTATTTTCTCATTTTTGCAACTCAGAACCAATTCCATCCAGAACTAATTCTCCAGGAGAGAGTATGGTACCTTCCCACTATGGGGGACGGTTTTGACCATTTACCAAGCCATGGATTGTGCTTTAAGAAATTCATAACGTAATTCGTTAGAGAAAGCAAGAGATTATCTGCTTTCTGCATTATCTGCCAACAGGTAATCCACAACCTTAGCTTTCATGGAGGGAGCCATATGAAATGCCACACAGAAAGGAAAAGATGGAATCATAAGGAAGGCAAAATTAAACACTCAGAATACAAAATGCAGTATTCTAAGTCACAAAAACGGTGAAGCTTGCTGTTTATGCAAATCGTGGTCACTCTCGTCACTATGTAATGCAGATGTTAGCTGTCCCCACGGATCTTCACTTGTTATAAAGTGTCCATTTTGCCCTGGCCAGTGTGGTCTAGCTGGTTGAAGCGCTGTCCATACACCAAAACATAGTAGGTTCAATCCCCAGTTGGGGCACATATGGGAGGCAACCAATCGATGTTTCTCTCTCTCTCTTTCCCCCTCCCTTTCTCTCTCTCTAAAATCAATAAACATATTTTTTTTTAAAAAAAGAAATGTCCATTTCACTGAAGACTGCTGTTGGGCGTACAAGGGCAGGAATTGAGAAAAGGGAGTTGACACAGCACAGATGGAAACTAAGTTAAAAATTCATGGAGCACATTTTTCTTCCCCCAACAACTCCTACAACTGGGCTACCACTGGTGCTTTCAGCTCTGGATCTTCCCCTCCACCACCCCGACTCTGCACACGCATTTCCTTTCTCACCTTGTATTTTGTGGTTAAGGGACTATCTTCTTCCTCCTGGGCATGCTCTTTGGGCCTCACTTTTCATCCCCACAATTTACTGAAGTTTCCCTGTGCCCCCACAACAGTGTGCTCTCCCCAAGAGAAATTCTTGCAAATAAACTTTTCTTCATCTTGTTACACTTTTTTTTGAAACCTAGGCCATCTTGGGTATACGTTGATTTGTTTTAGTGAGGCTGAAAATAAGTTGAACCACTGTAGTATCAATATTTCTAAAACAGGGTTTATTTCTGCTTTACACACCCCTCACTGTTCTCCCCTTTTCCATTCCCAATCGGTGAAATGTCAGAGAGCGTGTAAAAAGAACCGCTAGGGAGTAAACCCAGGCAGGTGGGCTAAAGAGCAAGTGAAGCAGGAAGCCACTCCCACCCCTAGTCCTTGATTTCAAGAGTGTTAAGGACATGCTTTCCCCGTGTGGACTTAGAGGGAGGTGGCTGTAATGTCGCTTTCGGGGAACCATTTTGGAAGAGTGGTCTTCAGTGAAGCAAGTGCTGGATGTTATCAAACTGTTATTCTGGCATTCCAGCCCAAATCACTACTATTTGATAGCTATCAAACTAGATGGGAAATTACCCACAAGCCCTTTAGTTCCACTTGTGCCTCACCCCACTTAGCCTTCGTAATGAATCCTTAGCCCACTCAAATGTGCTGAAAACTACAAGAGGTATTACACACACACACACACACACACACACACACACACACAGACGGTGCCTGGGGAAACCAGCCTAAGGTACAGCGTCTTGGCAGGCTCAGGGCCAATGAGCCCTACGGGGTTTGTCTCTGGTGTTCTTCACCTCCTCAGCTGGGGTCCCACACGCGCCCCCCCTCAGACTACACCTCCACAGGAGAGCCTCTCTCTGACGTGCTAGTGGACGAGTCTCTTAATCTTCCTATTTCTCAATTTCCCACCCACCTAATAGATAGACTACTACTGATTGTACAAAAGATTTAAAATGTGAGGATACAGGTAAAACAAACACTTAACACAGACCCTCAAAAACATAATGCATACTCAATAAACACCAAGTGTTGTTGCTGCTGCCATCCATCGACTCCTCCCGGACGGAATTACAGAATGAAAGAGGCCCGGGGAGAACAATTCCACCCACTCTTCAGCAAAACCACATCCGCTGAAACACGGCAATGGTTCCCCAGCCCAGCCTAAGGCCTTCCACCTCCTCCCAGAAGTGACAGTCAAGACCTCAGCCAAATGCCCTGAAGAACCAGCACCCTTGTTATCAGTCTTAAAGAATTGCAGGTAAATAACATGGGGACATTCTTACTCTACATCCCCGACCCAGTTTTAAACTAACGAGTAACACGCCAATCCAAAAAGAAGCTGTCTAAAGATAGAATTCTGTAAGGAAACCGGCTTACCTAGTTCAGCCCACTCTGTCTTGTAGGTGCCCATGAGGCCCAGTTGTCTGTACTTATAACAAAACCTGGAGGGGTTCTTTAACTCAGGTGTTCTAAAAGCTGGCTTGAGAATAGCTGGGTCCACACCTTTGCTGTGTGCGTAGCATGAATTTCACAAGGCATGGAGTAGATTTTTGATATTGGCTCTTTCCTCTTTACTATGAAATTAAAGATAATTTAAAAAAAATTTTAATCTGCCTTAGTCTGAATTCTAACCCATGGCTTATACGGTTCTTGCCCCATGCTATCCATGTGGAAAGCTGTTTCGTAACCCCTCACCCTTACCACTAAGTCAGCATCCTTGTATAAGACTTGGCTCAGAGTACCGAGCTTAGGAATCGGTTTCTACGTGTCAACAGAGTGAACTGCTGCTGAGACTTGATTATAAATGTAAGGACATCTCTGACGAGCTCACACAAAAGCTGGCTCAAGCCTCTCCTTATCAAGGAAGTGGTACTTTCTTGGGGTTCTCCCCTCCTCTTGATTACACCAGGAACTCTGGGCAGTCTAGAGGTAAGAGGTCAGTCCGACTTCCGCACTCGAATGTGGAGAACAAGAAAGCCAGTGGGCTACTGCCATTGCTTCTCCCTGACACAGAGCGAGTTCCGGTCCCCTGCTGCCTCAGATATCCCTGAGGGTCACGTGCATCCTTGAGGGCAGATAAATCAATGCTTTGTCTCTTCGGTAGAGGGCAACTCCCCTGGCATATTCTTTCAACAAAAATTCATGGAGTGCCTCCAGGGAAGGGAGTGCCTCCAGGGAAGGGAGGTACAACAGTGAAAAGGACAGCACCATCCCACCTTCCCAGCACCGACGACACAGGTGACGAGCAGAGTGTCCTCAGGAGCATTGACATCTGGGCCTCAGTCACCGAAAAGCATGGGGTCATCGCCTCCAGGAAAAAGTCTTCGAGCTCATATCCTCTTTCCTAATGCTCCTCTGACACTTTTCCTAGACTTTATTTTATGTTATTTCATTTTACTTTATTGTGGTAAGGACGCATTCGAAGAGTGCCCCCTTAATACGTGAAGTGTACAGCACAGCACCGCTGACCATGAGTATGGTGCTTTCCAGATCTCTAGAGCCTATGCGTCCCACCCGACCTGAAACTTTATGCCCGTCGATTGGCAATTCCCCCTCCCGTACCCCCACCCTCTGGCCACCACCGTTCCTCTCTTTGGTTCCATGACTTTGACTATTTTGGGCGCCTTGTATAGGAGGGATCATGCAGTATATACCACCCTGAACATGGCCAATCTCATCTTACTGTTTTTCTTTTGTCTGCTTAATTTAACTCATTTCTGCCTTTATTTCTAATAGTCATTTTTAAGTGACTATTATAAAACAGGACCCATCTGCTTCACCCCAGCTGACAATGCATCCAGTGTCATTTCAGAAGAAATACTGCCAACTTCAGAGAAACAGCAGGCAGCAGCCAAGCCCCGCAGGCCTCCACTGGCCCCCTCTAAGCGAGGGCTCGGTTTCACTCACGTGGCATTATGCCTGAGGGCCTGTTCCAACTCAGGCTCCAGAAGGAACATCGGGAAATTGACAGCATCTTCCTGGGGGGCTTCAGGTACAAATGGAGGGTTATCTGCAATCTCATGGTCTAGTTAGACCATTATTTCAAGCCCATGTGGGTTTAAATTCAGAATCTAATTTTATCCAGAGTCAAACGGCCCTGCTGACCAGTGCAAAGGTGTGAAGGGTAATTAAGGTGAAAGGCAGCAGCTCTCCTTGGGCCCTGGAAGCCCGGGCAACTTCTAACAACTCACCTCACACCCATAGTCCCGGGAAGAACAGAGGAGCAGGTGCTGGGAGGGGTGGTTCTGAGCCTGCACTTTCCTCTTCACAGCTGCTGCCTGCACCATTTGGGAGGCCAGCTGGGGAAAGGGCCCTGAGACTTTGCCTTTAGCTGCTCTGGCCTTGCACCCCTGCCAGGTTCCTGTGGGAGCCACAGAGCACAGAGAGCCCCCGGCACCACGCAGGCGCGGTGAATGCGCCTGTTTCACCAGCTCAGCACGGCAGCCTGACTGGAGATAAATACACCTGGCAAACAGTGTGAAAACCGCTGCTACCACATGTGGACACGGCACAGTCGTTCCTGCTTACCCACGGGGGATATGTTTCAAGATCCCCAGTGACTGTCTGAAACCACAGATAGTACAAAACCCAGTGCGCCCATATACTGTTTTTTCCTACACATACCCATGATGCAGTTTAATGCCTCTTCCATCTTAAATAAGCACTTACCACGCCCTGTGGCCATAGTTTTCTAGGTTGAGGTGTGACAGCAAAACTAGAACAAATTTTTTTTCTTCTTCACAATTCTCTTACATAGGTCTTCGCAACCTTGGCGTATGATACTTTTCTTTCCTAAATAAGTTGAAAGCTTTCACCTTTTCACCTAAAGAAAGCTCTTTCCACCTTCTCTGTGGCGTGTCTGAATTGCCGGCATGACGACTCTTGCACTCCGGGACCATTAGTAAGTAAATTAAGGGTTCCGTGAGCACGCACTGGGGTAGCACAACAATCTGAAATCCAGGTGGCTGCTAAATGACGAATGGGCAGGACGAGTAACAAGGAGACACCTGACAAAGAGATGAGTCATGTCCCCCCGCAGCCACTGGACCTGAATGTCCTAAGATTTCATCACGGTACTTGGAATGGTATGCAACTTAACACTTAGGAGTTGTTTTCTTGAATTTTTCATTTAATATTTTTGACTGCAGTTGCCTGTGGGTAACAAACCTCAGAGAGCGAAACCAATGGTAAGGGGGGACTACTGTGGTGTTTGAGCAACAGGAATAAATTATGGGGACTTTGAAAATAAAGATTCGTAACTGCAAAGTGATGGTCGTGTGACAATGGATGGCGGCAGTGAGTGACAAGAGCTGGATGGCTTACCTTTCACAGGACAGGGTAAGGTACTTTTCCTCCTGGGAAGCTTTGAAGAAGCGGAGCCCCAGGAAAGCGAAGGTCTTTGCTGTGGGCCCACAGCCAGAGGGAACAGGCTCCCAGCTGGTGCCTGGACTCCAGGGTGAGGCAGAGAGAAGGGCCTCCCTCTACAAACCAGAAAGTCAGCCTGTGCATTCCAGGTGCAATGCATTTAGCAACATCATTTCTTCTGAACGTTTGCTTTTCATTTCAAGTCAGCTCCCATGATCCCTGCAGAAATGCACACTCTCTCCTTGAAGAGCAGGCAGATCAAGGGAGTTTTCATCTCAGACAGAAGCCAATTAAATAGATCGGTGGAGTTTGGGAATCACAACCTGAAAAGATCATAGGATGAGGGTGTGTGTGTGTGTGTGTGTGTGTGTGTGTAGGTACGTGAGCACGTGCCAAGGTATGCAAATGTGTATGTGCCAGTGTGTATATGTGAACGAGTGTGAGTTTTGTATAACCCCACTCTTCTTATTGAAGCAACAGAGACACATATTCAGGGCACTGATGAAGCATTGAAACTTTTCTTGCTGAGAGCAATGACTGTGTCCTCCATATATTATAGATGAAACTAACTGCTCATCCTTTGGGTTTCAGAAGGGAAAGTTACAGAAGCCCTTCAATCAGCTCTGGGCCCCACAAAACGACTTCAAAGCCATTCCCCAGGATATTCCTGGCTCCCTCCCTGGAAGCCTCTTTTTCGAGACTGACCACCTCTCCTCCCTGGAAAGAACACTGCCATTGACAGGACACCTGCTCCAAACCTGCTCACTGCTGCAGCTTGCAAAAGCGAGCCCTTAATTACCTGGAATGTCTGTTACCTTCTTGACTCTTCATTTTTCTTGAAATTTCACCTTCCTCTCGTGGTGGTTTGAAAATCAATAGTTTACCTGACCTCTCCATGCCTTGGCTTGAAACACCGATGAGGCTGGTTCTTCTCCAGAAGAGCTTTATTCTTTGACACCTACTGGTTGCTGTGAGACGCCAGACGTGTTTATCTCTAATCCTCTCAATTAAACAGACAGTAGAGCAAAGAGGTTAAGAACACACGCCTCAGTGTCCATTTGCCTGGGTTCAGAATCTCAGTTTCTCCATTAGCTAGTTGTATGCATTTCAATTACCTGTATTTTGCCCTGTATAATGCGCTCCCACGTTTTTGGCCCAAACTTTCAGGAAAAAAGTCTTTCATTTTAATTTTTTATTCAATTTTTATTTATTGATATTTAGAAACAAAACCGATTATCATATTCTAGGGTATTATTTTGCATGCAGATATTGTTATTTCTTTCTAGTGTTACACTTTTAATGCACAAGCATAAATAAAAGAATTAAAAATATTTATATACATACAGAATAGTACTACCCATGTATAGCACACATCCTTATTTTTCCCCTCAAAAATTTGGGCAAAAAAATGTGCATTATACACAGCAAAATATGGTAGTAACTTCATGTGTCTGTGCCTCAGTTTCTTTATCTGTAAAATGAGAATAATAGCAGTATCTATATCTTCAAATTTCGTGGAAATTCAATGAGTTCACACAAATAAAATGCTTAGAAAAGACCAGGCACATACATAGTAGGTGTTCAATAAATGTTACCTTTTATTGCCCACATGATGACTCTGCAAGGTGTGTGTTATTCCAATGTTCTAAAAGGCTGAGCCTGAAGCAGCGATGAGGCCACACGCAGAGTAAATGCTAAAGCTGCCTTTTAAACTCAGAAAGATCCGCCGAGCTCACGCTCCCGCCACGCCACTCTCCCTTCAGTGACACTCCCAGTCAGGCCTGTGCTCTATGCCTCGATCAACTGCTGGGCAACATTAAAGGTAGAGGAAGCACTAGCAACAGTTGAAGATGGTAATTACGGCTTTAAGAGCCTGTGTTTCTCTGCTGTAACGACAGCACACTGCTCCACCACAAGCTTTTCCAAAAGAGAGAGGTGCGGTTTTTCACGGCTTCTGCATACAAAATGTCGGGGGGGGAAAGGACAAAGTAATAAAAGTGAGTTAGGAAGTAAAAAGACAGCTCCTAGAAAAGAAAATGTCTCATTTTCTTAAGAAGAAAAGTGTCTTTCACTTTTTAAAAATCTTTTTCTATGAGCCTTTTTTCCCCATTTAGTTTTGTATCTGATTATTTTCCTGAAAATTTGGAAGAATTTTTCCTAGTTACATACATACCTACAACTTTACATATTATATTTAATCCTCTGTTTCTTTTAAGGAGTAAGAGTTTTTCAGAATAGTCACAGGGTATAGAGCATTCCTTTATGGTCAGTGCCGTGGGGTCTTATAAAGTCACAGAGGTGTATATTTTGTGGTACCAATTAACTGCGTACTTTGACTGAAAATGAAACTGAAATCAGCACATATTTTTCCTTCCCCTTCACCTCCCTCTCTCTCCCCTGCTGCCCGTGTAGCTGGTGATATTCTCTTTAGTGCTTACTTTTGAAATTGTAAATGCCAAGGGCAAGGCTCTGGGAGCGGTCCCTGCAGGTGCCAGCAATAAGGACGTGCGTTGCTCTTTAGAAAATTTTAAGACAATAATAAAACCAACTACAACTCAGTCTGACCATCATTACCACCATGCCCCAGTAATACAATCTCAGTGATAAAATATTCTTCCTTTGAAGGGGAGACCACTGCCACCTTCACACCCTCTGGATGCCGTTCTTAGCTGTTTCAACAGCTTCACAGAATAACTTTTAACATTTCAGTGTAAACGGTGAGAAACCAGCAAAATAATATAAGCCCTTCTTCTCTCTCTTCACCCCTGTCCAATATTTGTCAGTCCCTATATTTTTGTGTGTACAGCTACAGAAATTCACCACAAAGCACCATTTTCTGTATTTTACCACCTGTCTCTTGATTAGCTGAAGTTTATCCTTGTGTAGTTTTTTTAAATTGAAGCATAATGGACATTAATTTTAGATTAGTGTTGTGTACAAAATAATGATTCAATATTGGTATAAGTTGAGAAATGACCACAACCATAAGCCTTTTAAGGGGTTTTTAAAAGAGAAAACATGGGATCAAAATGCCCTGCACTCTAACATGTTTGAAAGTACTGCTGTGTTAATGCAGGCATAGCATTTCGGCTGGGTACAGAATGCTGAAGAGCTGCCCGCTGTTTTCTGTGACAAAGTCCAGATCTACACTGTTGGTTTTTTACTGGAATTTTCTTTTCCTTGAAGTTTGCATGCATTGTTCTAGGTCATATTTTCCTGGGAAGCTGCATGTGCTTACAAACTAGATTCTTCTTTGGTTCATAAAATATCTTAAATATTTTTCTGAACAATACCTCCATTTTTCCTCTTTAGGACATCAATTATGCATCTCATCCTTGTCTATTATTTTTTCTCTAATCTTTTCAACTGTGTGCTAACATTTCATTATTTTACTTTTATCTTGCCCTTTATGTGGTTTTTGTGAATGTCTCGTTTCTGTTTTACTACTAGTAATTTTGCCTTTAGTCCTATAGTATTTTTTAATTTATTTTTTCTTTCACTACTTCCTGAAGTCTACCAGCTCACAGTTCATCTCCTCTAAATACCTCTCCCTGACCTCTTACACACCTACCTGCTTTGTCTCTTTTCTGTATTAGAGCAATTGCTCTGTTTAATTTTGTTTCATGAATGGCAAGGTATCTGGTTACAATTTTATGTGAGTTCTCTTTATTTGCAGTTTATTTCTCTTTTTCCTTTGCATCTTATTTCTGGTAATAACCACTACTAATAATACATCTAGTAATTATACATCTGTGCTAATGTTTTCTATTTTTTAATCTTTGAATGAGGTTAGTTTTTCCCAAATGAGATTATGAGGGTCACATGAGGAAGGAGCCAGAGTAGGGCTCCTAGATGGCAGGAAGTCCTAGTGCCACCTAGCGGTGTCCGTGAGCTCTTTAAGGGCTTACTTTTCCCCGGTTACGGAGCTCATCGGTTGATCCACTATGTGTTTGTCCTCAGAACACAGCCAAGCAGAGGCAAACCCCCCATGCCAGCCGGTGAGCGTTGTGCCCCGCTGTCTAACAAGGACTTCGGTCCAACACCTCCAGGTGAGGCCCTGCCCAAGGAAAGCACGCTGACTTCTGGGACCTGCCCACAGGGACAGCTTCCTAATTCCTCCCACCCCTCTCTTTGAGCACCACCATTATCAACCCTTTTCCACCTACATTGTTGCTCGAAATGAATGCTACCTCCCACTTTTATTGAAGACAGATTTTATGTTTCCATTTCTCATTCTTGTTTTCGTTGTTATTGCTTTTGAATAAGCCAAATGGAAAAGAAGGAGAGGCTAACTTCATACCATTATTTGCAACATGGAAATCACAGGATTTTCCAATGAGACAACCAAGTATGCAACTAAAATGGCTTTTAGAGAGCAATGAAAAGGAAGAGAGAAGAAGAATATGAAACTTCCCAGTGGAAAATCTGTTCTTCGGAAAGAAAGTCATAGTAGTCACTCTACACCCTCTGGTCCTTGTTTACTTTTCACACTGACTACAACTTCTGTAGAAATCCATGACTAAACCACCTTGTTTGCATAACCAGTTAACCAAGAGGTCACCTTACTTCAGTCCCAGGTACTTGTCATTGCAACACATGCTACAGGTCCAATAGCCATTGTCATAGGCTTTAACTCATAGAAGCAGAGAATAGAACAGTAGTGGTCAGGGGCTGTTGGTAGGGGAAATGAATAATTATTGATTAATGGGTACAAAGTTTCACTTATGCAAAGTGAGTAATTTCCAGATACCTGCCATACAACATAGTGTCTATAGTTAATACAGCATTGTGCACTATAGTGAATGAGGATAGACTGCATGTTAACTGTTCTTACTATAAAACACACACACACTCAGATAAGGTCATTTTTGGAGGATATGTTTAGTGCCTGGGTTGTGGTTATGGTATCAAAGGTATATGTATATGTCCAAATTCATCAAGATGAATAGGTTAAATAAGTGGATGTTTAGTTATTTCAATTATACCTCAATGAAGCTAAGAAAAACAAAAAAAAAAAAGCTCTTTAAAAAAAAGCTATGAGACTCTGCCTTATCCCATCATAATATTAAATATTAATTTTTATTTAAAAATTGAATTATAAAGTGAGAACAGAATTATTTAACAGGGCAGTGGCCCTGGCTTGCACTGTCCCATTGACAGTTTTTGGGGTTTTTTTTGGTAGGTGGCAGAAAGACTGGTAAGACAAGAGAATTTTCACTGCTGAAAGCATCACAAAATTAGCTGTCACACTTGACATGTTAATTGTGGACAAACTGAGTCTTCTGACAGATCTTTCTGCAGTCAGTAATTTAGTAAAAGCACTCTACTTTGGAAAGTCAAGAGTGTCAGCTAAATGTCGGCTCCCGGGGCATTGAAATGTCCCCTTTCTGTAATGAGATGTTAAAATTGGACTATTCCTGCCTCAGGTGAACACTGGAGAAAGCAAACAACAGGTACTAAATGCCCCTACATTGCAAAGTACAGGGCAAGACCGCCCCTGCAGAATTTGCAAAGAAAATTGTAAGAAATCAGTCTTTGCCACAATTTGCTCATCGACCAAAAAGGATTAAAGTAAAAGGGATTCGAGAGCAAAATTACTGCAGCAAGCTCTGCAGGGCTCAATTTTCTCCTCTCATCATAGAGTGGAGGAGGGCAAGTAAAGAAGTTTCTAGTGAATGGCTAAGAGAGTTTGACCATGATTGTCTGGCATATGTAGGGTCCAAGACGGCTGTCAGAATCGTGCCTGAAAACAAGCCTGAGGCAGCGTGCTGAAGCCCATGGCCACAGCATAAAACCTGCACCGGAACACTCTGCAAAATCTTCATGGAACCAGAATTTGTGAAAGTCTTTCTGTGGTGACATGTGTGCCACATGGGGAGGAGAGCTGACCTCTTGCTGCCTTAAAGTGGACTTGGCGGAGGCAATCGTCCTGTCTGTGTGATGGAACCTCAAAAGAGGGAATCAGCACAGATGGCCCGCTGGATATACAGAGGCTGTGACTCAAATCACGAGAAGTACAACTGGAAAGCTCCAGCGGGAGTGTCGGGTTGGCCAAAAAGTTCATGGCTTTCTTCTGTACAGTGGCCCTAGTAGCACTTCGTGGTCTTTAACTTCATTCGAAACAGTTTTGTTAGATTGCGTTGTGACAGCTGTCATATCAGCGTGCATTTAAAAACAACTTATCAAAATTGGTGAATTTTTGTGCAGCCATTTTAATATTGAAGATGGAAGAAAATACATAACAGTTTTGGCATATTATGCTTTATTATTTCAAGAAAGTTATAAATGCAACTGAAACACAAAGATTTGTGCAGTGTATGGAGAAGGTGCTGTGACTGATGGAACATCAAAAGTGGTTTGTGAAGTTTCATGTGGAGATTTCTCGCTGGACAATGATGCGTGGTCGGGTAGACCAGTTGAAGTTGATAGCAATCAGATGAAGGCATTAACTGAGAACAATCAATGTTGTACCATGTGGGAGATAGCCGATATACTCAAAATATCCAAATCAATAGTTATTGGTGAAAGTGAAAAATGTGTATTTTATTTTATGGAAAAAAACTGTACAAACTTTTTGGCCAACCCATTATTTCTGTGGCAGCCATAATAGCACCAGAAGGAATATTAATCAGCACTGGGAACCTGCCATGGACGGAGCGCATCAGCACCAGAATATCACCCCCTGAGCAGGCTGAACGTTGCCATAGATTACCTTTCCCTGTTCTAGACATTTTATATAAATAAATTCATACAACATGTACTCTTTTGTTTTTGGATTATTTCACTTAGAATAACGTTTCTAAGATACATCCAAGATGTTGCATGTATCAGTATGTTACTTTTTTCTTCTGAATTATGAGCATATTCCATTGCATAAATATAAAATTTCAATGTGTTTATCTGGAAGCCCTATATATTTTGTTTTTACATTTAAGTCTATCCTCCATTTTTAACTAATGTTTTATAATGGTGCAAAATATGAAGTTTTTTTTTCATACAGCTCGCTAGTAGTTCCTGCACCATTTTTTAAAGATGATTCATTTTTCCCATTAGCTTATCAAATTACTTTTGCTGCATAACAAACTTCCACAGAAATTCGTGTCTTAGAACAAGCCTTTTCTCTTGCTCACTATTGTGGAGTCAGGAATTTGGGAAAGGCTCCACGGGGCGGTTCCAACCTTGGGAGGTCTCACGTGGACACACTCAGACCTTGCATGGGCCTGCTGTGCCCTGAAGGCTCAGTTAGGCTGGATGGCAACCGTGACTCAGCCACATGACCGAGGCGCTGGCTGTCTGCTGGTAGCTCAGCTGAGACTGTCAACCAAAGTATCTGCACACGACCTTTCCAGTACAGCAATCACAGGACAGTCTTACACAGTGGCTGGCTTCTCCCAACAGGGATATTCTCTAGGAATATCCCTAGAGAACCTGGCAGAAGATGCAGAGCCTTTTGTGAGCTACTTCCAGAAATTACAGGGTCACGTCCATTATAGCCATGTCACAGCAGTCACAGGCCCGTCCATATTCAAGAGAACCTCATATTCTTGGGGGACATGTAGCTGAAGATTTACTGTCATCTTTAAACCAAACACCATACAGGTGTGGGCTTATTTATGGGTTCTTTTTTCTGTTATTGATCTGTTTGTTCAACCTCACATCAATAATAATATCTTGATTATAATAACTTAAAGTAAGTCTTGAAATCAAGTAGTATAAGTTCCTTATACTTTTTTAAAAAATTGATTAGTCTCTTCTACGCCCTTCACACTTTCATATAAATCAGCTGGACAGTTTGCACACACACATAAAAAAGACTGCTTGAATATTGATTGCCATTGTATTGAATCTACAGAACAATTGGGGAAAAGCTGATTTTTCTTAATGATATTAAAATACCAATCCATGAAATGGCATATTTTTTCATGTTCTTAGGTCTCCCTTTTGTTTCAGTAATGTCTTGTGGTGTTTTATATAGAGAACTTACATCTCTTTCATTAAACTTATTCCTATGTGTTTTATATTTTTTTATGCTATTGGCAGTGAAACTGACTTTTAATTTCATCTTCTAGTTGTTTCTTCCATGTATATAGACATGCAATTATTTTAGCATATTGACCTTGACTCCTGCAAGCTTGCTAAATTCACTTACTCTGTCTTATTATATCGTATACCTCCAGTATAATGCTAAAGTCTTAGAGTAAACATCCTTGTTTTGTTCAAAAATATAAAGATCAAATTTGAATTTTTGGTGACTATTTCTTTGTTGTGTTTCTGTTTCATTCTCCCTGCCCCCTCTTTGGGGCTCTCCAATTACACACAAGTTAGGCTGAGTGATGTTGCTCCACAGATCTCTAAGGTTATTCCTTTGTTCAGGCTCTTTTTATCTGATTCAGTTTGAGTAGTTCAATGATCTTTCCTTTGCTTCTATAGTGTTCAGTCTTCTGTTAAACTCAGCCAGGCAATTTTCCATACATATATGTTCTAGTGGTTTTATTCACTTCTTGTTTTATAATTACAATTTCTCTACTGAGGCTACATATTTATTTGCTAAACAGAGCAATCTTTTTCTTTAAATGATTAAATATATTTATAATAGCTGTTTAAGTTCTTTCCTGTTAGTCCTAAAATCTCTGTCATCTCTGGGTCTGTTCCATCGCTTATTTTTTCTGTTGATTGTAGGGCACAATTTCCTACTTCTTTCTCTAAGGCCAGAGCAGCCCAACATCCGAGCTGTGGCCCCTCTGAGATTTTAGCTGAACACCTTCAGTTTCAGCAAGGTCTCTCTACTCCCATTGCCCAGAATTCTACTGCCACCCTGAACATTGCGATCTCCAAACTCCCAGGCAGCTCACATTGCCCTAAGTACCTTTTTGCTATCCAGCCTTACAGTCCCTCTCTATACATGTAGCTTCTTAGTATTTGGCCAAAGATTCAAGGAGATCCCTAGGTAGATTTCTGAAACTCCTTTTCTGTCCAACTGTCCCATTTCAGGTATCCATTCCTGTAAGTTCCAGTCTCAGCAGCCCTGAACACGGCTTCCTCAGCTCCGTGAAACTATTGTGCTTCGCTTGGGTTTTGAATTCCTGGGCCATGGTCTGAAAGTGAGAAACCTGGGGTAACCATGGGGCTCGTGCGGTTTCCTTCTCCCGGGAATCGCAGTCCACTGCTGCCTCTTGTCCATCATCTGAAAACAGTTGTTCTGTATGTATTTGTCGGGTTTCATAGTTACTTATGTTGGAACAACTAGTCAAGTACCAGTTACCATCAAGGCTGGAAGGTCAGTTGACATTTAATGATCTAAGATTTCCTAGAGACATCAGAAGCTAACTAAAACTTCATTCCAGTTACAGGAATAAAATATCCACAATGTTTTAAAGGACAACAATAGATTGGTTTTCTAAATACTTGCACCCTAGAGAGTTCAACTAATTCAACATACCAGTTAGTTACATTACCATTCCAGGAATTTATATATGTGTGTGTGTGTGTGTGTGTGTAGAATAAGAAAAAGAATATGTTTAGAGAGCATAAATAGTGCCCTTTAACTAGTAATGCAGGAAATGGTGACACATAAAACACTGATTAAAAGAAATACAGCTGGATTGTTTGGGGACAGGAGGAGCCCTGAATTTGGATCTGACTGCAGTTCTGTTCCTCATTAACATTATTGAGCAAGTCATTTTCCCTCTCAAATCAATACCCCACCATTACAGCTAGATTATAACCCTGGCCTCTCCTTTTTGTCATGAATAGCAGGTGTGAAAGTGAATGCAAACGCTCTAAAAGCACTCATTTTTATTAATATCAACCTGATTTAGGAGCTATAAAAGGTAGAAAAACATAACCTGCATCCTAGAATGTGGATATACACACTATATCTAACTCTGTCTTCTCTGAGTATATATAATAATACTAGCAACCCCTATTGTTCTGGTGCCTACTACATGGGTGACACTGTTTTGGGGATTTTAGCTTATTTATTCTCTACAATAAACTTGAATGACAGGTATCAACATTGTGATTTTGCAAATCGGGGAACCAAGGCAAAGCACAGTTAAGAAACTTGCTGAAGGTCAAATGGCAAATGAAGAACTCAAACTTAAACTCCCGTGTCTGCACAGCCTGGGCTTTCGCTCTTAGGCCTCCCTGACCGTGGCAGTCATCATCTCTCCAGGCCCCAGAGCTCCCCGACCCGAAATGAGGCTTGTGAGCCAATCAGGAAGTATTACAATCTGTTCTCAGCTAAACATGCACAACTGCAATGTGATATTACTCTAATTTTATTAAAACTCAGGCATAAAGAAGCCGAATCTAATTCTAAGTCCACGTAACTTGGAAATGTTGGATTTGAGGAGTATATTTGGTCTGGTTTTCATATTCTGCTTCTGATCTGAATATGAAAACTTCAAACTGAACAATTATGCTCTTATCTTATTCTAATCAATCACAGAGGATTTGGTTGTCAACTTTCTTCTCCTCTATGCTGGTCTTATGCACAGTGCATTGCTAACTGTATCAACTGTCACTGCTTGTCACGGAGGTGGGAGAAACATACCTTAGGTGGGTATATTTGATGAAGAGTCACTGTACTTATTCAGCCACGCCCTCTGTCCACTGAGATAACCGGAAAACCTTCGTGCGCACTGTTTGTGCACAGCTCCGCGCACGCAGCAGACGCACTATTTCACCCTGTGCTCTTTAGTCCTAATCATCATTTTATCTTTTTATTTTTAATGCATGCAATCCAGGGCAATAATATCACCACTCTGCAGAGCTGCAGAGTTGACCTGAGAAGTGAGAAAAGAGAAAACCTTCATCTCTACGTCTTCTTTGACAAGATTTGAAATGGGGACGTGGAAGGAGGAAGAATGCAATTCTGCCTCCCGTGCAGAAGCAGAAAGCCCAGGCTTGGAGACAGCAAGAGGTCATTCCGCACGTACCAGTGGACGGAGGGCATGTTTGAATGAGCACATCAAATGGGCATGTCAAAGGGATGTCCCCCACCTCCCTGACAATCACCACACTCGGGGACAGATGGTACAGATGGGTTCACATTGAACAAAAGTCAACACTGGGCACAAAGGCCCGTGAGGTTGATTGTGTGATGGGTTCAGAAAGAGGAGGAGCTGCTTCCAAGTATTTCTGCTACGTGTAGAGAAATAAAGATGCACCAACCGGCCCCTCAGGGCAGACGTTCTCCTGGCACAACCTGCGGATCCGATGGGGGCCTAAGCCTCCAGGGTTTTCTCGTCCAAACAGTCTTCGGTATTCTCTATCTTTTGGTCTTAAAAGGGGATGGGAAACTGACCGGTAGTGATGCACTAATTTAGCTGTCACCTCCAAATTACTAATATCTTTGCCCCAATATCAGCTACTAGGGTCACTTACAAATCATCCAGCTGAAATGCCGGCTTTTAAGGTGCTCTGCCTCCCACAGAAATGCAGGCAGTCTCCAGCTCTAAGCAACTCTCTTTTCAATCTCTTGAATTAAAATTAATGCAGCATCACTGTTTACTGCATGATTGAAAATTCCAAACTCCGAAATGTAATCATATGCAAAATGTTAGCAGGGCAAAAGATCAAGGACGTGTATAAGACAAATTGACACACGCAGAGGCCAAGTCAGAAAGGCCAAGTCAGAAAATAAATTGCAACTAGCAAGGGCCTGGAAGAGCAGCCGGGCCACGCTTACAAATACATTAGCAGTGTGAACAAAGGGTATTCTCCTTAATTATTGCCGTGGGGAGGGAAATAGGAGAAGAGATAACAGCAAATGGTGGCAGTATTAAGCATCTCCCCCATCACAGGATATCTATCAAGTGCTTGAAAATTATTAGTTTGACTTCAGTTTTGAAGTAAAAAAAAAAAAAAAGACTCCAATAATCAAAAGCCTACTTTTTACTATACTTGAAAGAAAAAGGAAAGTCGGCCTGATTAGAAAGTGTTTTATCAGCTGCTCACTGGACCTCTCTAGATGTCTCAAGTCACTGCATCAACCTATCCAAAGTGAAATTCATCACGTTTCCATCAAAGAGCGTCCCTTTCCCAAAATACCTGCTGTCACTACCAATAGTGCTGCCGCCCATTTTCCCGGATCGTCCAGCCTTGGAACTTTTATCCTTGAGTCATCTCCATCCCATCCTGCCTGTTCATTGTCACCAACTTGAGCTGTTAATTTCCCTCAAAGCATCTCTTGGTCGATTCCTTTCTCTACATCCACTGCTTCCTTTCGATTTTCGTCTCCCAGTTTAATTCTTCCATCATCTGTGCGTGCCCCTCAGGACCCGCTCATCTGATACACCACACTTCTTGTGGCCATTCTTTTCCAAAACCACAAAGGTCCCTGTTTTCTGTCTCATCAACTCTTCACGCACCACAATAGTTTACACAAGAAAGGACGTCTTATGTCACATGATTTCCCACCTCAGTTTTCTCATGTCTTCCCTAGTCAACACCAAGGTGCTCAGAATTTACGATTCTCTCTCCCACCAAAGGTGGGCTATTTTTTCAAGGACCAGACACAAACACTGTATATGAGCTGTGCTTTGACCTCCACTCAGGAAGCTTGTGCTTCTGCTCTTGGTTCTGGTGTCCAAGTGCTGATTACCAGAAACCACTCAAACACCTTTGAGATCCGGTGTTGCAAATAAAAGAGAGAAGCAGAGAAACACCAGCAGCAGTGCTGACGCTTTCAGCAGGATTTAACCTGAGTCATCATGCATGTTTTCTCAGAGGATAAGATAAGTAACCTTGGCTTATGTACTCCAAAGCCTGCATCCTCGGTGACTTAATACAACAAGGGTTTATTTCTCTCATGCTACAGTCCAACATGCGTCATAGGGCAGCGTGAGGAGTGGGGAGCAAGGAGCAGTGGATGATAGGGGACCCAGGCACCCAGAGTCCCTTAGTCTTAAAGTGCCAGAGAATGCCTAAGCTGCAGTGCAGAAAGAGGATCATGCAGAGGAGCTTTCTATGGTCCAGGCCAGGAAGCGGCAAACATCACTTCTACCCATATTCTATCAGACAGACCTTGGTCAAACGGCCCAAATTTCCTGCAAAGGATCTGGGAAATGTAGCTCAGCTATATACCCAGGAGAAGAAGAAAAGCACTGATATTATCGAAGATTAACACTTCTTACCCATTCCAAGTTTCTACTCTTGTTCTGGCTGCCTGGGACCTAATCTTACATTTGCCCTCGAATCTGTATTACTCTCTCCCACCTGAAATTGCTAATTCCTGCAAAGGAACCAATCAATTGAACCATTTCTATTCATTTTGTTTGATCACATGTGTTACATTATAAAGGTGGCATCTTCTGGATTTTGCCAGCTTTGTCTGGTTTTAGTTACTAAAGTAACTAAAGTAACTTTAGCTTTAGCTGAATACCGTGACTGCCAGGCTCCGCTCTGTCCTCACCCTGCCTCATACTGTAGAAGAGCAGACCCGGATACTGGGTGGCTGACTCCTGCTTCTCAAAAACATAACAAAGATTTCAATTAGTACAACACTTACACCATAATTATCCACATACAAAGTGTAATAGCACAAGCTTCGCCCTCAGCGAGAAGTGAGTTTAAATCCTGTAGGGCTCTGTACTAAGTGACCTCACTGTGTATTGGTCTCCCTAAGTTTCAGTTTTCTCATCTGTAACATGGAGCCATTAACATCTACTTTCTAAATTGTATATATAGATATATAATTTCTCTGTTTGAGCCCTGACTGATACAGATACTGTGATTTTAAGAAAGTCAGGTCAGTGGGACATAGGAGCATGCTGTTTTCGACAGGATAGTCAGGTAAGTCTCTCCAAGGAGGGAACATTTGAGCAGAGACCTCGTACATGAGGCCTGAGACTAGCTGGAGGGAAATCATTCCAGCAGAGGAAGCAGCAAGTACAACGGGACTGCATCAGGAACAAGGGTCAGCATGTTGGAGAAACAGGAAGTCCTGTATCTGTGGATGGGAGGAGGAAGTGATAGAGTTATAGGCAGTTAGACAGGCATGAGCAGGTCAGGAACAACAGGCCAGGTATGGAAGGTCACCAGGGCGGAAAGTCCTGGGTGCCCAGCAACAGACAAAACTGAAAAAAAACCCACAACTATTATAACCTATGACCTCACCCCCAGGGTGACCTTTCCACCCCTAGCTTGTTGTCCATCATGCAGTTTAAACCCCCTTAGAGGAGGAACAAAGGGGCTGCAAAAGAGTCTCAAATGACTCTGATACAAGTCCTTGCCTGACTGCTCCCTTAAGCATTAAGCCCTCAGGACACTGATATTCTGATCAGCACCAAATAATGGTAACAACAAAGCCACAGGTCTCTTGACCAAAGAGACAGAGTTTTGGTCAAATTAACAAAAACATCTACGCCTCAGTTGTGTTTCAACTTCAGACCTAGAAAAGCTGTAAAACCAGACAAAGTCATGCCATGGCTGACATCAGGACAAGACGCAATGAATAATAACCCCCTAGCCTCACACCGACCAATCAGTGGAGACCATGACCCTGAAAGGACGTGCCTGGAAACCTGATGATATTCAATACTCTACTGAGATCCTCCCCTAAACTCCCACCTTTAGAAAACAGATAAAACCCCTTAAGACAAGGGACCCAGTGCATTCTTGTTTCTCCCCACCCCACCCTCTCTCTTTCTCTCTCTCTCATGCTTAAACCTCCCCTCTTCTTCCCTCGGGCACTTTACCTTTGCTTTCCTTCTCCTAAGCTCCAACGGCCCTTATTTTGCCTCTGTAATTTGTTTCCTGAGTCTGCAGGGCCCAGCTGGCTCACTTCTACTACCTCTGTGACTTTCTAAACAAACTTGTTGCATTAGGGGTCTTGGCTCTGAATTCTCTCCTAGCCGAACTCAGGGAGGGGGATCTAACACTGCCATTAACAGGAACACTCTGGCTACTGGGTGGAAATCGACTGGAGAGGGTGAGGTAGTCTGGGCTGGGGCTTGGACTGTGCGGTATTGCTAAAAGTGCCAAGAAGAGTCCAAATTCAGTACATATTTTGCAAGTAGCACTATGGGAATGGTAGATGAAATGAGTGTGGGTGTGAGGAAAAAGAGAAATTATTAATGACTCTTTGTGTTTTCCATTAAGAAGCCATATGCTAAGCCTCGGAGAATCCACAAATAAGGCATGCGCTATCCCCGAGGAAAAAGGATGAACACAGTCCGTGTTCAGCATCCCGCCCTCTCCAAGCTCTTCCCAGCTCCTCATTTGAATAATCGCGTCTTCCATCTTCACTCAACCGTGAGCTCCACAGAAGCAGGGATTATTATTAGATTATTCTTATTCAACCTTCTTTGCCCCAGTGCAGCGATTTGTGGAGAATGGAGGTTATTGAAAATTCTTTGCCTGTGTTGATTCTGTTTGAAAAATATTTGAAACATATAAACTGTCATAAGCTGCCCTAATTCCTTGAAATCACACACAAAGTGGCTTCAAGGCTTTCTTTTTTGAAAAACCAGCATGTGTGTTTATTTGCATGTGCTAATTTTTTTTTTTTTTTGGCAAATTTCAGGGGTTCTAGGATATACCAAGAATCAAAGATCACAAAAGGGGAAATCCTTTTATTCCTGCTATTTACTTGACAAAAGAATTAGCATTTCTTTACAAAGTATATTCATATATTAGACAGATTTTAGGCAACTAAATTCTCATTGAGCCAACCAAAGCCAATTCAATATCTTAGGCATGCAGAGTATTAATTAACAAAGTTAATTAAAGCAATTTCAAATCTCTCTTTTACAATTCCATTAGCACTGGCTTTTCCAACTCATAAAGAACCTTTCTTAAGTATTGTAAATTGTTATGGAAATCACAAATTGCAGGGGCATTTGTGGAAGAAAAATAATTTAATCATTAATTACTACAATCCACTGACCATAAATTTCTCACCAAAATAAAACTGTGGCACTCACGCCCAGGTGTGCTCGGGAACAACTGAACCGTCAGACTCACAGCCACGGAGCAAAGCCACACGGTGGGCACAATGAAATCCAAATGAATATCTCACAGGGCAAAAACAGAACATGAAATAAAATGCTGCTAATCTACACGTCACCCCCTCAGAGGTTGTATGGTAGCAGTTTCCAGAAACTTCACTTTGTTTTTCACAACTTATTTTCTGTTCACTGTTGCTTAAGAGGGACAGAGTATTTGGAGCATCCTAAGGCAGAAACTGTCCCGTCAACACTGTCCAGGTTCCTGAAAATGAGGACTGTGGTCTCGCAGCTGTCAAAAGACATCCTCTCCCAAATTCTCCTTGGGCCAGCCTGGCCACAAGCCTCCTCCACTAGGTGTGAAGCCAGGGGATAGAAAGAGGGAGAGAGGAGAACAGCATTTATTGAGCACCTACTACTATTCACTAACAGCCACCCTCACCACCTGGGTCAAATACATTTACTGATTTGGCCCCCACACTAATTTTTTCTCCATTTTCAAACAACAAAATTGATACTGATAGTTTAATTAGATTGCTCAAGGTCACCCAGGACAAGATGCTTTATATCAACTCTTTCTTACTCTGAAGGCCATATTCTGCCACTTGGATGTCTAAGAACAACACCTCAAGTCTCGGCCTCGCACCCATGCTCTGAAGCATCCCACACAGGCATCCCTCGTGCGGTCTGAGCTCTGGGTTGAGCTCGCTCTGGATAAGCCAGCCCCCTCAGAAGGCTGCAGCTCCCTTTAGCCTCAATCTACTTTCCTCAGCAACGTCTTTGCTTTGGAGAGCAAATTAATGTATTGATATGTCCAGAGACCGCTGACATATCAGAAGCATTTTGAATACTGGGTATCACATGCACGTACTGTATTCTTCAATGTTGTATGAAAATAGGGGGAAAATGGCAATCAAAATCCAGAGAGAAGCCCTCAGACGATGGATAGGAGAACAGTGAATAAATACCAAAATAAATCAACAATATCCTGTGCCTTCTTATCTCCCTAGTTTTTTAAGAAAAATAACTGGGCCTGGGTCCATAGAACTTCAGTTTCTTACCCTCGCCCTCCCAGTTGCCGGCTGAGCTACCTTGCCCTTACCCTCACAGGGCCTCTGTCTTCTCATTTTCAACATGGTGTCGGTAAAGTCAATTTCAAATAGCTAAATAGTTGCTAACAGCTCAAGCAAGACTGTGTGCATCTGAAAAGGGGCCCACAGGGTAAATGTAGCCCACATATATATTTCATTTGAATAGAAGAGCAGTTGTTTTAAAAATATGAACGTGAACTTACGGAGGAGGGAATGCATGTCCTGGTTGACCACAGTCCCTGCCATGCCCCACGGTCTTATAACGGCGGCACCACACATCGCCGCCCCTGCCCGACCCCTGAGGTACTTAAGTTTGTGTCTGATAGGTTTACATGTTCTCTGCGAACTGTGAAGAGCTATGTGAATATTGTAAACATTATGTATGTCTCTGAGGAAAAAAGCCGCATCTCAATACCCTCATGCCATGATAATGCACAACAGAACGCCAGGCAGATACTGAACTCTAAACGAAGCGTCTGGAAACCAAATCATGCTAGTGGAGGCTTGGCTGAAGCTGTGGCGCTCTCTGGACTCCTCCTCACAAACCTGATCAAACTGCAAACGCTGGATGCAAAGGCCCAAGACACTGAGCCGTCTTCCTTTTGCTTTCCGGAGAATACTCGGATTCTTTTAAAGAAAGAATCTTAATGTTTGGTTTGGATTGAAATTTGTATTTGTATTCTGCTGCAATGGTTCAGGTCGTGGACACTTTACAAGGAAATCAAATAAGTAAATCAATAGTACAGAAACTGTTTACCCCAGGGCCCATCTGCTACCCTGTGGTTCATTACAGTACTTAATATTGCTATGATTAGAGTTTCTCCCTTGTGAGTTCAAGGAATAAACAGTATTTTGAATGTATGAAAAGTTATTATGTATTCATCTAAACAACTTCGAAAGAATCTTTGCAGCCCAATGAGTTTGGGTATTGCATGGTGCGTGGGGGGCGCGGTTCAGCCAAAGCCTGAAGCACGAATTAAGGTCAGGTGACCTATAGGAAAGACAAAACAAAAAGAATCGCTATTTCAGTCCCACTACTCCCAACTTTCTCTGGCAGGCTGGGTGTCTTTATTTCTGTCTACTCACAAAAGAATGAAATATATATAAGAAAATTGTATGCACTAGCCTCTTAGGATTAATTTACATAAATGGGAAAATCCCACAAGTTTACATCAGTTCTCCTTCCTATCCTATAACTGACAGTTGTCCCTAGTGACTTAAATACCTTTTACCCAAAGCTTTCAGGTCGTTCCTTCTTATTAACTTTATTCCTCTCCGTCCCCTATGAGCTGGGTTAATAATGGGAGCACCGAAGTCTGTATGTTGCACATAAAAGCGGAGATCAAATGATTAACCCCCGGTCCCAATCCACCGCTAGAAACTGGACTCTGTCCCCTGGTTCTCTTCTTCCAGTCTCACATCGTGTTATTGGGACACGCGCTAGAACTGCCAGGGACCTCAGGAGGCAAGTTCGGCTCCATTGGATGTAAATAGCAGTCAACACGCACATAAGAAGCAGAGAACACATTTCAGCCAAGAGACTTCTGACAGTGCATTTCAGGAAGAAGTGAATAAATAAATCATCAGTTGTTTTTGTTTTTACTCTATAAAGCAGTAATCCCAAAAATGTGGGACATGGATCACCTGGAGATTTAAAGGGCTAATGGAAAGAGGGGTGGAAGAATCAATATTTAAAGCATATATCCCCAAACTTTGTCCATAGAATGGCATAAATACTTTGTACATATAGCCTCAACTATGTTTAATCTTATATAGTTCATATGCGCTGCTCTCATTTATGAAATAGCAATTATTTGAAGTGCTATTAAGTTTATTGTGGTCTTGTATAATTATGTATCGCCACAATTATTACATGATAAAAATATGAATACTATTATGTGGAGAGTATGAAGGGAAAAAAGGAAGTTTGGTGCATTTCGAGAGTCGGGATCCACTACCTAAAGGATACACTCAAGTCTGTGCTACAAAGCAGCTGAATACAAGGAAACCTGGCTTCTGTGTGTGTAAAGAACACCATGAGGCAGTATTTTCACCCTTTTTATTCTTTCTAAATTTTATTATTTCCATCCGTACCTTCATGGGCCCATTCTTGAAAAGCTTGGTTTCCCAAGAAATAGCTATTAAATAATTTCTTATTTTGTATTTTCATAGAAGACATAAGCTTTCTATATTAGGATTTTTAATTTTTAAGTTGAGTCTCCTTTTCCCATTCATTACTCAGTTGAGAGGCTCCTGACTAGGAATTACAGCTTTGAAATTTTGCTTTATTTTGAGTTTATTTTTATAGTGGTCCCAGAATACCAACAGTGGTTTCTCTAGTCTTGATTAACACAATGGGTATCTAATCGCTATGCTTATTTGTATCACTTTCTGACAATTGGGAACATTCTGTAGCACTTAGTTTAGTAATAGTAATATAACCAGTGACATGGTCCTTTGTTTCGGAACTGGCCCCAAGCCAGATAAGCATGATCGATTCTTCTGCAGAAGGAGTTTCGTCTCCCAGTGTTCTTGGGGTAAGTCCCCAGCAAACTTACAGACCAAGTCAGTATAGACTTGCCCACCTATTGACTAAAAGCTGCCGCCTTACAAGAGAAAACCTGAAAATTGTCATGAAAGGAATTGTATGGGTTTTTTCTATTATTGGGAAGCCTCTGAGAGACTAAAAGTTTAGAAAAGAAAAAATCATAACTCTTAAGTAGAAGAAAAATTAATCTGAGGCTAACTGTGGGATTAGGTAAATGACTACCTACCACAGTCATGGACTTGGCAGTGATGCGCAATTGACACTGTTGGGGTGGTTTTTCATGATTCATCACTTTTATTACAGCTGTAACTATTGTACGCATAATGCAACCAAGGCTTAAAATATCACATTTTTAAGGTCATACTTCAAATGCATTACACACACATACACGCTATAAATCCTACTGAGTTCCCTATCCACTGTCCCTTTGCTTAAATAACTGACCTTTGCAACCAGGAAAACAGTCCTGGACATCAACCAGAAAATGAGGAAGAAATCTCAAGAAAAAGTAAAGAACAGGCCCTGTGTGGCTCAGTTGGTTGAGCACCATCCCACACATGGAAAGGCTGCAGCTTTGAGTCCCAGTCAGGGCACATGCCTAGGCTGCCAGTTTGGTGCCCAGCACAAGAGGCAACCAATCAATGTTTCTCACATTGAACTCTCTCTCTCATCAATGAATATGTCCTCGGCTGAGGATTTAAAAAATTAATAAAAAGTAAAGAACAATAATGGAATGTTCTCTCAGATAAGTAATTCCTCACACTGGTTATCAAAATCGCCTGGGGAAGGTTTATTTTTTGAATGCAGCTCCTCCATTCCCTGTGGCTAGAAGTTCAGTAGACCTCAGGCAGAGCCTAGCATCTGTATTCTCCATCCCACGAGGTAGCTCCGGTTCTCACCCAGGTCTGGGTACCACTTACCCCACCTTTGGTTCTTGAGATGTCGCGTGTAATTTCACCACCCCTAGGGTGCTCCTGAACACCCACCGATTGCTCACGTGGCAGTCAGTCCCAGTCTTTCCCGCCACCTGAAGCCCAGCCACAAGCTGCCTGACCACGCCTTCCTTGTCTGCTGGCAGAGATGTACTCAGACGACCACGTCCAATATTTAGTTGATACTCTCCACGAGTTGTTCATAATTTTCATCTGTTCCGATGGTCACTGTGTGGGCCAGGCCAGTTAATATTTTCAGTATCAGCACCAGTACTGACCACGTAAGGGGCTTGGGATCCTTTTGGTAGGAGGCGTGTTCATAAAATAGAACATAAAAGCTAAGCAAAGGCATGTTCAGAGTTGAATAGTGATATTTAACGAGAGCGTTTTGGAGGAGATATTTTGAACTTGACATTAAAAATGAGAAGTAACCTATACGTGGTGAGTAAGAGAGAAGGGTATTTCAAATGTTGGACAGTGTTAGGAAACATATTGATTTTCATGGTTGAAAATAGCAAGTCCATGCAAAACCCTAGCTAATGTGGTGTGGGGAGAGGGTGGGTAGATGTAGAACAGTGAAGGCTGGACGGGAGAATTTGTGATAAATCCCCATGGGCCTTTGCAGCAAGGCTCTCCTGTCCTTGGGCACCGTGGAGAGAGATCAGGACAGGAGCGGCAGAAGGCAGCCTGAGTAGGGACGTGGTGTGGGCCTCTGAGCTGTACGGGATGAATGGAGACAGAACAGGTGAATCCAGTAATGTTCCGGAAGTACTGTCGTGACTTAGTCTCTTGTGTACTAGCAATGTCTATGGTTTTATGACATCACTCATTCAAAGTGGAGAGTGTTTCCAGGACATGAAGCTTCTGGGTGAGCGCAGCGTTGGAACCGGCCATGTGCACACACTCAGGGCTGCCAGACGGGGGAGCTGTGGTACCGGCATGAAACAAAAGCAGGGGCTGGCAATCAGACCCATAATGAATCCTAGCTTTGCAGTGTGCCAGCTGGGGACTTGGGCAAATTACTGGCCTCTCTGCATTTCAGGGTCCTTCAGGGGAAAGCGTGTATAATACCCACCTTAAAAAGTTGGTTGTGCAGACTAAAGATAACATGGTCATCAGAGTGTCCTGCATATAGTAAGTGCTCAATAAATGCTAGAACTTATTGTAATACAAAATACAGGCACCTGAACCGAAATAACCTGAAGGGTAGAACCCAGAGTTGAAAGTCCTCAAAGACCCTGTCAGAAGCCCTGTATTTTATTTTATTTAAAAATTTTAAATGTATTTGTATTAAAACTTTTTATTGTTTTACTGCTGTGTGGTAAGTATGTAAGTACCTCAGGGGTTGTACTTGCCTGCCCCCTAGTGGGCACATGAGTCCACTTCAGGCATGAGGCAAAACGCTTCATTTTACTGATGAGAAACAAGAGCCTGAAGAGGTAAAGTGACCTCCCCAAGGTCGCAATGTTTTAAAAGGCAGACTTGGAATTGTCAACTTAAGAAACATCCAAGCCTGTAAGAATTTTTATGAGTTTATTTAAGACAAACTGACAACAATTGCTGGGAAGTAAAATCTCAACAGATTGAGAACATGCTCCAGAGAATGACAGTTTTGCACCTTATTTTATACATTAGCCTCAAAGAAGGAGACATAAGGAGAGTTGCAGGAAATTCATTGGTGATATTAGGGAGGCAAGCAAAGTGGGGGCTTCTCTGGGATTGGATAAAGACTTAAAATGAAGAGACAAATACTTCTTTTCCATTGGTGGGTACGAGATGGTTAACAATGAACATTTACAGCAGGAAGTGATGGTAAGTGGGGGAACAAGCTCGCAATGAGAGGCTCCTTGGTCTTGGGCTCCAGGAGGGAGATTTCGCCCTGAGGGGTCTGGAAAAAGCAATTACTGAGACATTCCAAAGGTATCTTAGATGCAAAAAGATAACAGACTGGCTCAGTAAGGTAAATACTCACCTTTGTCAAGGAAGATACTGGCCTCAGGCAGGACTACCCCCAAGAGCTGCTTTAGTTAGGAAGTTTTAATATCAGACCATCCTATGAGGTGACCTTCGGTCTCTGAGTTTGCAAGGCCACCAATCAGGCCTCCCCTGGGCTTGTCGGGTTTCGGATGGGGCCCCTTTTCCATCCACAAAATCCTGCTTGTGTGTCTTATTTGATCTTTGCTCTTAAACTCATCTTCAGAGACTAGAGTTTGTCATCTGCAAAAGCCTATCCTGAGAACCGATCATTGGGAATTTTTTTTAAAGAAATATATTTGATTACTAAAGGGGTTCAGAACAGGCCTCCTGAAGATGTGCCACTTTGACATGTGAAATATTTTGACTTGAAGGCAACTGAGACCCCACAGACTCTTGAGAAGCTTTTACCTCTCCCTTAAAGGATGTAAACTGGGACCTTGCTCATAATAAGAGTTACACCAGAGACGCTGTTTTAAGGCCTGCCTGTAGGGCGGAGCAAACCTCTAATTACTGAGCACCTGCCCTTCTCATCCTGCCGGGACCTTCCTCCCTGCACAGCCCCCAGGCACCTGGCCTCACCCTTGGCTCAGAACGCCACCCCTACCCCATTTTAACTTTCTGTCTCTGGACCTCTCCTGTAAGTGGGGTTCCCAACTGTCCACATGTAATTAAATCTAGTTATTTATTTTCTCTCGTTAAGCTGTATCATTTTGATATATCAATTATTAGCCCAAAATGGTAGCACTTGTGCTAAAGCCC
The DNA here is from genome assembly GCA_028533065.1 of Trachops cirrhosus. Lineage (NCBI taxonomy): Eukaryota > Metazoa > Chordata > Mammalia > Chiroptera > Phyllostomidae > Trachops > Trachops cirrhosus. Next base: position 19,471,355 of record CM052548.1, read on the forward strand.
ACAATACAAACCTTGACTTAATACTTGACCTAACTGCTGGTTTGACCTTTCCCAGAAACGTAATCCAGTCTGGAATCTTCCAGTGGACACCAGTGAGGTCATCTGTCACTTGGACCCTGTCCCCTCCCCTCAGGAAGAAGAGACAATCTGCATGACTCAGCCCCTGATGCTCCTTTCCCCACAAAAAAAAAAAAAAAATAAAAAAAATAAACTGGGTCTAAACGTGATCCTTTCTTTTCTTTGGTTAATAGCTCCCAACCTTTTCCTAGGAAAACCTTCCTACCCCTCACCACACCTTTCTGTGGTACTTGCTGTACAGGATACTGGACAGTTCATAAATCCCTTCATAAAGCCAGTTTGATCTTGAAAATCCCAGGTTGAATTTTGTTGTTTTTTTAAACAGTGGCATAATCTCTAGATGTTTGATACATATTAGTTGAATCTGAAATAAAAACAGCCATCCCTCTGGAATTTTTCCCCTGTCATTGTTCACCCTGAAACCCTAAAATATACGAGGCTAGAACCAGAGAAGAAACTGCAATCAGTCCGTCTGACGATTCGGTTAGGAGTTTGGTGGGCAGCAAGACCCTGGGACTTTACAGATGGATAAACTGCCCGCGGTAAACCTGACTCCATTAACGTGGCAGGGCTCTGTTAGGAAAAAACTGCCTTTCCTTTGGAAATTTAGGGAAGAATTTAGTGAATTTTCAAACTGTGTTCTAGGAAACAGCAGGTCTTGGAGGGTTCCCAAGACCCTGGAAGAGAGGAATGATGATATAGAAGACGGACAAATATCTGGGCTTCTGGGCCCCTGACTCTGGCTCAATGTGAGCGACCATATTTTATATGATTTTATTTGGAGGGAAAACTTTCTGCTATGAAGACACTTGAAAAATATGACAAGGCTAAACCATGGCCCTCATGAGGCTTGGTGGCAAGTCCCATCTGGTCCATTCGGCCTTCTGTGCTGTTCCAGCAGTGGCACATGAGTGCCAATGACACGTCTAACCCGTGAAGACTGAGGACGGTGCGGGGGGAGAGGCTGAGCAGGGGTCCCGTGGAGAGAGCGTCCAGCCGCTGACACCCACCGTGCACTTGCTTTGTGCCAAGTGCTAGCTGACACCAACAATTAATTCAGTTAAGGCTCGTGACAACTGCATGATTTATATGCTTTCAGGATCCCCATCTTATACAGGAGGAAACAGAATGATGAATGCATCCAAAAAGTGAGTGGTAGAGTCCAGGTAAAAGGTACAGTTCGGCACCAAAACCTGCACCCTTAACCTCTGGGCTGTAAGGCTTATCCACACAAGCAGGTCACGTGAATAACTATAACTATGAGAACAATCAGCCCCCGTGTCCGGAGTGGCACACGAGGGAGCACAGGATATTATAGGGTGAAACTTTTAGTCTAAATGCACTTCCCTAAATTTCCTATTGCGGAAGCCCTTCCCGGCAACAAAGCCACGGTGATGCCCCTAAGGCAAGCAAGGGAGGTAATCTTCTGGAAGCTTGTTTAGCCTGGAAATTCCCATGCAATCAGCATACTTTATAAATGGAGTTTACATCTATTTTAAATATTTTAAAATTAAAATGACTTGTAACTTAGTAAAATCACCTCTCACCACGTTCCCTTCACCAACCACCACACATCCAGCAAAATCAACATCCCCAAAGCTCCCGCGGCCATCCCGGGGCCCCCTGTCCCCTGTTGGCGAAGCACAATTGCACGAGATGAGAACTGTCCGACATGGCCGGGTGAGTGTGCTTTGAAATTCGGTTGTACTTGGTATCACATTATTCTCTCAAATCCCACACCCGGACCTCCTCGTCCTTCAGTGATCTAACAGTAGGACAGATATGTGAGGTCTGTACAAAAAGTATCCAGCCATGTGATAAGCAAAACGAGATATTTATTGAAGGAGATACAAGAAACATTGTACACAGGACAATGATGCCTCATGTTACATTCAGCAACCACAAGAACGAATGCCGGAGACTTTTCAGGGTTTCAAAGATGTTACTTTATTGGCCAAGTTTTCTTTTTAACCTGCGCAGGGGTGAGCTCTCAGGTGTCCAGGGACACGGTGCCCACGGGGGCTGCAAACGAGAGTCGCGCGCCGAGCGCTTACAGCTACGTCCTTATATAGAGGTGGGCAAGCAAGCGTTATACAGAAGCAGACGTGGCAGTTAGCTATATGCTTACAAATATCATGCACGGGAACAGGGTTAGGCATTGGCTCACCAGTTGTAAAATTTCAAACCAAACGTGTTAGATTACATCTGTTTTACAACCCTTTGTTCTAGCACAAGGCAGGATGTTTGTGCAGTAACCTCGGGGCCCTACCCAGTTCCTCTTGGTCTCTAACTAGGTTCCTGCTTCCTTATGACCTAAGTCCTTTTTCTTGCTCCTTACACCTCAGAACCCTTCAAATTAGGCACCTTGGGACCTCACACAGTTCTCTAATAGATATCACCTGCCCCATCATATATTCCTCAATCTCATCGATGGTCTGAAATTTCTTTCCCTTTCAAAGGTGATCTTAGTTTTGGGAAAAGTCAAAAGTTGCAGGGCACCAAATCTGGGCTGTAGGGGTTGAGTCACCTGGGTGATTTGATGTTTCACCAAACCACTCTGCACGAGACGTGATGCATGAGCGGGCACGTTGATGTGATAAAGATGCCAATCACCAGTTGCCCATAACTGCGGATTTATGAATCATCCAAATAGTTTCCACAGAGGAATATTCGAGCCTAACATAAAATTGGATGCAGATTCATTGCTCTACTCGCTCAAGTCATTTTGAATGCTATGGCTACACAGTACACAAGCTCACTCAACGGCATCTACCACCCCCACTGACTAGGACAGTGAAGTCATCATTGTTCACACATGAGCATTCCAGTCCACTCTCCTTAGCTGCCAGGTTACATTGATGTCGCACAAACGGTTCATGTTATATTAACAATGGTTGGACTCTTTCCAGACAGACTTTGCATCTTCCAACGTGGAAGAGATGTATTTACCACGGACTTCTGGAAGGCTGAGGTTCGGGTAATATGTTGACATAGTCATAATGAGATTTTTGTAGTTTGAAAAAAAGGTGTACGTTAACCACAATTGGTTAAGACCCCTGTTTCCATTCCTCTTTTTTCTCTACTACATTTCTCCTCTTGTCAGCAGTCAGTGGAGTGGCCTGAACATTCTGGGGATCTGCCTGAGGGGAAGATAGGCAGATCCCCCAAATAATTCAAGGATATGTCAGTTGTGTGAGAGATACCCATGTGGCGTGCAGAAACTTCTGTGTGTTGTTAGCTGTCTTGGCACAGGAAAGGCTTCCAGGAAACACCTGTCCTCCTCCACGCAGACCCACCCTACAATCTCATGAGGTGAAGCTAGGAGGGTAAAAGTCAAATTGTTACAGAACAGGACCAAGGCGGGATACAATATACTATTACCAAAGGGACCCCCCACTAGGTTTGCCTTGTCCTCTGTCAGAGGAAAGACGTCTCTTAATGCCAGAGATTTGTGAAAATGAAAGGAAATGTTTATTTAAAGCTATATACACTTAAAGTAGTGACCTTATGTCTTCATTAAAATATCAAAGTCCTTTAGAATACCCACAGACACACACACACAGTCCTTCCTTCTCCCCCTGCCCTAATCTGGAGTACCCTATCTCAGGAAAAGTAGAAGTCCATGATCAAGCTCCTGGCATCATCAGCTGTGTTGTCACCAGGATCTTCCATTAATCCAAAGCCATGTGGCACCTTCTCATGGCCCACTGGCAAGAGTCTTTTCACCCTTTTTCTTCCAGGCAAAGTCTCTCCTGCTTCCTAAGCCACGTGGCCAAAGGGAGCACCCCAAAGCCATGTGGTCCTCACTCTCGACAAAGTCGCAGGGGTCGCCCCCATCAAAGCTGCAGGGGTCTCCACTCTGGCAAAACCAAATGGTTCTCTCCTCTACTGCCACAGCCTCGTGGTTCTCCTCCAATGGCTGCCGAGTCTGGGTTTAAATCCCTGTGCCAACCTCCCTCTGTACCCCAATTTCCGACTCCTCCTACAATCAGTTACACCTGCCAGCATTCCTGTATTATTCCAGGTTTACTGGGCTGCCATCATGAGTCTAGGCAGGTATGGCCCCATGTCATGGAGCCAATTTTGTCCAAGCTCTCACACAGGTGCTGTAACCAGGGGGACCTGCTCCCCAGTTACATCTTGGGTGGAAGTCCCTTCCATCCCCCTGGCTCAGAGCATGAACACAGCTATTTAACATATCTATGCAGCCAGTTAAAGGTTATAGATGTGTTAAATGACCATGCCAGGGGTTAGCTGCAAAGCTGTTGCTGTTGCTGTACGAAACAGCCCTGCATGTTCCTGCTCCGGGTACCTTCCCCCAACTCACACCAGTGGCGGGCGGGGGTGGGGGTGGGGAGGACATATTACATATCTTTCTAATATTTCCTGGACACCTTGAGTTCTGGACCCCATTCCAAATTCCTTTTTGGGGCCCCCTCTTGGCTGCACCCTATTTCAAAATGAGATAGGAATGTGGTCCCACGGCACCCAGCTTTAGAAGTGTTCTGTAGTAGGAAAAAAACAGGGTCAGCAATGAACAAAACCAGAATCTTCCCTGTGGAAAGTTATTCTGAATCTTATGGCTCATATTTGAAAGAAATTTTTGAGATTTTCCAATTTTGAGATTGTTAGAAATTTACATGGTATACCCAAAAAGAAGTGTGAAGCTGACAAATTTATAAACTGTCAATATTTTGCTAAGGCATGCTAAAGAAAAGACCAAATGATCTTTCTCTTATCTCTGTAAAAATGCATTCCACTATCGGAGTCATACAAAGAAGCAATCGAAGAGTAAGCAGCCACAACTGTAGAAAAATACTATGCTACACATGTGTCGGGCAGCTGATACATACAAATGTCTTCATTGCGCTTTGATGCTTACACAATTTGTAAGCTTTTACAATTTTGTAATTTCTTGGGATTTTCTTATTTTAATCACTCACTTTTGTATATGAGTCGGTATTCTCTCTTAAAGAGGGTAACTAATGTTCATGAGCTTCAGACCCCAACAATCCGCACCTACTCCTGATCGCCTCCATGCCTTTCCCCCTCCGGAATAGTCTTACCCTAGAAAGTCGCACGTTTCCCTCCCTCACTTCATTTGTGTCTTAGTCTGCTTGGGCTGCTATCACAGAAAAGCATTGACGGGGGGCTTATAAACAGGAAACATTTATTGCACATAGCTCTGGAGGCCGGGAAGTCCAAGATCAAGGCACCAGTAGATTTAGTGTCTAGTGGGGGGCCTTCTTGGTTCTTAGGAGGCCGTCTTTTCACCGTGTCCTCACGAGGTGTAAGAGATGAGAGGTCTCCCAGGAGTCTCTTCGGTAAAGGCGCTAATCTCATTCATGGTGGCTCCACCCTCATGACCTAATCACCTCCTAAAGTCCCCACCTCCAAATTCCATCACATTGGGACACTAGGATTTAGCAATTGGGGGGAGACACAAACATTGAATCTATAGCAATTCAGATGTCTGCTCAGATATCATCACACTCAAGAATCCTTTCTGGCCCCTCTATCTAAAATAGAATCCCCTTCATTTCCCACCACTGTCGCTTTACACCACATTACTTCACAGCGCCTTCCACCTGCTACTTTTGTGCATCCCTTACTATGACATTAGCTCCACAAGAAGAGTGACATCATCTGTTTTATTCAGTGCTTTGTCTGCATTGTTGAGATCAGTGTCTGGCTCATAGTAGGCACAAACAAATATATGTGGTTCGAATGTGCGTGTGTATGTGTGGTGTGTGTGTAGAGAGATGGAGAGATACCTGTGTTCCAATTCACTGAAAACATGAGCTGCCTGACCGAACTCTTTGGGCTCAGTGAGCACTGGGAAATCCAGTGCAGAGGAGGGGCCAGAGCAGTCTTCGTATTCCTGTACACCCACTGACTTTGCCCTGTTGGGTCAGTTGCTTTTTTTTTTTTTTCTTTCCCATTTTAACAGGTGATAATTCCAGCAAGCTACTCTTATCTTTCTTAGAGACCCCCAGGTAAAAAAAATCTGAAAACAATAAAAAATATTTTTAGCTGGCTGTTTTAAAGTCAAGACATGAAAATCATGGCAAATATGTCCCTCTTCTACAGTCAGTTAGAAAGAGCTGCAGCAAAATCCTCAGCACAGAAGCGTAGCCTCAGCCGAGGAAACCTGGGGACTCCTGAAACTGCCAGCCCCTCAAAGCTGGCAGCGCGCGTTCTGCAGTCTACTGCAGGGAGAAAGAAGCCCTAAGCCCGGTGTAACCACCTGGTAGAGAAATAAGGCCCCAGCGTCTCCACGTTGCAGCAGGCCGGATTTACTCCATGGAGGCATCGATCATTTAAATTTCCCGTGAATCCTTGAGCCAGTCTCCTGGAGGACTCAGCTCTGGGGTGTGCCCAGACTACTAATACTGGACTGATCCGTGATTCAAAAGTTGTCTAGAAAGTTAAAAAACTGGAAGGAAAAAGAAAAGAAACTGGTGCATTTTTTTTCAACTTGTGCCAACACTGCCACCTAGTGTTAGACATTCATAACAGGAGCGCTGCGGGTAAGTCCTTACAAAGAAGTGCAGAATAGGGAACACAGTTGCACTCTATGCTGTTTGTGGTCGGTTTTCTAAAATTGCGTGGATCCTGTATCATCTCAAACGCCGAAGTGAAGTTTAGAAGGTAGCTTATTTATCCTTTTAAAACTCCGCATTTGCCATTCAACAATGAGTTAAGGTCTGGGGTTCTTTTGTGTGTTGTTTTTCTATTTGCCAGCAACTTGCTAAGAGCTTTGCACGAACTGACTCTGCTCTGGTCACAGGGAGTTTATGACATATAGACTAATAATAATAAAAAGTATTACTTTTGTCTTACACATCAGAAAATGAGGTTCGCAGAGGGAAAGTATGTCGGTCAAGGTTACACGTAGTAGCAGCCCGCCACAGACCACGTGACTCTCAACACCTTTAAACCACACCGCACCTTATTCTAAGTGTTAATTGCCATGAAGGTGATACAAAATAACAAGAAAATTTGGATTCAACCAACCATCAAGAAACTGGGAGACAAATACAATTCCTCATGGAAAACGTAAAATTCAGGGTGAGACTGTTTTATATGACCAACAGCTTTTCTGCTGATGATGGGCATCTCTGGAAGTTCAAGTTTCGACCCAGGTGCGTTATAACCAAACAAACCGTAGAATGAGACCCACTGCTAACGCTCCAATGCCCCAGCAGGTGTAAATGTGTTTTAACACAATACCCTGCACCTGGAGTAATAACAATACATTACAAGGATGTAGGGTGAGAAAACCCCAGACAAGAAGGGACCTAAATTCCAGTGATGAAGGTCTAAGACACCTTCATCAATTCACTTCTTTTGGTTGCAGTTTCCAGAGCTGTAAACATTTTTAATTCCACCTTTTAAAATAATGTACAACTTCAGTTTAGAAAAGAAATAATAAAAGGGGAGTAAACCACGCCCAAATTTAAAGTTAGGTATAAAACATATAAGAGCCCTGCAGTAAGTTGTGTACATTACTCAAATGTGTTAAAATAGAAGGTAAAAAGATATAAAAAGCAGTATTTCAAACTATCGTTATAAAAAACTTTCAGCAAAATGTTTTTCGAAATATTTCTGTGAACACAATATGATTGAAGATATTCTCTAGTTTTACAAGTATCTTCGCTGCAGATAAAAAGGTCGGAAGATTTGGGGCGAGCCCGGTGCCGGGCACCCGCGGGCTGCGGGGCGGGCACACAGGCTCAGGGGGGCGGAGCGTCGGCCCGGGCTGCTCTACAAACCCGGGCTCTCGTGGCGCGACGCCATCTACCATTTCATCAGACGAGGCGTTCGAAATGAGCCCGTGCATTTCCATCCCACTACGGTCACTCGCTGACCCTTCCTTTTGTGTATATTTGAACAAATTGGGTCCAAC
>CM052548.1:19479841-19510252 GCA_028533065.1 Trachops cirrhosus
TGGGGGCGATCACAAAGACCAGACAGCAGGTGCTGCCCTGAGCACTGGCATAGACACCAGTGAGAAAAAAGTGATGTCCCCGGGCCACCACCTGGCCTGTCTCTGTCACTGTGTAAGGCCAGATGCCGAACATGAGGAAGAAAAGAGGACAGGGGAAAAGTCTGATTTGACTGTGTTTTATTTCAATGATAAAAATGTTAATTTTCATCATGAACTTTATAGGATGAAATGCCACACTTGTTATTGTGTCCCTAGTAAAGCTGGCACCCAGCCAGCACTCGATAAACACCTGTTAACACAAACAAGTGTGGGAGAGCCTCTCTCCTACCTCCTCTCCCCCGTCCACTTTCATCTGGCCTCCTCTTCAGCGGTGAGATGTGTTCCTGAGGCTACAACTTAATCATGTGCAGGACAGAGGCATCATGCACATCCCAAACCTCATTATACACCTGAACTTGAATGCATGACCAAGGAGTCCCAGGAAGCTAGACTGACTGGGAGGCAGAAATGAATTTAAGGGCACACGTGACTTGCAAGCTTGGCCCGGGAGCTCTGGCCATCTTCGATGGATGTTTTCTTGCCGCCAGAGGACAGGTTGAAAGGGAGAATGAGCTTCTGACAAATGTGAAAGGCACTCTGTGTAGCCTGAAACGGCAACAGACAGATCAATGCCTCCCATGCAGGTCTGTGACACTGAATTCATTATAGATCTTATAAAGCACTTTAGCTATATTACAAAAAGGAACAGGAAGCAGCAGATGAAAAAAAATGTAAGTTAAAAACCCAAATGTAACCCAGAAAACACTGCTGCATCATTTCTCTCATTCTAATGGGCCTCTTCTATGGAAGTACTATTTTTTTCTTCAGTCTAATTTTAAGAGCAAGGAGTTTTGATAATGTCCCACAGGATTATGTCATAAAATTGAAAAATACTATCCATGAAGAGCTTTGAGGATATTTATAGTGTAAGCTTTAAAGAGCTGTCAAGCAGAATCATCAAGGGGGTTGGGTTACTGAGTCACCTAAACGTGTTAAATAATACCTTGGGATTGTAGTATATAAAATCCATCATCTTAAGAAGTTTAAAAGTTAATTATAAAAATGTGAGTATTTAACCCATGGTTTCCTTTCATGAGATTTTATACAAGAAACCTGAAAAGGTATGAGACTAGTTTTCATACTTTATATTTACAAAATATTCACAATTTTTCCAGGTTCCCGGTTTTTTAACCTTATCACCGCCATGAGCTGCTCTGTTACATTCACTTGAACAGATCGAATTTCCTATCATCTGTTCCCTCATGTGATCTTTGCTGGGTACGATCAAAGGAAATATTCTTGTCTCCTCCCCTGTTCTTTCAATATTGTTCCTTAAGAAGCTCCCTGACTCACAAGGTTTTAATTATGAAAGCAAGACAGGGTCTTGCAGAGTGCAAAATCTCATTTTTGAGTAGCCATGAAGGCTACCCGTGGTACGCACTGTGGTTGACTCCGAACAGTTACTCCTTCAGACCCCCATTAATCAGCAGTAGCGTTATTTGGAAGTTGACCTCAGGTAAGGGGATTCTGATTGCCAAGAGATGAGGTTGCCTTTGGTTTAAAAATGGGAAAAGAACCCAAGTCTAGCCAATGAGAAGAGAGAGGTTTCGGTAATAGCTTCTGGGAAAGTTCCGCCAGGCACTTACGAACAAAGAGAAGTCTCTCTTCCAGTGTGTATGGACAAGGAAGCACAAAGCCGGCAGCTGCCTTGCAACCATGGTAACGACTGGCCTTTGGATCAGGCCACCCGGTGGCTGGCTAAACTACCTGAGAGCATGACAAAGGTCTTCAATCCTGTTATTGAACTGCCCGATGAATCGACCTTCTTGACTTCCTCTCCAGTGAGGAAATAAACTTTCTACTTAAGTCAATTCGAGCATGCAAACAAACATTAATGGACGCCATTTCTCTCTTCTGTGTACACCCAAACCCGTACCCCTAGCTACTGTTGGCCACTTCTGCTCATCTGTCAACCTCGCAATACGTCCAAAACAGAACCCACGTCCTTTCTGAACAGCATCAGTCTCTAAACCACCCAGGCCCGAGGTCCCAGGGTCGCTCTTCCACTTCTGTGCAGGTCCTGCCATGTCTTCGAGTCCTGATCGCTCATCCATCTACTTACCTGTCTTTGCAGCCTCCCGTCCAAGGTCAGATACTCACCACTGCACGGCTACAAGACCACACGTAGCCTATCAAGATATGCAAAACAGGCCTCACTACATTCAGGTTTGACTGTGGTACAAAGTAACGAAGACATCTCTGGGGGTTGATCACAACACAGAAATGGTTTTTTGTTCCTTCTGCTAAGATGGTATCTGGTCTTAAAGATGCAGATCAAATATCAGTTCTACTGTAAAGCTGCTTTTACTCCCTTGGTGCAAATAACTCCCGGACACTCACACGCTGGGTTTCTCTCATAGCTCTGGTTTCTGCTGCCTCGCACTACAATCCTTTAACTTTGTGCCCCTTCCTCCGTATGAGAACAAGGTTTGCTTTGTACTCATCAGACATGCTCCCAGCACCCACATGTTTGATGACGAGGATCTAGAAGCTGGCTTTCTCCTGTTCCACACACGTGGATTTTAAACACAAATTGGGGAGGGGAGGTTAAATGCCATTTTTATGGCCTAGAACTTAACGTGCATTAGCATGCCTTTTAATCCCTCTTCCAGATTGCAAAAATGGATGTTAAAGTACTAAACAAAACAAGTAAAGTCCCAACCCTGATACACACTCTTAGACATGTTTCTCAACTCTAACAAGTAGACAGTAGCTATTATTCTATGCTTATTCATTGGAATCCAGATAGTTTCTGGTTTTATCTTTTTTTTGCTACTTCTCAGCCCGGGACATTAATGAACATTTCAAGTAAAATACAAAGATTAGACCCTTGAATAGAACAATTTTAATGTTCACACTGCCTTCCTAATTTTAATTATTTTAATTTTCACTACCTTCCATCCTGAATTCAGCCAGGCAGAGCAGAGGTTCCAGGTTTGCATGTATGTAAGGGGTAAAATCATCTTTTCCCTTCTCTACGGCCATGGCTACCCATAAAATAAAAACATTTTCCTCCTCAAAAACATTGAAGAAATCATCCCTTCCCCCTCCTCTGGGCACTGCTCCTCCCCGGTGGGGGAAGAGTACAAACACTACCTTCCCTGGAACGGATGAAAGGTTAGAATTTGCCTTCACATATGGCCCGGCTCAATTCTTCTTCGATCCTGTCTTTCAGAGCCGCATGTGTACAGACCCCATGCCGTGTCCTCTCCTCCACACGGCTAGCCCACAAACGTGGGGGGCAAAGCGCTCTTCTCTTCGCTACTCACTTGTTAAACTCAATTCAAGCAGGAAGTTTTCCAGCAGAAGTGACACTGATATTTTTGATACCAGCCTCTGCTGTAATAACAATTGTTATTATTGTTATAATAACAATTCCTGGTTAACCCAGCACTTGGAGGAAAGAGGGGCATGGTTAATCCTGCATGCACACAGGTAGCTCTCAAGTGTGTAAACTGAAGAAATGAATAGCTAAAGAGTGTACATTTGTATCTACTGCCTCTTTAAGGATATAAAGAGGCAATTTTTCAGAGTACTTATGAATATTTGAAACATAGAAGGTTCTTATATTTAATATGGCACATAGACAGCAATTCATGAGTAGCCTCTCTACTTTCCGTAGAATATAAATAAAGACATGGGAAATGAAGAAAATTCTGAACACTGAGATCTAACACAGACAATTCAATGCTAGAAGCAGGAAGGGGAATTTCTGTCAACCACCAGGAGGCCGACCTGGGTGGGAATCAATTTAAGGACCAAAGTTGCAGGGTATAAACTCAATACACACGAACCAGCTGCCTTTCTATATATACACTAACCATGTAGTCCTTTTAAAACGTAAGGCAGTTCATGTCACACCTCCCCTCAACCCTGCAAAGTCTCCCCCTCCCATTCGGAGTAAAAGCCAAGTCCTCCACTGGGCTGCCAACCAGTGCCCTCCGCTCCCCGTGTCCCCTCTCTCCTCACTGCATTCCAGCCACACGACTGCTTCCTGGACACCCCAAATATTCTCCTCCCTCAAGACTTTTGCACCTGCTCTTCCCTGTGTCTTGAATGCTTCCCCCTCAAACATCTGGAAGGTCGGCTCCTTCATGCTAGGCTTTGGCTCAGATGTGAGAGCCGCTCTCGGAGAAAGCGCTGCCCAACTCCCACTTCCCGCTCCCGGCCCCTCCCACCCCATCAGAGCTCCGCGGTGCCCTCACCGCAATATGCTGGTTCCACTTTCCTGTATTTTTTTATCGGTGTCTTTTCCAAACCAGAAATCTGAGCCCAACCAGAGCCCAGCCCTTGTATTTATTCATCGCTGTACCCACAGTGCCTAAAATTGTGCCTAGCATGTCGAGTTTGAATAAAAACTGTCGAGTGATGGACTCTTCCCTTGTCCTGTCCCTGGACGAAGTAACAAACACTCATGGGCTTGTCCCAAGGTGCCGCAGAACCAGTGTCTTACAAGAGAATCTCTGACAGATGTCCTAACAACGCGTGCCAACAAAATTATTCCCGCTAAGCAAGACAATGGGGGAAACAAGAGGAAAAAGTCAACATACACAGAAGAAAAATCAACAGGAAAAGACTTGAAGACAAAAGACAGATAAAAGAAGTAACAATCAAAGAAGATGTTGGATTTAAAAAAGCAACTGCAGAATTAAGGTTTGCACTATGGGTAGGCACACGCACAATTAACAAGAAAACGCTGAAGCAGCGGTGTGTGACTTTATGCAGCCCAAGCACAGTGAGGGCCTCCCTGTCAGGCAGGGACAAGGCAATGGGGATTCGCTTGGGTGCACGTGCCCTGAGGTGGACAGGCCCACGTGCTGCTGTGAGAGTCTAAGCTAGGACAAAAATGTTGGGCAGCCACCTCGGGGACATGTATCATGGTAGCCTTAAAATGCATCACTTCTAAACCAGTAATCTCGTATCTATTAAAATAACACAAAGAAATAGATATGAGCATAAAAAGTCTATTATAAAATTTATATTAGAAATATTTGTATATAATATATATAATTATATTAGATATATGGAAATGTTAAATAGCCCTGGCCCGGTGGCTCTGTTGGCTGGAGCATCATCCCGTGCACCAAAAGGCTGCAGGTTCACCTTCCCGTCAGGGCACAGCCATGGGTTGCGGGTTCAATTCTTGGTCGGGGTGCATACTGGAGGCAACCAACTGATGTTTCCCTCTCTTTTTCTCTCCCTTCCTCCCTCTCTAAAATACATATATCCTCAGGTGAGGATTAAAAATAAAATTTTTTAAATGTTAAATATTAGAAACAAGTGAGATGTATACATGAAAGGAATTATCAACTAGATATTAATAGCACCACCAAACAGTTGGAGCACTATGCAACCATTAATAAATAGAAATAATCTTAAGAACATGGAAAAATCACAATCAAATGTCAACTAAGAACACAGGATCAGTTCCACAGAAAGAGTTCAAACACAGAGGTCTCATCTTTGGAATCTGGAATTCAGAATTATATTTTCATCAACAAACACATATTACTTTAATAATCAGAAGTAATGAATACTAAACAAAAATAAAAATGAACTAAATGTTTCATTTTCTCCCACATTCGTGCTTCATATATCTATTTCTAACCCATTCCAACACAGTTCTCATAGCCTAGAATTATCCACTCCACTTTCATTATTATAACAGATTCAAGGAAGTCTCTTTTTTCTCAAACCATGCTTAAGTTTTTTTATCCTTGTATTCCGACTCCAGATTTCTAAAATATTAGAAATATAATGTTTTTACTGCACAAATTTTCTAAACTTACTGTTATATTCTCCTTTTATCATCAAGGAAGCAAAAGGATAAAGATTTTATGCAAGCAATCCAACAATTCACCATTCACTTCCCCTCTTCCTATAAAAATGTATTGCATTCAAAAACAATTTTCCATCAAAAATAAAGTTCCTTGTTAAAATTTTTCAATAAAAACAGTATCAAGAGTATGGTGATTGCCTCAGAGGTATGCATGTATGTCAAAACTTACCATGTTATACAGTTTCAATGTGTGAAGTTTATGATGTCAATTTATACCTCAGTGAAGATGCCAAATAAAACATAGTACCAAGAAAAGCCACACACTGAAATATGACTAAAATGTCTGCAAGGTAGACAAACACACACAGAGAAAAAACAAAAGAACCACTCGCTCCTTAAATGCATCGGCAATTTTATTTACAAACGCAGTGGAACAGAAAGGCTCACTAGTTTCTGGAGAAAATTCCTGGTGTACAAACTATAAGGATTTTTCATTCATGAAAAGCAGCAGCTTTCTACTGGGAATAGCTTAGCGACAGTTCTGAAGAAAATAGAGCTCCCCTCATCGAGCAAATAAAATTTTATATAAGCTAATTTCTTTCAAATCTTAATATATACTTGAAAAGAAAGACGCAGAAAGCAAATTTGGGGGTGCTTTCTAGTGAAATTTTCCATACGGTTCTGTATTAATTTACCATACATTATAATAAACAGAGAATATGCAGTTATATATTTATATTAACAATTTCAAATAATGTTTCAGATCCTTTAAAAAAAAACGATAAAATAACCCCCTTCCAAACACCACTAGAAAGTCAAACGAGATCATTATCAGCCTCTTTTTTCCCTGTGCTTTTAAGATGCTGAACTCAGAAAAGTAAATACTGCACTTTTTCCCCACACATAATTACCTTCTTATAAATAAACAACAACAAAAATACAGATTCTACCAAGACTACAGTGCTCCGATGTCATCTACAAAGACCAAAAAAAGGGGGAGTTATTCTTTCTTTAAAAAGAGAGGGCAAAAAAGACATACAACATATATTTATAGATCTACATCAGCAGCAACCAACTCTTCTTCTATCTGCAACAGTGCTTTCGCATGGAGGCTTACATCACATGGCGGTGGGCCGTCCAGCTGACCAGGCAAGGAGAGAAGAAAGAACAGTGCTTAGATTCAGAAACACTGGAATAACGCCCCTGGGGATGCATAGAAGTAATCACTCAGAGAATGGCCCCGTGAGGTAGAGAGAGTCACCTTGTCACTCACTTAGGATAAAGCTAGGCAAATCACAGCCTCTGGGGACTAAAAGTCTTTGTCTGCAAGTATGGAGTAAAAATTAACTGCTGATATAGAAGCAGGTTACACTCAACTCTCTTTTATTTGTTTTGGAGAAAAGGCATGGGCAATTTTTCCATGACGATTCCAAAAATCAATTCTATTTGGCTTTGGAGTTTGATTGAAGAGAGAAAAGCACACACACATATACACACTCCCCCCATTCTACTTCCAGCCTTGACATTCTCCAACCTCAGTGGCAGGGTCCAGAAAAGGACTGGACCGCTGGGGCAAGAAGACTCAGACCCCGCTGACAGATAAAAGAGAGTTGACTGGGCTTAAACCATTTCCAAAGCACTCTTCACATAAAGGGCCATATAAATACCTCTGGGTTCAAAAGCAAAGGGTTTTGCTGATACCACTTGTAACACCCTTTCACAGTAAGGAAGAAGCACATGTTACCAGCATCAAGGTTCAAAATATAAGCAGCAGCAATGGTTGTCTTTAGGTAGCTATAAACAATATGCAATCTAATTACGCTATCTATGTTGCATAACACACAAACAAGAACATGATTAGACACAAAATAGCACATGAAGTCTTTTAAAAACTCAATTTTCCAGAAATGACATGGAAATACCATTAGAACTAATGCTCTCCATTTTAAAATACTGCATGTATTGATATATGATTACATAGTAACAAAGCATAAACTGACTATTCTTTATGACCTTTTTAAACCAGTTTTTAAAGGTGATCGTACTAGAAATCTCATAATCAGAGCCCACTGTAAAATAATGGAAATCAGCTAATGATGAGGGAATGATCCTTAGCCAAGTAACAGATTACAGTCTACATCACAAGTTTATTTTAACTGTCTGCTTTGGTTTATTCACATCCTCAAGTCCTTAGCAGTCTGTCCAGACGCTGAGCACAGGACACCATCCTGACTCTCAGGTGCACATCCCGCTCCAGTTCCTCAACCCACAACACCCCCTTGCGTGGCTAGAATCCCAAGCTGTGACCCATTCACCGGACCCTTCGAGTGGAACACACTAAGAATCCTAAAACCTGGCCTTCTACGGCAGGGAGCTTGAGGGGGAGGTGGTGGTAGATTCAGGGAAATGCATGGGGACTCGTGGCTTTCTTAAAAGACAAGAAATTTTCTCCCTGATTTGCTCTCTTACATTTGAATCGGAGATAGCAGTTGTTGCAGTACAGTTGGTTGTTTCTGATTCTGACTTCGGCTCCTGAGGAAGAGCCTCCAAGGTCGCACTCACAGGCAGAACACTGGAGGACAAAAAAAAAAATCCACAATCAGTGAGCTCAAGAAAGCCTGGGACACTCCTGGAAAAACAAAACGATCAAAGTGCAGCTGCTAAGCTCTTAAATATGTTTCAGCAAAAAAAAAAAAAAAGCCAAAAGATCATTAGTAGATTAAAATCAAGGCTGCCAGATGAGACGTTAAAGGAATCATAAAGCCAATTTTAAGAGCCAAGATGATTATTCTAAACATACCAAAGAGCAAAGATGTTTGGCTGACTGGCTTAAAGAAATCTCGCCTTCACTTTTCTCAGGGGAAAGGGAGAGGAGGAAGCGCCACATGAAAGAACTGGCGAAGCGGATGAACACTGTGTTTCTGGCACCCCACTCTGCGGGAGGACACGCCCGGGGTCGCCGCTGCACCAGCGTGGCAGGTGCTCTCACATGGCGCTTTCACTTCTAGGTTGGGTATTCCGGTTCCGTGTGCTCAAACACTAATCATTTTGACTCACTGTGCTATACCTAGGAACAGCCCAAGCCAGCAGAATACAAGCTTGAACAAGTTGTGGTCAGTGCAACTCAGTGCAACTCAGCCAGTGCTGGTTGTGGCCAGCATCCACAACCAGAGTCACGCTTTGGCCCAACACAAGTTCAAGAATCAACTAGATGTGTCTGTAAGACAGTTACTACAAAGTAGTTACAGCCTTAGCTCTTTTGTATATGCAAGAACCCATCAAGTATAAGCAGGCTTGTGGCTGTAAAAATATTTACAATATTTTTCCTTACATAATCTCCCTATTCAAAGCTAGGCTCTTGGACACTTTCATAATTGCACATCCCATCCCCATGCTGTTATTCGACATTAGCAAATTACATTTCACATATGCCTACGACCGAGAGAGAAAGCGTTTACACCCTGTGAATTGTACTAACAGAATTTTAACAGGCTGGAGATAGGAAGTGCACAGCATTTCTACATTTAATTTTTGAAATTAGGTTCAAGATTTGAGGACTAAGTAAGTAGCAAGCAATCTGAAATTCAAAATGCAGCACAGACCGACAGATCCAGCAGCACCTAGCTTGTTAATGGCACGTCCACACCCAGCGCTCAAAGAAGCCATGCGCGCTCCAAGCAAAGCTGTGCGGGCCTGCTGAGGCTGTGTATCTTAGTCTCACCTTAAAACAATACAAATGATAACAAAGACCCAGGGACTCGATGATCATGGCAGCTCCTTTGCCCAGAATGTTATTGCAGTAGGAGCACACGCGCTTTCCACTGACCGACCTAGATGCGGAACAAGAACGGAAGGGAGGCTTTCATCTGTGCAGCTCGAGGTCATTTAAAATCACACTCGGGCGTTAACGTTAATAATTTAAGAAGGACTCTATATCTGTGGGAGGAAAAGTTTCACCAGCCAATCGAAATATGCCTTGATTATACTGTACCTTGAAGGGTCTCCCTGGTGGTTCTGAAACTCTTGACACCTGTTCACTAAATGAACAATTTTGGCGTCCTGAGTCCATTCCGCACTTCAAGATGCTACGCTCCTTCGATCACCTCTGTGCTCGGCCATGGTCTCCCCCTCTTCCAGAGCACAACTCTATCACGTCATTTCACCCACCGGAACACCCATAGAGCAGCCCCCACATTACTTTCTCATCCTCTTGCTCATTCACCCAACATCCAAATGAAGCAGAGGCAGCAGTGCTTTCCTGACTGTGCCGCCGGCTTGAATGGAATGAAAATTGCCCGACAGCTACCATTTAGATAGGTAAGGAGGGCTTCTACTTCCCTTTGGCTAGAAGTCTTACTTTCTGTCCCAGGAGGGAAGGGCTAGGCCACTTCTCACCTTTGCATCCCCCAGCATTAGCAGAGCCCTTCAGCGGCACAGAAAAGTGCACAGCCGTGGAGCGCCTCGTGGCGGAGCGCCCCCTCCTGGACAGAGCCTTTTCATTGCAGAGAAGCCCACGACCTGCCTCCCAGGTGTTCCCCTAGGGCGGGGCTCCCAGGACACGGGTACTCTGTCCTCTGCTTCGCCTCCCCCGACCACGGCCTTCATCCTCCTCCAACATATACCATGAATTCTCACCCTGTTGTCTCTTAGTTCAAACTCCCTGCCACACATTTTATAGATCCCAGTACAAGTAACATTTTAGATGGATATGAAATATATTCTCTTAACAAAACTCCTTATTTAATAGCTGAAAAAAAATCCATTATCAATCACTGTGCTTCTACTTTTCAGCACTTCCTGTGCAGAGAAGCAGTACAGGCCGGCAGAACTCCCTTCGGGTAGCAGCAGAGACACGGCTGCGTGTGGCTTCGTGACACGTCAGCGGTCAGCGGAGAAGCCACACAGACCTGAACACCCAACCCACATTTCTGTCTGAGCGTTCCTCCGTGGACACGGACAACAGCGTGGCAATGGCTGGGGCGGGGGGTGAGAGGGGACTAAAAGCTAATGGGAAAAAATACAATAAAGATTAAGTTTTTAAAAGGCAAGTTTGGACTCACGACCTACCACTGTAGCTCTCATGCGGTTCCCGTGGCACGTGACCTACAGTGCCAGCTGATGTGGTCTGGACACAGCGTTGGCCAGATGAGGCGCACGATGGTTTGGGAAACCAAAGTCCCAAAAGGCAGTGTCCAACTACTTAACTTTATTTTTTCATCCAGCTTGTTAAAAGTTCCACAGACAATGGAGCTTAGTCATAATGCTTTCCCTTTACACTTAGTTTCTATAAAATGAGTTTGTATGGTCTCATTAAAATGGTCAACCATTTTCTAATACTGCGTTCACTCATAAATTTCCCATGCGTTTATAAGCTACTGTCTGGTTTTATGATTCGTGTTGAGAACCATTCGGGTCCATCTGTCTCCAAGACACTGACCGTGGCCCCAGCGAATGAGGCAGTGGCAGCGAAGCTGGTGTTTTAAAGGTCCCCGATGCTTCACAAGACATCCATGAATGCTCTTAGAATACTATTAAAAAAGCCCCCTGAACTGATCTGATAAAAGAACACTGAATTTGACACACTCGGAAAGGCTTGGTTTTCTCTGGAAAGCTTGGACAAGATTTGGAGAAAATTTTAAAGAAAAAATACACCTGAAACTAAGAAACGAAGACTAAAAAGGACCTCACCTGTTGCGCAGCTGGGAGCCGGATGGTGCCTCTGAGGGGACCTGGCTGCGCGGTGTGGGGGAAGGTGCCGTGGCGGCCTTCACAGGACCAGCCGAAGGAGGGGGGATGCTGGAGGATGGATTTCGCATGTAGGCACGGTTGGATGTGGACAGCAGGTGAGGCGGCGGGCGGCTGAAGTCCTGGACAGAGGAGGACGCGTGGACGCCTGCAGACTGATTGAGCCAAGGGGCCTGCCTCCAGGAGCTGGATCGTGGGGACTCAAGGTTATCTAGAGATTCACCTCTGAAACACAGGAAGAACGAATCAAAATTATAGAATGCGTTCAACTAGAAATCTTAACATTGCGGTCATTAAAATATCCATTTTATGTATTTTATAAGCAGGTATTAATCTGACAAGTCCAGTTGCATATAAAATTGCCTTTAAAACTAAGGTTTCTTTTTATCAGAAGTATCATGATGTTTCATATTCAATTAACCTTCACTTATTTTTATTTTTATTTACTTGGTATTTATGTAAGAGAATAAACACCATGGAAACGATAATAGTACAAAAATATTTTTTTAAATTTTATTTTAATTGTTGTTCAAGTAGTTTTCTGCCTTTTGCTCCCACCCCAGCCCACCCACCCATCCCTCCCCACCTCCCTCCCATTTCCACCGGCCCCTAGTTTTTGTCCATGCGTCCTTTATACTTGTTCCTGCAAACCCTTCCCCTTTTCCCCTGAAATTCCCCTGAAATTCCCTCCCCTCTCCCTCTGAACACTGTCAGCCTGTCCTCTATTTCACTGTCTTTGGTTATATTTTGCTTGTTTCTTTGTTTTGTTGATTAGATTCCTGTTAAAGGTGAGATCACATGGTATTTATCTTTCACCGCCTGGCTTATTCACTTAGCATAATGCTAAGAAAAATATTTTTAAAATAAAATGCTAAGACAAAGACCACAAACATGTGTGCTTTATATCTTTAACTGTTTAGACATAACAATCTTCATCTTTAAACCCTACCCCACCCCCACAAAAAAACCCACATTCTTTCAGGCATTTACATATGCCAGGTCCTAGACTAAACACTATCACAAAAACATTGAATTTGATCTTCACAACACTACGTTTGTTTGTTTGTTTGTTTGTTTGTTTGTTTATCTTTTAGAACTGACAGATCTTAACTTGTCCGTGGTAAAAAAGAACTAGTCAGTGCTGGGACTGGCTTTCGAGCCCAGGTCTCCCAATTCCAAAGTAACCCAGGTCATTCTACTGTGTCCGCCTCATTCACTTACCACCTAGAACTCACACAAATACTGCTTTTAGGAAGTCTCTCTTAAATGCAGTTATATGCTTACATAAATTCTGATCCACAAAGAATGACTACAAATTAGGAGGGTATTTTTCCTACCTGGTTAATTGTGTCATAACTTTTAAAACTTTGTCTATTATTCCCAAATTTGAAATACGTCCATTTGTCTTTTGAAGTCACATACATCCTACATCACCATGATGAGACAGACACAGGCAGTAGAGAGGGTGTCTGAGGGAGGAATTAGGTTCTCCCCTCTATTACTTACCACAAGTTCCCACCCTAGTCTCAGAAGTAACCATTATTAACTGTATCCTTCTACACTTTTTCTCATATATGTACGTACATATGTACATATACATACAAACTTCCATATGTAAGTAGAGCAATGTCTATATACATTTGTGATATACATGCTGTGTTTAACATGGGTAAGCAAATGGGATTAGTCTACAATGCATACTGTTCACAACTCGCTTTATTCCAGGATCTTAGAACTATCTTCAGGGCTCAGCCTCTTGCAAGGTTTCCTCTTTGAATCCAGGTGCTGTGCCGAGAGGCAGCCCCAGCAGCTATGTGGTGAGGCCCGTATGGAGAACAGGCTCCAACCAGCAGCTGCAGCTGAGCTCTCAGTGCAGCTTTTACAGGAGGGGTCAGCAGATTACAGCCCACTGCCAGCAAAGGCACCGTACCATTCATGGGCGATGGGTATTTTATATTTTCGGTCATAAAACAACAACAACAAAGAAAATCTGACACAAATTTATTATGTGGCCAGCAAAGTAAATTATTTACTATCTGTTCCTTCATACAAAAAAATTTGCCAACCCTGGCTCTGAGTAACTACAGCTGCCCAGTGCCCCAAGCAACACCCGGGAGGAACTGCCTAGTCGATCCTCAGAACTGGGGGATACGATCAATCATGTTTCACCCCACAAAGTTTCGAGGCAGTGCATTATGCGGGAATACGCCACTTCCAATTCCTTAACCGTCATGTCATAGTCCACCTTATCATTGTGCCCCTATTTATTTAATGAGTACTGGGGGCACTCTTATCAGTGTATGCTTTTTTTAAATTGCAAATTTAATATTTAAGTATATATTCTTTGACATAGTTTTACATACTTAACCACATACATCCAGAGAATTAACTACCACACACAAAACTGCTCACAGGGTACAAACAGAAACTTCTTATAAGCACTGGGAAAATATCCACTCAACTGGGAAAAAGAATTCCTGTTTCTTTATACAATTGTCAACAACAGACGGAGTCACTCATTTAACTCTCTACAAATCCCGCAAGTGAGCTACACCGTTGCTGTTTTATGGGTAGTGTTCATCTTCTATATGTTCAACGACTTCGTTTCTTTCTCTATGAAATATCTGTTCGTACGTGTTTTCTGTGTCTATAAAGTCATCAGGGTTTATTTACTCATTTACAAAAGTTAGCTGTACATTGGGATAATTGGCCCTTTACCTGTAATGTGTTGGAAATAATTTTCCTTAAGTTTCTCAGCTGTGGAAACACTGCATAAAAGTAGATTCAGTATGCGTTTACCCAAGACACATCTTTTAAAATGTTCACTCTCTCATCTCCAATTAATTTATACCTATATTATTTTTCAGAAAGTTAAAAAATTGGGTTTTCACATGTTGTGAACACCATCATGATTCCAATCTCACCATCATCTCGGTATAAACAAACAAATAGAGGCTTAATTTTTAAGTGCAGCAGTCAAGGAAGACCAAGGACTGCATGAATTACTGAAGGGCCCAAATCACACTTCCGAGTCGCACACCCAGCTCTGCAAACTATCAGCCATTCGGCTTTGTCCACAGGTGTTCTCTGCTTGAGCCCCAGTTTCCCCACGTGGAAAAACAGAAAGACTGTCCCTGCCTCACTACATTGTCCCCCAGATTAAGTCAGATGACACAAAGCAACCGACCCCTGTCTGCCGCCTAGTGAGTGCCGATGGCATTGACTCTACTTCCCTTCCTTCTCCTGATCTCGGATGAAGAGAGGAACTCATGACAGCATTTCTGCCCAAAGGAGCCAGCACGTCTGTAAATTAAATATTTGCCTCACAGCACAGAAGAGGAAACCATTCCTGAAACGTCTCGCACCTTCTCATGATCCCAGGCAGACAAATGGGCTCCTTATTGACGCTGGAACTGCGCTGCCGGATCCAGCTGTTGTCATTGTGCAGGGACGTCCGCTTCCTCATTTCCTGAAGGATCTGTTGTCTCTCCAGCTCTGCCTCCGATGGAACTTGCTCCTTCTTGGAGCTCCTCTGTAATGAGCTGCTGCCCGCAACTCGGTCTAAATATCTACTGCTTCCTAGATTAAAAACACATCAAAAGCTGCGGGGTTAGCACATTTCAGAAAGGATAATGGATAAACCTCCAAGTAATGTAGCAAAAAATGTGACATTGGACAGGTGTGCTAACATTGTCAATTCTCAATGAGACCGCTGCCTGGGAACTGGAAGTTAACAGTCTCCTCTTCCTGGAAATTCCAGTTCCACGCCCAGAGGCACATCACGCAGCGCACCCAGGAAAACTAAGGAGGCTGCCTCAAAAGCAAAGAGCCGGCAGTGATTTCAGCAATATTAAGTCACACAATGCTTATGCAGCAAGTTTCTCGTCCACTTTTCCCTTCCTCCCTACATTCAGTCCAACAAGCCCATGCTCATTGAATGCTTGCTGAGAGGGCTCCACAGGGAACTGGGAGTTCTACTCTTCCAAAAAACATACACTTCCCCTGGGGAGACTGCGAAGACAAATGCGTGCATCTCCAGATGTCATGACGCAAGTCTCCATGGTACACGTCATAGAATTTCAGTCATGACCAGGTTGAAGAAATAAGGGCATACTCAATCACTGAAATGGCTTTTGTGAACCTGAAAAATAGCCAAGAAATCCCAATGATAACCAAGGAATGCTATGAGCCTTGTTTTTTCCTCTAAGAAACTGACAGAGCCATAATTTGGATGTTGAATTTGTGAATGAAAATTAAGTCAGGGTTTATCCTGAAGGCTCTGTCTCATTGGATTTGCTGATTAATTTCTGACTTGGGTAAAACATCCAAAACTTTGCAGTGTCCTCCCCACCTTAATCTGAATTAGGAAACTTCACATAAGGGTTTCTTTTCTCTCTCCAGATTCACTGTTACTTTCACACTCTCAGAATGTACAGTGTTTCTGCCTTAGTTCTTCCTCAAGTGAGCCATGGATGAGGCCACCAAAGATTCCTTACATACCTCCTTGTTTATATTTGTGTGTACGCACTGCTTGTCAATTTGGTCAGATTTAAATAAAACATGTTCTATTTTAAAAGTATCTTATTAGCATAACCAAGTTTTTCAATAAAATATTTGGTAACTTCCACTGCCTGCCATTCTAATCAGATGTATAATAACACGAGCTCCAAATATTAACAAGACTGTTTCAGAGAATCACCCTCGCCATTACTAACTGGTCACGTGTTTTAAGTTCAGGAGAGAATGTTACCAATGCAGGTTAAAAAAGTTTCATGGTAGACTGAAATACTTAAGCCTTAATTTTAATGGTGGTTAGTGGCAAACTGAGAGGAAAAGAAACCAGAAATCCAAATAGGTAAGACCGGAAGAACGAGATCAGAAAGCATCTGATAATTGGGAACTGAGAGAGAGAGCAATTTGGTCACAGAGTTCCTAATGGGAAAAACAGCAAAACAGGCTGGGAAGTTAAATGAGGAGCAGATAATGAAAGGGAAAGGGGTGATCACAGAGCCTAATAAAAACTGTAAATTTTACAAGTTTAACAAGAAGTGACAAACTAGCTTCCGACCTGTTGATGTGGTCTGGCTCACAGAGGGTTTTAAATTTTTATAAATTCTTTGTCAGTACTTAAAAGATAACGTGAAAATCCAGGTCTTTTGTTTTACTTCTCTTTTCTAGTAGAGACGGTTGGTAATCACAGGTTGCACTCTCCCACATGCCAGGAACAGGCTGGAGCTGGGAAGGGGCAGGCAGTCCACTGGGATGGGCGTGTTCAACACGTCTACACGTGCACCTCGATCTTCACCTGGACCTCATTCATTTTCGTAACTGACTAAAACCCAGCCTATGCAAAGCCTGGTGTGCAAACCTTGCTTAAAATCATGCTTTTTGTTTAGCTTTGCTTTTCTTAGTTATATAAGTTATATAACACCGGTTCCGTGTGTTCCTAGAAGTGTACTTTATACTAACAATGTTAGGTTACAAATTGTTCTTACCAAGTTAGTGAAACCATTATCATTTTTGACTTTTCAACATCTTGTCACTTAAATGTATAGTTTCAACTTTACACACAATTTTGAAGTCCTAGTATTCTGCAGAAAACTTTTCTGTCCCATTTCTTTGGCTGCAAGATGAAATCTACTATACAAAAGTGTATCATCAGCAGCACTTTGCAAAATTTCCACATATTTCATTAGCTATTTTAAACCATTTTAATCTCCCAGTACTCCCTCCCTTATAAAGTAAAGCCAAAATAAGCAAAGGATAGTTTTGTTTTTAAACACAAGCGCTAAAAATATGCAGTATTTTAATAATGCAATATTAATGAACCTGAAATATCTTGACCTTAAATATACTGATCACAGCATGTGATAACATAAATAAGCAACTTTGAAAAAAATTCACATTTACCATTTTTATTTGCGGGGTGACCGTCCAGCTCAGTAGTGGATCTGGATTTATTCCTACAACACAGAACACAGGGCATTACATACGTCTCACTAAGAACACCCTTCTCATATTTATGACGAACACCAAAAACATTACTTTTTAAAGAAGCTAATTTATTTCCTGTGTCGGTTGAGAGCCATACTATTTTCATACAAAGGAATTTTTCCTGTTGCACAAACTAGCTGAAAACAGTGACATCTCTAGAACAGAGAAGAGCTTGATGCTAGAAATACATCAACGAGAAAATCTTCCCCACCTTGCATGATGATTAAGCCTATGATTTGACCCAATCGTACAAACTCTGACTCTCTTCCAGATCCCAAACTTGCCAGAATGTACAAAGCACCTGTCATAAGGTCACCTAACATCAAACTGTCCCACCTGGTTCGTGCTGCCTGAGGCTCAAGAAGGCAACTTTTGGGGCATCAGGGGACCACTCTGAAAGAGCAGCTTACCAAATGCCCTCTAGCATTCCAAAGAGTCACCAGAGTGTGCTGGCACAGACGAGTCCTGCAAATCCCTGACCTTGCAAGGGTAAACACAGCTCTGCACAGCAACACACACTGACCTCGTTCTCCTTCTAGCGGGCACAGTAACTTCAAATAACAGGAATGAAAATGAATGGTATACATTTCCAGTATATGTATACATGTATCACATGTATATGCATACAACATGTGTGTATGTGTACATTTACTAATGTATAATAAATAATAATAATGTAATGCCTGCTAGCAACATTCACAGTTTCTTTTGCATGAACATAGAAGGAAATATTGTTGTAACAAGATGTTCAGCCACACTCCTCAATTCCTCTAGGGCAGGGGTGTCAAACTCATTTTCACCAGGAGCCACAACAGCCTCGTGATTGCCTTCAAAGGGCTGAAATAATTTTAGGACTGTATAAATGTAACTACTCCTTAACTGTTAAGGAGTTGAAATTTCATTCAGCCCTTTGAAGACAACCGTGAGGCTGATGTGGCCCCGGTGAAAATGAGTTTGACACCCCTGCTCTAGGGCATGCTGTATCACAAATGCCTAGAAGTATTTCATACTTTCCAGAATTCCTTAAATTTCTTTTCTCTGTGAATTTTCTTCTCAAGGTAATGAGCTATATAATCAAAACTTATTTAAATATACAAATAAATTCATAGCTTAAAAAAGGAGAGATACACATTTTAATAATCTACAGGTACCCAGAAACACTCATTATAAATAAGGTCATTCATCACTAGAAGATTTCTCTAGCTTGATTAATATCGGCCCACTGTTGCCTGTGTATTCCTTTCCCCTATCTGCTCTGAGCCCTGTCCAGTCACCCTGAATGCTTATACAGGTGTGTCTTTCCTTATCTGGAAGGCACACTTCCTAAAGAAGAAATTTCAGATCTGAAAACACAAATTAATGGTCACACATGGAATATTTTTAATCTGTTTAGAAGTCCTTAGTAATTTCAAAAGTACAAGGCATTTTTTAAAATTACTTAACATTAAATTTAATGTTTTAGGGAATTTTAAGACGTATCTAGAACTTTTCAGGTATCTGAAACCCTTTCTGCAGTCCCCCAAACTGACCGGCAGTTCCAATCACACACAGAGAAGGTCATGAATTCTCATTTCAGATGTCCATGGTAAGCTTATGCCATGGCTTATCACCTCTTCATAAGAAATGTTAAGGTAGATGCCTCCTCTCTTTAATTCTCTCTCTTTTCTCTCCCCAGCCACCACGAAGGTAAGACTGCTCTGGTGTGCTGCGTGTTGAAGATGCACAGACCAGCTGGTCTCACTGCCCCAGCCGGCAGCCAGCCTACTCACGTGAGTTTACCCAGTAAACTGGTAGTAGATGCATGTCGAACCCACTCAGCTAAAGCAAAGGCCAACTGAATGCCGCCCAAAATGCTGACCCACGAAATCATCAATTAAGTTACTATGTTGAGGGATAGTTTTAAATACCAACCAGCAAGATCTCTTTTCATCACATAAAAGATTAAGAGCCACAGGAGTTCTAAGACTCCTCGGCAAGCCCTCAAAAATTCCTTCAAAGCCAAATACTCCAACCAAATTACAAAGAAATGTTCTACACACCTGTCACTAGGAAGGAAACCTGAAGATTCTTCCTCTCCCTTTGGTATATCGTAGGAATCAACAGGCCTAAAAGAAAAAGTTTACATCAAATTAGAGATTTTGATGTTTTCCTTGAGTTAAAGACATAGATTTTTAAAAATGATGTTATTCTAGCATCTTCACAAAAAGGTCTCTTGGTTGAAAACCAAACACCCAGAAATATTTCAATCAATCAATCACTGCAGAAAACAGACCTACTACTACTGACATGTACTATTCATTCCACAAATACATGCTGTATGCCTGCTACGATCCAGGAGTGTTCTAGGGAAACAAAACAAACTTATTGGCCTCGTAAGACTTACATTTTAGAGGGGTGTGCAGGCCACCGACAAGCAACTAAATGCATAATATAAAGCAGGGAAGGGCACATGGAGAGAAGGGGTAGGGAAGAGGGTGTCTTTTAGATGAGGTGCTTGGAAAGTCTGAGAAGGTAACATTTGATCAGAGACTTAAAATGAGTGAGACAACAACTACACAAGGGAACATTTCCCCAGGCACAGGATCTAGAAAATGCAAAAACCCAGGGGCAGAATATGTTGTGCCTTTTCAAGGAAGGAAAAACAGGACCGTGCAGCTATAATAAACCAAGTGAGGGGAAGTCGTAGGAAGCCAGGTAAACCAAAGGGCCAAGGCTGTTCATACCTGCCTTGTAAAGCCACGGGGAGGACTTTTGATGGTATTCTAATGTGAGGAGAAGCCAGGAGACCCTGAGCCCGAAAGTAAGGTGCCAGAATCATATTTACAATGTAAAGGGCTCACTCTGGCTGCTTGTGTCCACCCGTGCAGAGAAAGGAGGCTGGGGAGCAGGAAAACCAAGCAGGTGCCCTTGAAGCGGGGAAGGGATGCAGCAATGCCACACAGATTGAAAAGGCACGTGTGCCCTTCGGGATGGGGACAGACCTTCTATACTGGTATATTTTGACCGACGTTTCCCTCTCTCTCTCCGCCTGGCGCATCTGTTCCTCTACACGGCGCTTCTGCTCCTCAGCCTCTGCCTGCCGCCGCCTCTGCTCCTCAGCCTCCGCCTGCCGCCGCTTCTGCTCCTGCTCTTCCTGATACTGCTGCTCCTTCAGCTCTCTCTCTCTCTCCAGAGCCAGTTGTTCCTGCAGCTTCTTTCTTTGGTCCTCTTCCTCTTGCCACTGTCGCCTCTCCTCTTCTCCTGTTTGGGTTTCTTCCCTGTCGGGAGACTTGGACCCTTCACCCCAGGTGGCTTCCAAGGTGGCCATGGCAGGCTCCCGTGGGGTCAGAGAAATGCTGTTTGAGTTCAGCACCATTAGCTCCTAAGTGACCAGGAGAAAAAGAAAAAAAAATTGTGCATTTCTATAATTTCATAATATGTCTACAGGCAGTTTTAGATGATACTTATGGTACAGGACGCTATTTAAAATGCTGTTAAGTTTTATCACTAACAGAGACATGTGTGGGTAATGGAGATGTAACTTAGAAGATGATTTAGGACCTCTTGATATAATAATTTAACTACTCAGTAGAGAAACAAGGAGAAATACTGAAACTTCAAAGCAAAATTCTGACAAATCAGAGCTCATTGTGTTTTTCAAAGAGCCACACAGAGGTGACTGTGTG
Organism: Trachops cirrhosus; assembly: GCA_028533065.1. Classification (NCBI taxonomy): domain Eukaryota; kingdom Metazoa; phylum Chordata; class Mammalia; order Chiroptera; family Phyllostomidae; genus Trachops; species Trachops cirrhosus. The sequence continues at coordinate 19,501,124 of CM052548.1, forward strand.
ACAAAAGCCAAGTGAAATGCATTGTCTTCCATTTTTCAGCCGATTTCACCAAGACAGGGAAGGAAGAACAGGTTCCAACATTACCTCATTCAAGAACTTGTAATTCTCTCTCTCGGCCTCCTGCTTAGCCCTTTGCCACTCTTCCCTTAGTTTCTCCTGCTCACGCTGATATTTTTCCTAGAAGAAATGATAGCACATTAATTAGTTAATTAATTAATAGGTTGGTGTTCATCTTTTTTCATAAGCATTTTTGCTAGCCCCACCTTTCACCTCAATCTTTGAAGACAGAGATATTTTAACCAATCAGATTTTAGTCCCCAGAGTAGAAAACAACTTATATGGAATTAAAATCCAGGCACTGGGAAAGGGTAGACACTCAGGATTGAACACAAATGCACCCTTTACCACAGCTGTAATTCAGTAAAGGCCCTAAAGCCACCTGTAAGGGAGACTGAATTCCTCTCCAACAGACTGAGTACGGAGTTCATGGGGTAGTGAGTTCTCTCCAAGCCTATACAGCACCTCTCACTCTTAAGAAACTCTTGCGTTCACTGCAGCCCTACACGCGATGGCCAAGACCTGGAAACAACGTGAGTGGCCACTGACAGATGAGTGGATAAAGACGACATTGGGCACATACGCGATGAACACTACTTGGCCATAAGAAAGAATAAAATACTGCCATTTGCAACAATTTGGATCATTCTCGAGAGTATCGTGCTACGTGAAAAAAGTCAGAAAGAAAAGGACAAGAACTGTACGATTTTGCTCACGTGTGGGACATAGAAAACAACGAACGAAAGAAACAAACAAGCTCACGGACAGAGATGAGAGTGTGGTGGTGACCGGAGGGGGGGTGGGGAGAGGATGGCGAGACTGAAGGGGCTCAAACGTGTGGTGACTGAGGACAGCACACAATGCCACCCGCAGATGACGCATCACAGACTTGCACACGCGAAACTCACAAGACGTTATTAACCAAGGTTGCCCCAACAAACTGAATTAAAGACATAGTACATATGCTCTAAAAATATACACACAGGCTAGTAAATGATTTTAAAAGGAGGATTCTGGAAAGCTTCTAAATAGAAAGGTAAATTGTCTTTGTATTTTAATAGACAATTATTTTTAATACGAAAAACAATAATTTTGTTGGTTAATACAAAATGCACTACCTATCACAGGATTTGTTAAGTATGAGGTTACTGGGTTTTTAAACTTCTTTTTAAGTTTGCGTCTCAATACTGGCTCACACCGACCAGGAAGGGCAGTCAGGACAGGCCCACTCCCTGACGCTCCGCAGTGCAGTGATCAGCGCTACCTGCAGCAGGCGGTCCTGCTCCTTCTGCCACCTCTCCTGCCGCTTCCGCTCCTCCTCTTGATCCCAAGCCCAGCGACTGGGGGCGCTGATGGTTGGAACTGGAAGCTAACCAGTCATGAAAGAAGAGGTGCAAACAAAGAGCGTGTTACTTCATTAAGTCACCTATGGAAGCACATTTGCACACATAAATTATTCATATCACCCTTTGCCTAAACAAAGGACAGCTGGATTTCTATTTCAAAAGAGGTCTTTTCAACTTGAAAAGACTGGATTGCCTTATTTATTCCAAAAACAAGTGAATGCTACTTACATCAGGAACCACAGAATCAGAGCTTCCTGTATGGGCAGCATGTGGGCAAGGAAGAAAAAAATACAGCATGAGTCTTTTCATTTCTATAAAATAATTCCTTTCGGAAAGTTGTATCACTAGCTGTTTCTATGCCAGTATACTAAGTGATGTCATTCTTTTTAAACTATAGGAGCAAGTCCTTCATTCCTCTTTAATTCCATCTGTTTGTTATTTATCTTCCAAATTCAAAGTGAGTTAAAAAGAGAAGAAAAAAGGGATGCCAAAGAGTACACCCAAGCTCCAGGTGCTAGCGCTGGACCAATGGTGCACTTCTGAATAGGCAGAGGGTTCTTTTACTAATAGACTGCATAGCATCTTATAGGTTGGCCTACTTAAAAAAAAAGAAGAATTTCAAATGTTACAACATCTACCATATCCAATTTTTCACTTGCCACTATTCAATTACAATGTGAGAACTGTAACTTAAATTTTTTAGGTCTTGTTAATGAGCTACTTTTTTTCAATAAGCCATGACATCAACCATGTTCAAGAAATGTCTCCTTTTCCTCTCCTATTATTGAAAACATCAATATTCAAACTTTCTAAATATGACAGTGTTATTCTTTTTTTTTCACAGCGTTATTCTTTGGGCATGATGTTATTTTGCGTCTTGGGGGTCAACATAAGTATGTCTGTCTATAGTACAATGAAGACAAACAAGTGAGGAGATTTCATAAAATACACTACCATGCAGTATTTTTAAGTTTTCCTGAAACCTCAGCTATCAAATAAATTATTCACTTAAACATTACTTTTAAAAAAACTGCTTTTAAGACTTAGAAAAATATTCTTCCCTAAAATAGCCTGTGAAGAAAAGTGAGTAAAAATTAGAATATAGAAAGAAAAGGCATTGTTTTATTTTAGCCAATTCGACCTAGGAATATCATACTGTATCAATTAAATTACTGTGGGTAAACAGACATTTGATCAAAAAAAAAAAATATCGAAAACACTAAGGATACTGACACGAATAGACCTTGCACACGCACAGCTGGTGAACTATTTCTATTTATGATCAAGAGACTGTAATTCACTGAAGGAAGACTACTAGGAGATTAACACACAATATAAAAGTCCAGTAAACATCATGTTATAAGGCAACTTGATAAATAAATGTTTGATAACATCTTAAAAGTAAGAGACAAGAACATTTTCGATACCAACAGCACACTCCCCACTGACTGTGCCATTGCATCGCAAATGTTTGGGTGTTACTTTTAAGTTCCTGACAGTGAAACACGGAGCTCAAACTGCATTCCTGAGACAGAGCATGAGGCAACCAGGAGAGGGAAGGAAGCGCCAGCCACATGCACAGCACGTCGTAAGGGAGCACTGCCAACTACACCAACACAGAGCATCTCCACATTCACTTGTTCACAGAGTCACCAAATTCATTTACTTTTAATACACTTCAGAGTCGATAGAGCAGGCCTTTTAACACTCAAAAGCCGCCATCCCAATAGCAATAAGCAACTTTGCTTTTTTAGTAGGAGCGTTTTCCAGAACCAAAAGGAAAGGCCTTTAAGAAGTTAGCCAATGTTGGTGTAATCTAATATTATGCGTTTGTAGGAAGCAGTAAGGCTTAAATGAAGTGCCTCATTTCTTTCTGTCACCCAGTGGAAAGAAGTGTGTGTTTAATAGCATCTCAATTTTTTAATTAAAAAGAAAAAGAAACTTCAGAGGTACACGCAAAGACCCATTACCACAGAGGTAGACCCATGAGCTGTAAGAAAAGCCTGGTGACCCTAGGGAGAGAATGGAAATGGGTTACGTTGCTTGGTCATAATGCCAGCCAGACTGAAGTGGCTCAGTGCCCAGCACCAGGCTATCAGGAAGGAGTGGAGGGCGGGAACAGTTCCAAAAAATGCATGAATTGTTACTTGGTGGTTTACCTTGTTCAAAAAATTGTGATCGCCTTTTTAAGTTTTTCAAAGAAATAGGTTCAGATGCTAGTTGAAAAATAAAAAAAAAACATATCAATAAGATGTCATTCATTTTAATTTCTTACCACTGGAACTCTAAGTGATACTTGATCTATTTTTCTAATCTGTAGCTATATTATTTTTTGATAATAAAAATGACAAAACTAATAACCATAGAATATATGTATTATTTCAATGCACAAAGACACACATTTTTAGTAGTCTATACTATATTCAAATTAGTAAAGGAACTAATATTTTGATTAATAAGTTTTAGCATATAAGCAGTCTAATTTCACAAAAGCCAAAGCACCATCTTCCATGCTAGGTCACACAGCTTTAGGAAAATGGAAATTAATTCTTTTTGCTTATGTCAATCAAAAATCTCTTAGAGTACAAGAAAAATTATTTAGAACTAAGAGTTTTCACACACAGATGAGTAAAAAAGAAATTGAGAAATAATGGGGAGGAAGAAAAGAAAATAAATTATACCTGGAGAAAGAAAAAATAAAAACAAATGCTAAAATTAAAATATTCTTCTAACTAGAATATTTTGCCCTTGTTTTCAGGATCTGACAGCCACTGATTTTAAATGAAAAAAATGGAGTCCTGTCAGATAAGAAAGAAAAAGAAAACATTCTGACTTCTATGGATCTGTTGTAAGATATGGCAAAGATTATCATACTACAATTTATTCATAAAATGTAAATGCAATTATTACTTGACACTGGCTGTTGTTTGCTCATCTAAAGAAAACCCTCCAGCCCTGGCTGGCGTAGCTCAGTGGATTGAGCGCGGGCTGCGAACCAAAGCATCGCAGGTTCGATTCCCAGTCAGGGCACATGCCTGGGTTGCAGGCCAGGCCCCCAGTGGGGACCACATGAGAGGCAACCACACATTGATGTTTCTCTCTCTCTCCTTCTCCCACTCTTCCCCTCTCTAAAAATAAATAAATAAAATATTTAAAAAAAAAAAAAGAAAGAAAAGAAAACCCTCCAATGACGGAACCTGTGTTGTCCCGTGTCACTCAGGAGTTAAGGGTCTTATCACCTTGCTTTGCCTGAGTCACTGGCAGAACAGGACCCGGACACCTTCGATTTAACATCATAAAGAAAAGTAAGTCCTGTTTCCAAAAGCTCCTTAAACAATGCGAGATCAAACAAAATAGAGGCACTTCTGATGATTCAGAAACTAAATACAAAGATAAACGATCAATAAGGAGAGGGAAATTTATAACCTTACTTTGGCTTTGTCATCATGTATTATGAAATGGCAAAGGCAGATTCTAAGCCACTGACTGCTGTAAAAACCCAGTGACTGATTCAAAGCCAACAACTGCTGTAAAAACCCATTTCTAGCAGTCTAGTTTCATAGTTAAAGAAGTTTCATTTTCTTTGGGTCTCTTTCCCTGCCTACGTGGACCAGATCTTTATTTATTTTGTATGCCTAAGGAATAGCACACAGCATGTGGAAGCTGAATTATTTATAGACCAACAGAAGGAGGAAGGAAATGATAACTCTATAGAGCAAAATTATCCTAGATACTACGCCTGCTCTTTTATTATAAATGGGTACTTTTGCTAACAACTGTTATTGCCATTGGCACTTCCCCATTTTTACTAGCTACCTCCTAGCTGTCCCTTTCACAATAATAAAGGGAGAAAGGAAACTTCATTCATCATTTTGTATTTAACTAAGATTCCCTTTGGCAGCACACCATACCAAGAAGGCTGATGGCCTTGGGAAACCAGTCTTTCTTAGTTGGCTCAGATACACAGGCACTCAAAGCTCCTGGACACGCTGCCGAAGCTTTGTTTGCGGTGCCTGAACTACTACTGAAGACCGGAACTGAGTGCCCTTCCACCGGGCTGCAATCGGATCTGGGTGCTAACCTTTTAGTTTCAGCTTGCAGTGGGTCAGTTTTTCTTTCGCTCACAGATATTAATTTTTATATTAACAGGACTTGGGTGCTATGACTTTTCTTACACTAGCAATGTAAGGGAAAATGGTGATGTTTACCTTGTAGTTCAAAAGTATTGCTTTCATCACGAATTCCATTGATTTCCTTGGACTCAGTATTCTGGAAAGAATAAAAATGCCAGTTAACAACATTCTCTCCAGTTGGATTTCGGGCTTAAATAATGCATTTCCCATTAATGAAAATATCTTTTAGTAAGATGAGTTACTGAGGATATTAATGTATTTCTTACAGCCTTTTACATATGATACTTTTTTTCATTATTCTTTAAAATTTGTAGAAGGATTAATGACCAGCTGCAAGCATGGTTGGCTTTAAGTTCAATCAGTCATTAATTTGCTAAGAAACACGATGGGTCAAATAATGATTAGTCCTCTTGGCTTATATTTATGAGTAAGCAACATAGCTATATAGGATTCTCTAACATTTATACTTGTCTTACATAATGTAGCAGGATCTCCTTATTAGATAAGAGGAGTATCTTAGGACAATAACAATACATACCTATGGAGTCAACATAAACATTTCTTTGAAAATTTTAATATTGCTTTGACTTAGAAAAATTTATACATTATAATTATTTTAATCAATTAATGTAACTGAGTATATTTTAACCACACATAAAAGCTTACCCACCAAATTCACCTACACAGGACTAAAAATGCTTCATGCAGTTTCAGATTGCACACAATTACTACACTTACTGTACCAGGAAAGATGAAAGAAAGCATAGAACCAGCATAGTGCATGATTTTACATAATTACTACTTCACCTTCACGAAGACCTGAGAGATGCGTATAATGGTGAAGGATTGGTAAGAAACACCTGCAAAGCACCAGTATGGGGTCTTTTGCTTTTACCATTACAGAACTCAGTATCACTCTAATGATTAACGAGTAATGCTTATGATTTTAAAAAAGCACATTTTACTCTCATTACTAGAAATTTTCTTATTTAATTATTTGTTCTTAAGGTAGCATCAGACTTGGTCGAACGAGGTAAGTCCTTCTCCGACACACACTTTCTGCAGTTGCTTTACCCGGAAGACATGCTCCCACTCCTCACAATACTCACAGAATTCTGAAGGCTTTCTGAGAAGTCGGTTGTTACTGATAGGTTTGAAGATCTGTCTGAGGTATAAATTCCAGAGGTCGCATCAATCCACTTTGTTTCGGGCGAACCTATAATTTTGGTAGCCATACTGGTGAGATTGAGGGTTTTATGCCGTGTGAATGGCAGGGAAGGCTGGTCTTTGCCCCAATCTGATTGGTACATGAAGATGAAGAAATGAGTACACACAAATGTTGAGGTGAAAAGAACAAAGTTACTGAATGCACATATACAAAAAACACATACATAGGACAGACGAACAAATCTGGTCGTTTGTGAAAGAAATGAGAAGTTCAAGGCTTTTACCAAGATAGCACCTTCCAAAAACACAAGGGTTAGATGGTGTTAATAATGGAAAGACTAGCAAATTTGCTGAATCTTTCTGTAAACCAGGACTGGATATTTTTGATATCAGAAATTGGTAGGTCTGGAGAGATGTAATGCCTATCCCCATATAACTTCCATAGCTGAAAAACACAATAATGGAATGTATTTTGAAAGTTTCTTGAGAATGAACAATAGGAATGTGACCCACACTACTCTCCTTCACACACATCACGGTCATGGTGCTGCCCAGAAAGTCCAATCACAGTGCAATTCTTAAAACTCAGCGTTACTATGTGACTCCCTAATGCAGACACAATTACAAGAGCCTTCAAAAGAAAATGACAGATGCATCTGAAAAAATAAAAAACAATAGTCTTCAGTTGATATGTGCAATCAAAGCCAGTCCAGCATACAAACCAGTTAATAAATAATGTAGAATTCAGTAAATTTGCTAGTGAAAAGTTTCAGACAGAATATTCCAGGATGTATCACTGATGATTTGTCTCAACACAACCAAAAAATATCTTTAAGCAAAAAATAAAAAAAAGAGAAGAAAATAATGTTATTGAAGCAAGCTGTTATAACCACTTGCCAAAGACCAGCTCCCAATTTAAACAAGCAAGACACAGCGATAACGCCAACCCACCAGACTTCCCATAGCGCCTGATATCCATCACTAGGTGTCCAGTTTCTTGAGCATTAGCCATGGTGTCTTCCCACTCTTTTTTGTCCTTATATGAAAACTTGGTGTTGTTGACGGCAATAATTTCATCATCTACCTGTAGCTGAGAAAATTCTGCTGGGCTACCTAAACAAAGCAAAATAAACAACCAAGTTGGAAACAAACAGGTTCCATAGTCATTACCTATTTAAATTAAGGGAAAAATGATTTCTTCATCTTGACTAACCATTTCTCATCATTTTTCAGGCAGAAGGGAGTCACAGAATTTCTTAGTTATCAAACCTTGCAGTACCAACAATACACAAAGCACCAGAGGCATTTTTTATTCCATAATACATATCATCATTAACATTTAAAGAACAAGTAAGTTCATCTGTTCAAAAAAATTTTTTTCACTAACCTCATAAAGAAAAATTTTAATTATTTTTAAATTTAAAAGTGTGAAGTAAATTGCATTTTAGCACAGCTTCCAAATTTAAATGCACTCTGGAATAGGGATGGAAACAGGGACACTTTAAACTGCTTAAAAGGACTACTTACTGTTACCTCATTACAGAAGTCTTGACATTTCAAAGATGTAGCCAGTTAGCATGCAATTCCAAGTAGCTAAAATATGTAAATGAGGAACTCCTCTCAACTACCACAGCTTTCTTTTTAATAATAGGTCTTGTGGTAATACTTTGCTAAGAGTTCTGGGCTTACCTTGGTAGAGCCCTGGGTGGGGGTGGGGCCATCCTTCTGTACAAGCCCCAAAGCACCCTGAGGACTCTGCAGGCAATGGCTGTATCAGCATGCTCAGAAAATGCCACTATATTATACAGCACAGATAGACCTACCACAAACACAGCTGGCCAGGGGTTTCTCTACTAGCATTTTCAAATGTTAATCCTACAAGTTTGACAAATGCATTCTGTAAAAGTCACAAAATTAAGACCCTTCAAAACCAAAATTCATTAGGCAAGGAGAACAAACATGCAGTTTGTAAGCCCGACTATTAGTCTCAGGAAAGAGGATGCCTCTCCTCGCTTTACGGCTGCATTTTCCATGTGTGTTCTCCTATATCAAATAAACTAATTTCTGGAGGATAGTGGGGTTGAAGAGCATAGGATAACAAAGTCCGGCAGAGCGAAATCTATTACCTGCTTCAACTGAGGCTACGAAGATCCCGGAAATATCCCATTTTACTGTAAACCCAAAGTCAAGACCGTTCCCAGGCGTCTGGTTTATGCTGATTCTCATATCGCTGAACTGATCCTGAAAACAAACATGAAACGTGGGATCAGGTGTCCCTGGCACCCTCCAGGAGGAAAGTCTATCCATGAAAGAAGGGAGGCAGCAGGCAAGGCGCACGGAGTATTTCAGGACCTACCTGAAGCTTCATTCTGTTTTCCCCGAGTTTGGTAAAACATTCATGTATATGAATATTACCAAATGCATTC
>CM052548.1:19510752-19567291 GCA_028533065.1 Trachops cirrhosus
ATATGATGATCTGGAGTAGCAATACAATTTATTTTTATGAGATCTGGTGAATTAAGATCCTCATATATCACCACACATGGGAATTAATGAAAAACAGGGTCAATCTTACTAAATAACAAGACAGAAAGCTATTCTCCTTAAACATTTCTGATTAGATAAATGTGTTTACTTAAGGAAAGCCTACTTAAGTGGATACAATTAAACACTAAAAGTAGATTCAGGCTCTCAAGTCATAAATAACAGAGGAAATAAATAATCATTGATTTCTGTACACATGGCACTTACGCATCTTTTCTCCAGGGTCTAAAGTAGAACTTGAACTCACAGTGCTGCTCCAGCACTGGAGCTACTCCTGCAGCAAATGGGCATCTCCACTTTCCCCACTCCCCCATTCCAAAGAGACAGGGGCGTTTCCAGCTCTACCACTTCACTTAACCCAGTCCAAGCTCATCTCTTACCTACCGAAGCATTCCTGCTTTCAGGAAACAGTCTTTCAAATCACCCATTATCTCACTTTCTCTTTGCCTTTTTCCTCCATCTCTCTGGACGCTCCTCAGTTTCATTAGTCTGTTCCTCCCCTTTCCATTTTCATTTTGTTGTTGTTCCTTCATTGGTCTCTCATCCTTTTGACCACTAGCTTTCCTGAGTGACCTCCTTCACTTCTATGTCTTCAACGGCTGCCTAAGCCCAACATATGCAAAGCTAAATGCATTACCTTCCTGCCCAGCCCTGCTCATCCACCTCTTGTTGTCATATGCTGGTTAATTATATCACTACCCAACCAGATGCCTAAGTTAGAAACACCGGCCTCTTTCTGGGGCTCTTCCACCTTTCTCCTCCTCCTGCTCCCCACCCCTACTTGCTACCATACACATGCATTTAATAAAGTGTTGTCAGCTCCACAGTCCATAAATCCATCTGGAACCACCCCACCCTTCCATCCTCCTTCAGGTGACCATTTCACTTTGGCCACCTAAGCTACTGTGGTCACCTCCCAAATGGCTCTCAGGCCTCCAACCTTCTTCTCCACCATCTTCCACATGGTTGTGAGAACTTTAGTATCACAGCATAACAATTATGATACCACACCCTGGTGTAAAATTGCTAGTAGCCCTTCACCACCTACTGGGTAGATTTCAAACTCTGCATTTCAGAAATAATTCCGTTGTGATAAGGTTCAATAAATATATACCTTCCTCAAAACAATCTTTAGAATGATTTTACCTTTATGAATCAGAAGATATTTCAGTCCCTATTAGCTCCCTGTTGGTTCCAAAATTCTGAAGACATGGCAAAGTTAAAATGAGTCAACATTTGGTGTTTATCCTTAAGGGAGTTCTCAAGTTTGAGCATGTCATATTTCAAAAAAAAAAATTAAGGTCAGAGAAATTACAACTGTGACCTGATCATTTAACTGGCCTGGAGCATATTACGTAACTGTTAAAACTCAAGTATTTCACCACTAATAATGGGGCTAATACCACCTACTTTGTAAGGTTATTGAGAGGAATAAATGAAACGTTTAAAAGGTGCCAAGGCACATAGTTGATGTCTTGTAATCACCTTCTTTTTACCCATGGAAACAATGCTACCCATTATATATATATTCTGGTTGAGCAGTTTCCAGATCAACTCAAGAAAATCCTATTTAACGCTCCCATACATGGCTCGAAAGCCAACAGAACTTAGTCGGCATTCAGCAAATACAGATCCAGGCACTGTGCTAACAGCCAGCAAGACAGGCTTGTTAACTGCCTTCACATAAAGTCAGATCCAGTGAAGGTGACACGCAAATAAAATGCATGGTATGAGGTTGGGTTAGGAAAAGCCCTGGGCATTATTAAAAGGGGCATTTACCGTAGGCTCAGGGGTCAGAAACAGACATGTAAATAGCTTCCTTCTTTCCATACTTATCACTCTATATCTGGGTACTGTCTTTAAAAATCTGGGGCAGATATTCCAAAATGGGGGTTGGGATGGGATTTGAGGATAGAAAACTCTGACTGAACAAAATAAAATGAACACCTGTGGGTAACACCAATTTGGGGAAAAAATCATGAAAGCCACCTCTGCGGGCAGTTAGAAGAGGATGAAGGACTATCTCCCCTTGCTCAGGTTCACCCCCAGAATTGTCTTAGTAGCCTGGATTGGCAAGGGACCCAGGCAAAGAATCAAAAGAAAAAGGGAGAAAAGGGAATAGAAAAGGATAGAACCCACAGAGCTCGGCAATGGAGATGGCAGAGGAATTCCCGCAGGCAGAAAATGAGGTCATATTAATTTCTCCCCTTCATTACGCCGTTCCTTTTTTATGGCATAAACCATCTTATTACCACAATTCTGTGAGAGGCTCCTAACCAGTCTCTGCCCGCAGCCCTCATTTCCTTAAAGTAGTTCTATGTAACATCACAGCGCCTCCATTCCTAAAACACCCATCCACCTTAAAATTCCCACATTAAAGATCCTATAAGGAACTAAATTACCTACTGACTCAAGGTTGTACTTCAGCCTAGAAATCAAGGCTTTAAATGCACATCAAGTCAGTAAATAACTAAGTGCCAACCATGTGCAAGGCCGGGGCGGCACACACGGTACCAGTGAGCGAGACACAATGAACACTGTCGAACAAGGGTGAAGTCAGCAAATGAAACTTCTGAGGGTGAAAAATTCAGTTCCAAGGAGGAGAAGGAGATATTTTGACTCACAAAGAAAGTGGCCCTTCTGGGCTTTGAAAGAACAGGGGGCCTTCTTCAACAGACAGAGGTGGGTGAAATAAACATTTTCTAATGGGGCGAAAATGAAAACAAGTATTTATGATGTGTTCAAGAAAAAGCAAGCAGTCTCATGTGGCTAGATCATCTACTTTCTCTCCCTTTCCCAACACACAGGGCGGTTTAGGTAGCTTGAATCAGACTGCCTGGGTTCAAATCCCAACCCTACCACCCAATAACTTGTCCTGCCTTGGACAAGTAGCATGGCCATGCCATGCCTCAACTGCCACAGCTATGAAACAGTGATGCCAGGGTCCCTGTGGGCTGAGATGAGGCCCCGAGATGCCCGGGGTTGGCACATGGCAATCACTCAACAAGCACCTGTTAACAGCACTACGATGGGTCATTACGGCCAATGATGAGGGACCTCAGTGCTCTCCAGAGTGCCTAGCACTTCATCAAAGAGACCCCTGGAGGCTTTGCAGCAGCCCAGGCACCAGGGCCCACCCTGGCACCACACAGGGCACCCAGATGCCAGCCTTTGCAGATGCAACAACACATGTGCCTACTTACAAAGCATCTGCACTGATGGGGAGAGGGCCTGAATTCCCCCTGGAGCAGGAAGACTCTGAAGAAAGAAGTAAAAGGACATAACTAGCAAAAGTGTAAGTGAAGAACAAGAAGGCCTGGAGAACACTTATAAAACTACCAAGGCACCCAGTTCGACCACGCTCTATTTATTTTGCCATCCTCTAAACTCCTTGAGTTAGAGTTTGGACAAGAGTTTGGAGTGCCAACTATGCCCTTGACACATTAGTCATCAACTGTTTTGTGCCTTCTCAGCCCTTTTCCCAAGCCAGTGAAGTCCTCCTTGGGGACAAGAGCAGGGGGATGCCGCATACACCCCTTTTGTCAGAGTGCAGAGGTGATCACCAAGCACCTCAGGGATAGGCGAGGCACCATATGACACACACCTGTGTTCAAGAATTCCAGTGGTTCCACCTGTTAAATAAAGTCTAGTTTTGCTTAGTAGAGTATCATTTCAGGTTTGGTGACAGAGGAGCCTAAAACCATTAAGGGTGAAACCCGAAACCATGCATGGTAATTCGGGTTCCTGCGACCTGCAATAACCTGGCACACACACCCACACACCACACTTAGCCTCTTTTTCTTAATCCAGGGATGCAGCTAGAGAGCTGTCACCCCGAGGGAGCTCCCTGCACCTGGCGCCGGCGCATAGTCGGGCTGCTCTGCTGGCTTTGCTGTTTGAAAGGGGAAGGCCCACATGCGAGCCCACAAAACAAAAGACACCTTGCTGCTGTTTCTGTTATTCATCCACTGGTGCTTTAGGATCCCCAAGTGTAACGGCTGTTTTCATCCACTGAAACGGATAATGCCAACTGTATATCTCCGGTTCTTTAAAATGAAGTTGAACACCCGAAACTAATACAATATAACACTACATGTAAACTGCAATTGAAAAATAAAATTAAAAAAATGAAATAAAAAATAAAATTAAGAAAGTAATTTACAAATAACTATTTTAGCAAACTGCAAAGATTTATTTTTATGTTTGTAAGTATGTATGGGAAAAAACTGAAAGAACTATTCTTAAATGTTAACAAAGATTATCCATTAATGATGAAATCATCAGTAATATTTTTGTGTACTTTCCTACAGTTCCAAATTTTCTCAAGTACATAGTAGTTTATAATCAGAAAAAAAGCCTTAAAGTTGTAAAGTTTTATAGTACCAATAAAAATCTAATAATACCAATGAAATGTGTTATTTGAAATTATTTCACATAAAGTTACTTCATTATATAACTTAGGTCAAGTTCCATACTTCACTGTTTCTTGGAAAACAAATCGGAAGGAAGCAGAGAAAGCAAGACTGAGCTAAAGAACCACAGAGCACTTCCATGCTAACGGACTCCTATATCATATTGTCTACATGGGTTTTTTTCTAAAAGAGAAAAGCTTGATCTAGATTCTAGATAATCAACAGCTCTTTAGCCTACATGTAGAACACACTAAAAGAACATTCATTACCTATTAATTCTGTTAAGTCATCTTTGGGGATTTTAAGTTGGAAAAACTACAAACACTTCCTTCCAGTCATTCTTCACCTGATGGTATATTTTGTTTAGACTCCAAATGTTAAGGAACACGACTGTCATACTGTAACTAACCCTCAATATCCCCCTTAAGAGACAAGGAGTGGTACAAAACTCTAGACTTTCTGAAGTACAAATCAGTGCTGAAAGTCACTAAAAGGTTAATATGACAGAGAGATGAATGTCACGTCCCTAGAGGCCTGCACTTCCTGTGTGTACCAATTTCTCTTCGTGGTCAGTCCACTTCCCTCAGAAGGGGCCTTTATTACCCCTTACCCATTAGATCTGCGTCTAACGCCTCCCGGGCGATGCCTGCACCTGAGTCCGGGACTGCTGTGCGCTGGCAGTGTGAAGGCTATGGCTGCGGAAACGGGCAGAAGGAGGAAAACCCAGCTAAGCCCCAAGGACACTGGCCAACGGTCTCAACACACCCATCTCCCAGGGTCCTCTGGATCCACAAACTCAATGTCGAAAGAGACGTACTTCCTCCAAGATCCATTCAAGATGAAATGCAATCCTCAGAGTCCACATAATCAGCCCATGTCACCGACTATACCACATACAAACATGGGTTAGAAATATGGGTTCCAGTTTAAATACTTATGTTTCTGAGAATAGGTGGCTAGACACCTTTCCATACTCACCTTTGATCTGGAGACCTCTGTCTGCGGTGAGCTTGTCCCTTCTCCAAGCTCAGACATTAAATCGGGGCCAGATGTTGAAGACAAGGTGGCATTAGAAGTGTCGGCCTGGTCCTGGGAAAGAGATGAGAAGGGGGGTGCGGGAGAGGGCAACCTCATCACACCCTGTCCTGACGTCGAGGTCTCTCTTTCACTGAAGGAGCTGAAAGCAAGCTGGCTCGGGTCAGACTTCTGCACAGAGGTGCTGACCGAACTGTACTGAGTTCTCTTAACGCCGTCTGCGTCTCCATTATACTTCCAAACGTCATCCATCTAAATAGGAAACACCATTTTAAACTTGGTACTGTTACATTTCTGCTTTAAAATGTACGCATTAATATTTTAAAACTATAGAAGTAGCATATACATCCCACAGGAAAGCTTGGAGTACATCCTTTCACACCAACAGATGTGCACACACATGGGAAGGGAGCAGTTGTTTTCACAAAAGTGCTCATGTTATAAACAGACTCTGAAGCTTGCATTGCTCATTTACGTTAGTCCAGGTCAACAGACACGACTCTGCTCTTTTTCACTGTTGAATACTCTATAGTATGGACATCTACAATTTACTCATGTGATATGCACTGAATGTTGTCTCAAGTTTTCTGTGACTTCCAAAAATATTGCAACAAATACCCATATATCTTTATAATCAGGATGTTTATTTTTTTTATAGCATAGATTTCCCAAAGTAGACTTGCTGGAACAAAAAGGAGATGTATACACACATCTTTTTAAAATTATAGCAATACACTCCCAAAGTAATATACAGGGTCCAGCACAAATAATGCCCCTTTTTTATTACAAAATCGTAAGCATGTAATTCTGTAACAATATCACACTCAAGCACACCATATGACATTTTAGGTGACATGTTCAAATTGCCGTCCATCTCATGCGAGGCATTCACGTACCTTTCCAACCACACTCAAGCAGGTGTTACTTCTGCCTGACCCTGTACAAGAATGTCTGTTTCTCTGCATCCTTGTTGACTCCAGACATTTTGAATCTACTGGGTGAAAGGTTGTACACCTCGTTCTTGTTCTAATGAGGCTGAACATGACCTGGGTGCTTTATGTTATCAACCATTGAAATTCCCTCTCCCCTGAACTGGCTATTCATTGCCATGCCCATTTTTCTACTATTTATCTTTTCCTTAACAATGTGTAGGACCATTTTAAATCTTTGGGCTATTGACCCTATATCTATAATACATTTTACTAATATGTTTCCAAGGCCATAAATTATCTTTTGACTATGTTCAAAGTGTCTGTCATATAAATTTAACTTTTATGTTTTCAAATATGCCTGTACTTTACTTAAGATCAGGAGTTTCCTGGCTAGTTTAGACAAGCTTCTCTCATTTTATTTTCATTAATTTTTTTCTGTATTGATAAATTCATATAGTTCAACCTAATACTTTATAAAAACTGTATTTGAGAAAATCTGATGCTAAAAAATAAATGCTCTGCCTTGGACTGTAGCTTATTCATTCTCCAAAATGTATTAGCTCTACTTTCATTGAATTTAAAGCTTAATCAGTTCTGCGGCATTGCTATATTTTAAGCATTCAATGTCCACTGAATCTATATTGGCTAAAACTAAAATCGTGTTATGTGTTATGTACAGTTTACACACCAAGTGTACATAACTCAGACTTCTACACAAGTACACCGACAGTCTGCTCTGGAGAAGAGAGTCAACGAACTGAGAACACTTTTTTTACCGTGTAGGACCTTGGGAGCGATGAGATTCCCCTTGACTGAGAGCCAAAAGGTCTCGGTGTGACCACAGATGTCAACCTGGCTGTATCAGTTTTCTGGTAACTTCTGGGGAGAGAAGCTGAAATGCGAGTCGACTCCCAGTGCATGCTCGGTGAAGACAAAGGCGCTGGGCGCTGCTCCTCCTCTGTGGGGCTTCTCGGAGGACGCTGAACTTCGGCTGTTGGAGTGTCCTCTCCTTTCACCAGAGTCGTAGAGTCTTGTTTAGGAACTTCTGTAGGAAAACTTGTTCCCTTCTCTTCTACTCTCTCACTCCGGGAACTTGCTTCTGATGTTGTTAGTGCCGGGGGAAGCTTGTCTTCATTCAGTGCATCATCATCAGAATACATTCTACTCCTCGATGTAATTGTAGACGTTTGATTTCGTGATTCCCTTGGCAGAAACACACCATAACCACAAAGTTATGCATTTATCACACAAAGGTGGAGTGACGGATCTTATTTTGGGAATTAACATATAAAATGGACTAGGAATCAAAGGACTACCAACTTCACACAATAAGCAATACAATAGTAATAGAGTATGAGGAGAAATACATGTAAATTTTTTTGCCACACTAAGAAATATTATAACAGCTTCATTTTTTTTTTTTTAGAGAGGCTCTCAAATACTTCACGGGGATATTTTTTAAGTTGTAAAGATATTTTAATAAGCAAACGAAGAAATTTTAATAAGGCGTTATTCACCAAATTTACCCACGAGTTTATAATTCTTCCAAAATTGACCTATTACTAGTTGTCTGACAACCAGTTTGACCCCTCCAGGGATGTAGATTCCTTGTCAGATTGTATTTACTGTATATGATTTATAATAATGTAGTAAAAGTAGAAGACTACAAAACACACAGACTTCCATTAAGATCAAGTTTTTACATGACTTCATTCAGCATCATAGAATTTGCATGGACAATCATTACAGATTAAAAGTCACCATTCATACTTCTGGAGAAGCCGATGGAACAGTCTCATCTCCAGCACTTTGTGAGGAGTAGCCCTCAAGCTAACTGTGCTGCATTTAAGTGAGTGAAACTGTGTTTACCATTGGCTTCTAGGACACAAAGGAGCTTTGTTGCACTTCACCTGACAGCATGTTTCCTCCCTGACATTTTCCTTAAAGCGTATTTGCCATCTCCCTCACCTGTTCATGGCCCGAGGTTTCACGTAGTAACTGCTCCACAGGAAATTTTAATTTGACCTTTTATTCTGTGATGTTGCATTGCAAAAGATAAACCCTTGCAATTTATTTTTATATAGTCTACCTTTAAAATACAATTTTAATTATACCACTAAAACATGAAAAAGGACTTCACAATTTAGAATGAGAGCTGGTTTTATTTGACTATTCCATTCCTAAATTCACTTAAAAAGGAGAAAAAACCGTTTATCTTCTGCACCAAATATAGCCAACACCATCCAATTCTGCCTATGAATATTCAATGTAAAACAAAGAAATAATGCATACCTATTTAGCACGCATTTGTTTTGCTAATCCAAATCACTATTTGTCATAGCAATACTGTGCTGTTTCACTGAGAAGCAAAACGCTGAAAGTTTCACTGCACATTTGATGACAGCTCAGTATTGGTGCACACTTAAATCACCCTACACATCCACAAAATTCCTGCTTCTCACACTGGCCTCTGCAACCACGAGATCCATTCAGCCTTATTACCTGTCCTGCAGCATTTCCTCAAATGTCTTAGAGCTTCTCTCAGATTTCTCAAGCGCCTGCTTTTCAATTTCTTCCCTTTCTTCTTTTTTCTTCTGTAAATCTGAAGTGTAGCTTTTTCGACGATCTTTCCATTTTGCAAGGTCCTGACAGAAGAAAATCACATCACACAAGCATACCTGAATTTCTACACACCCTTTCTGGCAGTGAGAGTGCACCAGAGTATCCCATTACATAGCTGAAACTATTCACTCCCACTTGATGCCAAGGTGCCCTAATTTTGCTTTTTATAGCCAGCGTTTCTGTACCAAGCCTTTATCTCATGTGTCTGCCTTAAAAACCTGACCTAATAAGATAGGCCCCATTTTTGTTTTCCTACCTCGCTGCCCATTTCACAAAGAAGGCTAAATGCTTGTAATTAGGTGCCAGGTCAAAAAGATCAGGAACTGTTTCAAGTTCATTTTCATCCCACTCCCATAATCTGGCTGTTCTATGAAATGACATTTTTTTCACTAGTGAAACTGGAAAAGAAATACGATTGCAAAATGGTGACGCGTGGGTGCACACTGGGTCTGCCATTTAACAGACCCCGAGCTCAGTCTCTCCTTGAGGTCAGGGGACTGCCCACACACAGATAATCAGATGTACTCCCCTCCTGCCCCCCCGGGGAATCTCGGTGTAGAAGGAAAGACAGACCTGTAACTGAGGGTTCAATCACGAGTGAGATAAGATTGCTGAGGGGTAGCGGTCCAAAGGAGATCCCACCTCCGGCTGGGATTTGGGAAGGCTTTACTGGGGAGGCCAGACTCAAGTACACGACTTCAAAGTGGATACACTTCGAGTAAGGACAGAGCAATACGGAAGATCACACAGGAACACATGGGCACCTGTTTCCCCTATTTCTAGGAATGTAAGTCTCACCTAGCAGGGTGAGCCCAGGACAATCAACCTCATTCAGCTTTAAATTAGCCCTCACAGTCTAAGCTGGTGCTAACACCCAGGGGTTTAAGGCATTTTGAATGGTACAACTTTTTTCTCTGTCTACAAAACAGAGAAATCCCATACTAAGAACTGCTAGTGTCATTCCAGCCCAAGGAGAGGCCAGTCCAAGTTCTCAGACTAAAGGGAATCTCACCCCCAGGTCCTGTGAAGCTAAATTTGATTTATACCCTTTGGGGCTGACCAAGCCATTCTGCTTTAAAAAACAGTTTGAAACTAATACGTGCAATTTTCAGAAAGAACAAAAGCAGTGTGCATTTTGTCTTATAGGATAACAAGAATAAATTTTTATCTGACTCAGCCTAATGGATAACTCCTCAATACTTAATTATTTTCACACTCAAACTGTTACCAAGTATTTTGGCAAAGTGACATTGAATTACTGTTTCCTGACAATTAAATTGAGTTCCCAACTGAGACAGCCACTTGAATTTTGAAATGTAGCCACAACAAGGCTTTCTTCTTCATTACTTAGACTTTAACTCCTTTGAAAATTAAGATTTACTCTCACTGGCCCTTTTGTTCATGCTACCACTCAATGCTATTACCATAAAGATGTCCTCAAACTTCTTCGGGTTTGCTCTGTATAGTTTATTGTATTTCTTTACACTCCTTTGGTTTATAACAATTCCCCCTTTCAAAATAGGTCAAGCTTTTTCTCTGCAGGGACAGAGCTACAGATTAAGTCAATATTCATAGAGCAATCTTGATATATGACAGCTCTGTGAAAACACCTAATTTTGATTCATTTTATATAATTACTCTTTCAACCAAAATATTATCCTGACTTATAGTTCATACTTTTTATAAACCTCCTCTATTAACTCTAAGGACCCGTTCCTCCCTCCTCGCCGATGCCAAGAAAGACTCAGGGCAGGAGCCCCTGATCCTCTCTTCTCCCAGACCCTGAGCAAAGTTCTTCCTTCTATAAGCAGCAGCAACAGTCCTACCCCAAACTCAACCAACAAAGCCAGTCAACAAGCTAGCAAACCTGCAAGGAAGCAGTTTCTCATACTCAAGAACTCGAGAATATTAGAAGATCAACATCTTATTGTATTTTTCACAATGGATTTTTAAATACAAAACAGTAATCAACCAAAAAGGTTTGAAACCTTTTTTAAAGGAAGTTGATCACATTTTCTTCAAAACTGAGTTCTTTAATAGCAAGGGAAATTCTCTCTTGAGTATACCAACTTTCTTTTCAGGGAAGCAAAGAGAAGTCCAACAAATACACTCTCCCCATCTTTCCATCTCCCAACTTAAAGCATACTCACATCCTGCCATTTCTGATCTTGCTCTTTCAGTTGTGATTTTATTTTCTGCATCTCCTCGTAACGCAGCTGACGCCAGTTCTGAACATCCTCTGCGCTGACATCACTCATGGACTTACTCCTGTAACGAAAACGCCCTTGGTGAGCAAGGTTCACATGACCGGATTTAAGGTCAAAACTGGAAGGTTGGGCTTATACTTGGAAATTCCATCTAAATTTCTGCCGTACTACCTAGACGCTTTAGTGATAATATCACAGAAATAGCACTACAGAGATAAATGGTGTTTTTCCAAAACGCAGAAACAAGAGCCTCGCACCAATTCAAGTGTGAATTCTTTCACAAAATGGCTAAAGGAAAGCTGCCGACGTCTCAGAGAACAAGACAATGTTCCTATCTGCAGTGCTCTATGCATCCAGAGTTATTTCAGAAAAAATGATAATTATTACTCCCTAGAATCATTTGTCTTTATTTTTCTATCTCTCCCCAAGACAATCTTGTAAGGTTTGGCTGCCTTTTCTGGGCACTTATTAAATAATTTAACGATTACCTGATATTTTCTCCTCAAGTTCAATACCAAGAGTAAATGTGCTGCTTTTTCTCAAGGATTTTAGAAGATCTGCCCCCTGCTGCACTGGACTTGTTCACAGAGCACCACACCACAGGCGGCTTCTAATACCCAATTGTAATAGAACCTTTAGAGTTCTCCTTTTTAGTGAGGCAGCTTCCGTGTCTTACATGCGTGACCCCTGCCATGAGGGTGGACTGAGGGTCAGGTCTCTGGGACTCAGTCTACAGAAGAACCCGATGAGCAGGGTGGAGTGCTGGACACGACGCCCACGTGTGCTATGTGCGTGCACCTAGGAAGAGGCAGGGCGAGCTGCCCCAGAGACTGTGAGACTGAGGGGGAAAAAGAGAGGAGTCGGATATGAATACTAAAGAGCAGGCAGGAATGAGTGGAGAGAGAGAGACAGAGCTTTTAAAGGTGGGATGCCAAAATGCTCTTTTCTACAAATCTTTCATAATGTACTTCTGATTTTATTTCATTGTAAGTAACTCTATACTTCCTTCTTGGGCCCCTAAACTTTGCCTTCCCCAAGATTTTGCCATCACTACATTTCTTTTTTTTTTTAAGATTTTATTTGTTTATTTTTAAAGAGAGGGGAAGTGAAGGAGGAGAAACATCAATGTCTGGTTGCCTCTCGAGCGACCCCTACTGGGGATCTGGCCCTCAACCCAGGCACGTGCCTTGACTGGGAATCGAACCCACGACCCTTTGGTTTGCAGTCTGGTGCTCAATCTACTGAGCTACACCAGTCAGTGTACCACCACTACATTTCTTTTATAACATGTTTGCTCTTGGCTAGCTCACAAATTCACTATGACCTCTATGCAAATGACTCCCCAAATCTATGGACTAGGGCAAGTCCCCTCCTTTAACTCAATTACAATTGCTCATTAGATTAACATCTCTGCATGGTTATCCCTAAGCACCTAAACTGTAAAAGGACCAATTGAAAGAATATCAAATAGGATTTTATAAACAGTAACTCACAAAACATATGGCTATTGTTGATATAGCCAAACTCAGTCCTGTCCCCAAACTTGCTTTTCCTCCTATAGCTGTGAGTAGTGTAACCTGCCCTCCAACAATCCACATTTGAAACCAAAGAACCATTTTTCACCTTTGCCTCTCCCTCCTTCCTACTTTCAATTAGTTATCAAGTCCTCTTACTCAGTGTCTTTTTTTTTCCATTTCTACTGCCAACACCCTAGATAAGAGCACAGTCAACTCTTACTTAGACCTTTTAAAAAGCTTCCCCTCTTATCACCCAGCCTCCAGATGCAGTGCAGCTCTTTCCTGAACTGTTCCCTCCTCTCAGAAGCCCTTCATCAGTAAATGTGCCTTCTTAAATGCCCCTCTGTGTCAGGAATCCTGCTAGACTAACCTCTGGATGGCTATATGCAACTTCCACTTGAATTTTCTATCAGGCAACTCAAAGGTAATTTGCCACAGACCAAAAACATGATTGTCCATCCTACATCCTGCTCATCTCCCATCTTCCTCATCTCAATAAAAGTCAACTCCAGCATTGCAGGCCACAGGCCAGAAATCTTGGAGCCATCCCAGACTCCTCTCTTCCTCTCATACATACATGGTCACTGATCCCAACAGCAAATCCTGTCACTGTGCCTTCTAAATACATCTAGGATACAACCACTTCTCACCACCTGCACCATCACCACCCTGGTCCAAGCCCTCCTAGCTCTTGTATGTATTACTATTATTACTACAATAATTAGTCTTCTACCTCTTCCTAACCAATAGTGTATTCTTTCAAAATTGCAATCAAATCATGGTATGCGTCTACTCAACACCCACCAGTTCCTTTCCATCTCACTCAAGTTAAACACAGGCCCTACCAAGACCTGTAAGGTCCACCCATGACCTGGTCCCTGCCTACTTCTCTGCACTCATCTCCTGAAATGCTCTCCCCCACTTGCTCAGCTACAGCCCACTGCCTTCCTTGTTCATACTCAAATATGAGCTCTTTACCCAAACATCCACAGGGCTTAACCTCTCACTCCCAGTCACCTGCTTAAATGTTACCTCAGCACTTCCTTCCCCGATCATGCTACAAAAAATAGCAAATGTCCGTCACCCCTGGCTCACCATTTTCCCTACTCTCCTTCTCCACAGCATATGTTGCCATCTGAAATGTATGTTTATGTAGACATGACCTGACTTGCCCTATAAAATTACAAAGCAGGAGTTCTGTCTGGGTTGTTTGCTGCTACAGTCTGTGCCTCAAAGAGTACATAGCCCCTGGTAGGTGCTCTTAAACGTATTAATGATCCAGATGATATTCTACCATTTTGACATAGTCTTCCCAGCTGCTCCATGCGGAAAGTGGTCTCCCCCTTCTCCCAGCTCCTCTGGGGCTGGAGCTCTACCTTCCTTGTGGTACTTAAAGCTCAGCGCAGGTGCATACGGTGTGTGCACGAGTGTGCACACTGACTTAGCTCCCTCACCGGTTCACATGTTGCTTGGAGGATGTACTCGTTTAACACCCGTGGGAAGGATGAAGAATGTTTTATCACATTTAATCAAGCAAAATAAACTTGAAACGTCTCTTATTTTTTGTGAGACTTTATGACTCCTTCCCAAAGTTTCACAAAGAAAGCTTTATAGGATTTATTAAGGACTACTAAAAAAGTACATATAGGAAATATATGAATTTAGATATGAAATTATATATTGATCTATTAATGTAATATTACTTAACTGGGTATGACTATGTAAAACTGATTTATGTGAATTTGAGGATATAAATTCACTTAACTTTTAATTGCAAAAAATAAGGTTATTTCAGCTAATACTGTAACAGACTCACTAGAAAGAGGCAAGGAAAAATTTCAAGAGCAGGGCCCGAGGGGAATCTGAATAGTTAAAACATGCAGTTACATACATTCCAGAATGAAAATGCAATGTAAATACTATAATAATCTTTGGGGAGGGGAAGGCTGGATGGTCTCCACTGGCCCAGACGTGTCCATCAGTGCTCTTTAAGCACTCCTCCTCCTGCACCACAAAACCTTAACTTTTGTCTTTTCAGAACACACACTCATCGCGGGCAGAGGTGGCATGGTCCTCGGAGAGCTCACATCGCGGAGGCTGGTACACAGGCGGTGCCCAGTGTGAATAAAGCGAGGCAGCGCCCAGCGGAGCAGACAAGTCCCAGCATAAGGCAGCAACGTGAGCTCTGGGTTCCCGGCACTGCATGAAGTTACTGACACAAGCCGAGCACTTCCCATCGAGGCTGAGCCAGACCCTGCGAGGAGGCAGGAGGCGAGAGCTCCAGGCCTGGCCGCAGTGCCAGTTTTCATCCCTCACCTAACATCACTTCACTTCTCTGAGCCTCAGCTCCTCCTCTGCTGAGCAAGGAAGGGATTGTCAGGAGACACGGGCCAGGTTATGACTACTGCATTTCAATAATCACCTGGTGCTATGAACCAACTAGTCTTACTAAGGCAAATATAACTGTGTGAGATCTTCTGAAAACTAACTCCCAAAGCAGTTTCAAATGAGAGAGGTCACCCCAGGCCACACTGATAAAATCTAGAACTTTTGGAGTACAGGAGTGTTTCAGCCAGATGGTGAAGAATTCTTTCTTTCCTTATCAGAGTTAACATCATAATAAACTTCTGAGGGCTCACCGTGTGCCAAGCAGCCTACTGGATTATCTCATTACACAAACCCTCAGTCCGGTTCTGCCACTCACAGCGGGCTGTCCTTGGGAAAGCTGCAGCGTCTGTTTCTCTTTCTCTGTGTTTCTAAACACACCCAAATAAGACGGGCACCAGAGACAGTCCCTGGAAAACTATACAAGACTACACAGCTCTAATACGTCTTGTAGAATGAATTACTATTCACTAGCCAATCACAATTCTTACAATTCATTTACTTGTCACCTTTGTATTTGGAAATGCTTCAATTTAGAATTACATTTGGATTTTTTTTAAAAAGTCTAACGTTGCATTTTCAGCTGAATAGAAAATTTTAAATAGCACTTAGAGTAAAGAAAGAAAGAAGGGGAAAGAAGGTATAGACTATAAAACAGTATTACTAAAATCTTACACTCTTCCCAATGATGCTGATCAACTGCTACTCTCCTGGAACTTCTGGACTGGTTTTATGATGCTCAGTTTTACAACATTTATTGATAACTATCTAAGGAGTAAAGGATTAAAAAGGACCAAGGCGTAGCAAAATTTCTTTAATATAAAAACCACTGGTAACCTTATGGGGCAAATAGAAAGTCCATGACACTAAGTTAGGGGCCCTAACCTTCACAGGAAGATACAAATATATTTATTAATGCACCTTCAGATACAGGATGGGGCAAAAATAGGTTTACAGTTATAAGTATGCAAAACACAGCTTATCCTTGTATTATTACTTATTAATTATTGTATTATTTTCCATATGAACAACCGTAAATTTACTTTTGACCCACCCTGTGTACCTCCATTAGGTGTTGTAGGAATTCTCTAAAGAGTAATCAATACTAAAACCTGGGTTCGAGGCTTTAGAACTACCACAAACAAGAATGATAAACAATGTAAAAGAGACTTTTCATTTACAGGTTTATAGCCTAAGTCAGGGTTTCTAGGTAAGCTAGCAGTTCTGCTGGCATTTTGGGGCCAGAAAATTATGTGTGGTTGGGGGCTATCCTGCATACTGAATGACAGTTAGCAGCCTCCCTGGCTATAAAGGCACGAGATGCCAGTGGCAACACCTGTCATCTCAACAGCCTACCCAGTGTGACAATAAAAAACGTCTGCAGACATTGTCAAATGTCTCCTGAGGGCAAAATTCCCAGAAAGTAACTCACATCAACTTTATTTTCCTTTTCTTTTTGTTCTCTTATGTGTCCTTATAGTTCCGAAGACAGTTTTAGCCAAAACCCACAGGTGAGATGCCTTTGATTACAACTTCACCTTGAATCAATATTCATTTCCTGTTGATACTTGGCAGCAGATTCAATGGCTTAATCATATTGCAAAATTATATCTGTATGCCCTTACAAATTTCTGTCATTAGAGCTCCCGCCAAGAAGCATCACGACCAAATTTTCCAATGTCATGAAACCATACAGACATAAGTTCATGCAACACGAAAGCACACATGTGAGGAAAGGCTGCCACATACAAAGCGTCTTATCAAAAATAAACAAAGTGACAGGGGTTAAATGCCAAATAAAAAGCAAGCCAGAAATTAATAATCCAAGACTTCAAAAGATAATGCCCATTTCTCTTTAGCCAGGTCCTTACCAACAAGAAAGTATTCATTATTGTTCAACCACAGCATGTTGAACAAAAATGATTTTCTAGGTAAGTATCCCAAGCTTGATGAGATACATTATGTCCACAGAAATGTCACCCAGAAATATCAGTTTTTTACATTTATAAACACTTACAAAGACCTTTATAAACATGAAACAAGTTCCAGGTTAGAAGTCTATTTTCAATTCAAATTTTTTGCTTTCAATGCAAATCAATTTAAGAAAAATATTGGTAACTGACAGACTATAGAAAAAATACCATATAATAGATTTTGATTCCCGTGGTCTAAAACGCATTTGAGTTTTGTGAAGACATATTTCTGTTTGTGCTTCTTTCCATTATTTGACAAGGCAAGCACTATTCATCAGTCTCCATTTACAGACAATCTTTCTTTATTTGTTGTTACCTTGGCACCAAATCGCTTTTAAAACAAGTACTGTACTATGCAAACAACAATCTTGAAATAGTCTACAAGAGGCATTTGCTGCCGCTAGCGACAGCCCAGAAAAATCCTTAGCCTTCTGAGCCCTGGCGTTTGGTTTCTAGCTCTTCTTAACCTGGTTACATAATGGATCCCTAAAGAGGAACGTGTACCGCCATTGAAATAGCTGGACACGTGTACATCCCTATCAAGTGACTTACACTCAGGGTACGTGCATCCCCTTTATGAAAAACAACCTGTTTACATTCTAACGTCTTATTTACCAATGAAAATTCTTCTGCGCGTTATCATTCAAAATGCTTGAAGCGGCAAAGAGATTTTTTCATCAAGTTAAAAACAGCATTCCCATGATGAGTCAAGGTTAGCAGATGCTTCAGCCCCGTGCTGAAGTTGCCACGCTCGTCCCCACTGATGGGGACCCCTGGAGCACGTGCGGAGCTGGAGAGGAATAACGCGCCCTGGCGCGGGGCATTCACAGCATGCCGGGAGCCCAGTGACTGAGAGGCACTTGCAGTTGCTTGCCTGTGGTTCAGTTACACTTTTGAATGGTTACAGTGCTTTAAATAGCAATTTTAGGAACTTCCAGAATCTCTACACTATCAAATTATCCAAAGCTATCAAAATTAGAGAATCT
Source organism: Trachops cirrhosus (assembly GCA_028533065.1). NCBI lineage: Eukaryota > Metazoa > Chordata > Mammalia > Chiroptera > Phyllostomidae > Trachops > Trachops cirrhosus. Next base: position 19,528,900 of record CM052548.1, read on the forward strand.
TAGAGATAAAATAAATCCCAGTAGAGAAAGACACTTTGCTACTAAGTCTTAGGCCTTAAAATTGAAACACTTGATTAAAAATCAAGATTAAAATATTAACACACTTAAGTTTACTTCTTGCTCAAAAATATTAACAGATTCACAGTGTTACAAAAACTTTGATAGGAAATATTTATATGGAGCCACCTGGTTATTTTTCACTAAGAATAAATTATTCTACACAGTTAGTATGTCGTAAAAGTAAAAGTGGTATTTACTTTTAACACTGTCATTCTGGAAGTGGAAAATATTTCCAGAAAGTTATTTGTATAATAATTAATATCCACCTGGTAGCTAACAATTTTTAAGTATAAAGTAGACAATAATTAAGAATTAGTTATAAATATGGTCCCTGCAATAATATTGGAAATTACCAGGGTTTTAATTTTGGTAATTTTGGCAGGCCAATTTGACTCTATAACACAGCAATCTTGAAAATGTTTGAACTCCTACTAAAGGAAGACGAATGGCACTCACCATCGAAACTGAGAAAGTGCCCCATGAGGTAGGAGTGTGTAGATAATGCCAGCTGTGTGTGCTCCAACCTCAGAGTTAACGCTAATATCCTCTTTCCATCATAGGTTTTTTCTAAAGTACAGTGGTATGGTTTTCAACATCCAGAAATAAAAAATTAGGCCTATATAGTATTCAAATACCAAAATAAATATACCTAACCCTAGGTGTGAGTGCCTTTGTTACTTTTAATCCGTTTCTTAAAAGAAAAAGAAAGAAAACAGGACCCAAACGTTGAAGTTCTGATCAAACAATTCCATTGGTGTGCTACAGCAGTGCATGCAGTGGGCACTCGGACACGTTGCCTAAATTAGGTTGCTAAATTAAGAAAAATGTCCCGCTTTAAAATGTCATGCATAGCCCAGAGCACCCCCGTTTAGTGGCATGCCAGGAGACACGTGCAGTGACATATTACACAAAGGACAGACGATACGCAGAGATTTCTTTTTCACTGCAAACCACAAAACTTACCCATTTGCACCATAAATCTTTTGAAAGAGTCTAAGAAATCAAAAAACCAAAAGTTAAAACCCATTTTTCCCAGTGTGTTACTTTTTTAAATAGTCAACATTTTTAACTTGAGAGTCTAACAAGAGATGGACAAATCTCAAAAGGTTGCTTCTTCAGTCCCATTCTCGATCATGCCTCAAATTCTCATTGACCTTATATCTCAAGGAATTCACATTAAGCAAGATAAAGAGTTTCCTGATTTAGCTGGAACTAAAAAATCCAAAATAAAAAGCTTTTTGTGGCCAGGAACTAATAAAAAGTGAGATTTGCATCTACAAATTTTATTCAACCTAATCATATTTGTCCACCCCCAAGTTCAACCAACTGAACATTCATCAAAAGTCAAGTTGCATAACACGAGCATAAATATGTTCATTATTATAAAAATGGCTATAATTACAGACATGTAAAATTTAGCAGGCAGCAAATAACATTCATGCATTTTAATAAAGTTTGCACTGAACTTTAAACTATAAATTTACAAAGTCACACACTGATAGTCCAAGAAACCTAGGTCAAAAACAAAAACCAAAATCAAGTTAAATTAAACTTGCAATGCCACATTTTAAGGGGAATTTTTACACAAAAATCACACACTCCAAAATGAAAAGCACATAAAACCAAACTACAACCAGACTGTTTTAGAAACGCCTGGACACGAGAATAAAAATCTATAAATGGAATCAGAAAACATTTTCATGAAACACCATATTGCAGAACAGTACCACAGTCTTCCTTAAGGCCAAAGGCAAGGATTGTGTGCACACCTTCTTAAACTGGCCTCAAAGAGCTGATTCAGAGCTGTGCAAATATGGAATTTCACTTTTTCCATAACATGTGCAAAGGTTTCTCAAAGCAAAATAAATTTTTAGAGGTTGCTTCAAATGGCTCGTGACATGCAGTCAGGCAATACTCATACAATGCCACTTTCTCACACAAGAAAAGTTACACAAGACCATCCATCACAAGCAAAATCCTTGCAGAAACACACTCTGACCTCTCCACCATCAGCCGTTTCTTGTGCCTAAGCCTGCTGGCCTCCCGGATGGCCTCCCACTTCTGTAAGTCCGCCTCACTGCAGGGCCCAGGGGTGAAACTGATGGGAGGCAAAGGAGTCCCCAGCTTCCAAGACTGGATCTTACGAGTGAGCATATCGTCTTTCTTCTGCCGATACGAAGGAACTAATACTCTACAGCTATTGCTTTTTTCCTTGGATGGGCACGTCCTTTCAAGTACACAGAGAAATTTTGCTTGAATTTCCGGAGGAAGAGTCCAGGGCTCGGGGAAAGGGACTGGTTGGTACCTATCCGGGGCCCCTGACAGAGGCACCTCTTTCTTCGGTGCTGGGATTCGGCGAACAATCATGTCATCTTTTTCTAGATCTGGAAGTACAAGTTCACCTTCCCTACATTGCAGAATTATATCTCGCTCTATAGGATCATCTTGCTCAGAAAACCTTCTGAAGTCTTCGAAAGCCCGGAGAACACATGGATTGGCGTGGAAAGCCCCAGTCTTTCTGACAAAGAAATCATCATTCTCCAAGTCAGGATCAAGGAATGACATCTCAGAGTCACCTCTTCTAGACCCTGGTGCATAAGAGGCATTCTTCCTGCGTGTTATGAGCCTTGGGCCAGCAGTGGGATCGATTCTGACATTTGTTTCAGAAGATAAGATGTCATCAGAATACGTTTGGAGGGCCTGAAGCAATAAAAACTGACTGAAGCATAGAAAAGAAAAAGGAAGGGAGAATCTTATTAAGTCTGTGAAGGAGAACAGGTCGTTAGGTGGCAGACCAACTAGCCATTATTGTTTTATCGGAGGGGGCATGCGAGGGACTCTCGCGTGGAAGAAAGACTAGCGTGTAATGCCATCCCCCGTGACTTTGCTGGACACCGTTTAAAGAAACACAAGCAGAGTGTACTTCTCAGGAAAGGCGGGCACCATAAAGGCCAAGTGATGGGGCTAGAACGAGACAGACTACACACACCTCCCTGAGACACAACATAGCACTCGCTTTCAGCTCTCCCTCACTCCGTGAGCCACACTGACCTCCTTCTCATCCCAGAGAAGCAGCCATGACCTTGGAAAGGTGCGAGTTGGCCGTGAAGCACTGCATGCAGTAGGCACCGCCAGGAAGCAGAAATTTAAAACTACAATGCTCTGAAGCTACCGAAAAGACCCCGATGGTTCTTTTCTTTGCATTTTCCCACCAGACCTGCCTGTCTCAGTGTACATCTAAAAGTTATTTCCTTTTTCTACATCACCACACACAGCACAACTATAAAATTAGGTCCACTTTCCCAAAAGCCTTTTCGAAATGGGTTTCCCAAAGAACTATGTCACACATGACTCTATACTATCTTGCATATAATTCCATTAAAGAATATTTAACTTCCAAGCTTACATGCCCACACAGAAAGCAATTATGTTCTACATTATGCTTCTATACTAAGTAGTAAGTGAGTACGGTTTCGTGATTCAGCACATCAAGGTCAGAGGTTAACGGAGCAGCAGAAGCTGGCACAGGTGCTGCAAGCCAGGCCCAACGTGGGAAGGCGCGTGCAGGCAGGGACACCTGGGCTCATCCGAGGCACCGCTGGGTCTCCCAGCTGCACGGGTGTCCCGCGTGCTCCTGGCTCGGTGGGCAGCTAATTCCATCAAGAGTGAACGTCTTTGGCAGCTGCTGCCTAGCCTACGCTCTGCTTTCTGTGTCCCACTAAAGATGGCAGAGCTTCTGTCACAGCCTGAATCCTCATCCTCAGAGTCTGAATTCCTCCTACCGTGGAATGAGGCGGAGAAAAGGAGGAGAGAGGGAAGAAGGCAAAGAAGTGGAGAGAAATATAACTGAAACGTATGTCAAGCTACGACTATGTACAGAAAAGGGCTGTGATGATCCCGATCCCAAAGTTGAAATTTAAAAGGCTTTTGTTGCTCAGTTACAGCGGCTCTACTGATGTTGGAGGGAAGCTAGCCTGTCTCTCTCGTAAAAAGCACACGCAGAATGCACCCCAGCCAGGGTACCGAGTGAACACTGGACTGACAGAAACATGCATAAAGACAAACCTGAATCCCTGAAATTCTTTATACCATGGTCTATAAGTTTCCCTTTTTATTCTTTTCCAGTTCACATCTTCTGGGATCCAACATTTGGGAAGAAACTGATCGAAAGCATTCCCTGGGTTTGGCATGATGGGACTTAGCTTTCGCACATAAAGATCATCCTTTACAATGTTGGGTATGCTTGTCCTTTCTTCCTCCTCCTCCAAGTAACAAGAGGAGACTGAAGTTTCTTGTACTGTTGGCCAGTGCTCCACGTTTGTGCCCCAAGTTCTCTTCTCGTTACTGTTCAAAACATCCAACCAGTTAAGACAGCGTGTGAGCAATTTGTGACAGAATACAAAAGACATGCTTTCTGGCTCACAAAGTTTATACTACTGTGAATGAAGCAAATTAATTTCCGTTCTCATCACTACAGCTCCTAGAACAAAGCTAAGACATTATCACAGCATCTCATTTTAATTAGAGCAGAGCTTGATATGCAACAGCCAAAGACAATAATGTGTTAACAGAGACAAATTGCATACAATTTGTGGAGTATTGCTTTATGTCTTAAAATCAACAGAATAGACATTCGGATCCAGGAGATATTTTTCTAACTTTTCCAGTTTGTATACCTGGTGGCTACTGGGTCAGGAGGAGAACATACTCGTGAACAAGAGTGAGGAGAGAGTGCTTTGGAGATGAGACTCTCTGGCCTCTTTCTCACTTGGAATGTAGGGTTGGCTAAGTCATCCAAAACTACATCAGGCGACCTTCACTCATCCATGAAGTCCGGTCCACTTTCACAGCCGCGTGCCTCCTTCTGACAGGAAGCTGGATTTGAAAAGTCACACCCTGCCCAGCTAATTTGCTGAGAAATGAAAGGATTCTTTCTGTGTCCACTGAGATCAAGCAACACAGAGGGGTAAAAGGGGCGAACAACAACCAGCAGAGCGCGCAAGGAATAATCATGTCACCCAGGAAGCTGAAAGACACCGCTGAGGCCGAAGGCAGGCGTCTAAAAAAAGAACCGGCAAATCGTATGCTGACATTTTAAAATGGAAGAAATATCTTCAAGCTATGGCTAACGAAAAATATAGGAAAAAACATCTTAATTAATGAAGTTTAAAACCTTATCTATGAAATACAGTTTAGGAACCACTGCTTTGACCACACTGACACATCCCAGCAAATTCGCAAGCACAGGAAATTTTAAAACTCAATGATCAGATCACATCCCAGTACCTTGGAAATGTTCCATCTGCTTCCGCATAGACTGGGCTTGCCCAGCTTCTTCTGTTGTCCTCATTTTTGTCCGGCTTCTTCTTCCGCAGGGGCGCCGGCATATAGGTTGGCTGTCTGCTTTTGTTGGGTAGGAAGCGATTGAATGGTAAAGCGGACTTTGGTTCAATAGCTGAAATCCTTCGATAGGACATATCATCTTTATTAAAATCCTGCATTTTGAATGTAAATTCAGAATCTGTGTCACTTTCGCAACCTATAAAACAAGGCACAAGAACTGGCTTCACTCTCCAGATCATCCGTCTAACGAAAGCCCACGCAGCATGCCTGCTTTGTCTTTCCCTTGGAAACCCAGTGCTCCACTGCTAACTGCGGGGAATATTTTTAGAAATTTGTCATGAAGTTGTGATAAGATCCATTAGGAGAAACCTGCTTTGCATACTGGAGGCGTGTGTGGGGCATTCTTCCACTGTTGCACATCCTCAGGAAAAGTCCTAATTTTACAGCTGAACCTCTTTTCTCCTTAACCTTCTTTGCCCCCATAATTTTTCAAAAATTTGCTGATGGCATACATGTTAATAAAACCTAATAATACAAGTCAATAAAAGACACTTAAAATGACACATACAAGTAATTCTATTTGAATTTAAAATAAGGCATGCAGCCATCTAAAATTTCTGTGAGGTGGGAAATAAGAGAGGACATAGAAAAAGAAGCAAAACCACAAGAGATCTCAAAGAGGCTTCGTAGATCCTTCTGAGATGCCTATAAGCAAGAATCATGCATTAGATATGAGATTGGACCAAGTGACTTGTAAAGTCCCCAAGAAATGTCAAGTTCACACCTAAATGACAACACAGAAGTCAAGGTTTTTTTTCCTAAGGGTGGCCATGAAGTAATATTTTTGATACTAAGTTATTTAATCACAAATTCAAAAGAATATACTGTAATACACCTCAAGGACAGCCTGATACAAATATAATCCGTTCTCTTAAAACTAAGTAAATGAATGTGTTCTTTTAAAGATGGGAAGAAAAGAGGTACAGAACACTGCTACAGATCCGAGCTAAGTTGTCCCCCTTCCCCGCCCTGCCCTGTTTTCCTTCCTGTCTCTGTGTATTATTTGTGAAGAAGTTCGCTCCTGGGCTTGCTCTCCACCAGGGCTCTGGGAGGCTGGCGGCACAGTCCCCGAGCACCCGCGACCTGCGAGCACTCAGCACAGCACACTGCGCCTGCAGGGTTAGCCTGAACCAAAGGCCGCCTTGTCCCCTCCCTCCTCCCTGGCAGCAATCTACAGTAAATAACACTGAGAAGGCCTGCAGGAAGTGGTTCAACATCCAGCTATGTGACCCCGAGCCCTGAACAGGGTAAAGGAGAGGCATGGCGAAACGGGAGAGATTTAAGCAGCTCTGACCAGGAGGATTTATAGTCCATAATCTGGTGCTTGATTTGTTTTTACTACCTCCCAAATAAACAGTACTTTTTTTGGAAATGAGAGAAATGTCTTAATTCTTGCCAACATTTGCACATGTAAAATCTTTTATATATTTATTTATTTATATTTATTTTTTAGAGAGAGAGGATAGGAGCGGGAGAGAGAGACAGAGAGACAGACACATTGATCTGTCATTCCACTTGTTTACACATCTATTGGTTGCTTCTTATATTTGCCCTGACCAGGGATCGTGATCAAACCTGTGACCTTGGCATAGTGGGACACTGCTCTAACCCACTAGCTACCCAGTCAGGCCTGTACATGTAAAATCTTAAATACACAAAGCAATTACTCCACTCTGGAATTTTTTCCTGCTTTTATTGAGATATGACTGACATAAAACAGTGTGCATGTTTAAGGTATACGGAATGATTTGACTTACATATACTGTGAAATGATGACCACAAGTTTAGTTATCATCTATCATTCTTGTATAGATACTAAAGAAGAAAATTTTTTTCTTGTGATGAGAAATGTTAGGATCTACTTTCTAAACAACTTTCATATATACCATATAACAAGTGTTAACTATAGTCATCCTGTTGTACATGACATGAATTTTTAAAGTTAATTTTTTTTGTTCTTGAGTCTAGTACAGAGCCTAAACAGTAGGCAAATATCCTTGATATAAAGGTTTCATATAAACCTAAGGAATGTGACTTTGCAATTCTGCTAACCTAAAAACATTATCCTAAATTGTGGTGATCATTAATTTTGGATGGTAACCTACTGTAGCAGAATTTTAATACACTAATCACACAAAAAAAGGCTTACCATCCTGGTGGCCCCAGGATTTTTTATTACCCCATAGTTACAATTACCAAGTCTTCACTTCCACACTCTTTAAACAAGGTCTGTAACTCCTTTCCCAGTGTCAGGCAGCAGTGTGACAGTGGCCCTCTGCTTTTGTACCTGGCGCCCAGTCCAATGTTAGCTGAGAAGACTCCGATTCCACACCACAGGGCCATTGTACCTGAAATATCGGGGGTCTGCATATGCCCACAATGCCTGTCTTCCTCCCTGTGTGTATATGGATGTTCATTGTAAGATTCTTCCAAACTCTGATGACATTTGGAATTTTTTATAATGAAAACATTAGAGAAATCACTTGGTATTAACATAATAATCAAAATGAACAAGTAAAATTCCTAACGCTCTAGCGCCAACTCACAAAGAGAAGTCTCAATTTTTCTCACATTAGTGGTGGAAGCACAGAAGTGTCTGAAGCAATTTGACTCGTGGTTTCAGTCCAGTCAAATCTGAATTGCTAGAGGTATACAGTCAGAACTTTCTCATGCCACCCAACAGCTGCAGGAGTAAGACTTGCATTGAAATAACTGATTGGACCACAATATTGGAATTCGGGAAGAAGGCCGCTCCCCAGAACAGAAGGACTTTCATTCACATGTTCCTCTCATACTTATTCTGTCCTGGATTAGCTCTGAAAAGATGTTCTCTAACAGCATGCTTACTATTGTCACTTAACCAAAGTTTAAGTCATGATATAATATTATATCATGATAGCTATCAATCATTTCTTCTCTTAGAGGTAATTAAAAAGATGTTTGTCCTGTTTTTTTCCTTCTTGAGAAATTTTTTTTTAATCTTTCGGGGAGAAGAAAGAAATTAACTCAGGAACTAGTACAGACTTTTTAGAATCTTTTTTTATGTTTAGATATACTAGTTCATAGGCCTCATAGTCACAGATTATTAAACTTGAATCTGGAGAGAAAAGAATCAAAATACATTATCACTGATAAAACAGGTCACAGTTAAGTGTCTCCTCTTGTCTTCTCTAAAAATGAGAAGAAAAAAAGTGAAACCATCACCCCTCTAGTGGTGATACAATGAGGGAGAAAAAACTGTTTTTTAAAAAAATTACACTTAAGCCCTGGCCAGGTTGCTCAGTTGGTTAGAGCTTCATCCTGATGCACTAAGGTTGTAGGTTCGATCCCTAGTCAGAGTACCATGAGAAGCAACCAATGAATGCATAAATCAGTGGAACAACAAATCAATGTTTCTCTCTCTCCCCCTCCTCTTTCACTAAAACCAAGAAATAAATTTTTAAAAATTACACTTAAGTCTCCATGAAAATATACTTTTTGGTGAAATTGTTGCCTCAATAGTTTTCACCCCATTTTCTACTGTCTCCCATTCCCAATTTTCTTTTACCATGCAAACAAACAGAAATAAACGGACAGTCGAAAACACAACTCACCTTCACGCGCCCCCCTCAGTGTGATATCAGATGAGCAGCTAGTGAATGACCTGGACCCCAAAGAGTCCAAGCTTTCGAAGGAATCCTCTCTCTTGTGGTTGCCCGGAGGGACAGGAAACTCTCCCCGCTCAGCACTCCAGATGTCACCGTAACCACTGTCCCTGCCACTTCTCTTTGGGCAGCTGGAGTCTTCAAGCGCCTAAAATAATTTTTTTAAAGAGCAGTAAGTTCACATAAAATTCCAACACTGTAAACAGTCATTAGTTGTTTGTTTGCATAGTGTAAGTTGTGCCTCATGTGACAGGTGAGGCAATGAGATTTCCCTGTCAAAAATATATGATTAATAAAATCAGAAAATAAATCTGTTTTCCTACAACTAATACAATAGTTAGTCCTCATGGAACAGTAAAGAGGTATTTAATATTATTTAATAAACTACTATAGGCTATTTAAAAATAAGAGGGAACATTTCAATAAGAAAAGCTACTAATTAAATTAATATACTAAAATAAATGATTATTTACAGTTATCTGGTAATAAATATGGAGTCAAAGAGAAAAATCAACCTTGACTTTGACATTTAAAAGAAGATTAATTAATTACATTCAGCCTACCTTCAGCAAATATTTGAGGTGATATACATTAAACAACAAAAAAATAACAGTTAACTTCTTTAACAAAAAGTTTAAAAAAGAGAAGGGCAAATACAGCAGGTATATACATCACAGAATTTATTTACTTTCATGCATTAGGAAACCCAGCTCTAAACCAAAAAAATAAGCAGGCTTGTTTGCCAACATATAAAATATTTTCCCTGGACCTAAATAAAATATTTGTTTGACTCATGTAAGAGACATATAGATAATTTGACTCCCAGTCAAGATGGCAGCATAGCAAACATGGCTCACCTCCTCGCACAATCACATAAAAATTACAACTAAACTATAGAACAACCACCATTCAACACATCAGGAAGCAGTATAACAGTGGTATCCCCAAGCTCAGCACAAGTAGCAGCCATCTACAGACTGCCTTGTAGCTTATGCTGTGTGACCCCAGAAGAACATACTCAGTGGCTACCCTTGGACATGCCAACAGCAATCAATGCTCAACTACAACAGGAAAGTGTACACAGCCCACACAGTGGGCATACCTTGAGTATTCAGCTTGGGTAATTAATAGAAAGAGCTCTGCCACTGAACCCTACAAGACACCTACTACATTAGGCCACCCTACCAAGCCTAGGAGATATAGCAACTCTACCTAATAAATACATAGAAACAAACCCAGGGAGGCTGCTAAAATGAGGAAACAAGAAGCATGGCCCAAATGAAAGAACAGAACAAAACGCCAGTAAATGAACTAAACAAAATGGAGACAAGCAATTCACTAGATACAGAGTTTAAAATGTTGGTTATAAGGATGCTCAAGGAATTTAGTGAGGACCTCAACAGCATAAAAAAAGTCCAGTCAGAAACAAAGTATACACTAATTAAAATAAAGAACAATTCACAGGGAATTAACAGTAGAGCAGTTGATGCCAAGAATCAAATCAGCAATCTGGAACATAAGAAAGCAAAAAACAACCAATCAGAACAGCAAGAAAAAAAAAAAGATTCTAAAATAATGAGGATAACTTAAGGAGCCTATGGGACAACTTGAAATATATAAACATTTGCATTATGGGGGTGCTGGAAGAAGAGAGAGAGCAAGAAATTGAAAACCTATTTGAAAAAATAATGACAGAAAACTTCCCTAACTTGATGAAGAAAACAGACACACAAGTCCAAGAAGCACAGAGAGTCCCAAACAAGATGAACCAAAGAGGCCAAACCAAGATACAGCATAATTAAAATGCCAAAGGTTAAAGACAAGAGAGAACCTTAGTGGCAGCAAGAAAAAAGTCGTTAGTTATCTATAAAGGAGCCCCCATATGACGGTCAGCTGATTTCTCAAAAGAAACTTTGCAGGCTAGAAGGAATTGGTAAGAAATATTCAAAGTGATATAAAGCAAGGACCTACAACCAAGATTTCTCTACCCAGCAAAGCTATCATTTAGAATCAAAGGGCAGATAAACAGCTTCCCAGACAAGAAAAAGCTAAAGGAGCTCATCACCACCAAACCAGTATTATGTGAAATGTTAAAGGATCTTCTTTAAGAAGAAGATCAAAAATATGAATAAAATGGAAATAAGTACCTATCTATCAAAAATTGATTCTAGAAAACAAAACAAACAAACAGAACAGAAACAGAATCATAGATACAGAGAACATTTTGCTGGTTGCCGGTGGGGAAGATGGTCTGCAGGATGGCAAAAAAGATAAAGTGATTAAGAAGTCGTATTAGTAGTTACAGAATAGTCATAGGGATGTAAAGTACAGCATAGGAAATAAAGTAGACAAAGAACATATATGCATGACCCATGGACATGGACAACAGTGTGGGGATTGCCTGAGGGAGTGGAGGGGGTTGAGCAGAGGTGGGGACAACAGGGAAAAAACTGGGACAACTATAATAGCATAAATAATAAAATATAATTTAAAAAATAGAAATATAGCAAATGTCATTAATCATCAGTTTATAAATTAGATAGAACTCACTCAAAATAAGTGTTTTTAACTAATATTCCTCTATGAAAGTAAATGGCAAAATACAACTAAACCTTTTAGAATTGGGATTTAAGTAAAATTTCAAAAGCCTGTAGCATAGTCTTGATACAGAGTAATAATCAATGAATAGTTATAACTCTAATATTTTAATGCAGTCAATGTAACTCTGTTATTGTAATAAAAATCAGGAATGTTCCCTTCAGATGGCTTTACTGAAACAGAGACAGTTTAAAAGACCCAGGGATTCCCAACAAGTAAATGTAATACATGAACTTTGATTAAATCATGATTCACATAAAAAGCTATGAAACAGAATTGGAAAATAATTGGGAATTTTTTAACAGGAATTGGACATTACATAATGGGGACTTTATGAATTTTCTTCAATATATTAGACATTGTGGCTGTATGGAAGAATCTCCATATACAGAAACATCTTACTTTTAAGACATGAATACTGAGTATTTAGGGGTGAGAGCTGCACAATTTACTTTGAAATGATTAAGGAAATAAAACAGATGGATGAATAGATACATAAACAGATAAAGTCAATATGGGACATTTTTAATAAATGAATCAGATGGTATATATTTGTCATGTTCTTTCCATTTTTAATTATGAACATTCTCAACATATGACAAAGATGACAACAGAATGTTTACAATGAGTAAGCAGCAGCTGTCTCAGGCACACTTGCGGCTAAGGCTGGATTTGTCAAGTGTTTGAAAACCCAGTAACGTCTAGCAGACTTCTGTGCGACTGTCCTGTGCTTTGGATGTTACCGCTGACATCCTGCCTTGACAGTGCGAGCAGCTACCTCGTAGCCCATTCCCAAGCAGATGGGGAAGCTGGGCCTAAGGCTGGTACCATCCAGATATGTGTCGAACTATAAAAAGATTTAAAATGTTAAGTGAACCTTTTGATCCACTAGGTTTCTTAGACATGCCTGTTACAGCCTTAGGGTCCTCAGCACACAGTGAGATGATTTTTGACCTCATAATGTTAAAGTTATTTATGGCAGGCCACCACAGTTATGTAAGAACCTGGGTCTGCAATTGGTGCCTCGTTACGTAGGACTTCACTCTGACAAGTCACCTGGCTGAGTCACCTCCAACTCATAGGGTGACTCAGGTGCAACAGCTTACCCAGAGTATTTTATTAGCTGATATCTTGGGTTGGCCTTCAGCATTATTTACTGATAGTCTGATGAACACGATGGTTTTGATTTTAACAGAATAGATGCAAAGCAGGTCACAGAGTTACACACCTCTTGCGGCTATCCCCACTCTATAATAATGGAATGAAACCACAGCTATAGTTTTTAAGTCTCAAAAAATTTTTACCTACTCCCACCGATTGGACCCTGGTGACAGGTAACAGCCTTTAATAAATAAAGCATTCTCAGCACAAAGACCATACCAGGATTACTCAGACTCAGTCAAACTGCCATAAAAATGACCAAGGGCTATTAAGAGTAATACAGAAGCCAAAGTCCCAAGTTGCTGTTTTTTAAAACATTTTTTTAATCCTCACCTGAGGCTATGTTTTTATTGATTTTAGAGAGAAAGGAAGGATTAGAAAGAGAAACTTCGATGTGAGAGAGAAACAGCCATCGGTTGCATCTCATACACTCCATGACCAGGGATTAAATCCACAACCCAGGTATGTGCCTGACCAGGGATCGAACCCACAACCTTCTTGGTGTCCTAGAACAATGCTCCAACCAACCGAGCAACCCAGCCAGGGCCCATGTTGTTTCTAACGGAATGTTTTCTTAGCTGAAATAACCGAGGCAAAGCTCTGATCATGCTCAAAGCCCCCTGCGCATTCCTCCATCAGTCGTACCCTCCTCCACTGCAGCGACTTACCTGCTCATCTGTCTCCAACGACAACGGTGCTCTGTAGGATGGGTCCTTTGCCTTGTGTGGGTGGGTTCCCAACACCGGGTACAATGCTTGTGCATGATAATATCTCAACTATTACCCGAATTAACTGTTTCAAGGAATTTGAGTAGAATGCTATAAACTCTTTACAATTCAAAAATAATAAAAATCAAAAAGGAAGACCTGAACCTCCTAGGCTATATAATACCACCTTTCTACAAATGTATGTGGCTGAACTCAGGCAAAACGAAGGATCACACAAGATGTAAGGCCACGTGATCACTTTCATCCTGGTCTAAAATCTCTATCTGCCATTCACGACAACTAACATTTATTGCATCCTTAATGTGCCAGAGCCTAATTAATGCCTTACTGGTACCTATCATTTACTCACCATGAAAACCCAAAGAGCAACTACAATTAACACATTATTTTGACTACATATTTTGTTCTGAACACTGCAAATTCCCCTAGATAAGTATCCCCTAAGAGAAGATGATTTTCCCTTTTGGATCTTACAAATGAAGGTTTGGCAGAACTACAGTCAGACCTGGCATCGGCTCTCCTCAAACGGACCTTAAACACCCAAAAGCTGCAAACTGACTCCAGGATATGAAGGATTGGAAATGTGTTTAAAACAAGCATTCTAACTTTAAAAAGCCTTATCGTGTTTCATGTAACAACACTCCCTACTCTTCAGGAAACAGCAGTGTGTACAGTTGTGGAGATACTGAGGTATAGGCATGAGAGGTAATCATCCATGACAAAGAGCTGTTAAGATTTTTTAAAAATGAGTAGCTTCCACACATTAATAGCCCCAAAGAACCTTTCTACTACAGGTTGAATTCATCATGAACATAGAGTTACACAAAGCATCTAAGAAAGGAACTGAATGTCTATGTCATCATGTTACCTACAATTAAGAGATAAATACCTATGCCCAGAGCCTATACCCTGGAAACGGCTCTGAAATATACTCGCTCACTCCCTGGTGGGGGCAGAGGAAGCCAGCAAACAAGTTAACCATTCCCTCTACCAGCCCGAACTAGACGGAAGCATAGATGGTCAGAGCAGCCAAATTCACTACGGAGAAGGAGAAGAATGAAGAAAAGTGAAAGGAAAACAGAAAAGCGGGGAGAGACGGAAGAGGAGAAAATAGTATTAGTTATAGTAGTCATCTCATACACATTAGCGTACTCACCTTTGTCAGAGCTTGTCCTAAAAGATTCTCAAATGCTCTCAAATTAAGATATGGACCATTATAGTAGGGATTACTTTGTGCTTTTCTTCCCAGCCAGTACAACGTTATCAAAACCTTTAAAAAAATTCCATAAAACAAAAAGATCAGTTTATTTATAGCAACTAAGTGCAAGCTCAAACGCAGGTGAGCACTCTAGATAAAAGAGCATATCTTTTAAACATGCTCTTTTCTTTGAAATTTTGAGAAGGGTCATTAGAAATGTTATTTGCTCTTCCTAGGTTTTTGTCTCTGAGCATATTCTCAGACCAAAGTGCAGACCCCAAAAGGTATTCATACACACGAAGAGGGGGAAAATTAAAGAGGAGAACAAAGCAAACTTTTAAAGCAATCAATGTCTTTCCAACAACAAACTTAGAAAATGGACACATGTTACCACTAATTCTCAGCTTTCTTAAGGACATTGTATTCTTATGTTTTAGTAAGCTGTTATATTATTAGAAATTCTTCTAATCCATGCAGAATACTATAGATATTATATAAGTACAATTACCCAGACTTCTTAAACATTCAGTGTTTTTCCTTCAAGTCTGACTTGGTAGTTTCTGACTTACTCTCCCAAAAAAAAATCCTAAAGGGTGTTCACTTGCCTTTACCACATTACTAACATATAAGGAACCACTTTCTACCTTTAAACTATCCTCTTATTACCATGAAGACAAAAATTTAAGTTTTAAACATATTTAAACATATTTAGAGCTTGTGACTGGTTGGTTTCTAGCAAAAATTTCTTTATAAAAAGGATACAGACTGTATCCGGTATGTTTAGATCCTACTGTCTTATTGCAGAACAAGCCAAAAACCATTTATAATATTCCATTAAACATATCTTACATTTTTCACTCTCCTGTCAGTCTCTTCTTGCCTGTAAAGGAAAAGAAGAAATATCTATTAATAACTAAGAACTTTAAATTATTAATTATTAAAGGCCCATTTTTATTCTAAAGTTCTATGAATATTATACCACCTGGGAAGTTCGGAAATCTCAGGCTACATATTATCCATCCGAAAATTTTTTCTATATTGATTTCATGAAATATAATGGTCAGTTTCTATGAAAAGGTTGCATTTTTCACATGATTTCATTCAGTACAGTCTGGTTTCTAAAGTGTACTATTTGCATGTATTTATATTTATTTTAAACAATGTCTGAACCCTATCAAACGGGGGCAATGTGCTCACAGCAGGAAAAAATCAGGAAACTGGAGAGGGAGAGAGCCATTTTGCACCGAGATCTCCTTTTCATGGTCCATGTGGAGCGTTTTCACCCAAGTTTCCCAGAACTAACTGGTCAGAGACCAAGACACTGCAGAGGCTGAGAAGGAAACTTTAAACAATAGCTGTGACTCTCCCCCTGAAGAGATTTTGCTCTATTACAAGAATCATGGGGATTTTTTCTCCTTACCAATAAAAGGATATGATATTTATAGGACAGTTAAAAAATAGGCTGATGTCTCCACAATACTGAAGAAGCAACGACATGAGTTAACTAATGAAAAGGATTTAAGTTGCCCTGAAATAATGTGCTTTCAGTCATTAGAGACACTGGGGCAGGATCATTGTGAATTCAGAGAGACTGTAGAAGCCTGAGTTAGGGGCTCCTAAGGTGGCTTCTCAGTTTAAAAGTCTGCAAGTAGTATATTTGTTAAGATAAAATATATGAGGGGGGATCCAAAAAAAAACAAACCCAGAATTATCTTCAGGAGAGCAGGTCCCTTGTAGCACAGGCTTCCCCTGCTAGGTGAGTGTTCTAGGAACCCATCTGTATCAGTGTACCCACTGGCATTGTTGTGAGAGGCTGTGTTCAGCTTCAGTGAATTTTTTTGAAGATTCTTTCAATGCATCTGCCCATTTCATGATGGGCGACTTATGCATGCACTGAGTGTTCAGCAGTGTTTGACCAAAAATGGCATGATCCCGTGCCCCATCCACCCTATTCACCCAATCTCACCGAGAGTGACTTTTTTTTTTGTTTCCCCAGATGAAAAAAGTCTTCAAAGGGAAACGTTTTGCTGGTGTGGAAGAGGTGAAACCAAAAATGGCAGAAGCACTAAAATGATTCAAAACTGACAAGTTCAAAAACTATTTTGGGCAGTGGGAAAAACATCTCAATAGGTGTACTGCATCAAATGGAGAGCACTTTGAAGGTGACTGAAGTTTAAACATGTAAGAATAAATATGCAATTTTTTAAAAATAAATTCTGGGTTTTATTGGGTCCCCCCTTGTACACACACGTCATATGTAAGGCATATATAAAATACACATAAGACATAGAAAGAAAGACAAGGGGAAACATGTGCACACACATTGAATTTAGCTTTTAAGGAATCAATGAGACAGCTACCACCATTTCTTTCCATAAAACAAACTTAAACTGAAATGAACCTAAGGACAACATTGCATGTCCTGTTGCTATAAATGCAAGGTATGGCCTATTCTGCCATAAACAGGCACAATAATCAGTGAACTTGGTACTATAACCTTTCACGCACTTTACATTCCCTTCTAAATATGAGCACTTATAACATGCTCTTGAACATAATGATACATGAGCCAGCCACGTTACTGTCCTATCACTGAAATGCAGTGCCAGGAATTCAAGGACTCAACGATTTGCCGGAGCCGTTGGAGGCCACTCTCTGACACAGCAAACGCAGCCACTGCTGGAAGTCAGTAACCCGGCGGCGTCTTTGCCTGCTGTGGCCAGGGCACAACCCCAAGGCCTTATAAATAGAAAAGGCCCAAGGGTGGAGGGGAAGCTCATGGTAACACAAGACTCTCCTGGGGCCAGCCAAGTTACTGCCCAACCCATCAGAACCGAAATTAAGGCAGCCTTATCTCCGAAGTTGGCTCACTCCTCCGTAACAAATATTTCGAGAGTTGACTTAGCAAAAGCACCGTGTTCAAGAGCATGGGCTTTGGCTCAGATCTGGGTCCCAAACTAGGTTTGTCTTGGCAATTTATTGGATTCCCCAAACTTCAGTTTCCCTCTGGAGAAAGTGGCGATAAGATCCCCTAGTTCAATAGATTAGGAGGAAATGTACCCAGGTCCTTAGCAGAGTTCCAATCCTTACAGCGAGTGCTCGCCAGGAAGCCGTCAGTATCACTAAACAACGCGAGGACAGGGCCCATCGTATTCACTGAGCTACCCACAGAGGCTTCCGAGCAGACCCATGCTGGACCCAGGATTTAAAACTGCAGCCAGCCTGCCTGACACTCCCATCTCTCATCACTGCTTTAGGTTTGTATTTACAACCACCTCTTGTATGCATTCATTTATCATCTGACTCTCCTTCACCAGAATCCAAAAGAATTTCTGTGGTTTTGTTTACTGCCATATCCCAAGTATCTTCAAAACAGGGTCTACCACCTGGCCAGCACATACAAATATTTTATTAAAAATGTCTAGCACAGTGCATGGCACATGGATGCTCTCAAATATTGATTAAATATATTTACTTAACTTACAGTAATGTAATTTAGAAAAAGAAAGTCTGAAATAATAAAAGCTCAGGAGATTCTTAATAACTATTCATATGATGTCAAAGAACAGTTAAATTGGATTAGCTTATTAAAACATTGAATTTTAACTCAAATTGTATTGATATTCATAATTGGGCATCTTTTTAAAGCTACTATCTTGAAAATCATAATAAAAGGGAATTCTTTACAATCGTACATCAGTAACCCAATAAAGAGCACAGATTCAAAAACAAAGACCAACTTCAAAACACTGAATACAAAGACTGAATGCTACTCTCTACAATAAATTACTTCCCAGCAGAGTTCTGAAATACAGAAACCAAAGAATCCAAGCCTGCCTTGAAACCCAAATTTAACATGAAAAAGTATAGCAATGAAACATTAATAGTTTGAAAAGATGACTATGTTGAATATGTTGCCAGCCTTCTCCATATATTATGCGCTAATTTTTATTTTTTACTTTTTCAATTACAGTTGACATTCAATACTATTTTATATTAGTTTCCAGCACAGAGCATAGAGGTTAGACAACCATATCATTTATAAAACAATCCCCCCGATATTTCAAGTACCCACCTGGCACCCTGCATATTATCACAATATTGACTACAGCCCCTATGCTGTACTTTACATACACTAATTTTTAAATATTGTGGTTGATATTTAAGAAGCAGCAAGTATAACATAGATACAATCTTCCACTCTGTTAATGGAATAGCTCTGGTAATTTATCTCTTCACTACCTGACAGAGGGCCAGAAGGTACACGCCCACCGCAGACCTCGGAACTTGCCGTCAGAGGTCTGGAAGGAAAGGCCACCAGCTCACAAGTGAGCCCATCAGTAAATGCCTCCATCTGTACCACCTTATCCTGACAGCTGTTGGGTGGACTCGGAAGAACCCCAGAGCTCTAGGTCTGACCCTCTCTTTACTCACAGCTATTTTAGAATCTAGCACAAATTATCAGGGAAGGAGTACCACCGCTAACCGAAGAACCAGGGAAAAGGAATTCATTTAGAAGCCCTGTCTCCCTGCGGGAGGTCCCACGACAGGGCCTTTTCCGAAGAGACAGCTGTGCCAAGAGGGCAGGCTCGGGGGCCAGACTTCCTGGGTGTGAATTCTGGATCCACTTTGATTTAGCTGTGAGAACTTGGTCTTGCTATTTCACCCCGTGTCTCCAGAGTCTCACCCGGGAACAGCATACCGCTCTCATTGGGCTTAAATGAGGTTTAAAAAGTGCTTGGTGCAGGTGGATCAAGTAAAGGAGACATTTCAAGACTATCCTCCAATTATCCGCCTCAACCAAACAGTATGGAGGAAGGAAAGTAGCCAGAGGACTGGTGAGTTTCCCAACACAAAGTGTCCCCTGCCAGGAGACACATTTCTGTGAAGCACAATTCAAGACACTTTCATATAATGCTTTCCTTGCCCTCTTGCCATGGAAGGCTTTGAATAAGAAATTGTTTCTAGAATAACAGCACATAAAGGGCAGGGCAACCTGGTATGACATATTACTGTTATTGACCAAATATCCACGTTGGCACCAAGCCAGCCCTCTTCATCTGTCCACTGTCTGTCATGGGCTGCTCCTCGGCCAACACCCTTAAATTTTCCAAAAGCTCAAAATCTGAGTGGAAAAAAAAACTTGTTAAATGTGCCCACATGGCCAAAATCTGTCTCCCTCATATCTGAGAGCATACTTTGGGAAGAAAACCTTAAAGGACAAGATTATAGTTTCATTATAGTTTGGTGCAGCCAATTGTGTTCTAGGCCTTCATCAAATATATTTCCAAATACCTCTGTTTATCGAAGAGCTCACCCCGGGCCCTCATGCCTGCACCCACCACAGATGTCCCTGGAGTCCCTTCTGGAGGTGTGCAGAGAGCTGGGACCGTACCTGACTCACGGATGTATCCCAGGAGGCAACCGCAGGTCTGGCCAAGGGCAGCCAGGCATTCGAAAGTCCATGCCTAAGTTACCTAAAGCCTCTCACCGATCAAGGACGTCCAGAAGATCAAGGATGGAGAGAGATGGACATTTTCCCCAAATAAGATAAAGCTTCACAGAGTCTGAAACAGAATCCCACTTCTCTTTTTATGTTCCCTTCCCATACTCCATACAACCTTTCTTCCTCAAAGAACCAACCTCCTCATTTGCAACTCTGCAAGGTCTCATCTCCTCCAGTTCTGCCCCATATGCTAATCCCCTCAGAACTGAAATTTCTGTGCTCTGAAAGCATCTTGCCTTCCCAGATTCCAGCTCCCCACCCGTCCAAGCCAACTTCTATAAACATCAAACACACTTATCTTATCAAACCATCGAGGAAACATGTGATTTAAAACTCATGCTGGAATTTCTGACAGAGTAGAAGTATTTTTGCCCCGGGTACCATGAGAAGTTTGCTCCACCTGCCACCACCCCAAGCTTCTCTGGCTAACAAGGAATCTGGAATTCTGTAAGGGATCCTTGTACAACTTCCTACTCCACCCAGTCTCCTCTCTGCCACACACAGTCAGCCTTCGGTCTATCCCGAACCCTACAGTCCCTATAGAGTCCTTTTTCTTGACCCAGAATAAGCCTCCACCTTTATTACTCAGGAGAAAGAAAAAAATGCAACTCACTGGGTGATTATGTTCCCAGGCATCCACTTCCTGAGGCTACTTCCCGGAGCAAGGCATGGATTCTTCCGAGGGACCCCACCCTTCTAGAGTCCTCCCAGCCCTGCCCTGCCCTGCCCTGGGTGGCACCAGCTAAACTGAATGTTGCCTCTTAAGAAATAGGATTGATGTTAGAGAAACTGGGCTCAGGAGTTTCTTGGTCCCGCTCCAAGCCACCAAGTAATCTCTGCCCTCCAGTTGTTGCTATGAAGTCTGGCCACCTGTTCACAACTTAAAAAAAAAGTCAAGAAATGAGGTTCGGAATCATGATTTCATAAGCAGTCACAAGTAGAAACAGTGCGGGTGAGGCCTCGGCTTTAAATCTGTCAGACGTGCACGGGTGAGCGCGGGGGCGCACGCGTGGCCGTGGGAGACCACTGAGGCCGCTGGAAGCCGCTGCCCCCCTGACAGCAGCGGCACCACTTTCGTGTGCGAAACAGGGCAGTCGCCTCCAAAAGGGCAGACAGGAGGGATTCTGAGCAACCCTGAGAACACGAAATGAAAATAGTAAGCGTGTGAAAATTTCTAACTCTACTTACTGTCAGAAAAGGGCCTGTTTTTATTCCAAATGCAAGAATCAAAGACGGATATAAGGACTGCATTAGGTAACAACTCCTTTTCCTACTAACACAAGGTCTATTTTTTCTATTCATGAAGCACATCTACTGCATTATTTAAAACAAAGCAAACACTACCGTCTTTCTCTAGTGACTATCGAATAAAAGAAAGATGAGATGTGTGAATAAAAAGGCTAAAGATGAATTCTTGGAAAAGTGCACTTATTCTTTCCTTGTCTCAAAAAGCAAGATGCAATTTTTTTAATGGGAAATTTCTTCCTTTTCTCCCACCTTCATCCCTAAAAATGAAACTCTGTTCTAATTGACAATGTGCCAGTCATGTTAGACACATGTGACTCATAGGTTTTTCATCTGCTATTGTTACAAAAGTGCAGCTCTACCTGACTGTGGAAACTGCAAAAATAACACATGAGAAAATAACAGCACATCTGGAGATAATTAGTGACCACACATAGATAGACTTGATGATTTCTGGACCTACCTATGTGAGAAAAAACTCCTGGAGATTCAACACATTTTGCCCTAGCAACATAACTTACTCCAAACATGATAAATGAGTAAGTACCCTCCGGTTAAAAATAATTTGTCATTAAATTTCACCCCGCTCCCACACACTACTAAAAATAGCTGTTTCACTTAAAGAGAAAGGAAAAAGCACACGGATTCTAAGGCACTGGCACACGGTTCCACTTAAGTAATGGACTGAGGGGTGCTGCTGTGGGAGCTGAGAGGTGGGTTTTACTCCTAACTCTCTCAACCACAGACTCTTTTTGTAATTCTTTTCTACTTCATGAATATGTTTGCTGTTACAGAGCACTGATTTCACAACTGAGACTCCACATGCACATCCCCTGTTAGATTGCAAATGAGAAGAGACCACTCCTGATGCAGAATTCAGCATCCGTTATGTGTACCCTGTGTACTAAATGGAGTTACGGCATTCACTCATATCGAATGGGGAGACGCCAATTACAGACTCACCCGTAATTTTACTTCTGTAGATTACAATGCTAGGCAGCAGTAGCAATGGAAATGGTGGGTTTGGGCTTCAGACATTTTAAGTTTGAGACACTTAATGAACAAAGTAGAAAGTTGAAGTAACTGATAATTAGCCACACAAGTATGGTGTTCAAGCCCGAGGTCTGGGCGGGACTATAACCCAGGGCAGCAATTTTCAACCTTTTTCATCTCATGGCACACATAAACTAATTACTAAAGTTCAGCAGCACACCAAAAACATGTTTTTTGGCCAATCTGCCAAAAATACAGGTATAATTTTGATTCATGCACACCGGATGGCTCTTGTTGTGTTGGTTGCTGTCACTTTTGTATTTGACCATCTAAGGGAAAACAGGTCAGTGCCCCTGACGGAACAGTCAGGTATTGCATGTTTGAAACATTCTTGAGTCAGGTGAAAATCGTTGATCTAATGTAAGGACTTGTCGGCATGGAGATGAAAGGTTAAGTCATAAAGCTAAAGTGAGATCATCTTACAGGTGAGTGTAGATAGAGAAGAAGTCTAAGGTTTGAGTCCAACACATCAGAGTCAGGAAGGAGAAGGGAAGCCAGCAGAGCAGAGAGCCGTCCAGTGCGAGGCGAGCGGTGCCGGAGGGAAGGAGCGGGAACGGGCCAAAAGGGCTGCGGGAGGGGAAGGAGAGGGCGGAGGAATTACTCCTGCATACCTTCTTGACCCTTAAAATATTTTATACATATACACAATTACTGATTACTTCCCCTCAAAGGAAGAAGAATAATGAATTATCATTAAAAATGTTAATGTCCAAGCCCTGATGTTCCTAAGACACTGCCCTGGACATCTCACGTGTCCTCCCCAACCTTTGGTTCCATGCTCAGCGAAGTCAAGTCGATAGGAAATTTCACTATAAGAAATGCATCTTTTAGTCCTTTACATCCTGATTTCGGAACAACAGTAATATGCCAGGTGAGGTACTTCTTTTTTTTCTTTTTTTTTTTTTTTGGTCAATCTAAATTTTCTTTAAGTAGGAATACTTAAAGTATTATTTAAGTAGGAATACTTCTTGTCCTGGATGAAAAAAAATCTATGAGTCACTGTTAACAAATATACATTTTTAAAATTGTGGACAAGCCTATACCTTAAAAGAACCTCAGAAAAAATGACGGAGAATGTAGACAGATACAGGTATTTGCAGTACGTCTCTGTCACGATGCTCAAGTATAAGGACATCAATATAGAACAGAGATTCAAGAATCTTCTCCAAAGGTGTGGCCAGAATTTGACCTCCTCAAAATATTTGTGTGGATCAACACACAAAATCCATAAAACTGTAGAAAATAGTGAATATGAACAAAAGATCCATATAACTGTGCTAGAAAAATATTCCTGTAAAAATGGTATTTTTCTGAATGTTTCTGAATAATTCACTTTAGGTCCCATGAATATCTTAATCTTTCAAAAGTCTTAATCTTTCAAATTTTCTTTCATTCATGTACAAACTAAAAGAGAAACTTTAGCATCTCTTTAACAGCATCTTCAATTGAAATTCTGAGTTAATGACTGAATTATTAATTGAAGGCATGTTTTTACAGTGTTATCTTGAATAGAAAATAAAGTTAAATTTGTTTTTAAAACCACTCCTTAAAGGACATAGACACATAATTGCAAATTAAAATTCTGAGAAGTCCAACAAGAGATCTCTTTTTACTTAGACTTTGAAATATTCATTTTTTCATATTTTTTGGTACAACTCTTACTAGAGTCTTAAGGGATAAAGATATTAATAAGGCATTTCCAGTTCTGTTCAGTTTAAATTCACTTTTTTGCTAAATTATGTAATGTGTATTAAAAATAATTGCCTTCATTAAGCGCTTTATAGTAATCATGATATTGATGTTCTACATTAGCTCCTTCAATCCACACAATGATCTAATGATGCACAGATTAGGAAACTGGAACTCTAAAAGCTTAAGAAATTTCCCAAAGGTCACAAAACTATTAAGACTTGTAGATGAGTGGATAAAACAACTATGGGACATTTACGCAATAGAATACTACCCAGCTGTGAAAATAGAAGAAAATTTTACTCTTCGCAACAGCATGAATGGACCTGGAGAACATTATGTTAAGTGAAATGAGCCAGACAGAGAAAGACAGATACCATATGATCTCACACATATGTGGACTCTAACAAACAAACTAAACTAACAAGCAAAATGGGGACAGACTCATAGATGGAGAACAGATGACAGCTAGTGGGGGGAGGTGAGAGGGTGGAGGGATGGAGGAAAAAGGACTCATGGGCATGGACAACAGTGTGCTGGTTGTGGGGGGAGGGTGTACAAGGGGAATAAATGGTAATGGGAAAATAACAATAAAAAAAAAAAGACTTGATGAGATCCCAGCTTTCCATAGGCTAAGATCCAGAAAAAGACTGATTTAGCATTAGTGCAGTCACACTTCTGAGTCTAATGTATTTTTAAATAATTCACATCTTAATCCTGACAAATAATTGTCTCTGTAATACCCTGAAATAAGTCTCTGAATATTCTTTCAAAGTGTTGGCTCAAAACCGGTCTACAGCACAGTAGTTTCCTGCTTAAATCAGTCCCCCAAAGACAGTGGCACACCAGCTCCCTATTATCACCTTCTCGGGAAAATTCTCGATGCGTTCCACTATCTTGCGCACAAAACCCATTATGGGTTCTGCAGGTAGAAAATCATCGGAGCTCTTTTGAAAAGATATCTAAGCAAATGAAACAAATCACAATAATTTGCATAGTGAGATAACCACAAAGTATAAATTTCCTGTACTTGGCCATTGATAAGCCTTTATGAGTGTAGTTTCTGTAAGACCAGCACCCACCAATTATAAAGAAATGAGATTATAAATTAAGCACAAATGGAATTAAATAGGAAGATCTTTGGGTTAGTTTCCTGATGGTATGTTTTCTTATCTTGAAAAAAACAGTGATCTACACCCTTAAGTTTGTGAATCTTAAACAAAACATGCTTGTCTCCTGGAGCCTCTGGAAAGAGTGTTGACCTGATCACACTGAGACGGCAGCCCAGCGGAGTGACCTGCAGCTTCTGGCTTTCAGAACGGGGAGAACAGGAAGTTCTGTTGTTTTACATTGTGTGTGTGCGCGCGCGTGTGTGTACCATTATATACAGGGTCCAGCAGAAGTAACATCTGCTTGAGTGTGGTTGGTAGGGTATTAATATAGGTATGATAATTTATACTTTAATTTCAATATTTCACCTAAAATGCCATATGGTGTGCTTGAACGTGATATTCTTATGTTACAGAATTACATGCTGATAAAGTTGTAATGAAAGATTGTGTATTAAAAAGGGGCGTTATTTGTGCCGGACACTGTGTATGTGTATATATATTTATATTTTTATATATATTTGAAGTGCCTAGCATGTAAATACTTATTTCCTTTCTGATGCACATGAAGGTTCTCTGTAAAGCATAAGGTGATGGAAATTGTTTTTTGTCAGTTATCATCACACCAATTCCTCAGATGTAGCTTATATAAAATGTCCTATATGTGCTTATAGTATAAAGCCCATACTGTCAAAGCACTGCATACCAAAGTATTTGTGCTACACATTCAGAAGTCTCCATTTTGCTTAGAAGTAAATAATTCTCCAGTGCCTATAAGTGAGACTTGTTTCAAAATCTTAATTTTCACCATAGGAAAATAAGTACCACTCTCCTCTCAAAAAATCTCTAGCCCAAGTTCATCATAGATCTTTTTAGTCCTAAATTTTGTCTGTTC
Source organism: Trachops cirrhosus (assembly GCA_028533065.1). NCBI lineage: Eukaryota > Metazoa > Chordata > Mammalia > Chiroptera > Phyllostomidae > Trachops > Trachops cirrhosus. Next base: position 19,555,189 of record CM052548.1, read on the forward strand.
TAGATAGGTCTTTCTTTATGTAATGTTTACCGAAGCAACTCCAAGAGAAAATAACTAAACATTCACAGTTTTATTCAACCCAAAGGTTCATAGGCCATATGAACTTGAGCAGGGTTTCTTGATCTTGGCAATATTGACATTTTGAACCTTACACTTTTTTGTTGTGGGGATTATTGACTACATCCAGGATGCAAAGCTGCATTCCTGGCCTTATCCACCAGATACCAGCAGCACTCTCCCCCCCACCCCAGCCCCTGCAAGCAAGTCATAGTATCAAAGTATCCAGACATTGCCAAATAGTTCTGTGGCCAGGGGGCCAGCAGGAGGGGACACAGAATGGACCACAGTTGAGAACCATGTTTTAGAGCAGGGGTGTCAAACTCATTTTCACCAGGGGCCACATCAGCCTGGCAGTTGCCTTCAAAGGGCCAAAATAATTTTAGGACTATATGAATGTAGCTACTCCTTAACTGTTAAGGAGTTGAAATTACATTCAGCCCTATGAAGGCAAGCAGGAGGCTGATGTGGCCCCAGGAGTTTGACACCCCTGTTTTAGAGGATCTAAGAATTTAACTAACTCTCCTTAAGCAAATAAAGCAACTCAAGGTTCCCATGGGTCTAAAATTAGCTGAAAAGGTCATTTAATGACTATAATCTAGAAAAAGATAACAAATGCAGAAAGGCAAAGCAAACAGCCAAGCAATTACTACACACCTGAGAAGTTAATGAAACACATAGTCTCAGATCCAAGGGCAAGACCTAGCCCAGTGCCTGAATCATAATTGACATTCAGTAAATATATACTAAATGTTGCAAGACCTAGGAGCTCAGCATTCTCATTATCTTGGAAAAAATGCATGCCAGCCTACTTGTCTCTCAGACTTAAAGTGGCAAGAAATTATGTGTCAGAGTTTCATTTTCTGCATTCCAGCTGTGTTGCAATACATCCTTCACAGAGTCTGACCAACTTCGGTGCTCCTCCAAGCTAAGCCTTATTTAAGCCATTATCTAAAAGTTATACATTTTAGGTCCCATTTTTCATGCACTCCAGAATGGTTAAGAACATTCTTTAAAACACCCCTGTATGTAAAGTATATTATATATGAATAATTCATATTGTACTATCATAGATTTTTAGTTAAAAATTCCATTTCCAATTCTTTATTTTTGTTCACAATATTGACAATTTAGTGAACACTGTGGTAGGCTGAATAATGAACATCCCCCAACATCAAGATGTTCTTACGTCCTAATCCCTGGAATCATTGAGTGTTACCTTCATGGCAAAAGAAACATTGCAGGTGTGATTAAATTAAGGATTCTATGGTAAGGAGATGTCCTAGATTATCAAGGCAGGCCCTAAATGTAGTTACAAGTGTCCTTATTAGGGAGAGGAAGAGGGGGACTTGACTACTCTACACAAGGGGATGTGACCACAGAGGCAGAGATTCGGGCGATGCAGCCAGGAGCCAAGGAATGCTCGCTGCCTCTGGGAAAGAAAAAGGTGAAGATTGACTGACTGACTCTCCTGGAGCCTCGAGGAGGAGGCAGCCCTGCAACACCTCGATTTTAGCTCCTGAAAGCTCATGTGAGACATGCGACCACCAGAACTGTAAGACAATAAATCCGTGTTGTTCTCAGTCGCTATCAACAAATCGTGGCGATTTATCGCAGTGGCAACAGGAAACAAGTAGAAGTATGGTACTGTATCAGCCCTGCATGACGCACTTCACACCAGCCGAACTTCACCTCCGACTGAGCTCGATATGTGGCGGCCCCACTTCACAGACGTGACACCAAGACTTAGTGAGATGGAGCCATCTTCCAGAAGTTACCTTTCTTACAGTTACAATTTAAACCCAGATCCATGTCACTTAAAAGCTTATTCATAGCAATATGAGTATTGGCTGAACAGCACTGCTTCTTCTCCACTTTAACCTTTGTCCACAGGGACCACTGCCAACAGTGCCACCCGCATCTAAGTTGTGTCGGGGAAACTCAAGGCAAAGCTGAAATTTGTCACAAAATTCTTATAGAAAACTATTTACTGCCAAGTTTTTATAAATCCAGTAAACACACACACAACACCTTTCCTGTAACAGAACTGCAAATATGTGACAGTGCAGGTGACATTAAAAAAAGGACTGAGATCATGCATAAGGTGTCTTTCTTTGTTACCCTTTGACAACCTTTTAAAACTTCTGAGGTTAATGCATCTGATGAGTTTTTCCTCCTCTCTCCCCTTTACCATATTTAGTCCAAACCAAATTCAACAAATACTTCCCAGACACTGTTTCTAAGGTATGGCCTTTGCGTACCCACTATCATTATCGCAGCTCAAAAGTTAAAGTTTAGTGAGTTCTTAAGGGCAGGCTTCATCTGATCCCCAGGCCTGTTCATCCTTCCACACGCTCTGCCCTGGTGAAGGGCCCCGAGTCTCCAAGCCAGAAAGATACAAGCCAAACAACGCCCTCTCCCTCACACTCTCACTTGCCCACTAACCAAATCCTACCATTTCTAGCTCCTATATGTCTCTTGAATTCATCTCTTCTTTCTCAGAGGTATTCATTTCCTTTCTCTACACCTACCCCTCCTTCCTCCACAGAGATGCCTCAAGAAACTTCCAAAAATGGAATCCTCTCCACATCTCCCCCCTTAAAATCCTTATTTCTATGGCACTTATGTCCCTGGAGTTAAGTCCACTGTGTGGCTGGCATTCACAGTCATGATCTGGCCACTCTTGGTGAGCTCATTTCTTGACCTGCCCCAGCATCAACCCAAAATTCTTTCCATAAAACATCCCTATGAACAGCCCTGCTCTCTCCCATCTCCACATAAGAGACAAAAGGTTTTCTCTTCCAAGAAGGCTCTTGACTTGCTCTCCCCCCACCCTTTTGAACTACTCGATCATTTCAGATGAAGCTCACCAGTCCCTGAAGCCTTTCTATCTCCTCCTAGAGGCCTTGCCCGTATAAGCCCATGGGTACCACAGCATAGACTAATTTAAAGCATCCCATTATATTACGATATAGCATGAATCTCTTCCCAGTCTCTCCCCTAGATTGTGACCTCCACAAATTCAGAGACAGAATGTGTGTATCTCAGGCTCAGTACTTAATATATTGGCACTAAAATATTACTAGAAATAATGTACAGATTAATCTTCAGCCCCTTCTCTCTAAACATCTATCCTACCCAGCAGCCAGAATCATTTTGAAGGAGCCATTTTAACTATGTCATTTACTCCCTTTCATTGTCATTCAATTATAGGGCTCACCAGGCTTTAACCTTGAACTTAAGTTTAGTTGTATCCCCATTTCCATCTTCAGTCATTTCCTATTGCATTCCATCCTATTCTGGCCTTAGTCAAGCAAATTCAACACAACAGAACCTGTTTACTCTCACTTTGGAGCCAAATATGCCATTTCTTGAACCTAAAATGCCCAGAATCTGTCACACATTTAACTCTTAAATGTCAATATCGTGGAAACTCCCATAGGACAACAGCATGTAGCTGAAACACCATCCCTTCAGAGACCCAATAACTCATCAAAATATGGAGCCGCATCACTCATTATCCATCCACATGTGTCCATAACTGACATCTCACCCGCTCCCAAGGAACTTTGAGTATTCATCTCATTTTCTTTTCTCAAACATCATTCATAGACTGGATGTTTTGTTCAATATATATGTCAGTGGAAGTAAAAATATTCTTAGGATAATAAATTTCTCTTTGAGTAACTTCTGTTCGTTTATCTGTTACTAGAACACAGGTTCTCAAACAGTGGTTCCCAGATCAGCAGCATCCACAATACCTTAGCACTCGTTAGAAAGTAAAACTCTCAGGTTCTACTCCATACCCACCTACCAAATCAGCAACCCTGGAGTTAGAGATCCAGTAACATCGCCTCAGTGAAACCTCCAGGAAGGTGACTCTGATGTATGCTAGTGACTGGCAGCCACTGAAATGTACCACAGTAAAAACTACATCTGAAGTGAAAACTACAGCTTCAACAAGTTTAACTACTTCTTTGAAAAAGGCAGTTAAACTGAAATGTAACTCCTCTAGCCTTACCCAACTAGAATGTAAAACAAATAATAAAAAGCACAAAGCAACTCAAAGTTAAGTGAAAAGCCTGGAACTAGTGCCAATGATTCTCAAGTGTTGACGAAAAAACCTCACCATGCTTCGCTGTGCTTAGGCACGCTTCAGAGAGCACCACGCACAAACGCACTCGATTTGCTGCTGTCACTGCGCACTAAGCTAGCTCTGAGGATGTCTTGGTTCAGGCATCCAAAGAACGGGGAAGGACATTGAGTTCATTGCTTAACACCACCTAAGCACCAACACTCCATGGGATCCCGAAGAGAACGCCTAAGCAAAACAAACATGCATGAAGTCCACAGAACAAAATGTTTCAAGAAGCACAAGAGTGATTTATTTCTTCTGTAACTTTTCTGAAAAGTCAACCACTGCCAGCTTTAAAGAGATGCTATTCAAAAGGTTAAAATAAGTTAATTTTTGTTGCAGTCATCTTATAGTTTCTTTATAATATCACGCATCCCTATTTTAAGTCTCTGAAGTTGGGTAATTGGCAAGAAACCAAGCCTAGGCATATTTTTGAATTACCTGATCTCTAATTTGTTTGCCCAAGTTAAAAAGAAAGTCTGAATTAAGTAACGTTGGGCTCATTCATCTGAATGTGGTGAAAGATTAAATGACCATGAATCTAAAGCCACCTTATTAGAAAATTCTAAACAAAAAATTATAATCCAAAACTGCTTCCATAAAAACAGTTGTGTCTAAATAGAGTGGTAAGGCACCACTAACAAACATTAACACAGGCCAGCTTGGTGAAAACAAGTGCAAAACATGGATAAAGAAAAAAGTATGCTGGCCACACAGACAGATTGCCATTGGTAAAGTTCTTTACATTCTAAAATGCGAAAAAATGTGAACATGTTCTTATCTGATTAAAGTGGGTAGTTGCCTTTGAAATTTAAATCTAGCCCTTGTTTTATTCAAGTTATTAAATCTGAAATGGACTAATAAAGTAAAATGTAGGGAAGAGTACCCATCTTGCAGATATCACCTGCTGAAGTAAGAAATTAGGTTAAATCTGGTAAAGTGAAATATTAACTCATTCAAGTCTTTCGCTGCTCTGGTGGAGCTGGCAGTGAAACACAGCGGAAAAATCTACACCCGAACCAGGCGGTGTCCTGGAATCAGGACACCTGTCTCAGCGCACTGTGTGGCCTCACAGGGCCACCGGACCTCTGCTGGGCCACTTTTTCCCTCTTCTGTGGAAGGACTGACTGCCTGAAACCTTTTTAGTACCTTCCAGCTCCGACGTTCCAGTTTTTATGTGGTATACAGGAGTATTCCCTGAAAGTATGTTTCTGAAGTTAAATATTCCCGCTACACTTTCAAGATAGATATGGAGGCAACAGTTTCATGAGTCTCCCTAGAGAGCCACTCTGGTGCGTTCCAATGAAACAGTGAGCACTCACAGCAACTGTGTGGCGTGACTTGGCATTTGGAACTAATATAAATAATAGATGTTCCCATGAATTACTTTGATTATAATAGTAAGATAATGTGCTCCAGAGTTAAAGGCTGACAACTTTTCAAATACAATATTTAGCTCCTCATAAAGGTATGTCCATTTTTAAGAGTCTTAAGAAATTAAACTTTTTTAAATCACATTTGAAGAAATTGGTAGCAGAAAATTAGTAAGTTATTAAATTCATTCCCTAAAGACAATTCTCAGACATAACAGAAAATAAGTTTTCAAATGACATAACCCCAAATTTCTTCTTAAATTTCTGATAGAATATAAGAAAGAAATCAAACATCAGATCGACAAATTATTTACTTAGGATTAAGGGAGGAAGAAGAGAATCATGTATAATATATTTATGGGGGAAATAAACATTCAGAAATTCAAAAGTTTACCTAAGATAAATTCTTTCCAATTCCATAATCCTCATTGTTTTATGAATGAACAAATTTCATTAAGACTTCAGACCCTTACTAAATGATTTACTACTAACCTTGGGGTGGGATAATGCCCCTCCTACTTCATAGTTTTCTTTAATACAACTATTACTAAAATTAAGAGGACAAATTACCATTTAAAAGAAATAGTAAAAAGAATAGCTCCTAATAATAGACAACATTAAAGCAAGAATAAATTGTTAGTGGACTATTCAATTTTATATACTTTATTCTTAGGATGTAAAAACAAACATTTTCACTTTTATCTTTTTTATTATAAGACACTGTTAAATATTATTTCTGCATATAAAATAAATCCAAATGTTAATAATTGTTTTAGTAATCCAAACATCTAAATATCTTGAATTACAGAGATCGTTACTTAACCCTAAATCTGTAGCCTTCCATTTCTTAAGATTTAGATTTACTTGACATGTACTTTTCCATTTACTCTAATTATCAAGGAACAAAAGAAAAAAGGAGGAAATAAACCACCCTCTTCACATATAAGAGTAAAAGCGTCCATAGGTCCTTCCTTCCCTCTTACTGTCCGTTCCTAGATTCAGCCTGTAGGACTGTCACTGAGGTCACACCATTCATTCATTCTCTTCTGGGAAAGGAGGTCACCAGCTCCTTCGCCACACCTGTCCTTCCTCCACATACTCCTCTTTCTCCCCATATGGACAAATCCTTCATTTTTCCTTCTGCCTTTCTCTCAAGGATAAAACCATATTGCTTAGTTCATTTAACAAAGATACTCTTACAATACTTTAAGATTCAGCCAATTCAGCTACATTTTTAACTACAAAGTCATTTCTATCTGCCTCTTTTTTTTTTTTAGTTACAGTTGACCTGCAATATTATTTTGTATTAGTTTCAGGTGTACAACATAGTGGTTAGACAATCATGTGGTTTACGATGTGCTCCTCGCGCTATTTCCAGGACCCATCTGGCACCATATATATTCATCATATATTCCCTATATGGTACTTTACACCCTGTGAGTGTATTGTGTGCCAGTGTCTTATTAAGTAAGATACTACTGGGAATTAAGACTAAGGACTGAAACTGAGGTGAACATACAGAATTAAGACTCCTGTGAGACGGAATAACATTTCACTGCATGTATATACCACATTCTCTTTATTCGTTCATCCACTGAGAGACATTTAGGTTGTTTCCATACCTTGGCTATCGGGAATAGTGCTGCAGTAAACTAGGAGTGCAGAGAGCTCTCGGAGATCCTGATTTCACTTCTTCTGGATATATACCCAGAAGTAGAAATCCTGACACACACAGTAACATGGATGAACCTGGAGGACGTCATGCTAAGTGAAATAAGCCCGTCACAGACGGACAAATATTGCACGATCCCACTTCGGTGGGTTGCCTACAAATGGGCCAAATAGGCAAACTCAGAGAAACAGACAGTAGAATGGTGGTTGCCAGGGACTGGGTAGGGAGGGGAGGGGCGGGCAGTTGCTCTCCAGTGGGTCCATAGTTTCAGTTATAAAAAATGAACTAAGTTCTAGAGGTCCGTTGGTACAACATCACGCCTACAGCTAAAACTGTGTTGTTCTCTTAAGAGTTTGTCAATAGGGTTGATCTCGTGTCAAGCACTCTTACCACAATAAAAAAATTACCATGAGAAACTCCAGAAATTAATCTATATCTAAGAGCAAGAAGGAAAGGAAAGCAGCGACTCAGTGAATTTCTCTTAGCACGCTGGGCCCATCCCTTCCTCTCACATAAGGTTCATGCAGGTGGACGAGAACCACCCCTAAGTGTTCTCTGCTCCCTTCAGAGTGCTCCTGTTCTTACTCCATCACCATTGCCCAAGTATTTTTATACATCAACCTAGCACTGGATATACTGAGTCAGAAGTTCAAATATCTACCATAAATTTTTTTAAAAAATGAAGTAGAAATCAAGAAGTTGTCATGTTACATAACATGAAGTTCAGAGAACACACAAGCAGCTTAAAATTTTATCATAAAAAGTATCAATAGCAGTTAATGAAATCCCTAATATACAAGGTCTGTCCAGAAAGTAATCAGCCATATACTATAAAAGAGACTTTTTTAAATTGTTGTTCTATTACAGTTGTCCCAATTTTCCCCCATTCCTCTCCCCTGCCCCCCCACCCCCCACTCCCACAGCCAATCCCACCCTGTTGCCCATGTCCATGGGTCATTCATACTTGTTCCTTAACTAGGCCTTCCCCTTCTTTCTCCATTGCCCTTCCCCATCCCCTCTGGCCTCTATCAGTCTGTTCCTTGTTTCCATGAAAAAACAAAGACATGTATGGAAAAGATACAAGATACAAGAAACATTGTACATAAGACAGTGATGCCTCAGCCCACTTCAAAGGGGGCACCTGGGGACTCACACAGTTCTCCCAACTGATACCAACTGCCCTGTAATGTTTTTCTGAATATCACTGACTGTCTGAAATCTCTTCCCTTTCAAAGGTGATTTTAGTTTGGGGAGAAGCCAAAAGTCGCAGGGCACCGAATCTGGGCTGTAGAGGGGCTGAGTCACCTGGGTGATTTGATGTCTCACCAAAACCATCTGCACAAGACATGATGCATGAGCGGGCACATAAATGTTGTGATGAAGCTGCCAATCACCAGCTGCCCGTAGCTGTGGCCTTCTGAATCATGTGAATAGTTTCCGTGGAGGAATGCTCAAGCTTAACACAAAATTTGATGCAGATTTGTCACTGTACTCACTCAGTCATTTTGAATGGGAGAATCACACAGTACACATGCTCACTCCACAGGTTTCTACCACCCCCACTGACTAGTACAGTGAAGCTGTCGTTGTTCACACATGTGCATTCCAGTGCACTTTCCCTGGCTGCCAGGTTACACTGATGTTGCACAAACCATTCTCATTTTATTAACAATGGCTGAACTTTTTCCGGATAGACCCCATATGTGGAATATTTGCTATGTGTCAGTCATCCAAGCTCTTTACCTATAATAACTCATTTAATCCTCACAATGGTTCCTATGCAATAGGTCCCAGAGTTGTCCTCCATTTTACAGATAAAGAAATGGAAGGACAGACAGAACAAGAGAACTGACCAAAGATGCTATGGTTAGTGCTGGCTACCTGGGACTAATAACCAGGCACCTGGCTTCCTCTGCCAGTGAGGGAAGGCTTCCTGGATGAGGCAGGATGTATGCTGGCCTGCGCAATGACTGTCTAGAGGAGGCAGAAGCAGGCCTCCCAGGCTGACGGAGCTTGTGAAGAAGGGATATAAAAATGCAAGGAGATAAGCAACCAGTGATTAGCCAGCAGAATTCTAGAAAAGTCTGAAGTGTACCTGGACTTGAGAGTGGGAGTCATATGGGGTCATGAATGAGAACACATGGTTCAAGTATACATGCAAGATCTGAGGAGAGTAACAGACAAAATACTTAATTCTTTATGAAAACCAAGAGTCAAAATACTATAAGCATTTAATCATCTGACCAAAGTGAGCCTCTGAATTCAAACCATATAAAAACCTTAGCACAAAAACAAAACCTGAACCCTGAATTCATTAGTGAGAGTGCAATCTCAATGCGGAGACGAGCCCTGCTGGCCAGCGGCCTGCCAGGTGGCGGGTGCGGGTGCGGGTGCAGAGGAGGGCCAGCCTCCTGAGCACACACGCACATGCGTGCGACCTTCAGAAGCAAATGCGCCTCTTTTCTGGCTCTTTAAAGACAGTGAAGCATCGAATCAGTGGAAGGTTTTCAAAAGATAGTTTATCAAAACTTTTTATGATTCTAAAAGAATGTAACATTGATTCCAAAAGCTAGGTTTTATTGTTGCCTTTCAAATCTACTGAACATAGGATTTTATCTAAATATATGCTTTAAAACTACCCAAAGAATATTCCTTGCATGCTCTCTCCACTCCTGCTTTATTGTGTCACTACCCTCACATTATCTTATATGTTTATTCATACCATCCTCCCTATTAGAATATACTCATCGTATACCTAAGAATGGTAAGATTTGATCCTTTTCATCACAAAACTGAATACCCAATGCCTAGGACAGTGCTGGGCACAGAGTAGCTCAAGAAATATTTGTCAAACTCATTCATTAGTCCACTCATTCATGTGCTCATTTTTTTAATCAAATCCCTACAGATACACATGACCTAAAATATTGCCATTTGCTCCACCTTGATGGATAGAAGTGGAAGCAATTTTTGGTTATAAAATCATGTCATGCTGAATCAGACAGGTCATTTTGCAGAGTCCATAGCTCTGTTTTCGGTGATATTTGGGAGCTGGGTTTGCAGGGGTTGTGGGAAAACGGGGAGGCTTAAAGCACATTTTGTTGTAGAAACTTGGATGCAATGCACCTGAAACTGTCGGCCCTGGGGAGGAGCTATTTGTATTCTTGTATGAATGCTTGTTTACAAAAGATACAGAATGTAGACTTAAAAGATGACAAGAAGGAAAAGCAAGCAACAACTCCTACTTGAGCAGTAGGAGAATATACAAAGTAAAAGAGTGAGGTTGCGCGTGGCGGAGAGAGGCCTGGGTTGCAGGTACCACACAGTGGTATCGACAACTCAAGGACCCAAGGCAAGGATATACGGTGATGTTGAATTCTCTAACGTGATTTGAACATCCGGCTGGGTCCAGAGGACAAGTCCGTGGTGTCTCCCTTGAAGGGGTGACATTTCCACTGCTAGTTATTCCTAAGCTACAAAGCAGTTCCTAGGAGAGGGAATCAGTCCTAACATGTTCATAAGGCACTAGAGAAATCAGAATTTGAACTTCAACAAAAATAGGGAATTTTCATCTCACTTTAGAAGAAGAGAATAAGTCAGTGTTTCAAGCTATAGTTACCAAGACCATCAGCAGCACTGGCGGACTGGAGCAGAGTGGTCAGAAATAGACACAGGTGTACATGGACAGTGGAGGGGGAGGGGGGAGGGAAGACAGTACGTAGCCACCTCCTTCTTTCCCCACCCTCTCTCCCCCAGAGCAGGACTTCGCTGTCCTGGAGATGCCTACTACCTTCTCACAGATGACTCCCCAACCTAGTACCCAGCCCTGATTTTACAACTCGTACATTGTCATTTGGATGCTCTACCGTCACAGCCAACCCACTGTGTTAAAGCCTCATTCCTGTCTCGCCCCCAGTCATTGGCCTTTCCAGTTTCTGCCAGTGGTTGGTCAAGCTCAAAAGCTGAAGCTTTGCGCTCCTACACTCTTATCAGCCCCCATCTCGTCATACGTCGCATATCTTTGGCATTTGTCCTCATTTACAGTTTCACTGCTCTCAGCAGGTGGCACCCATATCCAGGCACCCAGGCACTGCTACTGTTTCCTCACTTCTCTCCAGCCTCCAAGCTACGTCTCACTCAACACATTTTGCATACTACTCATTGCCCCGGTCTTTTTAGATCTCAACTTTTAATATTTTAACTTCTTGCTCAAAAGCTTTTGGTGATAATCCCACTGCCTATGAGATAAATTTAAACTCCCTGCCAGGATACTCAAGGTACCACTCAAGCTGGTCCCAACTTACCTGTCATCCTGCTGCCCAACTAGACTAGAGACTCATGCCCCATGCTTCCCCTACTACCACTACTACTACTACTACTACTAATAGTAATAATAATCCACTCTCAAGAGTGGATACCTTATTCAAGTTTACTCATTGTTTTTCCTCTAGAAGGCTCTGTAAAATGTGTGACTGGAATTCTCACCTCTGTTTCTTTGGATGTGCCAATCTTCTTGCAGTGGTCTGACACCTCTCTCTCCAATCCTGCTCATCTTTTAGATCCGCACTCAAGCCTTACATCTTCCCCAATACCTCTGTTAAACCCTTGCCCCAGTGTGTAACCGCCATTGTTTACTGTCTAAATCCTTGTTACTCATAGCATGGCCCTCATTGGCAAGACCTGGGGAGCTTGCTAGAAACACAGAATCCCAGCCCTGCCCGGACCTGATGATTTAGAATCTCCATGGGGACTTCCGGCCAAGATGGAGGCATAGGTAGACACACTGTGCCTCCTCGCACAACCAAGATAGGGACAACAAAGATATAGAAACAAAATAACAACCAGAACTGACAGAAAATTGAAGTT
>CM052548.1:19567791-19724652 GCA_028533065.1 Trachops cirrhosus
GGTGGGAGAGGGTGTTCAGGGTGGAGGGGAATGAAGGGGGGATAATAGGACAACTGTAATAGCATAATCAATAAAATATATTTAAAAACAAAAAAAAAAATAAATAAAAGGAAAAAAAAAAAAAAAAGAATCTCCATGGGAACCAGATCCCAAGGAGTTCTGAATGTACATCTATCTTTCAGAAACACTTGTTTAAAGTATCCTGATTCCCAAAGTTTGGGTAATTTCTCACTCATTGCTTCTAAAAATTAGAAAATCCTCTGTATCTCCAGAATTTACACCCTACATATCTGACAGACATGCATTAACACGTTAAAGAATTCCTTCATCTAGTCTTGTTATCACTCATTAGGATACACTTAGGGGCAGAATTTTATAACCAAAGCGACACTGGGTTTGGAGTCATAATAAGGGTCCCGCTTGCACTAAGCATATGACCTTGAGTAAGCTGCCAAATACTAAGCATGTGACCTTGAACAAGCCACTGAGCCTCTCAGTTTCCATATCTACAAACTCAGGCAACCACCTTATCTTAAAAAGTGGTTTTAATATTACACAAGGCATTAAGCAAAACATTCAAATGTTATTTTCTTTCTGTTCTCCTCCACTTCCACTCTCAAAAGCAGTATTTTTCCCTCCCTTTACATTATCTAACAGCTTTAAAAGACGTGTTTTCTACTATTGCGTCTAATCCATCCCATTATTTAAAAGAGAATTGTCCTTGTGTGTATTCTCCTGCGGTGTCCATATCTTGGACTCCTCTTAGTTTTATATGTCTGTGATACCCTAAAACAACACATCTATGAATTTAACAAATTTTTCTTCCTAGTAATGAAGGCAACTGTCTCCAATGGCCTACATTTAACCACTACCAAGAAATAATTTCTAATGACTTGGTAAGAGAGGAAGTGATAACTCCACTGCCTGTGCATCTTGGTAAAGGAATTCTTAAAGTCTTTCTGTGCTTGAGTCATCCCTTGGACTTTGCTTTTCTGAGTCACTATCTGACCCGCACCCTTCGTCCTGCAGTAGGAGAAGAGTTTCATCTTACTGGAACTATTTATTGTCACACTGGGCTATTTATTGTCGCACTCGCTGCTGCTCTGCGCCTGCCACCTGTTGCAAACCCTCCAGTGGCCACGTTGACTGCAGAACTTCGGGCAATGGACTGAATTAATTTTTATTCCTTTTGTACATGACTTGTACTGTATATTTTCCATTACAATTGATCCCCCCATGCCCTCCCCACCCACCCCCAGCAATCACCACCCTGTTACCTGTGTCCATGACTTCTTTCTCTCTTTTTCGTTTTTGCTTGATCCTATCACCCCCAACCACCCTCGACCCCAAACTGCCAGCCTTCTCTCTATATATGTAATTTTTAGTCTTTGATACACTCTGTATCATAACCACAATTCATCTTTTTGCTTATAGCTTGGGCTTCAAGCAAGATTTCATATTACCATTAAGTCTTTGTATGAAATTTAATATGCAATGACTTCAACTGTGATGAAAATAATATCTCATTTTATATTGTTTAATAAGTACTTATTCCCAGCCAAGGAAGTTTTGAGGAGATACTCATAGTTTAGTTTGATTTTAACGAGAATAAGTTAAATAGAGAATCAAAAACTGGTAAACAAGAAATTATTCCACATAAAATGTATTTGTACCAGTTCTGCTCTTAAAGCTAGGCTGCATGCCAACGCTATATATAGTTCAGCGTGGCGGCATGATGCTGAGCGGTTCAGATTAGCGAGGTTTCACAACCTTCCTCCCTTACCAGGGATGTTCCTCCACCATGGCAAACATAATGAACATTCATAAATATCTGGATGGCAGTCATAAAATCTATTAAGGCATGTGTGCACCTATCAATAAAAAATCCAAATACTGTACTCTGTTATTTCTCAACCAACTAGTGTTAAAAGACCACACACGTGGCATGTGTCTATTCTGAGGCACACGTGTGTTCATTTAACATTCCTAAAATGAGGTGGTCTTACAATCGCTGATCTTAAAGGTATATTGTATGTCCATTCAAAGCTACTCAGCTCACAAACAAGGAAAAAAATTAAAATCGTAACGTGAGGATATTTGCCAAGTATCAAATGGGGCCATGTCAATCATATACACAAATCTATTCTGGGTACAGTTGGCCATGGTTTAAAAGTAACTCATGACAACCTCAGTCACATAGCACTAGAAAGAATATCAGCCAATTTTTAAGGCTGCTTAAGTCTCTCTGACAATACAGTGGAAGGAGTCCAAGCTTCGCTGGCTAGGACACCCCCTAAATTAAAATCCTAGCTCTATTATTTGCCCAAGGTCATATAAGGCAAAATACTCTTCCGACTCTTTTCATTTCAAGTATCTGAAGCACAATGGAAATAACCTGGCTGGGTTGTTGCTAGGTTAGAAATAACTAACGTAAAATACCTGACAGTGCCTGCTGGCCCTTCTCACCCAGCTGGTCTAAACCTAATGGAACAGCAGCGACAGGAACACCACTGAGATACCCTGGCCCTCTAGGCCAGTGACTGCCTCACCTAGCAGTTACTCATCACTCCAGCATTTCCTTAGCGTTGTAAACTATAAATCAATACGATGATCCTTAAGCCATAAAAGCAAACAATTACAACTCAAGAAAGCTTTTCACCTTCTCCACTTTTAGGGGCAGGAAAGGAGTAGGTCTTGTTTCTCTTCTACCCACCCAGGATTCAGGATCTGTACCTGGTGAGTATTAAATATCCAATGGATGCGGTTGATAGGCACAAGGGAAAAGGTCTAATACAGAGGTTAGGACTCAATGTCCCGAAACTAAGCCTCACATGCCCACCCCACCCCCAACCTGCCAGGACTGTGCAGTTTCCATCTACCCGAGAAGCACTCACTTCTGGTCCCAGCAGTCCAAGGTTTACACCAATAGATGTCAGAGTCTTTTTAAGAAAGATTTTTCATAGATAGAGAGCAGGGTGATACCTACGGCGGAGGTGGGGGCAGTTAGGGCGTGGGAGCATCAAGAAAAAGGAGAAAGGCTTCATGAACACGGACAGCAGGGTGGCGACTGCAGGGGGCGCACAAGGAGGATAAATGCTAATGGAAAAAATACAATTAAGAAAAAAGATTTTTTTTCTGCCTCTTTCTTGTAAGTAGATTGAAAAGGAGAATGGAATATGTGAGGAAAGTCATACAGCTCTATTTCTTATTACTCTGGGGAAAGCATGCTCTGGACACCCATATTGAATTATCACATTATTCCTGTTTCTCCTCTAAGACATGGATCAAAGCCCCTTTGTCAAAATGAATTCATCACCAAAAATAACCAAGGATTCAAGAACCCTTTAGATTGGTGCCTTATACAAAATTCTTGAGGCCTTATACAAATTTTCAAGTCTGTTCTTTTTTAATATGTGTGCTCTATGGCACAATATTTTATAGGTGAATGCAAACTATTATAACAAAAATAAAGCATGAGATAACAACCACCAAGTAGAGACTTTTCCTTCAATATTAAGGCCAAAGAAGTTCTAGTAACATGTTCGCCAAACTGTTTACCCAGATACATTGATGGTTTGGAATTGAAAAGAAAAAATGCAGAAAAAAGCCTTTCCAAAAAAAATCTAGCAGTCATCAATATTATTATAATGTGGTGGAATAGTGAAATGTATTAACAGTGATATTTGATATTTATTTAGGGATTTCTCCCCCAAATTGCTCAAAACACAGAGCAAACCCTTGTTAAATTGATAGTGGTTAGTGTAAACAGAGCTTAATTCAAAGCAGCTGCTTTGCCCAGCTGACTAAATCCCCCACTTTTCCCTTTTTTAACTTATAAAAAACTGGCTTACCTGAACTGTGTTCAAAGCATGTTTTTCATCTACTCCTTTTCAATGGAATTTTATGACATTATTTCAGAATAACAATTATGTGGGTTATTGATGTGGCAAGTTTACCTTTTGGCGTGTCCCTGAAATTAATGGTTTTTCACTAACACTTTCGGAACACATTTCTGTGGGTCTCCTGTGCGCATGTGGTCAGTGGTGTCCAACGCAATGGCACTGAGTGCTCCAGATGAAAAAGAGCGAAGACACAACACCCTGCCTCCCAGTTCAGCAGGGATGGCACTCGGAAAGGCGTGTGTCTCTGAGAAATGGAGACGAAGTGGATCGGCAGCCAATTCCACCTGGAACGGTGCTCAGCGAGACAGGACTTAGAGCAGGGCAATGACCCCTAAAACAGCTACTCCGAACCTACACTTTTAAAAACAATCAATAAAAAGTTTTTGCACAGCAAAGGAAAATACCAACGAAATAAAAAGATGACCCACAGAATAGAACTATTCACTGACACATCTGATAAGGGCTTAATATCCGAAATCTATAAAGAACTTACAAAACTGAACACCAAAAAAGAACAAACAATCCAACTAAAAAATAGGCAAAGGACCTGAATAGACACTTCTCTAAAGAAGACATACCGATGGTCAATAGAATATGAAAAGATGCTCAACGTCACGAATCATCAGAGAAATGAAAACTAAAACCTCAGTGAGATATCACATCACACCTGTTACAATGGCTATCATCAGTAAATCAACAAACAGCAAGTGCTGGGGGGGATGAGGAGAAATGGGAATCTTTTTGTACCATTCATGGGAATGCAGATTGGTCCAGCCCCTGTGGAAAGCAGTATGGAGATACCTCAAAACATCACCTCTCGACCCAGTGATCCCACTTCTGAGAACATATCCGAAGGAACCCAAAACACTAATTCAAAAGAAGGTAAACACCCCTATCTTTGTGGCAGTTATTTACAATCACCAAGATATGGAAGCAGCCCAAGTGTCCATCAGTAGATAAATGGATAAAACAAGTATAGGACATTTATATAATGGAATACTACTCAGCTATAAAAAAGAAGTTTTACTCTTTGCAACAGTGTGGGTGGACCTGGAGAATATTATGCTAAATGAAATAAGCCAGTCAGAGGAAGACAAATACCATGTGATTTCACTCATATGTGGAATCTAATGAACTGAACTTATAAGCAAAACAGAGACAGACTCATAGATGACAGTAAGGGAGTAGAGGGATTGAGTAAAAAAGAAAAAGGACTCATGGACATGGACAACAGTGTGGTGGTTGCCAGGGGAAGGAGGGTATAAGGGGACTAAATGGTAGTAGAAAAAAATATGAAAAAAATTTTTAATTAATAAATAGCAAATAAACTTTTGTATATACTATTTAACATCTGATAGGCTCTACTTTTTAAAAAGTAAAAAATCAGGTTATAATGTGATGTCCAATCACATTACTATAAGTATGCTGCCTAATTTGACCTTTTTTTTTTCATTTTATACAAGCACAACTGGAAAGAAATAACAAGCAAGTGTCTGACCTCACCAACAGTGCCTATTACCAGCTATAATTTTTTACTGCCCAGGGTAAAAACCACAGATATTGATATTGTTATCTGAGCGGCTTTTTATGTCATTAGCAGAGTAGCCTTTTGATAGACAAAGCAGATGGCGGACGCCCGAAGGAGCAGCGGAGCCTTCTGCCTGCAGACACGGCTGCAACGAGCACTGGAGCTCGGGAGAGTCAGGACTGTGAACACTGTTCCCAAAGGAATAAGTCATTGTCCCTGCAAAAGCCTTTTAGAGAAGAGCATCTGATCTCGTCTGTCCAAAGGGTATGTAGAGCCTTCCCGTGACCAAAATGGCATGAAGGAGAAAAATGGGATAATAAAAATGCACCAAAAAACAAAGTAAAGTTTTAGATCCGGGTTTGTGTTGTAAACTCATTGGCTGTGGTTTCATGGAAGTGTTTTTGTTTGTTTTCTCTTTTTTTGTAAGTATGGAAACAAACAACATCTAAATCAAATGAAAATATTTAGACTATTTCAGATAATACACCAAAAAAAATAAGGTCTCGAGAAGTGCACTGGTTCTGCATACACAGTAGCAGGAGCAAAGGACTTGAATGTCTATTCTCTGGTCCCTGCTCTGCTAGGCTAACAAAATAGATAAACCGCAAGAGGCTGACTAAATGTAAATGTCAGAAAAAATGTATTTGTTTTAATATCTGCTCCCAATTAAATGAAGAGAGGTTTAAATGGCCTAAATTCCCATGAAAACAAAGAGCCTATAGCTAACCATCATAATTTAAGTAGCCAGAGGCCATATTTTTTTCCTGCATATTTTTCTACATGGGACACATCTTTATAAGGTCAAGAAAGTACAATTACAAAAATGAGCCCAAAGATAACTCAAATCACTTACTGAGCACTCCCGTATGTCCAGTACTATACACTTCACATACCTGACTTCATGTAATCATGACAACATCCTTGTGATGCAGGGCTGTCCCCCAAAAGGTATTATTTGCTAAACTCCAAGAGAGCAGCCATTACTTTGTTCACTGAGAAGCAAAGTGATCACAGGGAGGAAAATAATCTGCCCTAGGTCATTCAGTCACGAAGTGACTGAATGGGGTGGATCGGGGTTGTAAACCCACGTCCAAGGTCACCTAAACCCTTGCGCTCATCCCCGACTCTTCTCCTGCTGACAACTGGTGCGCATCAGCCTACCTCCTTGTTCCATCCAGGAGGGAAAGGTGACTGAGAAGCTCGGCTTGGGGCATAGAAACAGTTCACATGAATGCTTAAGAAATCTTCAGGTTTCTGTGCTCATATATATTCTTCAAATGGTTTTTATCATGCCAAAGTCAAAGGTAATCTGTGGCTTTTTGGGGGGGAAGGGGGAGGGTAGTATTTAATGTTAGGCCAAGGTAAGAGGTACCAGGGCAGGTATCTTGAGTTTGGAAGGATCAAGGCTTACTGTAACATTTTTGTTGGTAAATTTTATTAAATTTTAATGTTTCCTCATAAGAAGTCACCTCTAATGTATGTTCTCACTTTTAAAATTTTCTGTTCCTTGCCCTTGAGTTTCTACAAGGTGTTTCAACTACATATGTAACCACCATATTTTTCCACCCAAAAGTCTTAAACATACATTTAGATTTATTTCACAAAATGAAAGTGGTTGGTGATGATATGAAAACATTAAAACCCTCATATAAGCATGAAACATCCCTCAAATGTCAAAACCTATTAGTATTTACCATTTGTACATCAGCATAAATATTCAAATGTTCACCATGAGCAGCACACAGTCCAGAGTTCCAATTTCAGTGTATTTATTACCCACACGCTGAGAGGAAACACCCATTCTTTAAATTGTATAAATTCTAGATTATATTGTAGTATGCCATATCGTTATTCTGAAATAGGCCAAAGGCAATGGAAACCAAAGGGTCAATGACCGCTTTGCCAGATCTGCTTTGCAACTTTGAAAGATGACACCAAAAAGAGGAAGACTTGGCAAAGCAAAAATCAGCTCTCGTGTTCAAGGCATGTTTTAAAATTTCCAGGAAGTCTTCACAGTTAAAATCTAATTTTCAAATACACATTTAACACAAGTTACCAAGAACTCAGGAAATAATAGGGAACGATGTAGTGTCCTTGTCCTCAAACAGTTTCCAGTCTAGGGAAAAACTGGAGGTAGATGAAAATGGTAAGTGCTTTGAAAGTCCAGGTACAAAACCAATGTCACTTTCAGTTGGAAGTGTTCCCTAATTAAAAGTTGAAATGATTGTTCAACTCTATATTCCCAGAGAACCTGCGTGTTTACCTTAACACAATGTATTCTGACTGTAAACTTATGGGGACATTTCCTCAGTTACAATGGGAAGCCCACCAAGGCTTCTCTATGCCTGTGTAAGTACATGCCACAGAGTACATTGAAGACGCTGCATCAGTGCTTGTAGTGTGACCAAGTGAATGACTTCTCTGAAACCCCAAATCTCCTTCTGCATTAAGTGCCAGCACTTAATAGAGGTCAGCACACACACCTCACGTGTATACCCTCACACAATCAGTTACATCAGACCAGAAAGGAGCATGGAACTCAGAAAAGCAATGCTTAACACCTCTAGTTACTCGTGAAACTTCATTTTCAAAAATGACTGACTAGACTGCAGGTATTACAGTACATGCAATATTAAAAGTTTGGTTAATTCACACGGGCCAGTGTGGCTCATTTGGTCCCACAAACTGTAAGGTCCCGTGTTCGAGTCCCGATGGGGGCACATATGGAGAGGCAAGCGATCAATGTTTCCCTCTCACACCAACACTTCTCTACCTTCCCTTTTATAAGCATGTCCTTGGGGTCAAGGAAAGAAAATGTTTGATTAATCCAACATAGGCAGCCCTGCAGGTGATAACTGGGAAGAGGAGAACCCCTACAGATAATTTGAAAGACAGAAGAATCTCTTCACGACAAAAATATCAATCTCTGGTTTAACCCTTTGAAGGATGTTGTTATAAAACAAATGCTATCTGGTCAGGACAAGCAAATTCCAATTATCAGTTGTTACAGACTCATAACAACTGCTAATCAGAGGAGCCGCAAGTGGGACTCTCTGGAGTAACAACTTTAGGTCGGGTCACTTGTGCAGGGAAAGACTCCTGCCAGAACAATCCATAACATGGAGTCTCCCCTAGCATGCCAGGGCAGAATCAGGCCCTCTGGCTTGTTGGATTGGAGGAAGTGGAGAGCTGAGGAAGAAGAGCTGTCATCCACAGAAATAAATTAAGAACTAGAAATAGACAGAAACACCAGAGAAAACTTCAGTCATTCTACAGTTTGTCCCAGCACCAGCCCTGCCTCACTCCCACAACCTTTTCTCTGCAGCTAAGCAGACTCTTACTAGATATTTGAACTCTGCAATTAAGGAACATTTGAAAACATGGCTTTATATTTTCACTGCTGGCCTTAAACAGAGCTTTTGGCGACACAAAAGAGTTAACATCCCCCCTTTCCGCACCTACCTAACACCAGAGAATGACTAGGTGGAGTAGAGATGCGTGCGGTGCAGCGAAGTTCCTTTCTATTTCATTCTCTTCCAACTGGTTGGGAGGGAGGGAACATTCTAAAATAGTAACATGAATTGACAGGTGGAAGTCACCACACTCAAGTTACAGATCCGACTTTGGATACCATTAAGTCTGTTTTTTTCCTTTAATTTTTTTAAACAGGTTAAGATGTGGAGAAACACCTTTGGAATACATGAAATAGTGTATTGTAAAAGCAGGTGTGAGTCAGAAAAAGGTAGAAATTACATCATTCAAAGTAGGTAGATTTTTACTTACATGAATAAAAATCTTAATCAATACACATACACACATTCATATCTCAGGCCAAGTTGGCAGACTGCTAAGAGCATGCCATCTGGGAACTTGATCCCTAAGAAATATCTGTACAGCGCCGCCACAAAATCAAGCACGCTTTCTGAAGCTTTAGCGAGCAGTTAAATCCTTAACATACTATTTTTGAGCCTCCTTGATTTTCACTAGGGAAATGCGTTAACATTAATTTTGTTTCTAACTACTATTCTTTCGGTAGCTAGCAGGTGTAAAAAAAGTCTTCATTTCTGAACCCTCCATTTGATAAATAGATCTTTTTTAACAACTCAATCAATATGAACATTTGAAGTTACATTTTAAACCTGTATACTAATGCCCTAAATAATGAAAGAGAAAATGTATACTAGAAAATAATTTTTCTTTGCATGACTAAAATGTTGTGTTCAAAAACATTGCCATCCTGTAATTGTATTATGAACAGCATGTATCTAAGGAAGTGCTAAAATTTGGATTGGAATGAGAAGTAGAAAGAAAAAAACATGTTAAAAATCTGTTCAAATTCTCAGCTTAAAAATTTCAATATGTTACTGGTTAGAGCAATGGTTTAAATACAGGACTTAGGTTATGAATCAAATTGCTGGACATATAAAATCAAAACCTTGTACGTTCAACCCTACCTTTCCATCAACTCCCTTCCTCTAATACTGGACCTCTGGGCTACTCCGCTGAGTTGCGTTCTGTACTGAGCAACTGCTGTGTGCCTCCTGGTCATTAGCAGCCACCACGAAGAGCACGACATTTGCCACAGGAACTCTCCGTGTGCTGTGGCATGGCACTGTGGTCACTGCGTTTGCTTTCACACAGTCCTCTTCTAGAAAGTACGTAGGCACAGCTCTGCAGAAGTCACACCACCTCGTCCCTGTGTTCATGTCTCAGTTCAGTGTGGGTATATAACATGGTCAATAACAATGACTCAGTCATTCATTAGTACACAGAAGGCAGATTTCGTGGCCTTAGGAAACCTCTGGATGTACCCATCTCAGTAAACCACTAGGATGAGTTTAACTTGAACCTACCATTCATGGAGATTAAGTCCCAAATGTACTTATCAGCCTTCTGGGAAGAAGAGTAGAAAAGATGGATCTTACCCATTTCAGTCAAGAACATCAAAATTAACAGAACCAACTGACTTTTGAATATATGCAGTCCCAAAATAAATGCAATAATTCAAACATACTTAGAAAATTCAAACTACACCCTGAAGGAAGTAAAATAATTCAGCTAGAAAATTCAACCCCATATTAATATGTATATTTACAGAATATTATATCACATATTAACATGTCTAATCACAAATATAATGAGTACTCTAGTTCTGTGTGACTGGTGAAAATTATTATTGCAAATTAAATTGTAAATCTCAAGTTGCTGGAAAATAAGGGTTTGTTGCTAGGCTCTGGATTATTGACATTATTCAATAGCAAAGGCACTTTAAATTGATTGCCCCTGCCTTTCCTTCTCACCACACACAACTCTCCTAGGCTCCACACGCCATTTACGTTTTTAACACCCCTGTCCATTAACAAAAATGCCTCACACGTGCCAGTGCGGAGGGTACAAACTGTCCTTTCCTATTCGCTCTAGGGATATCATGTAAACGTGCATCTGTCTTATCTTAGACTGTACTTGTACCAAGACCAACAGCAGGTCTACAAATTGACATTGGGTTTTAATAGAGCATTTAAAATAATAAAATATTTTGCCCCATTTTTGCTGGCTTTAATGTACATTTGAGCAAAACAATGCCAACATACTCATGTAAGTACACACGAATTATAGTGAGCCTTCCCTTTTCAATGGACAAACGTACTAACACAGAAATATATGAATTATTATGTTAGTAAAAAGTGACATTGTAGCAGAATGTGAAAGTCAGTCAGTATCCTTCCTGTCCACGTGATTATCTTGCTGGCCAGCTAGAAATAAGTAAGGAACTCCAAGTCAGGGTTTCTCGCCCTCAGCACTACCGACATTTGAGATCAGAAATTCTGCTCTGGCGACAGCCCTGTTCACTGAAAAGCATTAGTAACGGGGTGCTGAGCTGCAGGTCCCCCAAAATGGAGAAAACACCCACAGCTATTGCTTGGGGGGTGTGGGAAGGAGCAGAGCCATTGAGAGCTACTTTGCCTATCTGAAGAACTTGGCTGGTTTTTCAATAATGTTAAAAGCTGTGCCTGCTGGGAGCCAGGGAGCCGGGCACAACTCTGACCAGTGCTGTGTCCTACCGCAGGAGCTTCCTCCACCTGCGACAGCGGCTTGGAGGTGGCGCCCACGGCTGGGCCCACGCTTGCCCGGACTAACAATGGCAGCTGAGCAAGGCAGAAGAAACCACCAGACTACTGGCAGGTGTCACCCAGCGTGGGAGGAGTCGGAAACGGATGTACGGAGGAAGATCCGTGCTGGGCGCAGCAGCCGTGCCGGGGCTTAACCGCATGGTTTGGGAGCAGAGAGGGGGTTCTCTTCACCAGGCGGCCTAGAAAGCAGGGAAGTAGGACGCGAGAACCGTGCACAGCTCTCTCTCTGCCAGAAGTTGGAAAGAATGTGAAGGGCTCCCACCCCGCCGTGAGGAAGTGCCACGTGGTTTTGGAATAAGAACAGGATCGGGAGCCTAGCTGAGCTATGGACTATTTTCCTTCCCGAGATACGGTACTCCTGACTGGCGGGCGGGGTCAGGAATGTGTGTGCGGGGACGGGGGGGATCTTTTAAAAGGATTTGGGGATTTAATGGCGGCATTCCGCGATTACTCTAAACCTGTATAACTCCTGAATAAATAATTCCTTTCCTTTTTCCCAAATTGTAACTAAGAGCCACATTTCTTAAAGGGAGGGGTGCAAAAAGAACCACAGAGTAACAAGACCCCAGGGCAGAGGGTTTCCTAACACATTCAGCAGTATTCCTGACACATAAATGCCAGTAGCATCCCCCACCCCAACTCTATCAATGAAAAGTATCTCCAGGCATCACCAGATACCCCATGAGGGACACAACGGCCCCCAGCGGAGGGCAGTCCATCTCACCAACACCAACTCCTTTAATCTAATAAGGCCAGGAACGGATTTGACCCACCGGAGTCTCCATTATATAAGAACAAAAACTAAAAATAAATATATTACTATTTGAAAGGATAAAGTCAGCCCCATTTGCTATTGTGACATGGTTTGCCTAGCAGGCCTGTGACCTTGTTAAACATGACTGCCATTTTACTCTTCTGAGTCTGTCCCCAGGGCTGGAAATTACTGGGAGCGAGAACAGAGCTGGCCGCTCCTTGCGGCCACAGGCGGGAGAAAGCATTGGAACGAACTGCAGCCCCGTGTAACACTCCCCATCTAACCAGGGGTCTCACAACAGCAACCCCCCCCCGCTTTTTTAATCCAGTTACAGTCCAATAAAATCTCAAAGCCCCCACCCCTCAATATTGGTATATCTCTCCACACCATGCCCTCTCCTTTCTTGGATAAAAACTTTTTTCTCTACACTTTCTTCTCTTTGTGAATTCTTTCGCAGCCCGCGTCACCGACCACCCTATCATTTTGGAGGCCCGTATGGGGACATTCTCTATTTCTCCCTCTCCTCCAGCCTCCGGAGCCTTGCAACATGGGGAGCAGCGGGCAGCGGAAGCTCGACCCGGCCAGCCCGCTAACCCTGTGTCCACGAGGCTCTGCGAGAGGATTCTGATCCTCGTCCGTCTCTCCGGACTCTGCGCACAGCCTCCTCCTCACCCACCTTCACAGCCAGCGACCGGTAAGTCTCTCTGAATCTTGCGACGAAAACATCCTATGGAAAGTGATAGTTGACCCTTCGTGTCGTTGTCCTAAACCTTGGTACTGGGTCTTGTCACTTTCTCAGGGTTCGGCGCTTTGGTCCGCTGCTCCCGAGGGCCCAGGGACGCCTGGCTCTGAAGCAGACCCGCCCCTTGGGTCAGCCATCTGGCTGGAGGACACTCAGCTCTGGCCACAGACCACTGAGTGGTTTGAATTGGGGACGCCCTCCTCAAACCTCCCCACCCCCCACTCACGGTAGTTCTGGTCCCCAAAATATCCTTCCCTTTTTTTCGTAGTTCTTACCATGTGTAATACCCAGGCGACCCCGCCCAAGGACTCCCCATTGGGTGGTCTGCTTAAGAACTTGAAAGCTCTGGGACTTTCAAGTGCTTGATTCTGTATTGCAACACAGCCTGGCCTCAATAGAAACTGGGGGACCGGGAGGTCTGGCCCATGAATGGGCCTCTTACCTATAATACTGTCCTCCAACTCGACCTGTGCTGTCGCCGTTCGGATCCCCTCCTTAGGTTTAGTTATTGAGAAGGAGCCAGGATTTTAACCTTCAGCAGGGATTCCAGGCCTTCTAACTGTGCCTTTGCATTCAGATTTGCCCCACTCTACAGCCTCCCCCACCCCTCATTCCTGTTTTCAGCTGAGCGGCACTCTAATCCCTTAAGGCCATGCTCTTTTAATCAATATCACCCAGCTGAGGGACACTATCTCTTACCTGCCTAACCCAAGTTCCGCATTCAACCCCCCTTTGGAAGTAGGCTTGGCCCTACCATGCCCAGGGTACGTACAACAACGTACAACAACGGTACAAAGAGGGAGAACATCTCACCCCTCCCACGCTGTAAACCACTCTGTAGCCTCCCTGGAAACCTGGGAGCTGCTAAATCCTGGGAACAGCTGGGCTTGTCCCTGAGTGCAGAGAAAAAAGTGGCATTTTAAACTCAAGCCTTTTTTCCGCCCCTTCCCCTGAGGAAACCAAAGTCCTTCTAGGAGAAGGTTGCTTTTCTTTCCCTACATTTTAAAATGCAAACTCCTGGTCTTCTTCAAGAATTCTTGTCTAGGCCATCTTTTAAAATACAAATTGTGGGGAGATAATTCTTATCAAAAGGGGGGAAACCTTAGCTATAGCTGAGCAAATCAATGTTCCACTATTCCTTTCTAAATTAGTAAATTCTGATACAAGTTATCAAATGTCTAGGTGTTTTGAAATAACATGAAATACCGAACCATAGATTGCTAGACCTGCTTTTGGCTTTTCGTTACAAAGAGGCTGTGGAGTGGATTTGGAGCTGTGGATAAATGTCTTGTGCTTTTACTGGAGGTGTGTTTCTTGAAAGTGAGAGTGTGTTTGCCAGAGAGGAGCCTGTTTCTAACGGTCATGAGACGTGTTCATAAATCAGCCCAGGGAATGTTGGTTGCCTGCTTGTTAATCATTGTGGGAAATTAAGGTTTCTAAACGTTAAGTTCAAGTGAAGTTGGAAAGAAATTGTATGGTTTTAATAATTAGAAGGCATAAGGCATGGAGAAGGAATTTTGAAGGACAGGGAATGAAAGTGAGTTATTCTAAAAATGGTTATTTCTAAAGGGATAAGAAAGTTGGTGACAGTTGCAGAAAGGTTTGTGACGGTTGTGGAAGTTTTAAATCTGTGAAAAAAGAAAGCTCAGGCTCCAGCACCCCTTCCTCCACCTAATTTCCCTCTGGTGACATTCTTTGATGACTCTGGTGGCACCTAGAGTGGTTTCTATTACGCTTTCTCTTGCCCCAGTGGGTGTCGGGAAACCATCAGCTGTGGAATAAATCCTTCATCAAGATGCGTTTTGTCGATGCTGAAATAAGGACACAGAATCACCCTACACGACCGTCCCCAGGTGGCCCCTGGGACACGGGGTCCAGTGAGTCAGGAACTGATCCCCCCTCATGTTCCAAGGAACCTGTTCCTGCCCCTTTGTTCTGATCATTGGAAAAGTCACCCTCGGTATGAGGTAAACACATCCACGGGCAGGCGTGGAGTCCAGTCCCCTGTCTGAGTGGGGGAAATCCTTCCCCAGGGCATTGGTGAGGTCACTGTCAGGCACAGGGTAAGCTCTGGACTTCTCTGCTGGTGCCGACTGTGACTCCCCATCCTCCTTCTGGGGCCGTGTCTTCTGTCATCAGGTTTCTGACCTTTCAGGGGCCAAAGCTGCCCCGCTGGGCTCTTCCCTGCTGCTAGACTCCCTGGAGCCAGGCAGTATTTCCCCCATTCATTAACAGCCCTTTAAGGTTTCACTGAGAGTCCCCACGGGTCTTCTTGCTTGGCGTTTAGGACCTTCCGTCCCCTTTCCAGCTTTCTTAAAAGTTGGCAAGAGCAAATAAAAAAATCTTATACTTTATCAAAATTAGTATTTCAAGTTATGTGTGGGGTCTTTATGCATTCAGGCTTTATATGCCATGTATTTGTGTGTTACATGTGGTACGTTTTCTGCCTCTGGATGGCATAACTAGGGTATAATATTTTATCAGCCAAAAGATATTAAGTACTTACATAAATCAAACAGGATCCTGTGGTTTGGACAAAATATTTGATATGAAAACCAGTTGTAAGTTTGATTAATGTAACAAAATTTTAGAGTTATTAACAAAAATATGTTGTTTTACAGTTTATATTACAATCTTTTGGTTAAGTGTATTTGACAACCTTCCCAAAGTTTAATTTAAAAACTGAGAAATGACTTTGAGTTATTCCAGTGGGCCCCTGGAATACCTCAAGGATTTATTCTCTCTCCTTATAAAAGTTTTTGAATTAATTAGGCCAATTTGATATGCTCAAAATTACATGGGAAGCTCTGCCAAACAGAATAATAACTATTTTATTAGTATACATATATTTTTATCAAAATGGATTTTATAGAAATTTCAGCCTGCCTCAAGGAGGAATCGCTAAGATTTATAATCAAGTTCAAGCAGGAAGCTCTCAGGGGTAGCAGGTGTCCTGTCAATGACACTGGACACGCCAAGGGTGATGGTTCCCTGTGGGGACATCAAGCAGCAGCACTCTGGGCATTTGTAACCCACACATTGGAAATTTATGAATTGCTTCCAATGCTCAGTGCACACCTCCAGTAAGATCTGTACGGTATTTTAAAACCTTGTGTACTATTAGGTCTTTAAAGATGTTAAAATTATATGTTAAATCTAAAACTATGGGCTTTATGCCTTGGCTGGTGTAGCTCTCTGGATTGAGTGCCAGCCTGCGAACCAAAGGGTCACCAGTTCGATTCCCGGTCAGGGCGCATGCCTGGGTTATGGACCAGGTCCCTGGTGGGGGGTGCTCAAGAGACAACCACACATTGGTGTTTCTCTCCCTCTCTTTCTCCCTCCCTTTCCCTTTCTCTAAAAATAAATAAAATCTTTTAAAAAATTAAAATATAGGCTTTATGTTGTTATGTCATCTCACAGTAATTATTTACTTATCAAGAAATTGTCATCTTGAAATAGTATATTTTACAAAGAAGCAAAGTTCTTTATGAATTGCATTTTAATCAAATCTATAACCGTGTCATTTTAAATTTGGTCATTTAGGAACAGTCACTGTTTTACTCTAATACATTTCAAATGTATCTTTGAATGGGTTCATGAAAGAGATGCTGACTTACTCTAAATTACAAGTATCTAAGTAGGTCATGGAAATACTGGCAAGTAATCAAGACAAACAATGTTGGTTATATGGGACTAAACGAACTAAATATCATTGTTCTTCTTATAACTTTGTTCAAAATAATGCTAATTTTAAATCTTTTTGGTTTCCAAATATAAGGAAACTTGTTTTTTTCCTAGAACAATTTACAAGTTCTATCTTCATAAGCAATATTGAAACATTTACATTTTTCTCCCTACCTAATCCCTCCAGAATTCTGCAACTCTTAATGAGTGAATATTATTTTCATGGCAGTTTGTCTGTTCGTATAAACCCAATAAGAATCTGGTATCTTTATTATAGCATCAGTTTCGAAAAATGGGTTTAATAACCAAGTCTGTGTCTCGAATGTCATGATCGAAAGAGTAGTGCCTAGACTCTGGTGTCACCAGAAAGCCTTAAGGAATTAAGATTGACTTTGGAAGCCAATTAGAGTCCCTCAGAGAAACAGCCTGAGACCTTGCTTAGTCACGTGGTACATGGCAGTCTTTCCAGGTAGGGAGGGGTGAAGGTTGCTTTCCTGAAAGATGGCAAGGAAGGAACCTCAAGACAGTTTAGAGGCCTCAAAAACTTGAGACATCCACTCAAACTACTAGATATTTCAGGCAAAGCCACATGGCACCCGTGTGGCTTGGCTTCTGTGCCCTGAAGGGCTGACTAAAGCTCAGTCGGAAGGTTCCTTGTGAAAATTCCAGCAAAGCAAATTTGAAAGAGCCTATATAATCAATTACTATTCTTATTGTATTCATGCATATAATCAATCAGGCCACACGGAAACTGGACTTAATGCAGTGTCTTTGATAAAGTGAGGGTGATTTTAGGGAAAGAAACTGTGTTTCAATGGAAGTCACAATGTCCAGTTGTTACCCACAAACTGACTGGGTCCTAGATTTCTTCCAACCTAATGTTTCACTTTTTTTTCTTTCATCTTTTGACTTGGAATTACTGACTTGGAATTGCTTTTAACTTGGAATTGCTCTTCAGGCTGTCCAGTCCCACCCTCTTCTCCTCGGTGTCCCATACCTGGACCCACAGGCAGGGACAGCTCTACAGCCCTAGCCCACCTGAAGTAGTTAAAGAAGAGACCTCTGTGCCTACTCCCCAAAACCAGAACCAGGCCAGATCATTAAGAATAAATCCACTTTAAAACCAGAGAGGGGGATGAAAGGATAAAGTCAGCCCCATTTGCTATTGTGGCACCATTTGCCTAGCAGGCCTGTGACCTTGTTAAACGTGACTGCCATTTTACTCTTCTGAGTCTGTCCGCAGGACTGGAAATTACTGGGAGCGAGAACAGGACTAGCCCCTCCTACAGCCACGGGCAGAAGATAACGTTGGAACAACTGCAGCCTTCAGTTCCACACCCCAACTGCCCAGGGGCCACACAAGAGCCACCCCCCACCCTTTTTTAATCCAGTTACAGTCCAAAAAAAGCTCAAAGCCCCCACCCCCCAGTGCTGGTGTATCTCTCCACACCACACCCCTCTCCTTTCTCGGAGAGTGAATAAAAACTTTACACTTTCTTCTCTTTGTGAATTCTTTCACAGCCCACCCTAATACTATTTAGTAAACCATCATTTGCTTTCTTTTAAACCTGCTTCCTTTTTATAAGAATGCTATCTCAGGGCATAAGAGCTGTGGCCAACAAGAAGCCATTTGCCAGCTTCCTCCTGTCTCGCTGGACCCCTTGCCGATCAGTCCCACTACACGGAATTGTCAGGGGAAGTGTTCTTAGGTGGAATCCAGGAGCTCTCACCCAAACTACTTAGGCACACCTTACGTTTATGGCCTTGCGGTTTCAATTGAAACAAGTTGTTCTGCATACTTCCTGAGACAGCTGTAGCTATGTGACCTCCCAGTTTCAGTCCGTCAGTAATCTCACTGATAGCTGGGCCCAGACAGGATTTTTTCCTAAACACTTTGGACCCAACATTCCATGAACCAGGCTCCAGGGCAAGCTTTGCTCAGAGCACCCTTGGGACTAGGAGCCAACAAACATGTTTTGCCTAGTCCGCAGCCTACTCAAACATGGGCTATCAAGTTTCAAAACAGTATGATTTCAAGGGGAAAAGACGTTTGTTCTTAATAGACAGCGACAACTTAAGAAGATTTTCCAAGTCCAAAATTCCTTTGCCCATCAGATAGGTCTTAGGAGAGCGTGACGATTAGGAAAAGTAAAACAAGTTTTTCCATAGTTATTTTTCAAGGAAATTAAACATGACCCTGCACACCGCGGAAGTCAACGTGCCGCTCTGATGCCAAAACTCAGGATCTCTCGACCATTTCAATGAATCAGAAATGCAGACAGACACGACCTGCCACGCACGTATCGTGGCTCTGTGGCGTGCAAAGGCCCATTCAACACAGTTACAGCACATGGGTTCGACACAGCTGGTTCATCTACACACAGGTACTGCTGGGCCCTGAAAAGAGTAATCTTACCTAGGATTTCAGGCTATGCTGCTAAAAGACAATGTGTAATGTAAAAGATATGTATACACAAGGTTTTCTTTAGGAAAAAAATATTGTCTGTATTTAAGATTTCACAATCAATTTTTCATAACTGTTGAAGCTATTACAACAGGGATGTTAACTATATAAACTAAATTTTTGAAAGCGTAGAAACTAATTTTTTTATGTCTATTATTTCTAGAGATGAACACTTTATGTTCTTTCTGGGGGAAATGTGTATCAGATTTAAGAGCTATGGTACAAAAAGGTAGTCATTACCACAAAACTAAATCGTTTCCCTGTCGTATTTATAGTATACAACTTTATATGACTTTATGTGACTTTATTCTGATTCCCTGAAAGCAAATTAGATTTACAGGGGGAGGGGAAATCTCACAGGAGCTCAAAACCAGATTTCCTGAAATCATAGCTACACCTGAACATCATTTGCCCATCTAAAACCCAACAGCATCCCCTACACAGTTTCACCACCCCTCACTTTCACTTTCTCATCCATACTGTGAAAAGAGTACAAAACTTCATTTTTTACAAAGACAAGCCACAGTTAACAAGTTCATTAGCTCCCCTTGTCGGTCCTAGGCACTTGTGCTTTATCACGGCCCCACTCCCATTTTGATGTTAACAATTGTGTCTCAATTCCAAATGGACAGAAACTGTCTTTAAATAATTTATTTTTACTCTGTAAGTTCTTACATAACTTTTAAATTGGCTCCATAAGTATAATGACTATCCTCACCATTAGCAACCGAACAACTACCATGTTGGGCAGGCGTTAAATTATCAACTGCCATTTCGGTTAGTGCAGAGATTTAAAATAAGACCGTGGCATGTTATCGATTCCAGACAGTTTCACAGTCACAGTCCCTAAGCTGTTTCTTTTTTTAAGCAGTCTGTTTTGGACTAAGAACAGAGGAAGCCAGAGAGAGAAATGATGTTTCAGTAATCATGAACTCTCAGGAATTCTTTTCACTTAAGCTACAAGCCCTCCGTTTAAAAAATACATAACAAGCCAGTGAAACTTACTTGACAGTGACTCGGTTTGATAAATCCTGTAGATCCCCAGGATGGAAAAGCTGGGCTTCTTTCAATCCAATCTGTTCACAAGCTTTCAGGAAAACGTTTATATTATCCTGTGAAAAGAAGTGGAAAGTGATTGCTTAGCCAGCCCTCTCTCAGACAAAGGTTACAAAATTTTTATGATATAACTTCCAGGCTTCAAAGTCCAAAGAGCCAGCAAAAAAGGAGGCAGCAAGACCGATGAATACATGTATTAAAAAAAAAAAAAAAAAGGCATGTGTAGCTTTCCAGTCTTTAAGAGCATAAACGTGGTGCTCTCTTGCGCCCCGGCATACGCTGTCTCTCTGATCTTTGCGACCGGCACGTTAAACATTACCTGTTACAGGACAAGTGCCTAGCCACTGAGCAGCAATCTACACTTTGATGTCAGCTCCGCTCTGCAAACAAACGCCCTCTTCCCAGCTTTGCACGACAAGCCTCACCTCTCCTCTTTAAAAATAACTCCAGCTACTGACATTCACCCACCCAGAAACTGTTGGCAGGGAGGAAATAAGAGGAGGAACATTCTGTTTCTATGATTACAAATTACAGAAAGACTGTGGAATACCACACCTGGAATCTGGGTTTGGTTGCCGAGCCGGCTCTTGACAGACAGGGAAACCATACTATAGGACCCAGGAGAAGCCTAGTGTTCATTGGCTAAATCACATAGTTTAGGTGTGGTACATTGCTCAACGCCCTGCAACCTGCCTCAGGAACTGCCTCCAAGAAATAAAAATCTAGGTTGTCCTCGTCTCCAGTTTCAAAACCAAAATCACCCATTCAGAAGGACCAGTGCTTTTCATGTGTGTGAGCTGCTACACAGACACTGACTACGATATATTCTATTTTACAGTCGGCTGCATTTTGAAGACACACACTTGGTGAGCAGAATTAGCTTGAGTTTCCACCTTTACTCCTCTTAAGAAAACCCTTTACAAGGTTGAGCTTGTGATGATCCCATGAGGATTCTAACCTTTGCTTTATTGGGGTTCTCAGGCAAGAGAACTGCCTCCTGCATTGCCAACACACGTTCACCCACTTAGGCATGCTGGCAACGCATCTGTAGGTGAGCCTTAGAACCTCCCTGAGACCTCAGCTCCCTCCCTACCAGCTGGCCAAGACAAGTAGGCACCACAAGACAACCTATGCCTTGGAGAAGGGCCACTACTCCTTTCCCACGCTGAGAAGCTTATCCTCACAGGGAGAAAAGGCAGGATGGGCTGGCAGAGTGGGAGGGAATGGTAACAAGAGAAAGATGAAGGGGTTAAATTTCCTAGGTTGGATTCTTCAAGAGTAAGGAGATTTAGGAAAAGGGCAAGCAGATGTATAGCAAGAGAAAAGCAATACTGATTGCTAGGAAACTCAGGGACATTTGTTGAAAGAGAAAGAAAGCTTTGTAGAGGTGAGAGGTTATTCTAGTGTACTATCAGTAAAAGACGGTGCAAAGTACCTAGCTGAAAGCTGAAAGCCATGATTCATTTTAAATAAGAGGTCAAAAGTTAAAGGAACTTACAAGTCAGAAGTTGAACACCTCAATGAAAGGCATTTTATCTGACCTAATATGGAAAAAGGGAAAATAAAGTTTTGGTAAAATTCCCGGGGTAGAAAAAGTGATCATTTTGTTGGTAAGCTCACATAGTTTCTAGAAACTATATTATTTGCAATTGTCAAATGATTCAAGTTAATGGTTCAATAACTTGACCTTAGACACGCAGGCGAGAGTATATGTTTGGTATACCAGTACCCCAAATCCTATAAGAAGCAAATCACATACCCAAAAATGAAAAATAATCCATAAGAAGTCTTCCCACAGATACAAAGCCAATATTCAGAAATCAAAGGCATTTTTGTACATCAACAATTAATTAGAAATAGAAACTAAGAAAAAAATCCCATTTACTATGGCAACAAGAAAACTAAAGAACCTATGACTAAACTTAACCAAGGAAGTAAAAGACCTGTACCCAGAAAATTACAGAATACTGAAGAAATAAAGGAAGATATGAATAAATGGAAGTGTATACCTTGTTCATGGATTGGGAGAATAAACATCATTAAAATGTGCAAACTACCCAAGCAATCTATAGATTCAATGCAATCCCTATTTAAATACCAATGGCATATTTCATAGATCTAGAACAAATATTCCAAAAACAACACCAAATAGCCTCAGCAGTCTTGACAAAGAAGAACAAAGTAGGAGGGATCACAATACCTGACATCAAACTATAATACAAGGCCACTGTATTCACAACAGCCTGATACTGGCATAAGAACAGATACATAGATCAATGGAACAGAACAGAGAGTTCAGAAATAAACCAGAGTTTCTATGGTGAATTAATATTTGACAAAGGGGACAGGAGTATAGAATGGAGTGAAAATAGCCTCTTTAATAAATGGTGTTGGGAGATCTGGACAGGTACATGCAAAAAAATGAAACTAGACCACCAACTTATACCACACACCAGAATAAACTCAAGATGGATAAAAGACTTAAATGTAAGCCATGACACCATAGAAGTTCTAGAGGGAAACATAGGCAGTAAAATTTCAGATATCCCGCACAGCAATATTTTCGCCAACTTGCATCCTAGGGCAAGGGAAATAAAGCGAAAAAAATAAATGAATGGGGCTACAGGAAATTAGAAAGCTTCTGCACAGCTGAAGAAACCATCATCAAAATGAAAAGGGAACTGCCCAAATATATTTTTGCCAATGACACCTCAGACAAGGGTTTGATCTCCAAAATATTTAAAGAACTCATATGACTCAACATCAGGAAAACAAACAATTAAAAAGTGGGCAAAGGACATGAACAGACACTTCTCCAAGGAGGACATACAGAGGGCCCAGAGACATGTGAAAAGATGCTGAACATCATTAGCCATCAGAGAGATGCAAGTTAAAACCACAATGAGATACCATTTCACACTGGTAAGAATAGCCATAAACAAATCATAAACAAATCAACAAACAAGTGCTGCAGAGGTTGTGGAGCAAAGGGAACCCCAGTGCACTGTGGGTGGGAATGCAGACCGGTGCAGCCACTGGGGAAAACAGTATGGAGTTTCCTCAGAAAACTAAAAATGGGACTGCCTTTTGACCCAGCAATTCTACTGCTGGGATTATACTATTAAAATCTTGAAGCCAATTCAAAAGAACCTATGCACATAGCAGCACAATTTACAATAGCCAAGTGCTAGAAGCAACCTAAGTGACCATCACTAAATGAATGGATCAAAAACCTATGTCCATTTACACAATGGCATACTATGCAGCAGAAAAAAGGAACTCCTCTCCTTAGTGATAGCATGGATAGAACTGGAGAATATTACACTAAGTGAAATAAGCCAGGTGGTAAAGACAAATGCCATATGATCTCATCTATAAGTGGAACCTAATAAAACAAACAAGCAAGCAAAATAGAACCAGAGGCAAGGAAACAAGGAACAGACTGACAGCAACCGGGGGGAGGGGAATAAGGTTGGAAAGAAGGGGAAGGGTCTAGTTAAGGAACAGGTATGAATGACCCATGGACCCGGACTGCATGGTAGGGATCGACTGTGGGAGCAGGGAGGGGAGGGAGGCTGGGCAAAGGAGAGCAAAGGGGGGAAAGTTGGGACAACTGTAGCAGAACAACAATGAAATATTTCATTTAAAAAAGTCTTCCCACAAATTCTATTTGGTTGTGAAAGTTTAAAATAATATAAAACATTCGAACAAAGTTAAGCTAAAAGTAAACCTACTGAACTGACAGCCAAAATAATTCTTCACATATTTTATCAACGCAGAATAGAATGCATTCAGTTGACAAATATGCACAGGTTGATAAGGACAGATAAAGCCTCACGTGCCTCCAAACCCATCCGAAGTATTTAGAAAGAAACCATTTAAATTATAAAGTGACTAAGCTTCATTGGAAACACAAAAAATACGATAAGAAAAAATTCTAATTTTAAATAAAGCCTTTATATTAAAAAGTAGAATCTTTTAAATAGTTTAATGATGCCCAAGTTTAAAACAGACAAACTTCATAAACCAAGTCACACAGGGCCTAGGCAGCAGGAGCAGGCTGTACTAGAATCAGAATTGTAACCTAAACCATGGGTACTGGACTGGAGCCCACTGGTAATTTACTTTATGAGTTTTTAGAGAGTTGCCTAAGGGAAGGTACAAAATTATAAAATTTTCATGTCTGGTGAAGAAACCACACCCAGCTCAACATATTAACAGGGAAGCATTTAGCCCTCATTTAATGGAATTATTTTCACTTGAAACTAGCAAAGATGAATAACAGTCAGAGCAAAGGACAAATCTGAAACAACTCTTATCCCGTTGGACAGGAAGCCAGGACTCCAGGGTAGCTCAGCCAGGAACCAACTCTGCGGCCGTAGCCCATCACCCAGGGCACACACTTGTGCCTGCGAGGGCAGGCAAGCCCAGCCCTTCCCACAACTATGACACAGCCCAGCTTACATAAAATACTGTTGGTCAAAAGCCTGCTCTAAATATCTATAATGCCTACACTTTGAGGGACAGAAATGGCTTCTCAAAAATAAAGCCCCCAAAAGGGTGATCCCTGAATACGTGCAATAGCTCCTTTTAGTTGGAAGTTTTTCTATGACTATGAATAAAAACAAACACTATATAAACACAAAAAGCAGGATGGCTGAAGATTTTCATATTCACTCAAACCCCCCTCCAGGGCTTGGGCTGGAATCAATTCTGAGGGCCCTCATTAACAGGTGCGGGGCGGAGGGACCAGGGAAATTGGAGACAGAGATTAATGAGTGAGGGACGGCACTTGCTATAACCACTGAGGCCAGATGAGGAAGCCACGCAAGTTTACCAAGTTCCCCGGAGCTGTATTAGTCTACCGTAGCACCTCTCTAGATGACCTGCTGCTGCACAGAACATGATCCCAAAACTCAGCAGCTTAAAACAATAAACACTTATGATTTCACACAGTTCCTGAAGGTCAGAAATTTGGGAGTGGCCTAAACTGGATGGCTGCAGATGAGATGTCAGGCGGGGCTGCAGTTAGCATTATCGGAAGGCTTTCGGGAGGCTTCCAGAAGCTGCTTCGAAGGGATCTGACTGAGGTGGCTGGCAAATCAGGGCTGGTTGCTGGCGGGAAGCCTCCATTCTTTATGAAATGGACATCTCCATAGGGTGCTTGACGGAGCGAATGATCCAAGAGAAAGCAAGATGGAAGGTGCCCTGCCTCAGAACCTGGCTTTGCAAGTCGCACTCCAGCATTCCCTCATACCCTGCTGGTTACACAGGTCAGCCCCACTCAGTGTGGGGAGGGCTACGCAACATAACGAGGCACATGAACAGGAGGTTAGAACTGTGAGGACCATCTTGGGGGCTAGGGACCACAGTTCACTTTCTGTCCCCAGTGATTCACATCCCTCCCCCATGCAAAGTACACTAACCCTCCCTAGGGCGAGGAGAATTCTCATTCCTTTATACTGAGCTCACGCTGTGGAATCTCATCATCTAAGATCCAGGTGCCTCAGGGATAGTTCCTTAAGTATAGCCCTTGAGCACAGTTGCTCTCAACCTGAATGCCAGTGAACTAAAAAACAAGTTACTTGCCCCCCACACCCACACCCACACCCACACCCAACAGGTAACAGTGGGGCCGGTGTAAGGTGGCCGCTAGACTCCAGTTCAAAGTGCTGAGAAATGAGGGCCACACAGGAATCACTGGGTCACAGGACTTCTGACGTCCTGCAAAGCGTAGCTGAGCGGGCCATTCACTAGGAGTCCAGGCCAGGAAATACTTCTCCGTGATCTTTTTGCTTTAACCTCTGGACCCTTGGTTCACCTTAAAATCATTTTCCCATTTCTTTAAAAGTGGCCTCTGTTCGCAGCGGTGTTAGCTTTCTCAATCTGCTTCCTCCCCACGAAAATTTGCGGAACTAAAGGTCTCTTAGTTTTATAATCCTCTGTGCCTTCTAGTCTAAGTTTACAGTGTTTCCGCAAATATAATTCTATCAAAAATACTCTAAGTCTTCTGTGAATCTTACTGGACTTCATTCCATTAGATCAAAAAAGCCACACCCACAAATCCCTTCAAAAGAAGCCCTGCCCTACCTTGATCAGCGGAGACAACGAAGGACCCCGCCTGTAGGCTTCTTAGAAACCCTGCTGCTGGACTAGAAAAATTTCCAAGGCACCACTTTGGATCTTTCTAAGATCTTTAAAGAATTTTACAGTCACACCCTCAACTTCATCTTTAGACCCTGTTTTCCTGCCCGTGCTCCGAATCTGATCTTTGCCAGAAGGCCATTTCTCAATGCTAGCATCACCTGACCAAGGAGGCTGATAATTTTCAAAACCAGCAAATCCTGTGTCCTCCTGTTTATCAGTCTATCTCTCCCCCTCTTACACTTTTACTGGAATCTGTAGGAGGAAGCCAGGCATCACTTAACTTTCCACCTGGAATACTTCGGTCGCTTAGTTTACTTGGTACAATTTACAGTTAAAAGGGAATAAATGCTAGGTGAGAATCACCAGGACAATTTTAAAGCTGGCTGCAATACTTTTACAATAAAGAATACAGAATAGTCATCATTTGGATCAGAAAAGTAAACTGTTTTAGAGTTGTTGAGTTTCAGATATCCACATCAAGATGTCCAGGTAATAGTAAATTGGGTTTAGAGCCCATGAAAAGTATCTGATTTTAAAGTGCTTTGGGGAATCAAAAACACATTGGTAGTATACTTGAAATTAAGGATGTGGATGAGCCTTCTTAGGAAAAGCAAAGCCAGAGAAGGGGTCACAATCAGACACCGATATTTAAGAGGCAGTTAAAAAAAGGAGTCAAGAAAGAAAAAAAATATTCAGCAACCAGAGAAATGAGGTGAAAAGCAGAAATGAAGAGCATCATGGAAAGCAAGGGAAGAGGGAGTTTCAAGAGGGGAGAGTCCGATGCTACACAGAGCTCTAACGAGGCAAGAATAAAAACGGCCCCCAAAATTTGACAATGTAATGGAAAGTCCTTAGTGAACACAAACTTCAGGGGGCCAGGTGACACTGGAGATGAGCTGTTTACTATAGAGCAAGGATCACCCAGAATACAAAAGCTGTCCATCTCAGTGCCTCCCACTCAAGTTTCCCATCACTTCTGCCAAAGCCGCCATGGCCGGTGGTAGGGCGCTCCCTTCCTGGAAGGAGAGGAGGTGGGAGAGCAGTTCTCACTCACTCCCCAGACCCCAAATGGAGGGCCGTGTTCTACTTCCCCCTGGCATCTTCCTGTGTTAAACATGAATGAAATTATACATTTCTACGGAGTCTTAACTCCTCTATCTTCATGATAAATCTTGAAAAGAGGATCATGAGAAGGAGCACCTGAGACCAACAGGAATATTCCAGCACAGCTCACTGGTAACATGGGTCTTCGGTAACACTTCCCCCATCAGAGCCTTTCATCCCATACTCCTTCCAAACGCACTTCTGCAGTAATACGAGTATGTTCTCACATCATCTAGGTGGGTTTCCTTGCTCTTTTATTAGAAATGGAAGGAGCTGGGGAGAATGTCAGGGCCCCAGAGTTGAATTAAGCATATTTCAACAAGCTCTTATCAGCCAATATAAGGGCTCTGATTTTTTTTATTTTACTATACTCTTCCTCATCCCATACCCCCACACACTCCCACTCCTCTCCATGAAAAGATGCCTTTTCTGTAAGTATATATCCTATAGAATCCAAGATGTTCAAGCAAGTACATGCACAGGCATACCATACTGTCTTATAGCACTTTGCTTCACTGCACTTCACAGATGTCGCAGTTTTTACAAACTGAAGGCAAGACCCCCCAGTAGCCAAAAGATTACAACTCACTTCATTGTGATACTCTCTTTATTGCAGTTGTGTGGAACCCAACCTGTAAGCTTATACATGCATATTGATAGCACTATTCACAATAGTTAAAGGGTGGAGGAAACAGCTAAGATGTCCATTAACAGATAAGCAGATAAACAAAATGCAGTATATCCGTACAATGGGATATTACATAGCCGTAGAAAAGAATGAAGTAGTGATACATGCTACAGCATGGATGACCCTCCAAAACATTATAATACAAACTAAAAGAAATGAAACACACAAAGGCCACACACTCCTTTATATGGGACATCCAGAATAGATAAATCCACAGAGACAGAATGCTAATGGGTGGTTGCCAGCTGTTGGGGGGGTGGGTTAGGACAAAATGGGGAGAAACCACTTAACAGTAAAGAGTTTTGCTTGGGAGTGATGGAATGTTTGGCGGATGAACATTGTGAATGTTCTAAATGCCACTGAATTATTCACCTTAAAATGTCTAAATTTATGTTATCTAAATTTCACCTCTATTATTTTCTAAAAGGTGCCTTCTCTAATTGCTTAAAATGTAAATGTCATTTACAGTGTCAATTTATTTATGTAGTCTAATTTACTTAAATCGCATTATGGTCTACAATTCTCTTCCACACTGAATCATTTAGTTACACAAAAAATTAAATCCCCATTCAAGTGTATACTACACCACCCTAGGCTCTTACCCTACCCAAAGTCACTTTTACTTTTACTAAGAGGACCTTAAAAAAAGTACATTTAAGGATAAAATTTCAAGTGTGATGACTTTCAACAAATGAGAAACTGTCTACTTCTAAGATGAAACCACTTAGACCACTTACTCAAAGTTCTCTGCGTGCACAGGGCAAGAGCTCTCACAAACAAAAGCGGGTTCTTTGAGGTCAAATCCTGACTAATTCTCAGAAGCAGTGGAGCTGTGCTCAGGACTGTGGCAGAAGGACCACGCAAGCCACACCTGAAACTGGAGCTCCCAGGACATCAGCAGGAAGTGCTCCCCGTCAACGAATCAC
The DNA here is from genome assembly GCA_028533065.1 of Trachops cirrhosus. Lineage (NCBI taxonomy): Eukaryota > Metazoa > Chordata > Mammalia > Chiroptera > Phyllostomidae > Trachops > Trachops cirrhosus. The sequence continues at coordinate 19,596,918 of CM052548.1, forward strand.
ACGTTCTTCCTGCGCTCACTTTGGCCTGTTTGTCCCAGGAAGGTTCTATGTTCTATGCCTACTTAAAGTACGATTTCTTTCAATTAAAAAAGAGAGTGCATTATCCAGTTCCTCTGAATCTGAGCACTCGGTACTGCAGATTAATTTATCGTGAGGCCAGGAGACTTGCTGACCTCAATTCTGTTTCTGTCTATGAAAGGACACCAAAGCCCCTACCCCCTCTGCCTCTGAAATCCACAGGGCCAAAGATTTAGCAAGTATGTGCCAGCATCAAGAGGTTGTAACCATCATTTGAGGCAGAGAAATTGAGCTAGGACTGTGCTTTAGAATAACAGTCCCTGGTCGGTGACATCAGAATCACGGAGTCGGGGTTGGGGTGGGCAGAGCACATAGAGGCACCGCTGAGGTGACGCTGATGCACCATCAAATCAGAGGACAGCTGCCCTAGCCTCTTGCTGTTCAACATGTGGTCCACGCACCATCATCACTGGCATTACACGGAAGCTGTCAGAAAGGCAGACTTGGTTCTGGCCAAGACAGAGACGTACGTAGAAACACTTCACTTCCTCACACAACCAAAAAAGAGTAACAACCAACTGAAAAACAATAAACAATGTGAACTACCAGAATATCACACTGCATGGAACTCCGACAACCAAGAAGTTAAACATTCATCCAGACCAGTAGGAGGGGGCGGGGGTGGAAACAGGCAGCCAGTCAGAGGGAGAGGACCCATGGCAAGGCAGTGGACCCCGTGGGCAAGGAGGGGCTGGCTGACCAGGAAACTAAAGACTCAATACCGGTAGCTGTAAAATACTGTGAGGGTTGCAAAGGAAGGAGAAACTCCCTGTCTCACAGGAAAGTCCATTGGAAAGTGGGGCTGGGGCGGATCGAGCTAGTGGCTTTGTTCCCTCTCTGACCCCTCCCGACAGACAGCACCACAATGCAGCAAGAGGGTTGCCCCACCCTGGTGAATATCTAGGGCTCCACCCCTTACAATATAACAAGTGCGCCAAGACAAAGAAATATGGCCCAAATGAAAGAACAGATCAAAACTCCAGAAAAAGAGCTGAGTGACGAGGAGGTAGACAACCTGTCTGATGCAGAGTTCAAAACACTGGTAATCAGGATGGTCACAGAATTGATTGAGCTCAGTTGCAAAATGAAGGAAGAAATGAAGGCTACACAAAGTGAAATAAAGCAAAATATACAGGAAGCCAACAGTGAGGGGAAGGAAACCAGGACTCAAATCAATGGTTTGGAACAAAAGGAAGAAATAACCATCCAACTGGAACAGAATGAAGAAATAAGAATGTAAAAAAATGAGGGGCTTAGGAACCTCTGGGACTATTTTAAGTGCTCCAATATCCAAATCATAGGGCTTCCAGAAAGAGAAGAGGAAGAACAAGAAATTGAAAACTTTGAACAAATAATGAAGGAAAACTTCCCTAATATGGTGAAGGAAATTGACTTCCAGGAAGCCCAAAGAATCCCAAAGAAATTGGACCCAAGGAGGAACACACCAAGGCACATCATAATTATGTTATCCAAGATTAAAGAGAAGGAGAGAATCTTAAAAGCAGCAAGAAAAAAAGGAAACAGTTACCTACAAAGGAGTTCCCATATGACTGTCAGCTGATTTCTCAAAAGAAACCTTACAGACAAGAAGGGGCTGGAAAGAAGTATTTGAAGTCATGAAAGGCAAGGACCTACATCCAAGATTACTCTATCCATCAAGGCTACCATTTAAAATGGAAGGGCAGATAAAGTGCTTTCCAGATAAGGGCAAGTTGAAGGAGTTCAGCATCACCAAGCCCTGATTATATGAAATGTTAAAAGAACTTCTTTAAGAAATAGAAGAAGATCAAAAACTATGAACAATAAAATGACAACAAACTCACGACTATCAATGACTAGACCTAAAAAACAAAAACTAAGCAAACAACTAGAACAGGAACAGAATCACAGAAATGGAGATCACATGGAGGATTATCACTGGGGAGGGGGAGAGAGGAGAGGGAGAGTGGAGGAAAAGGTACAGGGAATAAGAAGCATAAATGGCAGGCATAAAATAGATGAGGGGAGTTAGGAATATTATAGGAAATAGAGAAGCCGAAGAACTTACATGCACAACCCATGGACATGAACTAAGCAGGGGGAAGGGTGGAGTGCAAGACAGAGGGGGGATAAAGGGGAGAAAACATTTGGGACAACTATAATAGCATAATCAATAAAATATACTTAAAAAAAAAGAAAAGAAAGGCAGACTCAGGATTCATTTCCTCCTTCAGTGGATGTGGGCTCTGGGAGGAAGAGAGCCCCTACAGAGCACAGGAAACATAAGAGAACTCCTACGATCAGCCCCAACGAACATGTCAGTGTGAACTTTATAAGAATATGAATTCAAAAACCAGTTCAACGAGGATGAAGCCATCCGATGGATGCGGGAAAACTGGAAGAAACCTTGCCTGTTTTCTACTCTGTATGCTGCCTTTGCCTTTGGTAGTTGGCACCTAGTGAACAAATGAACCAAGTTTGAACTGCAGAAGCCGTTAGTGCTCTGGTCTCTGACCCTCACTGTCTTGGGTACATTTGGTGCTCTTGGACCTGGTGCTTGTATGGCACAGATTTTGACAACAAGAGGCCTGAAGCAGTTTTTGACCAGAGTTTCCGCAATGGACTTGTCAGCAAATTCTGGGCTTATGCATTCATTCTGCGCGAAGCTCCTGAATTAGGAGACACAGTGCACGTTACTCTGAGGAGGCAGAAGCTGATCGTCCTGCGCAGTGACCGCCCCACCACTCTGCCCCTGCACGCCTGTACTCTTACGAGGACACGGTTGCCAGGGGTGGCTGGTTCACGACTGTGGTTCCTGACGCTGTGACATTCTCTCATAATGCCTTGCAAGTGGCAGGTTTCCGAGTCTCCTGGAAGCTTGCCGTGTTCATCACCTTGTCCCAGACCACTCAGATGCTGTGTCGTTGACGACCTGGTCTTCCACTGGATGCAGCATGCCCAGTGTCACTCTCAACCTCAGAATACCTTCTGGTCCTCACTCGTGTACCTCGGCGACCTTGTGTTCTGACACGTCTTTGAAGCGCTACATCAGCAAGAGGAAGAAAACCACGACAGAACTGAGGGGGAAGCCATGGCTCAGAGTCACCGAGGAAATCACAGACAGACGAAAATGGCACAGGGAATCACACATGTGCTGCAGCTTAAAGAAAACAAAACACACGAGCAATCGCAAAACCCAAGGCAGCTTAGGGATAATCAGGTTGACGTAACCCAGTAAGTTTATGATCCTTTTCGGGTGAGGACTCTCTGAGTGCACCTCTCTCTCAGATGACCACTGCTAGAGGAGGTCATTCCATCTTTATCTGTCAGCCTTGGGACAAATGAGACCAAACGTGAACCAGAGGCAGAAAGAGAAATAGAAAACAAAGGCTATTAATATGTATGAAAAGTACTAAGTGTTACATTTCTCCAAGGATGAAAGAAGTTTACCTGAAAAACCGTGTGAGCACATGCACACACAATCCTCTCTAATGTTTCTGATACTAAACCAGAGCCAACAGAACGGATTAAAATGAAAGAAACACAAGGTGTAGATCTAGGACTTCAATGCTTTTGAAAAAACTGAAGCCTTTTTAAGAAAGGTTAGTTGTAGCCACCGTGGAAAAAGATGCCTTAATCACCTCTCATGAAAATGGGTGTAAACAACTATGTTTCAAGGAAGAAAGACCCGTGGATTTTCCTTCACAGCACACCTCAGGCTAGCGAGTCTGCAAAACCGAACCGGGCAGATTTTCCCCCAGGTCCTTCCCGGAAGGATGGAAACAATGCAGCTCCGAGCAGACAGGGGCAGCACTATCTCAGAGCATTCCTGATGGTTGAGCCGAAATTTCTGCTCTTAACTGAGATACGAGATATCCTTATTTCAGGCTTTTGAACAGAAGAGTAAATACAGACTAGAGAAGCTGAAACTCAGCCAAATGACTTGAAAACGGATGCTGTACTACAAGTAAAAAAGTTCAATGCAATCCCATTCTTGGGCCAGGAAAGGAAAAAAGAGGTGAAGACCAAGATGATGTGTCCACCCTCCCTGTTTGACTTCACACACACTGATACGTTCTACAGGAAACCCTGTGGTACAGTCTGTGTTTTCTATATTTTTGTGAGTTTCAAAAATAAATCTGCAGGGTTTTTCCTGATGGTAGGTGGACACTTCCTGCCTCATCCACATTTGCTCCCTAAGCTCTGTAGAGAGAGAGATGCGTGAAGTGCCCTCTGCTGGACAAGTGGAGGTACTTCAACAAAAACTTCATGGGAGGTCTGGCTGGAACAGTTGACCAAAAAAATGCGCCCTATGGACTTTTCCTTCAACTTTTAAATGATATAAAATACATGTCATATTTTTGGCCAAATTATAAGACACTCTTCCTGCTTCAAGTCAGCTTCAGGATTTTTTAAAAGAAAGTTTTGCGTCCTTTACAAACCCAATAAATGTGTAAGCATTCCTAGTATTTCAAAGAAGTGATTATGTAAAGTTGTTCGATGTGTTACATTAGTATTCTAACTGGTTAAGCAGTTTAACAGTTAGACAAACTAGCTGAAAAGATCGGGGGGCTGCTACACTGCGCAGACTACACGTATCTGCGCACAGGTGTGCGGCACACAGAACATCACAGCCCAAACGAACAGAAACACATCTTCTGGCGAGCAGAAAAAGAAACTGTTGCTTATCATTCTTGCTTTATTTGCGAGTGTACAGTAAAAGGGGTTTTTTTCCAAATTCGTTATTTTCGTTTTCATTGTGCTGCCATGGTGAACCAGAGCTCCCTGCTTCTCTGCCAGGGATGACAAGGGCTTTCTCAGCACCGTGCTTAAGTGTGGAGATTTAAAGAACACAGTTATATTCCATCTGTGTGAACGGTCTGAAAAATGAACAGAAATCCACGCAGACCACATCGTGACTGATAGACGGGGGCTGGGGCGTGGAGTTCGCGGGGAGGGAAGCTGTTACATCTGTGTCGAGCTGTCGCACAGTCTATGATGTCTTCACACTGGTGCACAGACGAGAAACAACTGATGGAGGAGGTATTTTCCTTTTTAGGGCAAAAGCCGACATGAGCTAAAAAGACAATTCCTATTACAAAGACTAACAGATTCTTAGGATCAAATAATGTATTTTGAGCTTTGAAAATACATGACGCTGTACAATAAGCTTTTTTTTCTTATAACAGGAAATAAGCAGAATAATTAAAATGGGGAAAAGGTCAAATAAAAAGAAATGCAGATTCTCTCGCTCCACCCCAGACCTGCAGAATCAGAACCCACCTTCTAAGACGATCCTCAAGCTGATTTGAGCCTTTGTAGATGTAAGTTTTCTGGCAAGGAACAGTATAAGAAAATATTCCCAGTATGACTTAGAGCATTGTTTCTCCTTGGTTGAACACAAGCCACCCAGGGATTGTGGAGCTTACCATTAGACCACCATCAAAAGTCCTTGAATTCCATTTTTATGATACACTAACTGTGATCATTCAAAATTATCTGAACTCCCAGACAGCAGAGTAACTACAATATATCAGATTTTGCATTTTAACAGTTCACAGTTTCCATTAAGAGAGCAGTTTAGTGACAATTTTGATCAGCTGACACTAGTTTTTTTCTGCTATTTTGGAGAGTTCATCCTCTATTTTATGGCTTAGCTAATAATGTAAGGTGTGAATTAACACTGACATTTTATGACTATTTTATATAGGTAAACATGCAGAGATCCTACTTCAATAGTTATTTGTGAGAAAAACAAGCAGGTAGTATGTTTTTTGGGGAGAGAGGGGGGTTGTTTGTTTTTAAAGTTTTCCTTGGGTCCTTGTTTGTCTACAAAGAAAAAGCCTTAGTCATTTGCTGGCTAATAGCAAAGGAACTGGAGACAAGGAGAGCTGTAAGCTTGTGTCACCTGTGAAAACAGACTAGGAACCCACAAAGAATGCTTAAAAGGAATTGCCAAGTGACGTGTAGGGCCCAGGAGATTGTGTTGTACAAGATAATTATGCCAGGAGCCGGTGATTTGATTTTTCCCCAGCACTGCTTGGCAGAACAGGAGCAAAAACCAGACCGAGAGGGACAGACCTGAGAGTTGGCAAGACCAGGCAGCGGGAAGGCAAAGGAAGGAGGGCTGAGTGTGCTGGTGGAGCGCCAGTTACTGAAACCCTCAATCAGCTGGGTGACAATGAACCACACAGATGCGGTGGCTGGCTTTGTCACACTGCAGCGTGAAACAAGGTACAGTCTTGCATATTACTCCATTTAGACTTTATACCAAAAGTGAACTCTAAAACTTACCTACTCTTATAAAAAGTGCTGAAACCAATGCTTAAGAAGTTCTGACTGAGAACAGATTGCTGGTTGCCAGGGGTGGAGGATCGGGGTGGGGTAGGGGGACAACATGGGAATAAAAGGAGGGAAAATTCTGGCCTCAAATCACTCATGTTTTATGTTCCACAGTAAAGCAAATAAATAATTGCTTAATGAAACATGTCATAATGACACTAAGAGGCATGTTTTATGAAGCAATAAAGCAAGTTTGATGAAGACAAAGTATGGGGTAACCCAGAGCTCAGAATCCATTCCTTCAGCATGGCTGCTCCCACCCCCTTCAAAGACTCCCTTTCACAGGTGACGTATCTGGATCATCAGATCTGGTTTAAGCCTTTCCAGCCCCAGGGACTCCCTACTTTACGAGGCTGACTCACTTTCCATCCTTTCCACGTTAAGAAAGTCCCAAAATCCCCTTGCTGTAATTGTAAAACACTGTGCCCCAGCCTACGTGACTGTGGAGGCTGAGAAGTCCCCGGTCTGCCCGTCTGCAAGCCCGACGCCCAGGAGGGCTGCTGGTGCGGCTCCAGTCCACATCCTCAGGCCGGAGAACCGGGGGAGTCGATGGGATGGTGGAGGTTTCCGTTCGAAAGCCAGCAGGCTCCAGACGCAAGAAGAGCTGATGTGTCAGTTCGGGTCTGAAGGCAGGCAAAGGTCAGTGCTCCAGCCGGCCCAGCAGCTTCCTCTTTCTCACGGGAGGGCCAGCCTTTTTGTTCTGGCCAGGCCTTCACCTAGTTAGTGAAGGCCCACCCACATCAGCGAGGGAAATCTCTACCCAGTCGACCGATTCCACTGTCGATCTCATCCGAAAACAGCCTCACAGACACCCTCAGAGTAACGTCTGATGAACTATCAGGACCAAAAGTATGTGGCCCAGTCAACGTGACACACAAAACTAATCATCACAACTACTGAAATGTTCTTGAACTGGCTTTCCTGCTTCTCTTCTTGACTTCCTTTAGTTTGGTGTTCACATACCAACCAGTGATTTTTTTTTTTTTAGATATAATTCACACACCATATGATTCAGCCATTGTAGTGTATACAATCAGTGTTTTTAGTACATTCACAGACGTGTGTATCCTTTACCACAGGTGACCACTGATCACGAACCACAAATGTAATGGCTCCCAGAAGCCCCCAGTGGCTTCTCATCGCACTGAGAATAAAATGCAGTCTACTCACCGTAGTCCATGAAGCCTTACAAAACCTCGGGGCCTCCTTCCCGACCTCACTTGTCTCCAGACCCACAGTCCTCCTTGCTGGTTCGGCTTGATCCTGCCGTGATCCCCCCCTTTGCCTTCTGACTGGACAACTCTCACCCACCCCCATCTCTTCACACCCCCTCTCTTCATTCACGCCCCTGATCAGAGGTCAGCCCCTCGAATAAGATGTCCCCGAGCACCTTCTCTGAAATACCTGTCATACAAACGCTCAGTCAGTCTCTACCCATTGACTTTATTTTTTCAGAGTAATTATTCGTAACTGAGAAGTTATTATATATTGTTCATTGTAATTACTGACATCTGACAGGTTATTATTAACATATAGACCATGCTCATTATAGAGGAACTTTCTCTGCCTTATTTGTGGGTGTGTCCCAAATTTCTAGAACAGTACCTAGCACATAGTAGGTGTTCAATAAACATCTTTAGGAAGGGAGGGATAGTCATGAGCCTAAAACCCATCAAGTAACCAAGGCCCTATACCAGTCTCGCACTGGGTTCTCTTTCTTATTACTTCATTTGCTTCTCCTTTCCCAAGTCCTACAACACGAAAGGTGCCTAAAGAGAGGTGTTCCAAATGTGTATCTGAATGAAGCTGTCACATATGATGCAATCCTACTCTGAATCACTTTTTTAAAACTCCACAAATTAATGATAATGTTGCTTTAAGAATTCTAATTCATTAATGCTTTTTAAAAAGAAAATTGCTCTCAAGGCTGAAAGTTGGCATAGAGATGTTCATCCTAGATTTAAAACCAAGTAAGCTTCGGAACTGGGGAAGTGCTCCCAAACCTGTGTCCATGCCGTGACTGAGAGATCACGGCTGGAAACCAAACAGGAGTTTCCTGATCTGCAGAGCCACATGATCATGAGGATATTGGAAGCAACTTCAAAGCCGACATTAAGTGCTCAAGTTTACACTCTTGGTGATACTTAGCCTTAATTGGTAGTTGGAGAGAAGTGGAGAGACAAGGAGACTCTTAAAGAAATCTCCTAAAAATGTTTTATATGCCATTATTGACTAATTTATATGCCAGCCATATGGAGGTGTTATGCATCTGGATAGTTAATATCTAATATGTGTTAGTGTGAAGACAGCCAGTGCACAATTCCCATTCAGGCTATTTTCTCAGACTTGATTATTGAAAAACCCCAAACCACTTCACAACAGAGAGGACGATCTACAGAAATTCCAGCAAAATAGATGTGCATTAGAAAAAAATTATTTAAAATACAACCAGGGAAAATGTCATTTACAATGTGTAAAGTGGCCTTATTTTTAGTAAATGCCTAACTTTTATGTTATAATTTCTTGCACAAGTGTAAACAATAACTTTGTAATGGCAATAATATAGTACTCTCCTCTAGCTTAACAAGGTACCCCACATTTTTGTTATTTTTGTTTTCTTTATAAAGAAAATATTGAGACTGACAAACCAGTAATATAAGAGCAGTTTAAATTTTAGTGTTTGAGGCATAATTACACAACTTGTCACAACAGTTCACCTGTCCTTTGAAATAAAAACATTTCTTAAGCGTAGTTTTACTCATGAGACCACCATGGTGGAGCAGCTGTAGTCAAGTCTATTGATATCATTTAACCATCATCATCTCCATTAGACAACAGAAGAAATAAAAACTATCTTTTCAAATTCAGTATACCAAGATCCGATCCAACATATAAAAGCATTCCAACACAGTGAAGGGTGAGGAGTGGACGAACATTAAAGAGCACGGTGATGTACAGAGACATCAGCTTCCATTATCCATCACTTGAAAACGAAGTCAGAGCCGAGGCAGAGCAGTGGAAGGCAAGGGGGCCCCAGGGCGGTACCCCATCCCCTTGAAATGGGGGTCAGGACAGCCTGGGTCAGCGCTGTGAATGCTGCGCTCTTGGCTGAGCAATCCAACAGGCAAGGGCGAGAGGATCAAAAAGAGTCTGCTGGGGGAAAGCCTCTCCCAAATTTGCCACCTGGAAGATCTCCTCAAGCACATCTGCAAAATCAGCAATCAAACTGAAGAACAGAAAAAAAAAAACCACTATTGATCTTACCACTGTTACTTTAAACTAACTCTACAATGCTGTCACTTGTTAGCGGTGTTTTGTATACGTCAGCATCCAAATATATTCACAAAATATTTCGCTTATTATCTACTAGAGAGGTTATTTTAAACTTGCTCTACAGTGCCATGCTCACATGCTGTTGCTTGTTGTTGGTGTTTTCTATGCATCAATATCCAAATATATTCACAAAAGTATCGCGTATTATCAACAACAGAGATGCCCGTGCCCTCACACACACCGGGTCTGACCCAGCACGGAACAGCCCCCAGTCACCCGGCTGCAAGGAAGGCATTTCCTGGCTGCCCCTGCAGTGTTGCTCCTGGAGTATGTTCTCTTCGAGCCCGCAAAATCCATCTCAGCCTCCTAACCAGAAAAGTGCTACCCTTGAACGAAAACAGTAATTATATCTGCACTTCTTATATTACTCCAACTTGGATTTAAAAAAGAGGGGAAAAAACCAAAAGTGGGCTTTTCCCCCTGAAAACACTGTCATTTTTGTTTTGCTTTGTTTGTGTTTATTTGGTTTTATTTATAGAAAGAGCTCACAAACTCAGAGTTCCACAAACCTCTCCTCTCTCCACCCCCTGGGCTCCTCCACCCCTGGGGGAAAGAATGGCATAAATATAGTCACTTCCCAAGAATGGTTTTTAGAAAAGCACATGATAAAAACCTGGGTAAGAATAATTGCATTGTACAGCTGATCCCTCAGGTAAATGTTCTATTACTGCTGGAGGGGAAAGTCTAGATGTTTCCACAGTGCCCTTGACAGACTAGCTTGCACAACTTTGCAGGCACCCAGATGTATAGGAGTGTGAAGACGACTCAGACATAATTTTACACAGGTGCGAGAACCTCATCGTCTAATCACCTTGTGAGAAAGGGCAGTGAGAAGGGACCCAGGAACTTCCCTTCTTTCCTGAAGGAGCCTTATGGAAGCAAGGGCAGCTGCTGAAGCTGACGGGTTATCTTTGCATTTCCTGCATTCTCCAGCATTCCTGAGTGAGGAGATAACCACCCGGCCTCTACAGTCAACCCTTCCACATTCCACTCTTCAGAGTAAGCTGAAAGAGGAACCTTTTAGGGCAGGGATGTTCAAATGCAGCCCATATTTCGATGCAAGTATGGCTATCCTGAGGATTTTCTAGTAAGCCCACCAACAGACACTTGCATCACACAAATGAATGGTTCAAAACCAGTTTTCCGAAATACCATTGCTTTTCAAAGGGAACTGCAATTGAGAGAGCAAGTGTGAGGAGATCAATCAAATCTATAGTTATTTGGCAAAAGTGGCCCATGTAAAGGGGCAGTGTTTACTTTCTTGATTCTTTAGCTCTGTGGTTCTCAGCCAGGGATGATTTTACCCAGAAAGGTCATCAGCAATGTCAGGAGACGTTTTTTAGCTGTCACAGGCGGTGGTTCGGGGGTATGAGTGAGTAGGGCCTGGGATGCTGCTGAACATTCTGTAATGCACAAGGCAGACACCCACCACAAAGAATCATCCGGCCCAAAATGTCGATAGTCATTAGGGCCAAGGTTGAGAAACCTTGCTTTAGCTAAATACAAATAAATCATTGTGGGTCCCAGGTGACCATAAGTCTGAGGATTAATAATTTATGTGGTGTTTTCTGTACATATTGTATTTCCTGCACACTAACACATCAGATGGAAAACATTACTCTGGTTCAACGGTTTTCACCATCGGGATACCTTGCTTGCACAAAATAATATTAAATGTAAAGTATAATTGAAAGAAAGTCTTTTAATTTTTAAATTAAAAAAGCTATCTTGCCATCTTCTCAGGGTTTTGTATTGAAGATGAATATTTTTATTCCCATATAAAGTTTTTGTCTTGAGTTTTAATGATTTAAACAGACCCACAATTAATAGCAGCTAATTTTTTGGAAGACTCAAACTCCTGGGTTAGAATTTTTTTTTTTTTCCTAGCATGGCTTTGCAAAGAAAAGATAAGGGGAAAACAATTTCTTTATAATATAAAACTCAGTCAAGTAAGAAATGACATATCTCTTTGGGAACATGATTACTGCCTTCCCAAATTCAAAAAAAAAATCATGAAAGCTCCAAGCAAAGCTTTCAATATACTTCTAAATTATCTAAACCTTTCTTTCTGCATTGTCATTGCTCACGCCTTTCACACTGCCCCGACTTCCAAGCTAAATGTACATGGAAACTGACATGAAATGGAAATGTTATAGGGAAAGGAAAGCAAATAAGAAAGGAGGAATGGAAGAGGGGACTTGGAGCACTATAATCACTCAGGTTAACAAAATATTACACAGAAATTGTGTAATTCTTACTGTGTTTAGCTTAATGTGATGTACCTATCCCACACAAACCTCATTCACAGAGCCCACTTCAGTCCACACATGTGAACTGAGTGACCCAAAGGGAACCAACACTCCCGACCACAGCGCATTGGGCCAACTTTCTTCTCCAGGAACACAAGCATAAGCTGTTCATGCTATATGGGTGGCCTGGAAAGACAAGGTAACCTGATCTATTCAGGTTCCTCTCGAGAACCTCACCTAGGAGATGCCATCTCCAACGGGCGAAAAGCAATCATGTGGAATGCAGCTGCCATGTTTATTCCGAGCACGGGATGATTAATGGGTGAATTCTCAGAAAAAAAAATCCTCACAATAAAACACTCTACATCTCACTTAGCTTAAAAGCATCTCCACTCTTTGTCACTAAGAAAGCATTATCTACATGTAAAACCGTTGAATTTTGATGAATGTCTCTGGGTGTATCAATATCCACTTCCCAGTTTTAACGCTGTTCCACAGTTAGGCAAGATGTTACCATCTGGGGGAAATGGGTGAAGAGCACAGAGCAGAGAACCTCTCAGTGCGGTCTTGTTTTTTAAACTTTTTTGCAATTTCCTGTGATTCTAAATTTATTTCAAAATTAAAAGTTTTTAAAAAAGTATGTGGCAACTAAAACATTCACCCGTCTGTGTCAGTTTCCTAGGGCTGCCATAACAAAGCCCCATAAAGTTAGGAGGTTAAAACAGCAGAGGCTTACTGTCTCACAATTCTGGAGCAAGTCCCAAATCAAGGAAACCACAAAGCCAGGGTCCCTACGGAAACTGTAGGGGAAGTCTTCCTTGTTTCTGGTGGTTTGGTGGCAATCTTTGATGTCCATTGACCTGTAGATACATCATCACCCCTCACCAGTCATATTAGATCAGGAACCCCCCCACTCCAGTATGACCTGATCTTAACTAGTTAGATCACCTGCGACAAGTTTATTCCCAAATAAGGTCACATTCTAAAGTAGTAGGACTTCAATATATTATATCATACTGGGGGGAGTTCAGGGGGCACATTTCAATCTATAACACTATCCCATCAAATATCTACTTATTTAGATATTTGATATTTAGATATTTAGATATTTGATTAGATATTCATTTAAAAATCTTTGGTCTCCTATAAGTACCAGTCATTATATTATGTGCTGTAAACACAAAAATTATATTGTAATGGGGTGCAAAGCAGGAGTCATCTGAAAATAGGAGAAAATCCCCAAACTCTTGGTTAGGGGAAGGGGTAAGTGGATGATAAGGTGTTTACAATACTTTGCACAACAATGCAAGTTAAAAGCTGTAGGAAGAGCGCTGATACCCGGGGGTAAGGTATATGTGACTTTAAGAGCATAGAGTGACTCATGACATAGCAGGATAGATGGATGCCCAGCCTGGATGTCAGTGCATCATGGGGAACTCTTGCCATGACTAAAGGTGGCAGCCAAAAGAAGGTAAAACATATGGGGCAACTGGCAAAAGTAACATTATAAGAGGTGCCAGATATGAAGTCACATAGGAAGTTCCAGACCGAGCATTTAAAATAAAGGTTGGCTGAAAGAGAAGGGGTCCGGTCCCCCATGAGGTCCAGTGTGTAAGAAGATGCCATGAGGTCTGGAGTAAGAAGGAGGAGCCCCACTGGGAAGCCAGCCTGGAGAAGACAGCAGCAGAGCTGATGGAGCTGTTTGGGACCCCCTAACCAAGCACAGATTCATGGGAGATGCTTGGAACCAAACTGTGACTGGGAGAGGAGCTGCAGACTTGTGCTTCTCTAAAGGACATACAGAGAAGCCATTCTTGGGATGTGGACCTCCATGGACCCCACTATGACCCAGTGTAACACAGCATATGTTTCCCTGAATCACTGCATGGAGGCTGAGAACGCACCCCAGATCCTGAAGAAGAGAGCTGATGCGAGAGGATGGTGACTCTGAAACCCACAGGAGCACTTTCCAGAGGGGATGGAGACCTGTTTGCACAGCTGGCTAAAGACAGATAAGGACATGGAGAACTTCTGGGCATGGTTTTGGCTTATCGCCTTTTGGGGAGCAAGGGAAGTGCTGGGTCTCATGGGAGAAGAGGGCTCTGAGCAAGAGTTGAAGTCCCGCAAATAAAAGCCTGTTTCCTTCAACACTAATTGTTGGGTCGTGGGTCAAGGCTGCACATGGCTGAGCCCCGGTTGGCTCAGTTGCAGTATGAAGAGTCTGACTCGACTTCTTTATCTTTCCTCTACAAGTGTCAAAATAGAAGCCTCTGATATACTCCTTCTTGAAGAATTCTTAGAGGCTCTTCACAGTCCCTTATGAACTGCTCGTGGTGTCAGAGTCACAGTCTGCTGTAATTCCCTGCAGCACCTTTATTATCTTATGTTTTCTTGCCCATTTGTTAACTGATTTGCCTGACCCCTGTTTCCCCACCAAAATGTAAGCAGTTATCTTTGTTCCTGCAATATATCCCTGTAAACTAGAAACATTCTTGACCCAGTGGGCACTCCATTATCTGTTAAAAGAATAAATGTGCTACAAAAGAACATTAATCCAATATCTGTGTGTCAGACCATCTATACACAATATAATCCATGTCCATCCTCATAACAACCCCACTAGATAGAGGCTGGAGCTCTAAATCACACTTGAAATTAAGACTTTGAGTTCTGCTATAACCATCCTGATACACAGGCATCGGAGGAAGGAATCCAACGAGGCATGATAATAAGGGCAAGGCAACTGGGCTTAGCCCGGTTCTGAGGCTGTGGTCACACTTATGCGCCTGCATTCAATTGAAAATGCTCACTGTCTGGGTTTGGGAAATCACCCTATTTAATATGCCGGAAATGCATTTCATTTTGGTTTCTCGCTAGAGATGAAATCCAAACCAGATAGAATTTCTGATGCTTGAAATAGAAATACTTGGAGAGATCTCTGGATTCAAAATTACATTTGTGATTTCATCTCATCATAGAATCAGAAGATTGAATAAAACCTCTAGTGGCCAACAACAAACCACCACAATTCAAATATTCCAAGTATGCAGAGTGTTTGAGGACAAAAGCTAACTTCATTTAAAAGGCATGTAACTGATCCAAGAAATGACCATTTAAAATTTAAGCATTAAAATGTCTAAAAATAGCTCAAGCCTTTTGAAAAGACAGAGAGTACTTTCAACGCAATTCAAACTTTTAATTTTCATAGAAGTTATTTCATTAGTTACTTTCACATAAAGCTTATTTAGTTTATTATTATTATGGAATTTTCTTCCTAGAAAGACTTCAAAACCCAAATTTCTTTCAGTTATTCCTTAATACCTCCTAATGCACTCTATCACTAGAATTAATTAATTACCTATTTATATATTGCTATATATTCATATCGCCAGACAGATATTTTCAATAACAAATACTCTGCAAACAATTCATTTCAGTCAAAATTTTGCTGAGATTTTCTTTTAACTTTTTTTAAATTCAATTTATCGGGGTGACATTGGTTAATAAAATTATATAGGTTTCAAGTGTACATTTCTACGATCCATAATCTGGATTATCGCATTGTGTGCCTACCCCCCAAAGTCACGTTTTCCGTCACCACATACTTGACCTCCTTTACCCTGTACCACGCCCCCACCCCGATGAGATTTTTATGACAGCTGCAAACCCAGACGTTTTGGCATTGCTATGCTTAATTCTTCATGACTCTAACATCTGCATATACATGGTGGCCAAGCAGACGTACTACAAGCACAGTTTGACTATTCCAAAGAGAATATGGTTTTTTCCCTTACATTCTAATTATTAGCTCTTAAACTCCAGCGTTTTGTGAAATTAAATTTAACTGAATTCTATCATCAACCTTGACTTTTAGGCTAACATTTTGAAAATTAATCATCATATGCATTACAATGATAAATTACCTATTTCCAAAGACATGGTTCCATCTTATCATTGGTCCCTTCAGTGTCCTTTTATTCTTTTATTATGCATATAGTAATAAGTAATAGTATAAGTAATAAAATGCATTTATTCATCTGTGTCAATGAATTCACATTATTGTTATTGATCCTCGCCTGAGGACATGCTCATTGAGTTCAGAGACAGGGAAAGGGAGAGAAAGGGAGAGAAAGATCAATCAGTTGCCTCTCGCACGCGCCCCATTCAGGAACCAAACCCACAACCCAGGCCTGTGCCCTGACCGGGAGTCAGACTGGTGAGCTTTTGGTGTTTACAGGCTAATGCTCCAACCCAGCCACACCAGCCAGGGCTCTTCAGTATCTTGACCCACCAGAATATTTATATAATGAGAGTGTGGGGCATTTTTCATATGCCAAGTCCCATATTTAAAGCTAAAAATCTAGAGAATCATCCACATATAGTCATTCAATGGATAATATGACTGAGACAAAAAGATGGTGACATGTCCAACGTCACATAGGACGTTGGTAGGAAAACTGTTACCTAAAATCAAAGAGCTAGCAGGGCTTGCGTATTTTGCAAACACACGCCAAGCTCTGTGCGCTGAGTGGGGTCCTGCATCAGCAGGAAGTACCAGAAACATAACAACTGGTAAACATCGGACAGTTTCCCTAAACTGTGCTCAACCGGCAAACAACGCGTGCCGGCTGAGCTCAAAAGGGAACGTGATCCCGAACAAATGCACTCTGCGGAAGAAATAAGCCAAGAAGGGGCATGTGTGAAGTTTGAGGGCACGAAAATCAAAACAAACAAAAAATAGATACAACAAAACCTCCCAGCAGAAGGGAAACAGCGAGGCGTACTAAAGGTGTAAGGGGGACAGCACAAAACACGCTTTTCTGGAGCAAAAACCCCAAACCTAATTTCTGTAATAATGCCAGATAAGGGAAGCTGTCTGTGCCTGTCTGTTCACATTTCAACCACGAGAAGATCTAGTATTGAAGGTAATTTACTTACCAAACCCGCGATTGGTGTGGAGAGTCTATTGATCTTCTTAATGACACCAGGTTTAATCTTATTAATCAAACTGAAAGTAAATGCAGAAATAAGATATGTAAGGACAAGAATGCCAATATCAGTTTAGTGTTCTTTTTAACATTCTCAAAAATCCTATGCTCCAGCCTTCTTCAGAGCCAAGAGCCCAACGGAAAGCAAACAGCCAAGAAAACAGTTCAAGAAACAGAACCACACTGCAAACAGAGGTGAGCTGCCTTCTTAGACCGCAGACACTGTATCCAAAGCCATGTCTTTAAAAATAGGCAGTTCCCCATTTATTAAAGAAAGGTGGTACTTGATTGTTGCATATAGCCTGTTTAAGAATTCCTTCATTATAATCTAGTTCATTTGGTCCTAAGAATACTTTTTTCGGTAGTACTTGATTGTTGCATATAGCCTGTTTAAGAATTCCTTCATTATAATCTAGTTCATTTGGTCCTAAGAATACTTTTTTCTACTAATCATTTTCATTGATTTTTTTTCCTCAAACACATCATTATTGTATTTATTTTGAAGATTGATAGTACTATTTATTCCTATTTACCCTTTTACATGAATAAAAACAAATAAGTTAATGTAGCTATAGTAATAATGTTCACAGGCTTTTCTCAGGGTTCAATATATAATGTACATATATAGCTATATGTATATTTATGTAGACATTTTAATGCCTGAATGTAAACTGATCCTTATTTTAAAAGGTAGTGTCAAAACTATTCAAATATGTCAAAATGGAACTCATCCTAATAGCCACCTAGTTCTTATTGGTAACTCATTCAAGGCTATGATTGATTGCTTTGTTACCACAGCAAAACACTGAAGGAAAAATTAAATTAAATGTACCAGAACTCCAAAAATAGGCTAACAGTTACCTCAGAATTAATGTTGAACAAAGTTAAGTTGCTAAGACAGTCTACAGAGATCTGTCTCCAGACTCTAGAACACGAAAAAAGAACATAGCTTTGACAACTACGATTTGGAGTACACTTTTGAGTTCTAAATCTAGATTATTGTGAATTCTATTTCTTTGTTGCTTACTGACACAGTGCCAGGCCACAGAGAAATTTAATACCATAATAATGCTTTTGTATTGATGCTAGCTTGGTGAAATAATCATTAATCACTGCCAGAAAACAATAACTTGAAACAGTGACTTTCCTATTCAATAATTCGTCCACCAAAAAAAAAGCACATTTTTAAAATTCTAACAGAGCTCCACTAGGAAAGCAAATAAAGGAGAAAGAATCAAACATTCTTGATTTCCTGGTCTCCTCTTAACAATGGGCAACAGAAAAAAAAAATCTAACACTTGTGGAATGTCACTCCTTCAACATTCCAGAGATTTATATACACACTTGAATGTGTTAAAAATAAAAAAGACAAAAGTCTCGATTTAATAACCTTCAGAATGTTGTTCAACAGGATTCAGAATGACAAAGCAGGGGCTTATGAAGACTTAGTCTTGTGAACAAAAGATGTTTTTCTGTTTTCACAGTTTCTTTACGCAATGATCCTTAGACAATTTAACAAAACCATCTCCTCGAATTTAAGCATTTCCTGAAACTGTTAACTCCTTAATTCCCAATGACTTATTTGTGTACTAAAAGCTATGTAGGAAGGAAGGCTCTCTCCCTTCCCAATGCTTTATTTTTCTTTAATGACTAGCCAAGGAGCTAGAAAAGAATTGACCAGGTTTATAAGGAAATGAGGGTTTCAAATGAATTCTTCTAGTTGTTCCCTATACCGGGCATTTCTGAAATTCTGTTAAAGGTGGCATTCCTGCAATGCATAGAACTAGCAACTGAAACATCATTATGAGGAAGACAGTCTGGCACAGAATAAATCATGAAATAGATTTGTGGCAGTTGACCACTAGGTTGGCAGTCACTTTCCTGTAGTAACTGAGTCTTAAACATAACCTTTCGCTGATATTGCCGTGTCTGCCATGTATAATGTGCTCCCGTGTACAATGAGCACCCACGTTTTTGTGTGTATCATACACAGGATTATTGTACCCATTATTACACTTGTGGTATGTAATCATTTACCCATGCAAAATGCACATCCTTATTTTCCCATCAAATATTTGGGCAAAGAAGTGCACATTATACATGGCAAAATACAGGTAACTGTTAAAGACCAGTGAGCTGGGGCAACTTACAAAATGTCAGGGAAACTTCGACATTAGTTGTCCTTGGTAGAGAGAGTGTCATATGTTCCCTCTCCACCCATTTGAGTCACTGCAGGCTTTGTCCAGATCATTCAGATGAAGTAAGTACCTGTTTACTTCACTTATTATCTTTGTCATTACAGTGTTAGTAATATCAAGAGTGTTCCTTAATATAGTTTCTGGGATGGATAATAACACAGCCTACTCTTAATTAGGTTAGCCAAAGGGAGTAGGGGATAGAGTCAATGAAACAGCCAGATAAATGCTGTCTCCCAATAGTTAGCTGACTTCCCCTTCATCAGAAGGTTCCAGAGCTGTGACATAGAAGCAGCACAGACATGGGAGACTGGAGTCCTTGTCCACTGCTGAGCCTACAAGGGCATGCACAAATACGGAAATAAGCACAGGGACAAACCAACACTCTGGATATAACACATGAACGACCCTCTAAAAAGTCGAATCACTTGAGAAAAATGCTGTTTTATTTTGTCAACACTTAAAATGGTATCAGTTCTAAGCATTAGAATATGGAGAAAATGCACGTACAGTTTGGCAAATACTGAACATCCCATCAAATTATGAGCCATGAATAGTCATTTTCATATATAATTAAAGGAAGAACTTTTAGAATAATCTTAATAGGGAAAAAAAGAGGTTTCATTAAACTTGAATTTCTGTGACATTTAAGTATATCTAAGGGAATAGGGGCATAGTGTTATGTCAAATAAAATACATGTGTCATGGAAGAGAAATACTACTCTCTTTTGCAAATAAAACTACTTTGCATAATAAGCGGTCTTCGGTTACACATGCTCCTAAAGGCAACAGTGATTGCAGGTGACTGGCTCTAGTCAAGACTGAGGTAGCAGGAACTAAAGGAGTCGGGGACCGGTCCAGCTGCCACATCCCCGTATCCATCCCTCTAACTCCATGGAGCATCATACAGCTACTCCACCGAGCTTCTCTCACCCAGGCCATGGCATCAACTTGGTGATGTGCTCTGACAGCCCTCAGAGGTCAGCTTTTTTGGTAAGTTCAAAACTGGAACGGAAAACTCCCACTCACTTGGTAGCCCCCAGAGCAGAGTGCTCACAACACTGCCTGCAGTCCCTTTCCTTCAGCTCACCTCTCCAGCGTGGTCTGCTTCCTTTTCCTCTCCCCCCAAAACACTCGGTCCGAGGGAGCTGAGTGGCACAACTGATGCTAGAAAGTTGGCTCTGTTCCAAAACCCTGTCACCAGTGAAGGTGACATGACTAAAACTCAGAGGTGAGACTCAGAAAATTGTCCATGAGGCTCCACATGACGTCCAGCTCAGTTACAGGAGGTTTTAATCAGAATTTGATGCTCTCTCTGTTAGTCTCCAGAAACTAGTGGCAAATGTAAAACCTTATTTTCCCCTCTACTAGGAAGCTCTTCAGCAGAGGTATAAAATGTAGGGACATCTTTTGACTTCCTATTTCCCAAGATTTTCTGAGTGCACCAGAGAGACTGACATCAATGAGCACATCAATGCACTGCGACTGAGCTTTTTAAAGTATAAGTTATTTGGGTAGTCATTCACACATACATCTCTAATATCTTCCTGTCAGTGACATTTTTACAGCCCATAGCAAGCAAACTTTTCCTATTAGTGACTCAAAGTATTTAAAAATATAATAAAGACATTACACATTTCCTTAGAAAGAGCAACAATATTTGTTTTATCCATGATTTGACATTTACTCATTAGCCTAGTTTTTTCCCAGAGGCCAATCTTGCTCAACAAACATTTGAATGCTTAGAAAAGGCAGAGCGCTGTATGCGATCGGCCGCAGAGCAACCAGACGGTGAGGCTGCTCAGCACACAAGAATGCTCCCTGAACTCAAGCAGCATCTCCTAGCACTAGCAAGGTGCCTGGCATTCAGCATGTGCTTTAAAAATACAGGCTAAAAGCTGCTGTCTAACTTTTAATGCAGAATTTTTCTGTTAATAATTCAAAACCTCTATCTTCTTTAGAGAAATAAATTTAGAAAGACTTTACCTTTAGTTTCATTCAAATGCTAGAAATGATGTTTGTTTTAGTTTTTTTTGTTTTTTTTGCTTCTGTCAACATGGATACTTCTTATTTTTCTGTTGGCAGACAAACTTCAATATTCTCTCCTAATCATCAAATGTTGATAAAGAGGGTAAACTCTCTATTAGATTAGTAATTGGACTGGTTATCTTTTTTAACACATAGTTTACTTTTTACTTTATTATATTGTCCATAGAAATAATATACATCTATAGCATAAATTTTAGTGACTGAATACAGTCCCTTCTGTGGATGAACCAGAATGTACATTAAAACATTCTAAAGGAAACAATCCCATGCACAATTGTTACAAAAAGAATAAAATATCACCTGGCTGGTGTAGCTTAGTGGATTAAGCACAGGCCTGTGAACCAAGAGGTCGCGGTTCGATTCCCAGTCAGGGCACATGCCTGGGTTGCAGGCCAGTTCCCAGCAGGGAATGCACAGGAAGCAACCATACATTGGTATTTCTCTCCCTCTCTCCTTCCCTTCCCCTCTAAAGATAAATAAATAAATTTTAAAGATCTTTAAAAACAAAGAATAAAATACCAGGAACAAACCTAACCAAGGATGTAAAAGACCCATACTTGGAAAATTTATAAGACACTGAAGGAAGAAATAGAAGAAGATACAGGTAAGTGGAAGCATGTACCATGTTCATGGATAGGAAGAATTAACATCATTAAAATGTGCATACTAACCAAAGCAATCTATAGATTCAATGCAATTCTATTCAGATTCCAAAGACAGATTTCACAAAACTAGAACAAATATTTCAAAAATTTATATGGAACCACAAAAGGCCCCACATAGCAATAGTGACCCTGAGAAAGAAAACAAAGTTGGATGAATTATGCTATCTAATACCAAACTACACTATAAGGTCATAATAATCAAAACAGTGTGGAACTGGCATAAACACAGGCACATAGATCAATGGAACAGAATGGAGGGCCCAGAAATAAACCAGCACCTTCACAGTCAGCTAATATTTGACAGAGAAAGCAGGCACATACAATGGGCTAAAGATAGTTTAGTCAACAAATGGTGTTGGAAAAATTGGACAGATATGTGAAGAAAAATGAAACTTGACTGCCTTCTTACACCACACACAAGAATAAATTCAAAAGGGATCAAAGACTTAAATTTTAGACCCGAAACCATAAAAATCACAGAAGAAAATATAAGCAGCAAAATCTTGGACGTTGCTTGTAGCAATATTTTATCAGATATATCTCCCCAGGCAAGGGAAACAAAAGAAAAAATAAACAATTGTGACTACATCAAACTGAAAAGGTTTTGCACAACAAAGGTAATCATCAACAGAATTAAAAGACCACCCACAGAATTGAAGAACATATTTATCAATACATCCAATTAGGGGTTAATATTCAAAATTTGTAAAGAACTTAGAAAACTCAACACCAAAAAAAAAAACCCAATTAAAAAATGGGCAAAGGACCTGAATAGACACTTCTTCAAAGAAGACATACAGGTGGCCAATAGACATATGAAAAGATGGTCAATGTCACTAATCATCAGAGAAATATGCAAATTAAAACCACAAAGAGGTATCACCTCACACGCACAGTCAGAATGGCTATCATCAATAAATCAACAAACAACAAGTGCTGGCAAGGATGTGGAGAAAGGGGAGCCCTTTTGCTCTGTTGGTGGGAATGCAGATTGGTGCAACCACTGTGGAAAGCAGTATGGAGGTACCTCAAAAAATTAAAAATGGATCTGCCTTTTGGCCCAGCAATCCCACTCCTGGGAATATATCTGAAGGAACCCAAAACACTAATTCAAAAGAACATAAACATCCCTTATACTCATTGCCACATTTTTTACAACCATCGAGATATGGAAGCAGCCCAAGTGTCCATCGGTAGATGAGTGATTAAAACAACTGTAGGATATTTACACAATGGAATACAACTCAGCTATAGAAAGGAAGAAAATATTACCATTTGCAACAGTATGAATGGACCTAGAGAACATTATGCTAAGTGAAATAAGCCAGTCAGAGAAAGACAAATACCATATGATTTCACTCATATGTAGAATCTAATGAAAAAACCGAACTAACAAGGAAATGGGGACAGAATCACAGATGGAGAGCAGGAAGACAGGTGGGGGAGGGGAGGAATGATTATCTTAAATAAATTCCTTAGTAAGATTTTAAATTAATTACTTCCATCTAAATTCAGAAGCTCTAATATTCTCTAAATAACATTGAGTGGTTAGTGATCACATTTCCATGGATAAAGAAATAATGAGATTAATTTTAAATTTTAAAAGTATAAAAGCATTTGGATTAAGTATTTATAATTTTATAGATGTTCAATTTGTGGAACTCCTGTGGTAGTAATTCCCAATGCTGCTGAGATGCCTACCACAGAAATAAAGAGTTAACAACGTGTGCTAAAATGTGGAAATGTGTGGAACAGCAACAAGTCAGTACCAATAAAACGTATCGTTGTCTATTATGACAGGACATCCTTATTTAACCTCCCAGTTATGCCTGAAGCTACCGTCCTGCAGTGAGTCTAGCAAAGCTCAATGGGTCTGACAGCAGTTTTCTTATTCCAAACAACCTCAGCAGTCAGAGCACTAGTGGATCTTGCTGAGTAGCAGAAAATTTCCAATATCCGATCAATAACAAAGGGCGTCTAGCAGAGGGGCTCTGGGTTCCTGTCCTGGTTCTGCTTTTTACTGTTAAGTGACATCATTAAATTCCTCTCCACCCTTTCATGTACATGAGAGTGACATGTCATTCTCTTAGAGTTGGATTTAGGTTCCCTCCAATTTTTGCCACTGTCAGAATGCTTCGATGCATGTCTGTATACCTGTTTTTATCCATGCTCCTTCCCATTTCTTTTTTTATTTTTCATGTAAGGATAGTTGATATACAATATTACAATAGTTATATTAGTTTCAGGTGTACAATTTAGTGATTCAACATTTTTATACCTTAAATGTGCTCCCCGCAGTGATTCTAGTAATCATCAGATCTCATCATGCACACTTGTTGCAGCATTATTGACTATGTTTCTAGAGATAAAATCATTAGTGTTAAGCCTTTAATGCATGTTTGGAGAGGAATTTGGCAATGTGAACCAACTTGCTCTGGCACCACAGGCAGCATTCCTCTGCCCGCCTCCTGGCCCACTGCAGCGACTCCACGCTGTCAGCGGCGGCAGAGCCCAGAGACACCGTGGCCAGCTGCCTGTCCGCTGCCCACAGCACGATCGTCCACAGTGCCGCAGCTTTCCGAACCCCCACTCCAAAGGATGTAAAATGTGCACGATTGTACATGCCACGTTTTAGATATTCAGGTTGTTTATAATATTAAAGCCCTGTGAAAGTGCTTTATGCATATATTTCCCCCATTTCATAGTCTTTTCTTTGATTCCCAAAAGAAAGATTATTGGCAAATCATAATTTTTATAATAAATGTATGTTTATATTAATAAGTAAAATAGCATATAATTACTTACCAGGTATTGCCAAACTGCTTTTCATAGCTGTACCAGCTTATATTCTCCTGGCCAATTTGAGAATAGTACAGACTGTTTTGTCTCAGTATGGCTTTTTGTAACAGATTTTATTTCTTTATTTTTTATTAAGTTTATTGGGTGGCACTGGTTAATAAGACCATACAGATTTTAAGTGTACACTTCTGTGATACTAGATGTGCATATTGTACCGTGTGCCCACCACCCAAGTCAAACATATGGTGATGGAAGGCGGTTTGCAACAGATTTTCAATTATATACTAGTTTCCATTTTAAAATAGTTTCTGCAGAGAACAGACTAACAGCATCAGAGGGGAGAGGAGTCGGGGGCTGGGTAAAAATGTGAAGGGATTAAGCAGTACAGATTGGTATTTGCAGACTAGCCCCAGGTATGAGGTTGCAGCATGGAGAATCTAGTGGGTAGGGTCCGGACAGCAGGGATGGGGCCAGGTGGGCGCTGGGGCAGCGGGGTGACTGCAGAGTGTGGTTCCCAGTCACTTCGCTGTGTATCTGAAACCGGTGGGAAACGGCGGTGAATGTAAACTGCGGTTGAAAAATTAAATTAAATTAAAATAATCTGGTTTTAGCATAATTGTTTCTTACTAACAAGGGTGAAGAATTGAGTATTTATTTCCAGTTGTATTTCTTTATTTGTGAATTATTTGGTCATATCCTTTGCTCACCGGATTTTGAGGTTTTGAAATGTGTATTTTACCAATCAATTTGAACTCGGGATGATCTTTAAGTCATTTTTGCTTATAATATTTCTTCAGAATATTTTCCAGAATATCTATTTATATATATTAAAATCTATTTTCCCTATTTATTCAAAACTTAGAGCCTTAAACTGCCTTCAAAGATTTTTTAACTCTTCAATTGTATTTTTCCAGCTCATTATTTTACTCCATATTTTATTGATATATGATGAGATTTAAAATTAATTATTTATCCCAATATAAATTCATTTGTATAAGAACATATTTCCTGACCTTGCTTCCACACTCATATGTACATCCATAAAGCAACCCATAATCATTAAATACTGTGGCTCGTCACGTTTGTCATGTATTCTAATATTGGATTAGACTCTTCCACAAGAATTTTTATATTTTTAAAATTTTTCTCATTTTTCTCATTTTCACTTGTCTATTATTCTATATAAATGTTAAAGTAATTCTTTTTCTAAGAAAATTAGACTAGATTTTACATGGGAATTAGATTAAAACTATAAATTAATTTTGACCTCTAATACCTTATACAGAAATGTAGTTTATTATTCCATTTCTTGAATCTTACACCTTACCATTTTATTTTCTACATGTAAAAATAACTTTCTCCCTGACCAGTGTGGCTCACTTGGTTGGGTGTCATCCCGCAAAGCAAAAGGTCGCCAGTTCGATTCCCCATTCAGGGCACACGCCTGGGTTGCAGGTTTGGTCCCCAATGGGGCACGTAAGAGAGGCAACCAATCAATGTTTCTCTTGCATATCAGTGTTTCTCTCCCTCTCTTTCTCCCTCCCTTCCCCTCTCTCTAAAAATAAATAAACAAAATCTTCTTAAAAAACAAAAGTCCCACGTTTCTCTAAAGTAAACAATGTCCTAAACATTATCGCTATTGCTGTATTCCAGCTAATTTTCTGACTGATGGCTGCTAGCATATAAAAATTCTAGAGACTAAGTCTCTCATATGAGGCAATTACTATACTTTTCATTTAAGTGATGCATTATATATTTGTTCTTCTTACAGTATCCATTGCCTTTATTTAATCTCCTCCTCATTGCTCTGACCAGAATTCCCGTGCTTTCGCCATTTCACGGCCAGCACACTCCTCTCCACGTGTCCACCTGAGAGCCTTCACTGCCTCAAAAACCTACATCAGTGGCCTCCTGCGGATCGACTTTAATATGAACTCTTTATATCGCATAAACTTAGCACATACGTTACCTCCTCTTACTTTTAGTACACCATCATTCTTATCTATTTCTCAGAGGCCCCATCACTGAAATCTTGCAAGTTCTCCTTTTAGTAATTTACATTTAGGACAAGAAAGCCCCATAGATGGGCTATGCAGGTTCCTAAAACATACATACATCATCTTTCTACCCTCAAGTGTGGGGCCACAGTTTTCAAGGCTTCTACAAAATTTGCAATGAGTCTGTACAAGGTGACTCCCTTAACAGAAGTGAATTTTTAAATTAATGCTTTCCAAGCTCACCTTCAGCTTGATATACTAGTCTTTTTTGAATGATGTTTTTACTGTATATAGACATAAAATTACAGGGAAAAAAGCTGACCATGAAGCTGAAAATGAAAGCATATAGACCATCACCATTAAATACTGCCATGAAAAAAAAAGCAGTTTAAATATTTACCATTATTCTATGAACTTGAACACTTGCATCTTTGTTTACCTACTGCTGAATTAAGTTTATATTACTTTAAGTTAGGAAAATAGTATTTATTGCTTAAATTTCCACGGCTGGCATATGGATCAAGGTCAGTATTACACTGGAGAGCTGTATGGAAGCAACTGACCTCAGGCGACTCAAAGCCAGAAAGTGCTCAAAGGAAAAGCCTTCACCATCACACAGGAGCCCCTGGGCTTCACGGGGAGCCCTGCATGGAGACCACAAGTGCCCCTGTCGCTCCCTAAACAAGGACAGAGTGCTCCTGGCATAAATGAGAAGTGACACACTTCTCTATCTCGTCTGATGTCTTAAAACAATCACCTGAGTGTCTCACAGTCAATTCACAGGCGTGTTTTTTAACATTTTTCTTCTACGGAATGCATCTTTAACAAAATATTACGGCACTTTTAGGCAGATAGCGTAGTCCTAACGCGCAGGTGTAAGTAGAAACAGCATTTCTCAAAGCAACAGGGGAATGGCTTGCCCCACTCTTCCCAAGCTGCCAGCCATGGCAAAGAAGGCCCAGTGACAGTGTGGGAAGAGTTTTCTCAGTAACTGAACCGTGAGTTCGGAAGGCATAAAGCTTTGCGGCACCACTAACCTGGGAAAGAGAGAAGATGTGGCATTATTCCAGGGATCGGTTCGAAACACTGACTAACCAGAGACACACCCGATAAGATTGCCTTCAAATACATCTTCTTACTTCACGAGGAAAACATTTTCATTTGAATATTTTCAAGATTGCCATCATAAGTACCTTGTATCTTATGAAATCACTAACTCGTATCACTAGCTCGACATGCCACTAAATATGTCTGGCAAAGAGACACCATTGTGCTAAAACCAAAGAACAAAAGAGGACTGTGGATACTTAGAGAGGGGCAAGTTGCAAATTTTAGACATATACAGTAAGGAGGAATTCATGAACACTAATAGACAATGAAGATGGGAGACATACTAATGAATGCTATTAGTACAACTCACAGGAAATTATAATGAGCAGCTAAAATCAACTTACAGACTCTTGTCAATCCTTTCACTAATGAGAAGAAACCCCAAACTGGATTTTGCTCCCGTCTCACTGTTCAGGAAAACCGAGGGGGGCTGCATGTCAAAGGCGCGCAGCAAAGGAATTAGACAGCAGAGGGAAGCCAGGCGGGAGTTCTCCAGCCCCCCACTCCTTAGATCCCAGTCAGCCGAGCAAACTGACGCTGCCACGTTAACGGGAGATACGGACTTCAGTAGTCCATCGGATTAAAAGGCGATAAATGTCCGAATACCCTCAGTACCGGATGTGCACCGTGTCTGACACCTCAGCGCAGGGGCTGGGCCCAGCGCAGGCTATCCAGGTGTCAGTGCAGTCAGGTGCGTGGGAGCTATAATAAGCTCACTTGTTTGAAGCCCACCAACGCTTCACTGTATTTCAGAATGCCAGCTCAAAAGGGTAAATTAAAGGATAAAGACTGCTGAAACTACTAAATAAAATAATAATAAAATTCTTCAGTGCTGATAATGAACTAAGATGCCTAAAGATTTTTAATAGGCAACAAGCAAACCTTATATTGCACAAGAATTGGTAACTTTTCTGACAGTGAACCAAACAGAAGTCAGCCTTGGCCTGTAAGTCAATGAATTCATATTTTAAAAATAATCGTATTTCAGCTAAACCTTGAGATCTCTTATGGGTAAAATAACCTCAAAAACATACAGTTGACCATATCTACCACTAATTTAAAACTCTGGGCTTTACTGCCAGGCTTCCGAACAACTGATTTTGCCTTCCTCCCGGGCATTACAACCCAGGTGCGGCCCAGCAGAGATGCCTGCCAACAGGCCAGCCAGGAAAGCTCTCTGCAGTCACGGTCTCGCACAGAATACGCTTGCCTGGGCTTCTTTCCCAGCACTGCACCTTTTGGATCGATATGCCTTCATTAACCAATGGCCATAAACGTGAGTCACAATGAAAAGATTATTTTAATACAAACACCACGCGGTACTTTGCGGTCCCACAGAACCCACAGCTGCCGACGACCGCAGCTTCGTGTTCACTTACACTACTTTCGGGACACGGTCGCTGAAGAACACCGGGCACTAAACGGTTTGGTTAGACGGTTACGGTAGTGCACCACGCCCCAAACTGGTGTTATTTCATTAGCAAACAAGCTCAGAATGACCTTTGGAAGTTGTGAATGAAAGCGACTTTTTAAAAAAATCATTGTATTTCTAAATATTCATCCAAATATTTTCTATCACCATTAAGGTACAACTTATATAATCATTTAACAGTACTGCTTGTGGCAAAAACAGTTTTGCATCAACTCTGAATATTCTTACTGATAACAGCCTGGATATAGTTTTCAGAAATCACCGCAAGTCACTCAGACCCCAGGCTGGTACATAAACTGCATTTTATTTTTTTTTCTCTTTTTTAAAAAAGTATTTATTGTTGTTCAAGTACAGTTGTCTGCATTTCCCCCCACCACTCCCCCCCACCCCAGCCCTCCCCACCTCCCTCCCCTCATCCCACCCCTCCTTGGTTTTGTCCATGTGTCCTTTACAGTTGTTCCTGAAAACGCTTCCCCACGTTCTTCCTGCATTATCCCCATTCTCCCCCTTCTGAATACTCAGATTGTTCTTAATATCAATGTCTTTGGTTATATTTTGCTTGCTTGTTTGTTTTGTTGATTACAAAACAAAGTGTCACTATCAAATGTGTTTCATGACCTGGTTATGGAAGCAAAGCCCCCAAAGGGGGGATTCCCTAAAACATGCTGTGAGTAACAGTTCATCACTGGAAGTGTGTAACCACAAAGTGACCTCCGTGACAAGATCACCCATGTGGGTTCAATGCCCTCATACGCCTGAAAACAGCCCCATGCCCCACAGGCACACTCCTACACAAACCCACCTGCCCCTCTCCCGCCCTGTGGGGCTTTCCACTGACATCAAAGGTATTTGACTTTCAACCACTGAGTGAAACCGTCCATACCAGTGATTTCCGACCGGCGTGCTGCAGCCACTGCTACACCGTAAGACACTCATGCGTGTGCCACGAGAGTGTTTAAAACATTCGATAATACCTGACTATTCAGTCAACACATCAATAGACAATACAACAATAGACATCCAGTGTGGATGAATCAGAATTATATTTATTTTTTTGGTCAAATAAGCAAAAAATATATTTTTTGGTGTTCCATGAGATGAAAAAGGTTGAAAATCACTGGTCCACACTCCTAGCAAAGGCAGTTTTCAGATCACATGCATCTCTCTGATTGTCATTTCTGTCCCTCCGGCTTCTGAACACAAGAGAACACATTTAAATCATACAGTTTTCAAATCGCCTACTAAAGTTAGTTTAAACACTTATTTAGCAACAACAGTTCTGAAGGTGACATCAGAACAGGTTAAGATACATCCCTTAAACTGTACTTGTGACCCCTCTTCATATGCCTGTCCTACGACATACTAACTGGAGCCACATGGAAGTGACATTTCTGTAGGTCACAAATGGTGGAGTCAGTGGACAGTTGATATGGCTGAACTTAATAATATTTATCTAAAACAAAGAAATTTAAATGCCTATCGACAGAGCCGATAAGACAGATTATTATCTACATGGCCATCTTCCTAGCAACAACCTACATTTCTACAAAGTTTGACAGCTTATACAAACCTATTAAGTTGCACGTGTCTCATGGAACCTTGCAGCCCTGTGAAGGAGGCAGGTCAGATACCCTGAACTTCACTTTACAGGCGAGAAAATAAGGCTCACATGTTAACTCACTTGCTCGAATGCCAAAAAGTAATGGAGTAAGGAGTCAAACCCAGGCCTTTTGACTCTATCTTCGCTGCAAACGACCGCCCCTTAGGAGGATAACCAAGATCATCTAAGTACAAGCACATGCATTCCCTGTGGTTGCTTGTGGTCAGATTCCACAAATGCAATACCTGTGTGGTAAGGATCTAGACTGGGATACTTCAGTGCTTTCAAAAATATGAGTGCATACTCAAGTACATTCTTATAATTTATCGGCTACTTCTGCAGCCTGTACCCTCGCACCTTCATCCTACATCCTGCCTGCCCCTCACCGCAGAAGGTCACATACCTGGCTAACTGTTCTACACATCCATTGAGAAACAAACCATTACACTAAACATACAATGTAGTCCTCATACTATCAATCATGGCATGAGACCATTTCAGTTAAAGATACCCAAAGCCTGGGATATGATTCTCAATAATATAGTGGCCCATGACTCAAACTGATAACGTAGTGATGACTCCACTTACAGCTTAAAGGGAAAATTTGCTGCTGCCTACATTTGTTCTATAATCACCGCTACTTACTGATGAAGGAAAAAAGTTTTCTATGAACTTCCAATCCTGGTAATTCTATACATTGGAATAATCAAAGTAAGTGATAGCTGTTGTGATGTAATAAGGTTTTCTCCTCAACCCCTCCCCCCCACCGGCCCATCAAGCAATAACAGAATCTTTCTTGTTTACTAATTTGAAATAATACATAACTCCCCAATTCTATGTTTAGATACTGAGACTGATAACCCCTTCCTACTGTCTGGTACTGTGGGGTGTCAATTTGCAGGAATCTCACTTTATTACCAAGTAAACATATCTGTGACTGTGGCAGCCATGGAAAGGGGAGTGAAGATACTTCATAACACACACACACACACACACACTCTTCTGCTTTCAAATTATTTTTCAAATGCTTTAAATACTTACTCACACAGCAGAACACCATTCTCCAGAGAGGCTCGAAAATCCTTTGTTTCAAAATTCTTCTCGGTTACTTCCTGAAAGACAAATTTGGATATTAATTTTTTTAAATCAGGGATAATATACAAGTCAAATTCAGTATCAGATTAATACACATCTGATGTTATAATTAAAAAAATGTGCATATATCAAAAGTTGTTCCATATGAAAAATTGCATACAGTTCTATTACAGAGAAAGAGGTTAACCACTGTGGTGTGAAAAAATATAGACAGAAAAAACACAATGAGCATTTTCTGTAATGTAACCATTTTATGGATAATAAAAGTTCGAAGATAAAATTTGACACACTTTCTGTAAAAAACCTGTGGGTGAGCTATTCTACTAAGAGTAAATAAAATCAAATTAAGACATAAACTTGAAATACCAACTATATATGCACAGAATTAATTTTAATTCCATCCTTAAGTTCCTTAAGTTTCACTGCAAACCTAAATAGCAAAGGACACAACTCTCCTTAAATGTGTTCATGAAATGGCCCTTATTTGTGTAAAGAGCTATTTACAGAAACATCCGAGAGAGAAGACTGTTACAGGCAGGCAAAAGACAGAGAAGATAGATGGTAAAAACTTTAAGCAGACAATTCCCTACTTAAGGCTATTACATATGAACTGGAAAAATCTCTGTG
Organism: Trachops cirrhosus; assembly: GCA_028533065.1. Classification (NCBI taxonomy): domain Eukaryota; kingdom Metazoa; phylum Chordata; class Mammalia; order Chiroptera; family Phyllostomidae; genus Trachops; species Trachops cirrhosus. The sequence continues at coordinate 19,629,456 of CM052548.1, forward strand.
AGATTCTGTCTCTTGAGGGTAGAGTAGCTGGGAGGGAAGGGGGTTCTGTAGAGGAAATAGTGGCAGAGAAAACAGTGGGAAAAACACCGCCGCAAGAACAACTCTTGGGGTGGGGTCCCCAGCTAAGGGTGTGGGCAGGAGTCCTTGTTCCACCTGCCACTTCACAAGAAAATACGATCTTGGAAACACTCTATCTTAAATCCTCGGTGAGCTACAGTGCCCTCCCCCACCGCTGTCCTTACCACCGCTAGCTTTACCATCCACCTGGAACCCTACACAAGAGTATGTCTCTGCGTCTTTCCCCCAATGTCCAACATAGCTATAGCTAGACATACTGTCTGTTAACTGACAAAACCATGGTTCATTGTAGAATTAAAGTCAGTTTCTCATAAGCTGGCTCTATAAGTACGGACAGGACCCGAAGCCAGGGGGTGACACAGAAAGCAAGGTCAAGTATAAGAAGATCGTCTCTTGCGCACAGCACTAACCTGCAGAAGGGAGACACTGCTGCATGAATTCAGCGTCTGCCGAGTCTCTGTTATGGACACTTAACCAACATACTAGGTGGAGATCTTTAAAAAAAAAAGACAGTTCTTCCCCCAAGAAGTTCACAGCCACATAAGTAAGACACAAAGTTTAAAGGCACAGTAAAGCCAAACAGAATGGTACCTTTGCGGGGGAGGTGACCTTGAGCGGCCACAGAGGGTCCCAGGTAACCTGTGCAGCACCAAGTCTTCCATTCTCCCCCAAACAGTTCCAATGCAAACTCAGGATGAGCACTGATCCCAACCAGAGAAACTCAGTAATAACTCATTCACCTGGGAACTGCTATCCAAAGCCAAAGAGCATAAATAGTCCCAGGAACATCAAAGCACATATTGAAGCCCATCTTCTCTAAACACAGGCAGGCCGCTCAGAGCCACCAATATTTAATTGTCCTCCAGTGAAGCAATCTAGCAATTATGTGTCCAGTGCAATGCAGATTAGTAGCAGTGGTTTAGAAGAAAATCAGGCCATGCCCTGCAAACATGTGGAGAGCACCAAAGAGGAACAGCCAACATTCCTGGATGGGCCAGTCAAGAGGGCAGATTTGTACCAAGTGACGCAGTGAAAAGAGATAGGGTCCAACTCAGACAAAACTACATTCGCATCCCACTTTAATTACCTAACACCTGTGTGATCTTAAGCAAGTTAAATAACCTTTCTGAACTCCAGTCCGCTCATCTGAAGCAGAGAATAGCACCTGCTTATGAGCTTGTGATGGCCAAGATGCTGTGCAGTGGAGTACCCGAGGGTCGTTAACAGCAGTCTGTGCTTAACCTCACACATTCACTGGACTTCAAGTTAACACTCTGACAACACACTCTGATAATTAGCCCTCAGAGGAATACCTCTGCACCATATGGACAAAATCGAGTTATATTACAACATTAACTAATAAAATAGAAATAATGAGATATACAGAGCTATTCAGAAAACCCAACTACGCAGAAAGTTTCATTTCTCCCGAAAAACTATAGAAAAGCAAAGTCACAGTAGAGTTCAGGCTGCCCTCCTCCAGATATCAAACTATTAATCTACTCTTATACACATATACTTACCTAAATCTAAATAATTAATAATTAAATCTAAATAACACCAGGCCCTATTTATCTGTTTATAAGGAAAACTATAAAAAGTAAACAAAGAGTTTTAAGTAACAGGCTGTATTTTGAGAACATGGAGATCTGGCATGCTCTGTACAACACTGAAGGTTGTATAAAATGATAAAACAGCCCTGGCTGGTGTGGCTCAGTGGGTTGCGTACCAGCCTGTGAACCAAAGGGTCGCTGGTTTGATTCCCTGTCAGGAAACATGCCTGGGTTGCGGGCCAGGTCCCTAGTTAGGAGGCGCATGAGAGGCAACCACACATTGATGTTTCTCTTCCTCTCTTTCTCCCTCCCTTTCCGTCTCTCTAACAATAAATAAATAAATAAAAATCTTTTAAAAAAAGAAGTTTCATTTAAAAAAGCAAAATAAAATGATAAGACAATTCCAGAAGGCAATCTGTGACACGTATGTGCAGGATTAAACATGTGCCCTTTCAGACAGACTATGTACAGACCTAGAGATTTATGCTAAGAAAACGAAGCAAGGACACAGAGACATAAGTGGAGGAATTGCTTCTCAGCATTATGTATAACAGCAACTATTACAAACCCTCTGAATGCCCAGCAATAAGAAGTTGATTTTGTTATGACATAACCATAAACAGAAAACTACATGAAATTAAACTCATGTCATGAAAGGTTTACTTGTAAAGAATCATTAATATATTAATTATAAAGCAATTTATGAAATACATGAGTATGACCTCAATTACTATAACTCTGTAAGTATGTATTATATAAATATGAAATATAGTAATAATTTCTAAGTGATAGAATTATAGCTAGTTTTAATGTTTATATTTTTACTGTTCTTTTCTGCAACAACCACAGGTATCTCCTGTGTCATAGACATACAAATTAATATTTTTTTAAAAAACAACATTCAAAAGAGATTAGACTCCCAGATTTAGGTCAATTTCCTGTTATCTCCTACATCTAAAGGACAAAGGAATAGGGAGCTACCATTTTTTATGCTAGGTGATTTTTCTCATTATCTATAAAAATCCACACAATCCTTAAATTTAATAATCTTTATCATTCTCCTGTCACCAGTAAGAAGATTGAGGCTCAGAAAGTTAAACTTTCTAGAAGGTTACAGAACCATCCACATGTGATAGGAAAATCCTAAAGCACTTTACAAGTACTCAGTAAGGTGGTCTCCACTGCATCAACTATGTGAAAGCTAAAGTAAGTAAACAAATAAATCGTCTTTAATCTGTATTTAGGTTTTCTTTTTCAACCCTAAATTATCGTGTTTTACCATGCAATATGCCTTCAAAAATAACCCTTCACTGTTAACTCGGTAAATAAAAATGCTCCATTTAGTTTCTCCATTTTCCTGGACAAAGAGACGTGTCTTCCTGTACAGTGACCACCTGTGCCTGTGAAGGAGAGGGAGAGGCAGGGTATGGCCCGCTCAACTTCAGGAAAAGGAAAAATTCTCTTAAAATGTTTTAAGAGTTTCTCTGGACGTTTTCATGAACATTAAAAAATGTTCATAATGTGTGTACTAGTTATGTCAACCTGAATAAGTCAAAACAACTGATGGTAAAATGAAATTCTCAATTAGCAATTTATGGAGCCATATAGATGTCAACTCATCTAAGACCCCTCCTAAGGAACTAAGACAAAAATAGTTTTCCATAAGTTTTAAACCAAAAAAGAAAGCCTAAATTTATAGCAGGGCTTGTCAGTCTATAGCGGCTGCCTGGGCCACATTCCATAAGAAACACACTGCATGGCGCGAACAATTACTGGGTGAGGGCAGGCCCAGGGTGTGCAGCCTGTGGATCTGGGCTGTGCCACTTCCTGCATGTAACTCTGAACAAGATGCTTAACCTCTTAATTCTCCGTCTGTGCAATGGCATAACCAGGCACCTATCTCACTGAGTTACTCTGAGAACTGAATGAGACAGTGCACATGAAGCAGTCAGCACTTGCCAGACGGAGGAGGAGCGTTGGCAAATGTTAGCTGGTATAACTCGCTGTCACTCTCCATCTGTAGAATGAAGATAAAACTTTCGTCTTCGCAAAGTCCGTGTTGCCAGATGTAGCATCCTTTACTTAAAAGAAGAAACTGAGTTCCCAGATTACACCAAAATTCACTACATGACCTTCTATTTCCTAGAAACTATAAAATTATAAAGATCTATAAAGGACCTCAAAATAGAGTGAAGACAGATTGTTAAAAAAAAATTAAATCACCCTTTAAAAGATGAACCTCTCCTGACTTTAAAGAATTCAGTGTGCTGAATGAAATGCCACAATTTTGAAAGAACAAGTGTTTGCCTGGCAGTTCTAATCTAACAACCACTCACTGCATTTCTCAGTCATTCTAACCCTTACTCACTAGAGAGTTATTTGCGTTGTGAGGCAATGAGGCTGTGAGTCACAGGAACTCCAGATCATGTGTTGCCCACCTGAGTTAGCAAAAGTCAACAAACAGGAGGAATCACTATGTAGTCAAAGCCACGCCTTGCCTTCTATAAACACTTGGGGTTTTTCCTCTTCCTTGACCCTTTCCATATTTTTTAGAAGATTTTATTTATTTTATTTTTTAGGGAGGGGAAGGGAGAGAGATAGGGAAAGAAACATCAATGTGTGGTTGCTTCTCGTGCACCCGCTACTGGAGACCTGGTCCACAACCCAGGCATGTGTCCTGACTGGGAATCGAACCAGCAACGCTTTGATTCGCAGGCTAGCACACAATCCACTGAGCCACACCAGCCAGGGCCCTTTCTGTATTTTTTAAGACAGTTAAATAAAATGATTCCCACCTGACACAACCTGAGAGGTTATCAGATGAGAAGACCTGTGATTCAATCCTGGACCCATCCCACTCTGTGCACTTCTGGTAAGCCGCTGCTCCAGCCCCTAATTTTAAAGGGACAGAAATTTTTGCTCTCCCGACTTCACAGTGAACAAATGACAGGTGAAAATATGTGACCCCTCTAAAAAAAAGAAAAGAAAGACTACAGGCTATATAGTTGAGGCTAGTGCTTCTTCCAGCCATCTGTCCTTGGGTGCTGCGGCATCATCCTCTTGGCAAAAAGCTAAGAAGCCACAGGGCCACGGCGCTTCCTGTGAAGTGATAATTACTCTCCCAAGCATATTAAGGGCGGGGCGGCGTGCTGAAAACATGCACCAACGTGGCTGCCCAACCTGTCCTACCACCTGTAGCCTCCAGAGAAGCCCTGGATACGAAGCTTTCAAAGGGCATGTTTTGTGGGAGAAAATATCTGTCAGCTAAATATATAGGCAATAAATGCCAAGTCCACAAGTTTCAAAAGAGCCGTTTCTTTTCCTATGAGATGTATTAATTTAATAGACAAATGGGACTTATCTTCACACCCTTGGCTCTTTTGTTTATGGTTTTATTTTAATCCTCTTGCTGGATGAGATTTCCCACCAATATAAGCAGCAAGTTTCTCCAAAGCTGCATCTCTTGGTTCCAATTCTGACCGCATAATCCGCATGATTTAAATCCCAAACATTCTGGGAACAGTCAAAGACCACTTCATACCAGACGGGTTATCAGCAAACCGCCCACAATGCAAGTCAGCAGGCGCTGGTCTGGTTTAAATTGCTCGGTGCCTGTTAAGCAGCCATTTTAAAGACCCCTAATTCCCAAAGGCACTCTCTACCGTGGTTTTGTGCGAGTCACAGCGCCAAACTGGGTGCCCATATGAGCTAGTTTTCAAAGAGACGTTTGCTGACAAAACCTAGGCGATGAGCTTCCACTGGGCTCACAGTTGACTGCAAATGAAGATCCTTATTCACTGACTGATCAACTGGACTACTAGACCACGATTATTTAAGGTACACACGTACCATCATCGTCATGCCAATCCCTTTGACATAAGTAATGCAAAACAAACAAGCAAAAAACAGAGACAATTCACCATCAGAAGCCACTCTGGAACAGAGGTACCTTGCCATGAAAGGATTCACAGAAGGTGGGTCTGCCTCGATTTTCCATCCAAGGAGATAATCGAGTGCTCCCGTTGAACGAAAGAGGCGTTGTTTCTACAGCGGGAAGCCCCAGGCCGTACCCATCGAGGCCCTGCCGTGCTTTTCCCTGTCTCTAAAACTGTCCATGAATTAAAAACACCCGTCTCCTTTCTTCCATTAAACTTCATTTTTGAAGCAACCATTCTGTGATCCCCGTGACTCACAACACAGGGCCAGTCCTTACGAGGAATTCCGTGAGACATCTATGTCACCGTTTATGACGCAGTGGCTCTGACAGGTCTCCTCGGCCACACAGGCCGAACCACTAGATGAAAAGTAAACGTAATTTAAATAGAACAAATCTCTACCTCCTAGCACTTTCCTTTCCTAGAGTAAAATAATTGAAAAAGTTACTCAGCATGTCAGAGAATCCAGTTGTTCCCATAAGAATGGGCTAAAAATAAAAAATAAAAAAAGGAACTTGGAGTGAGAGAAGCTAAAACGAGAACTTCAGACTCCTTCCTCGTGTGACAGACACCACGTGTCCTCACCCCTCTAGGCCTCGGTTTCCGAGGCTGTGACCCAGGGGCTCGGCAATGACAACCAACGCCCACTCTTGGCTCGTGCACAAGTTTCTTCCATCTTCACAGCAACCCTGTGTGGTGGGCGCTCTCACCCACGCACACGTGGGGAAACTGAGTGGCAGTCCAGCTGTTGGAGCTCAGACCTGGGCCCCTAAACGCCCTGCACGTAACAAGTACCGAGAACCCAATGAGGGTGTCTGTGAAAGCGCTGAGCGAACTTCACAGGCACACTAGCCACCAGCTCCCTGCACTCCTGGCCTTCCCAGCCCACACTGCACACTGTCAAAGGTGGGAAGTCTTCTTACCCAGCTTCTAATTGGCTAAAAGGTGGCGTCCACACACTGATCACTTATGATAAAGCTAATTAGTCCTCCTATGAATACGTGCACTACAAATATTTAACCAAGGGGGAAAAAGACAAAACCGATGGTTAAATTTCAGGTGTGTGAGGGGAGGGAGGACTGGTTGTGCTCTGGTGGAAGAACATGCCTCCGTTCCTGAGAGCACTTTGTCAAAGCAGCCTCCTGCTGCACGGAGGGGGTTCATCCTCATTTGCTCCGGGCCCGACAACAAAAACACGCGAGGGCCGTGGACACATGTGGCACCCTAGTTATGCTCCTTTCCAAAAGGAGGTATTCTTAGGTGGAACTGCAAAGGGAAGCGCTTGTCACGACTACTGACTAGCTACGTGAAAGTTTTTCCAGACTAAAGGACATATTAAAATGTAACTTTCCATTCAAATAATCTATCTTAATTTTACAGAGGATACTAAGAAAGTATTCATTTATTCACTCATTCCAAAATCATGTAATAAAAAATGGTTATGCACATACCTGGCACGGGGTTTGGCACTAGCGATATGAAAAGTAAGATGTAGCAATGCTTGGAAATTCGTCTTTAAAACTCTAACCCTGTTTTGAAATGTGTGGTCAAAATGGCATTTTAAACCCAGGCAGCTCTCAAAAATGTGGTTAACCCTCCGAATAACAGCATGTTCTTTGTTGACTGATACTGTATATTCAGCAAATAACATTGCTTTAAGTGGCATAATTCTCAAGTCACTGGCCTCTCTTAAAATCTGGCATGGTACTACATAATATCCCAGAGTATACCAGGACTACCTTTGCCAACACTAATATCACTTGATCGCAAAACCAAAGCCAACTCAAAGTCTTCCAAGATAGTGGTAATCAGAATTGCACAGATCACTGAATTCCAAGTGGAATCCAAAAAGTCTCGTAAGCGGTCAAAAATCTAAATGCGCCTCCTGCACCACTGCCCCCTTGAACCCTTCATCTCCGTGTCTAGGGTGAATTACAGCTCCCACTTCATCTTCTCTTGGAAAAGGCCCACAAGTCTTATAGTCAGGAAAGAAAAACAAAACCAGCAAAAAGCAGAGCTCCCAGTTGTGTATCTGGATAATTAAAAGTCCACTGTTTTTTTAAGCATTCAAAATTCTCACTCACTCATCGTTAGCTCAAATGTCAGCTGCACTCAGATTTGGGGGGAGGGGTGTGCAAAAAAAAACAAAACAGATTTTGAACATAACTTCTGGTCCAAGAGAAGGGGCGGCTTCCCTATACCACTACCAACTTTTAGCTTACAGTCTCAAATGTTTTTGCTCAACCACAATTATTAATAAGGAAGAAATGAAACAACGGGAAAGAAGGAAACACAACAAAGGAAGAAAGGAGGATAATGCTCCAGGGTCACAATGCATGTGCCATGTTTCATCAGGATGCGAACCCAAACCGGAGCCCTATTAGCAGCTAGTAAAGTTCACTAAAAACATCGCACACAAAAATGTGCTCAGGTTTTAAGCTATGCTTTGTCTGGTTAACAATCACAAAAACTGCTTCTAGAGGGTGAAATATGAAGCACATTTTGTCCATGACCCCAGGTTCATGCTCTAATTTATGCTGTTGCAGACAACAGGGAAAAATATTCCAAGGGGAAACAGTCTGACAGAGGCCTTGCCCAGGCATAAATTATTGTTTCTTTCTAGATCGAGACGTTTTTCAATAACTAGCACACTCGGCACAGGTAGATGTGAACCTTCATTATTGGGCTATTTTAAGTATAGTTCAAATGCTCGACATAATCATGGGTTCTCAAGAGTCAAGAGACGTCATTGTTTTTTGCAGAAATGTCTCACACACATTAGCAAGTCTCAACAATTACCTGCTTATCTCTCTGTGGATTATTGTGAGAGTCACCGCTGTGGGAAACATTCATTTCGGGAAGCAGCACGTCTGTGTCACAGGTGAGAGTCTCTGTTTATTTTACATGACCTTCAAATTGATAGTCACACCCCTGGTACCTCAGTGGTCCTGCACTTTCCAATGTCAGATCGGTAGTAAGGAATGGAGTTGGGGTGATCTGCAACAAAGGGGATCCCTAAATGATTCCTGATGGGTTCCCACTGAAGACTAACAATGCCGTCCTTCTGGTGCCCACTCATCGACCTTCCTTCCATCCAACCATGAAGCCAGGTCACGAAGAGAGTGACAATTCTAATCCAAGGTACATACCCAAAAGAAATAAAAACATATGCCCTCACAAAAATTTGTACATGCACGTCCCTAGCAGCATTACTCACATTAGCCAAAAAAATAATAAATAGCCCAAATGTTCATTCACTGATGAATAGCTAGAAATATGGTATAACCATACAATGGAATAGCATTCAGCCATAAAATGGAATGAAGTAATGATACATGTTACAACACGGATGAAACTTGAAAACATGAGGTTAAGTGAAAGAGCTGGATGTAACAGATCACGTATTGTACAATATAATTCTATTTACGTGAAATGTCCAGAACAGACAAGTCCATAGAAACAGAAAGTAGATTTGTGGTTTCCAGGGGTTAAAGAAGGGGAAGAATGGGGAGTGACCGTTGATGGGTATAGAGTCTTTTGAGGTGATAAAAATGTTTTGAAGTCAGAAAGCAGGGACGGTTGCACGATACTGTGAGTACACCGAGAACCAATGAACCGCGCACTGTAAAAGAGTGAATTGCGTGGTATGTGAATTGTATCTCAATAAATATGTTCTAAAAAAACTCAGTGGATGGTAAACTTAGAAATGCATGCACTTCATTCAAATTCAATACAAATGACCTTTAAAAAGATAGCTGCAAAAGGCCCGCAAATAGCATCTCATACCCATACATGAAAGAAGCTGAACATAAGTTAAGCCATTAAAGTAATTTCTGTACTCGATGTACCTCCCTTAAAAAGTTATATATCATTTATCGGGATAGACCTAAATTTGGGAAGTAAAATTTCCAGCCCCTCTTCCTCACACACAGAAATGTTTTAATATTAAATTATAATATTTCCTTTTATACGTTTGGATCTATTTTGGTTTTAAATGTGTCACCTTTGCATCATATCTAAATAATCAACACTTAAGTTTTCTAAAGTACACTTATGGCCTTTTTTCAAAATTCACTTTACTTAAATGTTTTCAAAGCAGAAAACACTTAAGGTGTGACAAAGTGGGCCATAGGATATGGGCATATGGCACCTCCCCATTAACTCCTGCTCTAAATGAATCACAGTCCTAAGAACAGAAAGGTTCAGAAATCAGTTTTGCTAAAACAACTTACAGTAACAAAGTTTCTCCTCCATTCTTTCCCGTGCCTTAATCGATTTCAGCAAAGCTTCCAGTTTATTTATCTCAAAAGTGGATAAGCTGATAGCTCCACAACACATCTAGTGATTTGCTTAAAAGATCCTTGCTGAATAATTTTACTTCTCTTTACTGGAATTGTTTGTTTCAAATAAAATTTGAAGCACAGAGAGCAATTTTTTTTAACACTATTCTGGCATTCTGAGACATAAAAACAAACGTTTGCAACTTCTCAGGATAACAGGGGGAAGACTCCGCCCACTGAATGAATGAGTTCCCCAGGTAAGTACTGGTGACCTTGAGAAGTCACCTTTAGAAAGTCTGCCTGACCTGGCTCAAGCAGTGCTGGTGACGCCCTCCGCCCACACTGTGCCTTGCACTCAGGTCCACCCACGGTGTTCACATCGAGGCGTGGCAAGTGTGTTCTCACTCCTGCCCCAACCCCCACTGGCCGAAGTTCCGAAAGATTTCATAGCTCACAGGCTGACTCCAACCTGTAGGCATGTTTCGTTTGGTCAACACAGCATGCTGAAGTTGGGAAATACTTAACGTAAAATGAAGATCTGGAGCGCTAGCTTCTCTCTAAAACAGAAATGCTCTGGCAGCACTGGGCGTGCATCACCTCAGAGCCACAGCCGCTGCCCTGGAGTCAATGACCCGCCGCTCTGGAGGGAACAGCCTCTCCACACAGTGACAGGCCCACCCCACCCACTGGACTGGCCTCGGCAGGCACATCGGCTTGAAAGTATGGGCGTCTCATCCTTGTACCCTCAAGGCCTAGCGCAACTCCTGCCCTTGGGAAGGACTGTCACTCGTAGACTCACAATTCAGTGCGTGGAAGAATCACCGGCAGTGCTTGGGAAAGGTCAAGGGCCCAGGCCTGCCTCTCAGAGATCCTGATTCGAAACCCTGGGCTGGCACCTGGTCGTCCCCATTTTCCAGGAGCGCCCTCACTGAGTAGTCTTGCCAAGAACGGTGTCAGACAAACACTGTTCTCGTGTTAGGTATCTAGAGCTCTTAGGAGTCTTGACTTCCTTAAAAGAAGAAGAATCCGGACTAAATCATTACCCATCTCCTCACAGGGCCAAATGCTTTGGTTCCTTATTGGAAGTGTAAGGAAACCAAGTAGAAATCAGTCCCCGTGCTGCTGCCACCTGCTGTCAGTTCCTGGTATTACTGCATTGCACCGACTACAGCCCTAGGGAGGCTGTCCTCTATTTTTAATGCCTACAACCAGGTACAGCAAAGAAAAAATACAGTAAAACAGCTTAAAAACACAATAGCATGCTACATTTGGTGAGATGGAGAAACAGAAATATCTTACAATTTTATTTGTCACCTCCACCCCAATAAAGCTGAATGTTAAAAAGGAACACCAGCAGTCTGCCACCTTATTACTGCTACAGGAGCTTCTGATGTGCTCCTAGAAAACTGGTTTTCCTAACTAGACCACACGAATAGATCCCGAGACTTTCTGTGGAAAAATATGTGCAGTAAAATATACAACCTTTTTTATCATAGATTTGGGACTCACTACATGGCACAACTCTCTACCATAATACAGTAAATTGCTCCAAAATGGAATAATCTGCATTTTTGGAGAAAGTCAGCTCCTGGTATAGGAAATGGTCAGAGGCCAAACATATGTAATTCGCCTTGAATGGGTGAGATTTATAAGACTCCTCTCAACAGTTCGGATGATTTCTCTCTCACCCAGTAGAGCGAGCACCAAGGAGCTCGAGAGTCCGGGTTCTGTGAGGCTCAGAGTTTAGGTTATACATGGATTCTGCCCTCCAGCCCGAGAACTATGGTGCAGAGGGAGATAATTATGGGCAGATGGCCAATCACAACACACTAAAAACCTTTGCCTGAATGTTCACGCAAAACCAAGAAGCATATCCCAGCAGAGCAACTGGGTGGGGCAGGTTGTGTGGGCGGCGGGAGAACTTGGGTTAACCTGGCAGGCTTCCCCAAGGTGATTACTTCACCCTCCTCGAAACTGTGAAGCCTGACCTGCCAACCACTCCCTTCTTCAAACTCTCCCTCAGATCACCAACCTGGGGCTCCTTCTCCACCTTCTCAACTTTGTCCATTTAAGTACAAACTCCGGGCAGGTAGTTCTAAATTCACAACTGCGGTCCTTCCCACGAAGGCATCTTTCCAGCCTCAGGTCCCACCTTTACAGCTCCCAGCCGGGCAGTCCCTCTTGAGCACCCTCCCTTCACCATAAAGCCAGCAGGCAAAACCACCTCGCCCTGTCACCCAAGACTGAACCACCACACCTCAGTTCTCTATTGAAGTCATGATACTATCATTCTCCCAGCTGCCCACACTCAACACGCAGCAGTGACCCTTCCTTGTCCCTCTAAATCCACATAATTCTCTCCACCCCAGCTCTAGACTTGTAGCAGATGCTATGCTTCAATAATCTTCTCCTAATTGCTCTGCCTTAATTTCCTCCTGATCTACTCTGCATTTCAATGCCTGCCTATCATTCCTTAAAAAAATGAAACAAAACAAAACACTGCTCAAAATCTTGCAGAGGTCCATTGGGCCTGCAGAGTAAGGCCTCCCTACCTACCTTCAGGCCTTTCAGCTCTGGATTTTCACACGCAAACCCTTGATTCTATCTAAACACAAGAACTCAATGTCCTCCAACACCTTCATGCCTCTATCTTAACTCAAACTATGTGTCTCCACCGTGTCCCCAAATACCACTGCCCCCCAGCATATGACAGACCTGTCATCCCCTAAACTTCCTTCTCTCTCCACATCTTCTCTGACACCGATTATCTGAGCCACTAATTCAGGAGTTACACCATTCTGCTCATCTCTTCTGGCCTAGACTGAATCTTTACTGAGGTCAGGAACTTTCCCACATCCTCCCCTGCCCTCCCCCACTGTGTGACATGCACAAGCACCAGTATTTGTGAGTAACAAAAAAAAAATCTTATTTCACTCCAACGAAAGGCAAAAAGGGGTTAAAAGAAAAGAGAAACTGGATTGAGGTATTCAGAGATGGTTTTAATTCAGATTCAGAGACTCAAAGCACACAGCTGAGGAGAAAGGTTTCAACCTTCTGCAAAAAACAGCAGGTGGCATGCGGTGGAACCAGCCGAGGAAGCTGCCGGGCCCCCACAAGGTGACAGCCATGGAAAGGAGACAGAGCAGAGAAAGCAAACTGGCCTCCCTGCCTCTCCAGCCACGATTCAGAAACAAGGGTCCCAGATCAGAGAGATGGTACCTCGGCTGTGGGAAGACCCTCTGAGAGCCTCTGGCCGCATATGACAGACCTAACTAATGTCTTCAGGGAAAGCCGAAAGTCAGCGTTAATGAATATTTTCCTCCCCTCACAGAGAATCATGTCAGTTACCCCACACCCTGGAGCAGAGAACAGAGTCAGAAGACAGAGAAGCTGGAGGAAGAGGATAGCAAACCCAGCAGAGGGAGGGAGGAGAACTGGGGGGTGCCACATGAAATAATCACACGCAGCCTGAGGCCGGGCCAGATGGCAGCCACGGACAATGGGCCGCACACCGGTGATATGAAATTTTGATGAATTCCTTAATGGCCACACAATGAAAGCCTGGATTCCAGAAACAGCTAATAACAGAGCAAATGTCAGAGCTACACAAAAAGACTTAAAATTGACATCTTTATTTACTCATCTATATTTGGACATTTTTCAAAATGTGTTTGTTTAATAAGAGCTTTCACTGATGAGAATTCTGATTAGTTAGTGTTCTGAATACTAATGCTACTTTTTTGAACCCTAAGCTGATGTTCCAGCCACGGTACTAATTGAATTACCATAAGAAGCCTGATACTACAGCTGCCCACACACCCGACCCAAAATGACAGCTCCGGTCCTGGATTAGGGAGAACCGTACATCCATTTCCCAGCATCTCAATGTAAGAAGTCATACAGCTTCTAGAACAACAAAACTTATTTTTTTAACTGAGGTAGGCTCTTAGTATCTTTATTTTTCATTGAATTTATTAGAGTAACATCGGTTAATGAAATTGCATAGGTTTCAGGTGGACAGTTCTATGACACATCATCTGTGCACTGTATTGTGTGTTCTCCACCCACGTCAATCTCCTTCCCTCACCGTGTATCCCCGTTACACTCCTCTACCTCCCCTCGCCCCCCTTTCTCTCTGGTAATCACCATACTGTTGTCTGTGTCTACGAGTTTGGTTTTGGGGTTTTGCTTTTCATTTTTGTACTTAATCCCTTCACCTTTTTCACCCAGCTCCCCAATCCCCCTCCCCCTGACAGAAGTGAGTCTTTTCTCTGTATCTGTGAATCTATTTTATTATTTTGTTCATTAGATTCCACATATAAGTGAAATCATATGGTAATTGTCTTTCTGCTATTATATTTCACCTAGCATAATATTCTCCAGGTGTACCCTCACTGTTGCAAAACATAAGATTTCCTTCTTTTTTACAGCTGAGTAGTATTTCATTGTGTAAATGTACTATCACTTTTTATCCACCCACTCATCTGTTGATGGGCAATTGGGCTGCTTACAAATCTTGGCAATTATAAATAACACTGCTATGACCACAGGGGTGCATATATATTTTGGATTAGTGTTTTGGGTTTCTTTGGATATATTCCCAGATGTGGAAACACTATGTAATAAGGCAGTTCCATTTTTAATTTTTTGAGGTATCTCTATACGGCTTTCCACAGTGGCTGTACCAGTATGCATTCCCACCAACAGTACACTAGGGTTCCCATTTTCCACATGCTCTCCAACACTTGTTGTTTGTTGATTTATTGATGAGAGCCATTCTGAAAGGTGTGAGGTGATATCTCACTGTGGTTTTAATTTGCATTTCTCTGATGATTAGTGATATTGAGCATGTCTTCATATGTCTCTTGGCCCTCTGTATGTGCTCTTTGGAGAAGTGTCTATTCAGGTCCTTTACCCATTTTTAATGGGATTGTTTGTTTTCTTAGTATTGAGTTGTGTAAGTTCTTTATAAATTTTGGGTGTTAACCCCTTATTAGGTGTATCATTGGCAAATATGTTCTCCTATTCTGTAGGTTGTCTTTCATGTTGTTGATTATTTCTTTTGCTGTGCAAGAACTTTTCAGTTTGATATATTCCCACTTGTTTATTTTTTCTTTCGTTTCCTTTGCCCAAGGCAATATATCAGGGAAAAATTTGCTAAGGGAAATGTCCAAGATTTACTATCTATGTCTTCTAGGATTCTTATGGTTTTGATCTTAACATTTAAGTCTTTAATACATTTTGATTTGATTCTTGTGTATATTGTAAGAAGGTGGTCTATTTTCATTGTTTTGTACATATCTGCCCAACATTTCCAACACCATTTATTGAATAGACTGTTTTTACACCATTGTATGTCCTCAACTCCTATGTCAAATATTAATTGACCATAAAGGCATAGGCTTATTTCTTGGATCTCTTTTCTGTTCCATTATCCACATGTCTCTCTGTATGCCAATGCCGTTTATGTTTTGATTACTATAGCCTTGTAGTATAATTTGATATCAGATAGCATTATTCCTCCAACTTTGTTCTTTCTCAAGATTGCTGTTATTATTTGGGGTCTTTTATGTTTTCATATAAATTTTTGGAATATTTATTCTAGTTCTGTGAAATACACCATTGGTATGTTGATAGGCATTGGGCTGAATTTATAGATCGCTTTGGGTAGCATAGACATTTTAATGATGTTAATCCTTCCTGTGCTTCCTGTGGTTATGCTTCTATTTGTATCTTCTTCCATTTCTTTCTTCAGCGACTTATAATTTTCTGAGTATAGATCTTCTACATCCTTCATTAAATTTATCCAAGGTATTTTTTGATGCAATTGTAAATGGCTTTTTTTAGTTTTTGTTTCTGATAGTTCATTATTGGTGTATAAAAATGCAACTGATTCTGGACATTTACTTTTTTATCCTGCCACTTTACTGAATTCATTTATCAGTTCTAGCAGTTTTTAGGCAGAATCTGTAGAGTTCGTATGTACAATATCATGTCATCTGCAAGTGATGACAGTTTCACTTCCTTCTTTCCAGTTTGCACGCCTTTTATTTTTTCTTCCTGTCTGATCGCGGTGGCAGGGCTTCCAGCACTGTTGGAATAAGAGTGGTGAAAGCGAACATCCCCGTCTTGTTCCTGACCTTAAGCAAAACTCTTTTAGTTTTTGCCCATTGAGTTTGATGCTGGCTGTGCGTCTCTCACATGTGGCCTTTATTACATTGAGGTATGTTCTCTCTATTCTCATTTTGCTGAGTTTTTAACATAAGTGGGTGCTGGATTTTATCAAATGATTTTTCTACATCTATTGATAGGATCATCTGATTTCTATTCTTCATTTTATTTGTAGTGTACCAGGTTTATGGATTTGAAGATACTATACCAACTTTGCATCCCCAGAATAAATCCCACTTTATCATGATGTATAATCTTTTTAATGTATTGCTAAACCCAGTTTGCTAATATTTTGGTGCTGGTTTTAGCACCTAGGTTCATCAAGGATATTAGCCTATAATATTCTTTCTCTGTAGTGTCTTTTTAAATATTTTGTTGCATTTTTCCATTACCATTTAGTCCCCTTACACCCCCTCCCCTTCAGCAATCACCACGCTTTGTCCACGTCCATGAGTCCTCTTTACTTTTTGCTCCACTCCTCCACCCCCTCCCTTCCCCTCCCCTCCTCCACTAGCTGTCTTCCTGCTTTCAATCTATGGGTCTGTCCCCATTTTCCTTGTCAGTTCAGTTTGTTCATTAGATTCCACATATGAGTGAGATCATATGGTATTTGTCTTTATGTGACTAGCTAACTTCACTTAGCATAATGTTCTACAGGCCCATCCATAGTGTCTTTATTTTGTTTTGGAATAAAGATAATGCTGGCCTAGTAAAAGGAGCTTCAGAGTCTTTCCTCCTCTTGAATTTTGTGGAATAATTTGAGAAGGATAGGTGTTTGTTTTCCTCTGAATGTTTGGTAAAATTCACCTGTGAAGCCATCTGGTCCACGTTTATTGGGAGTTTTGATTACTACTTCAATTTCATTAGCCATCATCTGTCTATTCAGATTTTCTGATTCTTCCTGACTCAGTTTTGGAAGATTGTATCTTTCTAGAAATTTATCCATTTTGTCCAGCTTGTCCAATTTGTTGGCATATAGTTCTTCTATAACAACAATCTCTTAATCCTCAGAATGAGCAGACTCATACAAGAGCATACACAGTGCCTTAGTCACTCTAGCTTGTCTAAGCGAGTCAAGATGCTTCTGAATTGCTTCACATTTGCCTAAACAGTCATCTTTGGCTGCCCAGTTGAAGCCTAAAGTCAAAATAAGGCTGAAGGTCACTGATGTTATCTGTAAAAGCCTTGAGGAAACGAGTTACATCTCCTAGAGAGGGGTTATCCTCCAGGAAGACATCGTTTGAAGAAGCACAGCCATTGATGACTGGTTGAAAGAGCTAAAACTTGGCTGGGTAACCTGGAAGGAACATGAGTAGCTGTATGTACACATGCTGGGTCCCAGAGAAACTGGAAGAGGATGTATGAAACTGCAGCACACCGGCAGGTCTTGGGTAGATAGCCTCTTCAGTAAGAGACACTGAGAGGACTAAAACACCCTGAAACCAGCTTGGGGCTGGTGACCTGTAACCCACTCCACGGAACTCAAGTCTGGGCCACCTGGAGCTAGTGCCATCAGGACTACCTGAGCAGACTGTCCACAGCCGGGTGTTCCCAGGCAGATGTGTGAGAACAGAGCAAGTCTGAAGACATTGTCAAGAAAGTGGCTTGGCATTTGATTGTAAACGTGACACTGCACAGGAGAAGGAAGCAATGACAGGAGGCTGGTGAGAAGGAAGAAAGTAAAGAGACTTTGAGTAAACAAGTTCAGTTGAGGCTGCAAAGTAAGACGCTGGACAAGGTGCAGAGTAAGGTGGTGGGATTTCATAATCTAAGAGTGAAGCCCTCCCAGGAAGTAACCGTATCCAGGATTAGGGTGTCAAAGAAAATGGCTGGAATAGAACTGGAAATCGAGGATTGGGAGGTCAGAGAACTTGATGGGCTCCACTGTATTCTCCCAACATGATGTCAGGGAGAGCATGGGAGAAAGCAGGGCGTGGGTGCTCGAGTCCGCACTGAATAAAGAGGAGAAACGAGATGACAGCGTAATAATGAGGAGAGATCTTGGGTAGTCTCTCCAAGTGGTACACGGCACAGATGTTCTTACATGGACATTTCAGGTTATTGTCTGGAAGTGGCCGCTTCTTCCAGCCCTGAGGTATACAGGGTGTGAGAAAGGCAGCAATCTCCGCTGAGAAAACTCCAGAAGAAAAAGAGAACTGGGTTTTTCTAACAGCAAAGCGGTAAAGAGACGGTTTAGGAAAGGGGCCAACATTGGGGTGTTCACCATAGAATCGTTCCAGAGCGTGGAGTGGAAAGCTCTGGGAGGAAGCTAGGGCACTGGGCCAGAACACCAGGGTGAGCTCCATGACCAAAACTCCTCCATCTTGGGTAGTAACGGAGGCTGACGGGAAGTACGCATGAGGTTACTGGGCTGCAAGAATGATCTTGACATGATACTGAACTTTCCGCATTACATGTACTAAGTAACAGTAAGTAACCTGTGACACTAAGGCGAAGACCATACAAATCCTGCACTTTTTTCTTATCATAAACAACTTTCTTCATTTTGAAACTGAACTGAACAAACATCCTCTACTCTATACACACCCAGAAGATTGATGGGATGAATAATATTTCAAATATTAGGTCATTGGTCTATAAACAGTGAGATATTTTGGCTATATTCACATTACCTGAAGCAGAACCAATTTTTTTAAGCTTTTTAAAAACACCCTTCTTGGCCACAATTTGGTTAGAAAAACTTGCCAGTTCTGCTTGAAGAGCACATTCCAAATGGGCTTATCAAAACTTCATTTACTGAAATCAAATCTCCAGTCTTAACTATAATTTAAAATAAATATTTACACATACAGCATAGATATTCTTACATATTCTCTGAAAACTTCCTTGAGGCATTATCAGAAAAAGTAGTTATAATTATTATTCACCCTTTGGAAACAAGTATTCATCCATCCATTCTACATAAAATCCATGAATTTTATGCATTTATTTAGAGCTATGTTAAGGCAATATGGTAGATAAAATAACTTAGAAACCTAATTTTATGGAAAAAATACATCTTAAACCAGGCATGGGCAAACTAGAGTCTATGGAACAAACCCAGGCCTAACACCTGTTTTTATAAATTAAGTCTCACAGACTCTAATCGATTGCAATGAGATTTCTCACAACAATGCACAGAGAGCAGAGTAGTCCTAACAGAGACCTCATAGCCCATAAAGCCTCAAATATCTATTATCTGGCCCCTTACAAAGTTTGCCAGCTGTTGTCGCTGACCCAGTTATCAAGTTCTTTCATTTACTCATTCAGATACATTAGTGCCAAGTGCTGGGATAGATAGGAACTGACACAAAACACACCATGCCCTGGAGGGTCTCAAAAATACAGGGCAAAGCACAAACTATGGGCTCGGGCTCCTGGTGACGGTCCTGGAGGGCCCATCCGGAGAGCCCACGTAGGTGAATTAGGTCAGAGAAGACCCAGCCCAGCCTCTACTTTCCTCAAAAGGGAGAGCCCAGCACCCTCCCAGTTTTTCGGTGAAAAGGGGTTTCTCTGTCCCACCCCAGCCAAAGTGAGAGGGGTGAGGACGCTTTTGCCTGGGAAAATGGTCTGTGTTTACAATCGCTGTATCCTGGAAAATGCCTGCGGTTCACGGCAATGTCAACAGACTAGAAATCCTACCTGGTTTCTGAGCGCGTGGTCCTGCGCTCAGAAGGGAGTTTTTGCCCCACTGGGACTGAAGTGAGGAAGCTCTACCCCAGAGCCTACAGACTTCTGGGTGTGCTGCCAGGCGGGAGAAGGTGGGCCCTTCTAGAGCTACCCTCTTGAAGACTTGAACTTTAAGAAGAGGAATGGAGTGGGCTGCTTCCTCCTGGCCTAAGTGATGTTACATTGAACTCTGAAGATGGAGCCTGAACTCACAGGAAGAGAAAGACTGGATAATTAGAAAAGCAAATCTCAGATTTCTCTACAGATGGACCAAACACTTAAAGACAAATATGAATGCATATGAAGCATGTCCTTCTGGAATTTCCTTAAACATGTGTAATAAATTGCAAGAATTACGTAAGAAGCATTCCAAACATAAAACCCCAACTTCAAGACTGGGGGGGCAGGGGAGTGGAGGGAAAACAAATTCTCCAGAAAAGATAAATCAAAGAACAAAGGGGCATCTAGTAGGAAATAATCTTCAAATAAAGCCCAGTGAAAGGAATGTATTCAATACTCGACTCAGTGACAGGTTTAAACAAAAAGAAAAAAAATTAATAAATCAGGCCTTCAAGAGCAGGACAACTGGGATACAGAGAGTGCTGAGGAGCGTGGCAACCAGCTGCCTACCAGACAGCTTGGTGGGATGTTTGTCAAAGCTCTTGCCACATGCAACTTCGTAAAAGCCAAAAAGGTGCTGAAAATCCGCAGGTTGTTTAAGAAAGAATAAACTTGTATGGGGTTTGAAGCACAAAGCAGATGAACCAAAACAATGTGAGATGTACGTAACGTGGCTGGTATTCTTCAATACCTTTGCAAGCTCCACGTACTCAGTTTACTGGAAAGATTTTCCTCCTGGTGATAAATCCATCAGGAAATTGATAGAAGTAGAAAAAGTAAGCATAAAATTTGGGAGCTAATTATCTGACACTTTCCATCTTTTTCTAAGAATTTTTCTCTAGTGAAATAAGTGAAATGAAGATTTCTGTTAGTTGTACAAGAAATTTAAGCATACCTAAAGTAAATATAATAAATGCTACATAGGAATAGGTACTGAATGCTATGAAATAACTCTTTGGGGAAAAAGAAGAAGTGTGAGAGAAAAAATGATACTGATTGGAGGTAGCCAGGTGCAGAGAAGGGGCAGGGTGGTGAAGTATAAAATCAACACGAAGTTGCCTTCACTCTCAGGGCTGCTCGGCTTTCCCACAGTTCTCGGTGGTAGACTACAATGTGCAGTTCCATAAATATTTGTTGAATACTGCCCTCTGGTGGTTTGGAAGTGCAATCCCCCACTTTTTCCCAAAATACAGGCATAGCTAGGAGTTATGGTGGGTTCAGTTCCTGTCCACTACAACAAAACAAATATTGTGATAAAACAAGTCACACAACTTTTTTGGTTTCCCAATGCATATAAAAATTATGTTTACACTATGCTGTAGTCTACTATGTTTGCAAAAGCATTATGTCTAAAAAAGTACATACTTTAATTTAAAAACACTTCATTGCTAAAAAATGCTAACCACCATCTGAGCCTTCAGTGAGCTGCAATCTCTTTGCAGGTGGAGGGTCTTACCTTGGGTTTCTAAAAAAGCACAGTGTCTGTGAAACGTGAAGTGTAATACGATGAGGTATGCCTGCCCCTAAACTGTGCTTCATGTTCCACAGATTTCCCACGTCCTTCCCTTCCAAACTGACCCACCCTTCAGTCCAGTCACTTGGACACTCTGATCCGACATGAGAGCCGAATACCTCTGCCCAGACGGATGCTGATGCGGTCAGGTTCAGCCCTCCCCTGTAACTGGTGGTCGCCTTACAGAGACATAGCCTGGAAAGAGTCACTGAGGATGGATCCAGAATGGGACTAACGCCCTTCACACAGGCACAACCTGCCGTGTGTCCCTCCCTCCCCACGGGGGACTAACTGCACGTGCACCTGCTTCTCCTAAATTTTCCTCCAGAGCTTTCACTGGAAGCATTCTTTTTCAGGCATTGTGTCCACAAACGCCTAGACCCCTCTGTCCTACCTAAAACCCCCATCCACAAAGCCAATTTGAACTCTTCCCGTACAGGGAGTAAAAAAAAGGTTAAGTGGGAAATCTTGATTTGATGGGGCCTCATTTCCCAGTAAATTGATATAACAAAGTAACCATTTTCTTCCTATTATCACCCCTTATTTCATATACATAATGACGATGATGGAATTAATTTGTGTATTGGGAACCACAAAATGGAGGCCACCCCAGTAGCCCGACTCTGACCCCAAGTCAGCCTGCACTTACAGCAACACCCCACGGTTGAGGAAACACGGGGTGCACCAGTCACAACCCCCAGCTCGAGCCTGAGCCAGCTCGCCTGGCCCGGGACAGCAGCATCTACTGGCTCCTAAGGAACTCCCCGGCCTCCTCCTTAGTCACGCCGTTCCCAGTCGCCCCTCTAATGCTCTGTACATCTCCCCCTGCCCCGGATCCCTCAGGAGCACCGCACCACGGCTCCGTGGCCACAGCGGGCCCCCAGTCTGAGGATCGGTGGATTGCTTTCCCTGGAATAAAGGATACCAAACTCACTACTGAACTGCACCGTGTTTGCTGTCATCCCACCCCGCGCAGGGATACTTCCTCTATACTGGAACTACCCAAGCTTCCTCCGTCTTCGCTCATTCTTCCACGTTTGGATCGGTCAATCACCACCAAGGGCCTCGGAGAGCTGTGCATTCGAAGGTGAGCCTGGAGGTACGGCCTTATTTCCTCGGGTCCTTCAGGAGCCATGTGGTCCAAGCCACGCACAGCTCAGTACTCAGCCAGTTCCCAGGGGACAGATCCAAGTCGGTACTCCCCAGGCTCCTCTGCCTCCTCTCTGCCGGCCTGGAGGCCAGCCGGGACAGGCAGAGGAGAAGATTAAAATGCACGGCCACATTTTCATCTTTTAATTGGTTTCTTTCCTTAGCATTCTTTAGAAAGACACTAGTGTGGGATGAGGCTTTAGTCTCTTTCCACGTCACACAAACATGAGTCAACTCTAGCTGGGGGGTTCGGGGGGCACTCAGATTTGTCGCTTAATTCCCAGTGGCCAGCAGGGTTCACAGAGGCTGCAAACCCAGGTTCACGTCTGCCTTTTTCAGGACATTTACTAAGTCTATGCAACATGCACTACGGCGAATTCCGTGGGATCTAAACCGAAGGACACTCAGAGGCAAAACCCTTTCTCCTTATCTAACAAATCCTGAGGAAATTACCTGTATGATAAAGGAATGGAAAGCATGCTTAAAATGCCTACTATCACACCTTTTACGCAATAATTTACACATAGCTGAAGGTAAGTGGAATTCACCAGAGTTCATCCAATAAATCACAACGTCACAGGAAATCAAACCGTGAAAATTACCTAACAGCTGACATCTGAAGCTCTCTGTACACTGTCAATCACTATCTAAAAGATGAGAAAACTAAGGTTCCCCGAAAGAGACAAAGAAAAGTGAAAGGCCCGTGAAGAAAGGAGAGAGTACAGTAACGAGCACGAGCTTTGGGCTCGGGCACTCTCTAGCGAGGCTACCAGTGTCCAAGCCTCGAGTTTTTATGTTATTGAACCAGGTTTTAATAAGAAGGCTGGCCAACTCCTATGTCCTCTCCATTAGAGTTCTGCCTTTTTAAAAACATACTAAGAAATCTCAAAGGGGCATGGTTTAGATACATGTGAAATATTCTTTTCGACTACTCTGTCCTTCCCATGGGTGTATTTAACGTACTGCCGGTGGGTGTGGAAGAACTGGGGAAGGATGGCAGAGCTGAACAGGAATCTGCTCAGAAAAACAGAAGCGCGTGGCCGCATGAAAGAAGGGTGGCAACGATCCGTGCGGGGACACAGCTTCTGCTATTTGGGAAACACTGTCGAGTGAATGAAGACAATCAAACCACTGGGAGAGTTTTGCCAAAACTTTTTTTTCAAAAATAACTGATAAAGGACCTGTATGTAGAATACAGAACTCTAGAAAACAAACAACCCAAATTAAAAGATGGGCAAATAATCTGAACAAACACTTCCATCAATGAAGATACATGGATGGCAAATGAGCACACCAAAGATGCTCGACATTATTAACGGATGAAAGAGAAGGACTCGAGTGTGGTGTTAGCGCTGCCCTTTCCTCTTTGCCCCACATCTGGGCAACCTGGTACGAAAGCCCATGTGCGCCATCTGTCTCTTGGCACCAACAGAAACTTCCACCCATACAAGCCTGGCTGACAAAAAGGGCCCACCCGAGGCTCCATCCCTAAACCACAATAAAAATCCCATACCACTGTCCCTTCCTTTCACCACAGACCACACTAAGCCCTGCTCCTTGGTAGATCATATGGCCATTTACTATGTGGATAATAAACTTCATTTCACGTGCATTGGCACCTGTGTGTCATCTGTTCTGACGTGCATGAATTCCTCGGGAAGGGAAGGGAAGGGCTGCTGCCTGGTGCCCAGCAGAGGATGCTAAGTACGCAAGTAAAAAAATCAGTCATTAGGAAAATGCAGATTAAAACCAGTAGGAGGTACTACTGCATACCTACAAACATACCACTCCTACAGTTTAGAATGGCAAAAATTTTAAGACCTCGCAATCACAAGTGTGGCCAAGGGTGGAAAAGAACCAGAACTCTCCTACAGTGCTGATACGAATGCAAAATGGTGCAGCCAACGTGGAAAACAGTTTGTCAATTTCTGATAAAGGTAAACATATTCTGACCATAAGACCCATCAATTCCACTCCTCGGCATTTACTCAAGTGAAATAAAAAACCTGTCACGAATGTTCATAGTGGCTTCAAATTGCAAAAAACTAGACACAACCCGAATGTCCTTCAAATGCGTATCGACACACCACGGCGTCTCCATTCTAAGAATACCACTCAGCTTTGAAAAGGAACGAAGTACTGATACACACAGCACCGATGAGCTCAAGTGCATTGTGTGAAGTAAAGTAAGCCAGACTGTAATGATTTCAAATAGTACAATTGTAATAAGAAAGATAAAAGACAACAGTGTGAAACAGAAATGTTGCCGTGATACGAGCAGACATTAAAAGAAATTTAAAATACTGATTCTTCAACTGTACTGAGAATTAGAAATCACCAGGACCATTTGCTAATACTTCAGATTTCCCCTCCACCTCTATTTGTGAGTCAGTAGGTGCAGGCTGGGACTTGGGGACCTTCAGCCTTATCAAGCATTCTAGATCATTTTTTAAAGATTTTATTTATTTATTTTTAAACAGAGGGGAAGGGAGACAAAAAGACAGGGAGAGAAACATCAACGTGTGGTTGCCTCTCGCATGCCCCCTACTGGGGACCTGGCCTGCAACCCAGGCATGTGCCCTGACTGGGAATCGAACCAGCAACCATTTGGTTCACAGGCCAGCACTCAATCCATTAAGCCACACCAGCCAGGGCACATTCTAGATTATTCTGATGCAGGTGGTCCAAAGACTACACTCTGAGGGTGTTTCACAGCATTGTCATGGCAAAAGCTGACACAAATACCCTTCCACCATTTCTTCATCTGGGTTAGTCTCGCTCCTTTCCAAGACTCAGCAACCCTCACTGCTCTGGGCAGAACCCGGTATGTTTCAAAGACAGAAAGCAGCTGTGAACAGAGGGAACTGGGGCTTTATCACTGCAGGGAGCGGCCACAATAAACCCGGCCAAAAACCGGCTGCTGCACACGGTCTTTTCCAGACCTCCAGTTCCAGGAGAGCTACAGATTTCAGATAATCATCTATGCAGTGCCCTGGACAGTTTGATCAAGCTGGAAAGACAAGAAAGAAATTAAACTCACAGATGAGCACAGATTACAACAACAGCAAAGGTTAATCACAGAACATCTAAACTACCATGTTTAAGGGAAAATTTCAAACAGAAGATTACTTGTCCATTTCCTAATACTCATCCACTCCATTATAACCCAGAGTAGTACATTTATTTTTAAAGAAATACTATGCTGGTTCCCATGTGTGAACTGATGGGAGCAGAGCTGGTCTAATAAAGGGGTCTGGGTGGGTGGGGTGGAGGGTGGCATAAGACTCAGCATCACTGAAAAGCCATATATTCTGTAAATCCCTTCCCGACGGTCAGCGTGGGGAGTTCTGCTCTGTGGAGCCCCACATTCCACAAAAACAGAGTAGGGCTGCAGGGACAAATGCATGGCCTCAGCTGGGACACACAGGAACTCGAGCTCATTTCCACTATAAGATTTTCAGCAAATTCAGTACATTTGGCCGAATTCTGTGGTAAGATGAACACATTAGTTATTCTGTATGTTTGCCTGGTTTTTTCACTAATATATCTCAAATGCCTAGAAAAGTCACTGACTCACAGGAGGTACCCAAAGAGTTACTGAATGAGTGACTATCTCAACATAAAGTAGTTTATAAACATCAATGCAAAACATATCCAGTATACTCAAAATATAACTGCAGATGCTGGTAAGAATTGAATGACAGAGGTTAACTCTCCCAGAAAATAGTTGCAATTAAAAAAAACCCTTAAGCCCTGGCTGGTGTGGCTCAGTGGATTGAGTGCCAGCCTGCAAACCAAAGGGGTGCTGCTGGTTCAATTCCCAGTCTAGGGCACATGGCTGGGTTGCAGGCCAGGTCCCCAGTAGGGGGCGTGCGAGAGGCAACCACACATTGATCCCCCCTCTTTCTCCTTCCCTTTCTCTAAAAATTGAAAAAAAGTTTTTTAACCTTAAGTAAATAAATCTCTAATTAGTCAAAAGTATTAGAGAGGACTTTCCATGGTCTATATCTGCCAGCAGCCATACCATCACTCCAAGATGCCCGTCTTAACTGGTGTTTAATGTGCATATTATTAGCTATGTTGCTTCTTAATTAAAGTCAGGAAAACAAATCCAGACAAAAACATACTTGGGCTCCTCCTATACAGTAGAAAAGGTCTTAAAAGTCTTTTCTTTAAAAAGGTAAGTGGTTCTTATCTCAGGCACGAAAATAAAAGTTGTACTATCAAGATTTGATCTGAAAGAAAAACCTCATGGCTTACATATCAAGAGCTTCAACTTAAAGTTATAAGTCCAAGTTACAGTTTTAAATATTTAATAAGTAAAACACCTTTTAAGAAGGCTTTGTGTATAATCATCAAAGAATTGTCACCAATTATGGAAAAATACCACCCCTGAATAGTTGTTTTTGCTACAGAAACAATAGGGAAGGTTGTCCTCCACTTATTTACCTACCACCCCTTTTAGCAGCTAAAAGCTTGAATAATGCAATGCCTTCTCATCTTTGTTAGCTAGTGAATCAGGTTTGAGTTTCACATTCAATTGGTAGCTGCTGAGGAATGCATTAAATAAGGAATGTTTTATCCACAGCAGAACAAACCTAATCTTCAGGTGTGGATTGATACAAAGAGAGGGACATTCACAGAATTCAAAAGAGAGTCAAGCCTAACAAATTCTTGCTCCCCTGCCCAGGTGTCAGGTTACCTGCTACATGGCTTCCAGGTACATTTCCCCCTGCAGTCGGAGACGCTGGGGAAGGTAGGTATCCACAGTAATGTAAAGAAGCCAGCTGGGAATGGTTCATTCCTTTGTATATAATTTAGCTACAAGGCAAGCCCTAAAAAAATTTTTCTGTTAACTCTAATTACATTAACAATCATAGAGATTAATGAGAAGCAACAAGTCAGTCAAATACTCAGTCTGGAGAAAGTAACATATTTAAAAACTGATACGCTGTACTTGACAGCATAATTTTAGCCATCCGTTCCACCAACATTTACTAGTCAGCTCCCGTGCTCCCGGGAGCAGGGCGTTAAGGATGCTTCCCACGGGGGAGTGACTGCATCTAACAGTGCACACAGTTACTAGTCACTCCATGTTTTTACCTGCAATCTTTCGCAAACATGTACAGTTTTAGGGAAAATTCTGTGAATTTTCCCACATATTTTAACAATAATCATCCGTGTGTGTGTGTGTGTGTGTGTGTGTGTACTTTACAGGGAGGAGAAATTTACGAAAAGCGAGGGAATTTATAAAATAATCTTCAATTCTAGGTGTGGCAAGCATCATGTCTCACTGACCATCCTCTTCCACTGAGTTAACAACCCGTTCTCGTTTGTTTACACAATAGCATTCCAGCAGTGAATGGCTGGGTAGCATTTAGACACAGAGCGTGCTCTCAGAGAGCTCACCCACCACTTCCGAGTTTGCCTCTGGCAACAAAGATGTCCCACGTCTCTCTCTCGTAGGTTCTGACTTTCACTAACACAACAGAGGAGGGAATATCTGCCTGAAGAGCGAGTTTCTATACGGAGCTAAAAGAAAATGCTAAGATTAGGATGGGGGCGGGGGATAGGTGTATCCATCTGGAAAAAGATAAAGGTTGAATTCATAAAAATGTTTATTTACATTCTGCTTCATTAAAATACCTCTTTTACAATCAAGGAATGTAGCTTAAATTTGGTTTACGAAAGACTTTATAACTGAAGGAAAATACAGGGCGCAAATACATTTGAACATTCTCCTATTATGATTTAACCTGAAGATACAATTATAAATAGCAAGAACAGGGAGTTGAAATTGACTCTGAAACCATACACCGGTACTCACCTCAAACTCTCTGCTGTTCCTGGCAGATTTAATTCAGTAATTTCAATAAGTTATTACTTGTATTTTCCTCACAATTGAGTCTCCATTTTTGTAAAAGATTGGCTGCTACTTACTCCATTACTCTAATCAGAGTATGGTCCCCATGTTGAAACCGAATGGATCATTTCTCTGGGCAGGCTTTCTCTGCCTTTCAAAGAGGAGTCTAAAACTCCATGAGAAAAAAAAAAAAGGCATTTGAGACGCCCTCATGTGTCAGTGTAGTTTGTGTGTGTCCCAACTCTCGAGTCCAGTCTGGGGAAGGCCAGCGCAGTGGGAGCAAGCTGAGCACTGAGTCCCCCACCCGGCTGTGCCCTTCCACCGTGCTTCACTGTGCTTGGCTTTGCCAACGACCCACCCGGGCACAGGAGCACTCTGACCTGGGCTGCCAGACGGTGGCACTTGTCCCACAGGTGTTTTTACTTTCATTTCATCTTTCACAATTACATGTGTGAACTTACAGCATCCACAGCAATGCTTCTCCGAGGGTAACCCACAGTAGTTTCCGTGATGGCCCACAGACGCTGAACATCTGCATACTATGTCCTCACTGGAGTAGGAAAAAAGAGCAAGGGTAGGGCCAAAGGGTTGTGCCATCAGCTGCCCCTTTGCCTGCAAGGCAATGGCCCTGCTGGAAGCTCTGAACCCTAGTCACCGCCACCTCAGGGCAGGGTGTCTGAGAAGACCGATGTTCACGAACATTCTCACATGTCAGGGTTCAGCTGGTGGCGAGAGAAGAATGGGTATCAGGTGAAGAACTTGTCTGCCCTGGGTTGATCATGTAAAAAAATTTTTTTAAAGGTGAGTTCACCTGGGTAGCTATCTGAGAAAAAATAAAATTAGATCCATAGTTCATCCCTTAGATGAAATTAATTCCAAGTAGATCAATGGTTGTAAAGCATGCAAGGTGAATCTACAACCTAAAGAAACTGGGAGAATATTTCTCATCTAGGAATGAGAAAGGTCTCTGTATATAAAATCCAGAAACCAGAAAAGAAAAGACTAATAAACTCAACTACATACAAATAAAAAGTTCCTTGGTAGAAAAACAAAACAGTCAAATCACAAACCAACACACACACAAAAATGTGCAACTCACTAGACAAAACCAATTTCCTTAATTAATAAAGAGCTCCCGCAAGGTAGTGAGGGGAGGGGATGAGGAGATAACAGAAAAGATACAATTGCTCTTAAACATATTAAAAGACGATCAATCTCACTTATCAGATAGATACAAAATCAAAACTGCTAGATGCCATCTTCATCTTTCTCACTGACCAAGAGGAAGAACAGAGGTAACAGACCCTCCCCTCCGAGGCTGGTGGAACCTAATCCTCTCGAGAGGAAAACCTCTGTCCGACCATTGTTAACTGCGCACAGGCAAAATAACCCAGGCCCACTGTTGTTGCCTGAAGCATTGCTCATAACTACAAACATCAGACCTTACTTACTCGCCTATCAATAGAGGTCAGGTCAGATAAATTCTAGTTCAACCATTCAATGAAATGTTATAATCAGAAATATTAGATGTTGCAACTGTAAAAAAGTTTTTTTAAAGCCCTTTTTTTTGCCAATACATAAGGGCAGTTCGGGTATACTGTTCCATACCAAAACCAAGGAACAAGATAGTATATAAACTAAGTTTCCATGTGTACTTTTCAAAATTAAGCAATGAATGAGATATGCAGACTAGCCAAGGCATTCAGATTTCTCAGAAGCCATTTGGAGATTTGTTTCACTTACTTTGCACAGTCAACCTGCCCTTCCCACCACGCAGTGCCAAGTCAAGGTAACTTGGAGCCTTCCCGGGGGGAGAGCGAGGCAGCAGGCGAGCCGTGCAGCCACAGCTCCACAGCAGATGTGATACATTTTACTCCTTGGCAAAGAGGCTGAGCAGCGTGGAGTCTGAAATGTCTCTACCACATACTGAACCAAACATAGGTCCATTCTTAAACAAATTTCTATTATAGGAACTGAATGTGGACGGAGAATTGACTCCCGTTTAATATTTGATGAAATATTTTCACCATTATCTGGTATTAGAAGCACAGTGACAGTTGATGGCTTCGTTGAGGCTAGAAGGAACCAGGAGAATTTGCGTTAAACTAGCTGGAGTGCCCTGGCTGGTGTGGCCCAGTAGACTGAGCACCAGTCTGTAGACTGAAAGGTGGCTGGTTCGATTCCCTGCCAGGGCACATGCCTGATTGCAGGCCAGGTCATGCAAGAGGCAACCAATTAATGTTTCTCTCGCGCGCTTTCTCCTTTCCATCCCCTCTCTCTGAAAATAAAACAATATAAAAAATAAATAGCTGGTATGGTTGAGGAGAGCACACTGGGAGGCAGGGAAGTGTTCTGCTTCTCAGTGGAAGAAAATAAAAGAAGCAGGAATGAGCCACAATAGCTATTTTGTGGTTCAGGATGAGCCCAGAAAGCGACAGAATCTCAGCTTCCCCTACTTCTGTCTACTTTCCAGTTCACACACTATTTCAGCCAAGTATCTTCCCATGGAATCACACTTCTCTCCTATTAAGAAGAGAGAACCAAAAAGGGGAGGGTGATCATACATTCTAAACTCTCCTGCTTCTCCTGGACAAACTTCTTAAGACCTTTTCCTGTTCTAAGGGCCTGTGAAGGGTAAACCTTAGGAAGCCAAGCCTAGAGTGTACACAACAGGCAACCCCGCCCAGCGCCCGAGAATAGCCAGACACAGCTGTAAGGGAAACCTGGCACCAGAGATGTTCTCTACACCCTTGGCACGTGGACCCCTGTTTCCACCAGATCATGGACCTCTCCTATATCCTGAAACCTTTGCCAGCGAGCCATGTGAAGTCTTCGCTGCAAGCCGAGTACAGTAAAAGGGAAAGAACACCCAAAATAGAGAGAAAAGTGAGTGCTGTTGCCATGGAACTCATCACCACGCTGGGCTCGAAAGCTCTGAATGCGTGCACGCATGCCAGCCCACGCAGGCAGTCCCTGGAGTTCTAACAACAGGGCAGCTTTCACAGGCTGAAAACTCAGGACAGAAGCAGAAGGAGACAGCATGGCAAGTGGCCTGCGGCAGAGGAGGCCAGGCGGGGCAGTGCTGTGCCTTCCTTAATCTTATCCCTCTCTATCTCGCAATCTCTCCCGCTTATCATCCAGACTTCCTGAAACAGAATTCTACACTCCCTGTCCTTACCTCAGCATCTCCAATTCACCTCTCAGTGAGTCCACAATGTCTTCCACCTCACTCCGAAATGCTCTGCGACACCAGTGAGCTCCACATTTGCATTTAGTCACTTATTTTGTTTTTTTAAATTATTGTATTGCTCAATTACAGTTGTCTGAATTTACCTTCCACTACTTCTCCCCACCCCAGCCATCCCCACCTCCCTCCCTTGCTTCTCCCCCCACTTGGTTTTGTCCATGTGTCCTTTATAGTTGTTCCTGAAAACCCTTCCCCACTTTCCCCTCATTATCCACTCCCACCTCCCCTCTGGTTACTGTCAATTTGTTCTTGATTTCCAGGTCTCTGGTTATACTTTGCTTGCTTGTTTGTTTTGTTGATTAGGTTCCAGCTGTAGGTGAGATCATATGGTATTTGTCTTTCACCACCTGGCTTATTTCACTTAGCACAATGCTCAGTTATTTATTTTGAACTTCAATCTGATACTGTTTATTTCAAGGTTTAACTTTGTAGCTCAAAAAATCTTTTTGGAAATTTGATGAATGCTATGAACCCTCACCCCAGAAAAATATCTCACACACATGCACACGCACACACACGGCGGAGGGCATTCAAAAGCCCCCTGAAATTTAATTCTGTACCAACTAGGTCAATATATCCCAGGTTAAGAACTGCTGAGCACTAGTATATAAATGTCTAACCACTATTCTCTGTACCTGAAACTGATATCAAATAATATTGAATGTGAACTGTAATCAGGAAAAAAAAAAAACAACTGCTGATCGCTGGCTTGGTTTCCATAACAACTCTCCCTTACAAGTTACTCCACTTATATTTTGAGTCTTCCTTCCCTCTTCCTAGGCCTCCCTCCTAAACATGGTTGTCCCCTCGGGTTATGAATTCAGGTCCATGCTCGCACTCAAAACCTCCCTCCTCACGGTCTCAGTCATTATCAACATGCTTAGAATTCCTAAACCTGTATCTCTGGCCCAAACCACACCTCTAGGATTCCCCCATCCATATCTACAACCAGTTGGTGGATAACTCCACTTCGGCTACTGACACCCTCAACATGACCAAAACTAAATTCATCATCCTCCGTCTCTTTCCCACCCCTACATAATTATGGTGTCTTTATAATCTCCTTGGCTCAGTTATTAAAGCCAACACAATATCATGATTCCACTTCTGGGATGGCCAAGTACCTCCTATCAGACCAACTCTCCCACAGATAAAAACTACGAATTTTACAGATATTTTTTTTCAAACCTCTTTTCGGAAGGCACTGGAGAGCGCATGAAAGTGAACAGTGACTGGAGGAGAGCTGACATGGGGAAGAAGGAACGGCCCTGGATGAGCTTCCAGCTGTTTAAGGTGTACAACCAGGGGACAGGCCCAGTCTGTGCCGCGCCAGCCGCTCAACTCTGGTTAAAACACGAGCTCGCGCACGCACAGTGTCACTGGCTCAGAACTGGAGGCCAGAGCCCCACACAGCCTCAGTCGCTGGAAAACGAGAGGGAAATTCCAGGCAAGAGAGAGAAGAAAACTCCTTCCAAATCTCTGGATGGGCCTGGACCACGGCTGTGCAGGCACAGTCTCCAGACAGCCCAGTGCAGGCGAACGCAGGCGAACGGAGACTGAAGCTGCCACCACTGCAGAAACGAGGGGATCCGCAGTTTGAGTCCAGCCGCAGTCAGCGCCTGCTTTAACCACCCAAACACAGATACCATCTTTTCGGCAAAATGTAACACAGTTGAGAGTTCCCACCACGTGTCATTTATAATGTCCAGGATGCAATCCAAATTACTTCAGATGAAAGGAGCAGGAAACAGGGGCTGATTCCCAAGGGGGAAAATCCCCACGACGCCACAGTGCTCCAGATGTCCTAATCAGCAGTCATGTGTATTACAGCAGTTGCCATTCCAACACTCAGGTATGGAAAGGAAAAATGCTCAAAATAATGAAAGGAAATCGCAGCAGAGACACGTAAACTACAACACTGAATAACAAGGACAGCGAAAGTACCAAATGAAAGTTCAAGAACTGAAGAATAAAGTATCTGGAATAAAAACTTCACTAGATGAATAAACACTTCAGCAGAATGAAGCAGACAGAAAGAATTGGGGAACTCTTTCAAGACATACTGAAGATAGATTGATATCAATTATTCAACCTGAAGAACAGAAAGATGAAAGATTTTAAAAAATGAATCTTAAAGACCTGTACAACATTAAAATGTCTAATATAATTGGATAACAACTGTAACTGATGCTCCCAGGAAAAAAAGCGGGAGATAGAGAAGGGATCAGAAAAAAACCACTTGATAAAAACAATGACCAAAAGTTCCTCAAATACTAGGGAAACACATTTAGCAATTCAAGAAGATAAACAAGTGCCAAACAAAAATCAAGAAGATAAACAAATACACAGAAACGATACCGAGGCACACCACTGTCAAACCACTGAAAACGAAGTCACACTGGAAACCTTGAAGGCAACCAGAGACAAATGACACCTTGCATACGTACGGAGTGCACTGATTGGAGTTACAAGTGCTCATCAGACACAAGGGAAGGTAGAAAACAGTGCAACATACCTTTAACGTGCAAATGAAGAAAGCCCTTCACTCAGTCTATGACACCACTGGCCGCCGTATCCCTTGTGAAAAACCTGGGAGTGAGCTGGACTTCTTCCTCACACAAAACTCCCGGGACTGCTGAAGCTAGACACTTCAGCTCTCTCTGCTAGTACCACCGCACCCATCCCCATGAAACGTAGCTGGAGCCCTCGCGCCTCCCCTGAGTTACAGCAGTAGCTGTTCAGTCTGCCTGCCCCAGGCTGATCTCCAAACGCTGCGTGTTTTACATCACCGCCCAGCTTTCTAAAAACGCTGATCACGTCATCCTCTTGCAAAAGTCACTCAGACTCCCTACGGCACTCAAAATGAAATCCAAACTCTTTAGAACAGCGTCGCAGACTTTTGGGTCTCCGGAGTCCTTTATGCTCTTAAAAATTACTGAAGGCCCCAAAGAGCTTTCACGTATTTCGGCTTCTGTACCAATGCTTACTGTTTCAGGAACTTAAAGTGAGACATTTTCCAAACACCAGAATCCACAAGTCCCTATGCCATTAAACATGAGAGCAGTGATGTCATCACACACAGCCTCTGGAAAATTCTCAGCATACCCTCTGAGAGAATTAAGGTGAAAAGGCACATAAAATCTTAGTATTGTTTTGAACTTGCAGAACCTCCCACAAAAGGGACCCCAGGGGTCTCAGAACCCACTCCGTGAGCCTTGCTGGCTGAGAGCTTCACTCCAGTGCCCTGCTGTTCGCTCAGCTCCAGCTAGAGTTCAGGGCGCTCCCCGAGAACACACTCTCCCCCCTTCAGGTGTGTACAAACTGTTCCCTCTCAGAGGAAAAGCCTTTCCATTCCACGCTTCCCAGCTAACACCTACTCATTCCCAAGACTTGGGCTGAGCACTGCCTCTTCAGGAAGATTCCCCTAGAGTCTGATTCTGATGTCCCTTCTCTCCTCTCCCATAACATCCGTGGCCGATCGGCATTAGGGCATTTATCAGGCAACTAAACCGAGAAATGTCACATGGGCTGTTCTTGTCTGTGCACCCGGAATAAGGCCCAGAATTTCATTCATGTGGCCAACACACGCCGTGACCCGTAATGGATACTGATCTGATGAAGAAATAAAGTCAACCACTCCCCCAAACTCTAAATACAGAATTTAACAACAACACAGGCACTAAAATCTCAGACATTGCTCGTAGCAATATTTTATATGATAGGTGTCCTCAGGCAAGGGTAACAAAAGAAAAATAAACAAATGGGACTACATCAGACTAAAAGGTTTTGCACAGCAAAGGAAACTATTAACAAAATGAAAAGACAACGCACTGAATGGGAGAATATGTTCGCTGATACATCTGATAAAGGGTTAATATCCAAAATTTATAAATAACTTATAAAAACTCAACACACAAAAAAACAAACAATCCCATTTAAAAATAGGCAAAGGACCTGGATACTCCTCCAAAGAGGACATACAGATGGTCAATACGCATATGAAAAGATGCTGGTCATTAAGCATCAGAGAAATGCAAATTAAAACAATATGATAGCACCTCACACCAGTCAGAACAGCTATCATCAATAAATCAACAAATAACAAGTGCTGGTGAGGATGTGGAGAAAGAGGAACCCTTTTGCACTGTTGGTGGGAATGCAGATTGCTGCAGCCACTGTGGAAAGCACTATGGAGATACCTCAAAAATTAAAAATGGATCTGCCTTTTCACCCAGTGATCCCACTTCTGGGAATATATCCAAAGAAACCCCAAAACACTAATTCGAAAGAACATAAGCACCCCTATGTTCACTGCAGTATTATTTATAATCACCAAGATATGGAAGCAGCCCAAGTGTCCATCAACAGATGAGTGGATAAATCAACTACGGGACATTTATATAATGGAATACTACTCAGCAGTTTTAAAAAAAAAAAGAAAAGAAAATTTTACCATTTGCAACAGTATGGACGGACCTAAAGAACACTATGCTAAGTGAAGTACACCAGTTAGACAAAGATAAACACCATATGATTTCACTCACATGTGGAATCTAATAAACAACTGAAGTAACAAGCAAAATAGAGACAGACTCATAGATACAGAACAGGATGACAGCGTCAGGGGAAATTAGGGGGTGGAGGGATTGAGCAAAAAGGAAAAAGAACTCATGGACGACAGTGTGGTTATTGCTGGGGGGAAGGAGGTATAAGGGGGATAAATGGTAATGTAGAAAAAATACAATTAAAAAGTTATTACTTTTTAATAAAATCATAAAGAAAAAATAACAACATTCCCAGTCAGGCTACAAGAATGCTAGCTACTGTACTTCCCCATATTAAAATTACAAGGAGATTCTTCTTTATAAGAGAATGTCAGTTAACTAAGGATGAGCATTTCAGACCTCTGAGAGTTCAAAGGAAGTGCAGAAATAGAACTTGGGGACAATGGGTGACTGGGATCACTTCTGATGAAGATACAGCTCTCAAAACAGGCAGTCACCAGGAGAAATTTCTGAGATGATGTGCGTGGAACTGAGAGGGCCGATTTCTCACAGAGAAGTGAAAAAGCATCCTAACTGTTTTTCACATAAAAGTTACAAAGTAAACGATGAAAAAATAAACACGGAAGAAAATGGGAAAGAGAAGCACAGCCACAAAGTAACAAATATCACACACTTGTTTGTCAAAGAGGACAGCTGCAGAGAGGTGCCACCCGTGAGTATTCTTTCTCCCTAGCCTAGGACTGGTTAGTGAATGAGCAGGAAGCTTTTGCATTTTTGCGGAAGGCTGGAATAGCCTTCCGAACACGGCCAGGACCGGGACAGCATCTGCAGCCTCCCATCATCCCAAGTCGTCCAGAAGATTAAAGGCCTCGTTCCAGAACTAACAGCAAAACTCAGAAGCCTTAGGAAGAGTTCCACTTTTTAAAGTTTCTAGACCCTGACACACAAAACACAAAGAATTAAGGCATTGGGGAAATCTCATTTTCCCAAAGGAAAATTACAATTATAAAAGAGCCATAAAAATACCCAACTTCCAAATATAAACCAGTGTACTGTTGATTTTTTAAATGTGTTTCAATGTAAGGTGTAAGCCTGGGTTACGTCAATAACAGAGATACTAAGTTCTTAATCTTTTAACTTAAGTTTTATGTTTTATTTGATACAAATTTACATTTTAACACATTAGAATATTCTTGTAATGAACATCATTGGGAAAAAACTCCTAATCTTTTAAATTTTTCTTCTAAATATCTTCTAACACTTTTCATAGCTCCAAAAATAGTATCTTAATTAGAAAACCTACACTTAATTGAATAACTGCCAACACTCGCAGAAATCCCCACTATGCAGAGTGGGCACAAAGTAGGTTTACAGTTGTTTGTGTGGAAAATAATACAATAACTAATAAATAATAATGTGAGAATAAATTCTGTTTCATGTACTCACAAATATAAACCACACTGCATCTATTTCTGGGTTCTAGCCTCCGACATTGAATAGCTGCAGAACACATAAAATGTGGGCCAAGGATATACATACAAATTGCCTCCAAATTAGAGCTCATGTCAAGTTCATTAATGCACTCAGACTAACATTGATTTACAAAATAAGAATCCAAAAGTAAATCTGATCTTTTCCCATTTAAAGTTTATAAGACATACAATGACGGCTTCCGAATATCCAAAATATATAAAAATAGTAAGTATACCATGGAAGGAAAATCATAGCCTCTCAAAAGAAACTATCAGCCCTGACTGGTGTAGTTCAGTGGTTCAGCATCATCCGGTGAACCAAAGGTTGCTGGTTCGATTCCCAGTCAGGGCACATGCTCGGGTCGTGGGCCAGGTCCCCAACTGGGGACATGGAAGAGGCAACCAATTGGTATTTCTCTCACATCAATGTTTCTCGCCCTCTTTTTCTCCCTCCCTTCGCCTCTATATAAAAATAAATGAAACCTTTTCTTAAAAAAGAAACTATCAGAATAGATTTGTTTCTGAACTCTAATTGGTTCTAAAATTTACCTCAATCAAAAAATTTGAAATTTTTCTGAAAGCTTTAAATTTCTAAAAAAAAAAAGTACTAAATCTAATAATGTATTTCCACCCAAGGATAAGATCATAAAAACAAATTTAAAGCTACTATGAAGCTTTCAGTAAAACTTGAGAAGCCATTTTATTTCCTCAAAAACCAACAATACTAAAATATTTCATTCTGTACATATATCCGACCATCATATCATTATACTAAATAAGTAATGGAAAGTACATTTTCACCTGCCATAGCGCCCCTCAGGGATGATCATATGAATGAGGTTTGCCAAGTTGGCTACGAAATACATTATCTTACACTGATTTTGTACCATGAATGCAAAATGTGTAGAAAATAGGAATATGAGGTCAATAAATATATAAGCCACGTAACACATGTCCAAGCGTGCAAACATGTGAAGGTGGAATTAAAGGACGAGAAAACTCTTCTTTTTTCCCTATATTCTCTTAGCCAACTTGAATAGTAAAATTAAAATCATGGCAACTTTTTAGATTAACAAATGACATTAAAAATTCATCAACAGACTTCTTCATATTCACCTTTCTCTGTCCCAAAATCCCATTATAGAACACAGAAATTTTGTAAAAATTGGAGTGCAAAGAGGAAATATCACAGAACATTGCACTGGAGAGAGAATATCGGCATAGCGAAAAGAATAGGGGAACTCCTGGAAAGGAACTAGCTTTTAAAAAGGTCCAGAAAAAAGTCTGCCCTAAACAATAGACATACCTTTAACACACATTTTCAACGTGTGCTTAATTCCACAAGGATCAAAAGTCATAGATTACCTTTACATTCTCATAGTATGAAGAATTTCAATCCAAAATGAAACCAGGGGATGTGAACTGGAGAATCTCGTGCAGACACAGTCAGAAAAAAAGAACTTAAGACCCCAGAGACTGATTTCTCAGAAATGCCGGATTTACAGAAGACCTTGACCTATCTCCTGGCCCACAAACACCAGCCAACAATTCTAGCCCATCCTCAAACCAATGAGCTGGCGGCTTGGACTGGGGCTGGACGTCCCCTCTTTGCACTCCTTGGACGGAAATACAGCCCTCCCCAAACCCTCAGCCGACTCTGCTACAGTTTGCACGGCGTGGCATGCGTTCCCACGTTGCGATTCCTGTGCTGTTGCCAAATATATTCAATTTCTGGTCATTTGCATTTGCCTCAGTCTACCTCTTTTTTAGGTTGGTAATAATAACCAAACAAAAGTGGGGCACAAAAAGTATTTTTCTAATTGAAGACGGCTCTTCAGCTATTAACCTCAAACACAAAACAATTTTTTCCCAAAATATTATGAGCAGGAATACGTATGTATATTGTTGCCTTACAGAGATATTGAGGAAGACCCTTTCCAGGGCCAGAGTCATCTAAATTAAGATCAACCTTGTTACTGGATTCTAATGTATTATGAGCGGTTAGTAAAAAGAAAGTCAATTTTTTATTTGTCACATGTTAAGTTCCAGACACGAATACATGGGAACAATATATTAATTGTTCCCTAGTCATTATGTTACCTGGTTTCCATTATATAAAAAATCCTATTTATATAAATATTTCAAATTTTATAAGAAGTGATACAGAAGTGTTTTGTGTCTTAAACATTTGATATAAGACGACAAATAACCCTAAAACTATAATGTACCAGTATTCACCATTAGTGCTGATGCCTCACAAGATTTTGAAACTTTAAAGGTTTTCATTTAAACATTTGGAAGTTCTACTTTGATTCTTAAAAAAGCAAAGTAATCAATAATTAAATTCACAGTACAATAAATTTTCTGTCACTTTTTTCCGAAATTCACAATTCAGAAGAATTTTGTTGTTGTGCTTAGTTCTGTTGTTGTTTTCCTTCCGCAAAACGCAATGTCTTTACGCTGTGTCCCTCGGCACAGCAATCTGTGATTAGCCTAAAGACAGTTAAAGGTAAGTCTAAAGCCACTTTATCTACAGTTAACATCTGACCCCAACCATGCTAAACCTGACAGGGCTGCCCCACCGAACCGTTACCGCAAGGAGGTAAATAAAAATATCTACAGTCTATTTTAGTAAATTCCATGTTGTTATGTACATTATTTTACATTCAGATTTCTTAAACTGGTATTTGAAAACATTAAAAGTCTAAAATTTTAATCCAAACTATACTAAAAATTACATGAAATTAAAGAAGTATGTAGTATAAACAGAAATTTATGCCTAAACTTTGAAAAAAGTACGACCATATATTTTATTAATCTGAACGTAATATAAATATGTCAGAAAATTATTTGATATATAAGCAATTCAAGTCTTCAGTATTTAACCATTAAACACATTTATTCCATTTGCTATGATCAAGCACATTATACACGGTCATGAAGAACACTTCAAAAGCTCATTAGTAACTTCCAATATTGGCATCCCCCATATAACAATTCATCTCAGTTACCATCACCATCAAAAGAACATGAAAAATTAGATGCACTGGTCATTTTAAAGCCACTATTTATCAGGCCACAAGTGCTCCTTTAAACTCTCAGCATCAAAGTCAGAAAACTTCTGAAAGGGAAAAATGGGTGGTGAGGTAATTGAAGGGAATTACTAAGAGGCTCCCCGCCGAGAACAGGGTTGGGCTCGGTTAATTCCGAAAGGCCGGAGGCTTTCCTCCCAGGACAATTTCTTCTTTCTCCTGAGCACGTACCGGAAAATCAAAAAATACCCACTGAGTTAAAATAGGATATTAAAAAACTGAATCTGTAAATGATATTAGACTCAAGTCAGACGCCCTTAGCTCCACCATTTGGAAGCTGTATAGAAGTCCCTTAAGTGGGCTTCACTTTCCTCTTCTCTGAAATGGGAGCTTTATTGCTACTCCTGAAGGAGAATCTTCCAGACGGATTAGATGAGAAAACACAAGAAAGTACTTAAAAGCCCAAAAGCACTAAAGTCGTCGCTGTGAGTGGTATGAACCCGGGACACTTAAATCAACACCCCTGCCCACATGGTCCTCTTTAAAGGGTCAGTTAGCTCCTCACAGGCCTCACAGGGTAGTTATGAAAGTAGTCCAATACCTCAAGAATGTAAAGGTAAATAAGAAAACAAAAAGACAACTGAAAATTATAGTGCCTGTTAAATGATCAGTTTCTAAAAATTCCATGAGTGCCGCACAGAAGCAGCTTCGGAACACTTAGAGACTTAGCCTAACACATGGTTAAGGGTGAGTCACCGTCAGGCATGAGTGGCCATTCAGTTTAACTGTGTCACTGTTCACTCAATCTCAGAACAGCAAGCGAAAAAGAATTTTGAAAAACAAAAGAAGAAAATTTAAAATGGCAGGCAAATAAGAACAAAACATTCACAAATTTTAGCAATAAAAGGCACGCCCATTTAAATAAAGACTGCTCAGCTGTAAAACTACCCCTACACAATTATGACAAGTTTAGGGGTAAACTTAAGAATCTTTAACAAAGCACAAGACTTTTATGGGAGGTAAATTATACTTCAATAAGGTTGTTAAAATAGAAATAAAATCAAAATACAGCATACAAGGAGAAAGGGACACTGCATCCAGTGTAGATGCTCTATGACCGTGATATCACCAGTGCAAGGACAGTTCTCCTGCCTCCTGTACTCCGCCAGCGAGAGGGGGAGGAGAAAGGAGGCGCAGGTGGCGGGGGCTGGCAGGGGTGTCCGGTTACCAGCCACCGCCGTTCCCTTTGTGCACTCTACAGTGTCTTCCTTACCTTGCTGGGACTTGGCGCTTCTCCTCACTTCTGGTGTCCACAGCTTCTTACTTGCCTTACCTCATCCTCCCAACCCCATGAAGCAGGTTTTACTAACCTTCCAATCAGAAAACCAAAGCACAGAGAAGTTCAGGAACTCGCTCACACTTACATGTAGCAGTTTACAAAGCACTTTCATACATGTGAATTTTACTCTTAACTGTCCAATGTCAAGAAGCTACCATTGCTTTGTAAACTTCTCTCAACCTTTTTCACATCTACTTGACATGCACAGTACTGAAGGACACACAAAGATGAAAAACCAGGGTCAAACAGGAGACAAAGCTAAGCAAAAATCACTAATTTAAAAGAGATGGCTATATATGCACTACAGGTAAAAATAAAGTAGTAGAATAATACGTAGAAGAAAAATTATTGCTAGAGAGGATAATCAAAACTTCTTAGAATAAGGAACTTAACGTGAACAGTGAGAAGACTAAATGTGGGACGAGCCAAGGAACATATATGCACAACCCACAGACACAGGCAACAGTGAGGTGATGATCAGAGGGAAGGGGGGCAAGGGGAGAAAATAGGGACACTGGTAACAGTGTGAACGATAAAAATAAAGTTAAAAAAGAGAAGACTAAACATAAAAATACAAGTTAACAAAAATGTCTATGGCCTTGCATTAATGGCCGTCACTCATGGAGACTCCATACTCCCTTACCAACTTTCTAAATGCCATTGACATAGTACCTGCCACCATCCAGCCCTACCGCCCACCTGAAACTCCTGACAGGAGATACGGCATCTATCTCTCCTTCCATTCAGGAGGAGAACTCAGAAATAAAATTTCAAAAACTCCAGAGAACGGAGTTCTAAAGGTAGAGACCATGACAAACTAATGGAGAGACAGGGGCAAAGGGTGCCTTCCACTCCTGGCACAGCGCATGCCTCCTCCACAGCCCCTAAGACCAAGGTGCCCCTCCCCCTGGTGAGCCCCCGGGCTTGAAGAAAGCAAAAGTAGTAAGGGGCAAGACTCAGTGAGTCTCCTGGTGCAGTAACTAAAGGCAACACACCCATCAGCTAGCCATGTAAGAAGCTGGAAAAAGTGAGACATGGATTTGTTGATCCACTTATGTCTGAACTCACTGACTGTTTCTTGTCTGTGCCCTGACCAGGGATTGAACCCACAACCGTGGCATATCGGGATGATGCGCTAACCAACTGAACGACCCAGCCAGGGCAAAAATACATTTTTAACCAGTTCTTTCCTGAAATATGCCTATCTTTAAACGTTTTCACACACGAGAGAATAAAAGAAGAAGTAAACACAATTCATTTTTATGAAGCTAGTAAAATCTTGACCCCAAATCTAAATAATGACCAAAAAGAAAAATATAGGGCTAATTCACTGAAGAATATAAATGAGAACCCTGAGTTGTAGGACTCAGTGGGTTGGGCATCGTCCCACAAATCAAAGGTTGCTGGTTCGATTGGCAGTCAGGGCACACGCCTGGGTTGCAGGTTTGGTCCCCAGGCAGGGCGCATGCAATGTTTCTCTCCCTCTCTTTCTCCCTCACTTCCTCTCTCTCTAAAAATAATTTTTTTAAATTTTAAATAGAGTATAAATGAGAAAAAATCTTAGGAAAATATCAAGTAATAAAAGCTAGCAGAGTATTTTTTAAATTATCATCACACAGGGTTTATTCCAAGGAAGCAAGATTAGCTTAATTATCGGCACATCTATCAGTATATTTCACCACACAAATGGATTAGATTAAAAAAAAAACATTATATAACTGTAAAAGATGCCAAAAACTTATCTAATGAAATTCAACATTTGATTACAATAAATTTTCTCAAAGCCAAGAATAGCTGAAAGTGCCCATAAATGATTTTTTAAATTTTAAATGTACCCAAAACAATGGCATAGAGTAGAATAATAGAAAGTAGAATACAGTAGAATAATAAAGTCATGGCATAAACTGTTATATAAATAAAAGAGAAGCCTTTGGTGCATTCCTGTTAAGATGAGAACCAGGCAAAGATGCCACATAATGCAGTAGATCCTGACCAATGTAGTAAGAAAAAGTATGACAGGCAAAAGGAAAGAGATAAAGTTGCCCCTATTTACAGATGATATGATTATCTACAGAGAAAAATCAGTCAACCCTTAGAACTAATGAAGGAGCTGAGTTCCCAAATTCAAGACAAGCTTCTCTTGTCTCGAATAGCATTTTTCTACTGTAACTAATTAGAACATAGAATTGAATGAGATACCATTCAGAGCAACAGGAAAACTATGAAGTTCCGAAGTTTAACCTGATAAATAAGAAATTTATCCATAACTTTAAAAAATATTAAAAGAATATTAAAGAAGACTTGAAAATTAAAGGAATATATCAGATTTTCAGATGGAATATTGTAAA
The DNA here is from genome assembly GCA_028533065.1 of Trachops cirrhosus. Classification (NCBI taxonomy): domain Eukaryota; kingdom Metazoa; phylum Chordata; class Mammalia; order Chiroptera; family Phyllostomidae; genus Trachops; species Trachops cirrhosus. The sequence goes on from CM052548.1 coordinate 19,673,730, forward strand.
GGTGCCAATTCTCCCCCCAAACGGATCTAGAAATTCAAGCAATTTCAATCAAATACTACCTGAATTATTTGAAGAACTTTCTAAACTAATTTCAGTTTATATAGAAAAATACAAGTTTTCAAATAGCTAAATCAATTTTAAAACACTGCAGTAAGAAGAGATTGATACCACCTAATATTTGACATCTCTCAGAGTCAATAAAAAATAGTGGTGCTGGTGCAGCAACAGACAAACGAACAGTAGAAAACTGTAAAACAGATGTGTGTCTATATGGGCCTTGACGGACAGGGGACAGCGAAGAAGAAGGGAATGGTTACTCGGGACGTGGTGCTGGGAAAACTGGAAGACAGTGCTGGGAAAGGCTGACTACCACCTCACACCACATACAAACAAGACTCCAAATTCAGTGATGACCCAAATGTGCATATAAAACTATAGAGGTATCAGAAGGCTAAAGAGAAGGATACCGTTATGGCTAAGGAACCATAAAATTCTTAACCATAACACAAGAATGGATGTATGTGACACCAAAGGAAAGAAAATATGTTCAAGAAAGGATGCCAAAGAGCACAAACAATAGGTGTGCCGGAGGCAACAGATGGGTGTCTAGTCTCACATCAGTGTTTCTTGCCCTCTCTCTTTCCTTTGCTTCCCTGTCTCTAAAATCAGCAGGGTCCTTATTTAACATTACATACCTCAGTCTCATTACTTAGGATCTTGATCTAGTATTGTTTCTTCTTCCTTGCACCTTCTATCTCAAAACCTCTGTGATAACTTAGTTATATGTATTTTTCAAACATTTTCCTTAGATCCTATTATGAGTAAAAAAAAAACACCACCTTTCGGAATAGCTGAGATCTGAAAATGTCTTTCTGTTACCTCATAGGTGAATGATCGTTGTTGGCTGTAGAAGTGTCAGATTGCACTCTGCCCCCGAGTTCCGTAGAATTGCTCCACCGTCTTCTCATTCCCGGTGCTGTAGATGAGAAGTCTTCTGATCTGGAAGCTCACTATATATTTTTCTCCATCAGAATATATCGGATCTTATCTGACTCATTGAAATCACTCACATCTTTTTGCAACTCTTTTTGTTTGTATTTAAGTCTCCTATAGCTCTTCCCAACATCGTTTCATGATCTCTATCTCTGTAGATTTGCTCTGTGGTTGATATTTCTTTGAGGCCACTGATTTTGGTAACTCCAGTGCTCCAATTCATCGGCAAATATTTTAGTTCATTAATTATATACTTTTTGGTTACAAAAAGAATTTTTTATTGATTTGAATTTCCTGCAGTGCTCATTTTGTGCTCAAGTTGTCACCCGAGTCCTCTAGTAACTCTGTTTCATTAGAGTTGGGAGGATTTGGCTCGTTCTCCCTTTCGCTGCTGGAGCCTGATAAGTATCTGCCTGTTTTTCCTTGTCTCCTCATTGCAACTCATGTCCAGCTTCTGGGCGGCCCTGTGTGGTGGAGGCCCGATGGCTTCTGTCCAGGTGGTGGGCAGGCAATTTGCAGGTAGATCCTTGTTCTGTCTTGGGACACCAGAAGGAAATGTCCCTGCTCCTAAGTGTCTATGCTCTTCTACCCTTGTGTGCAGGGGACACTCCCCTACCTGCTCCCCTCCTGGAGGTCATGGAAACTGATGGTGTTGTTCCCCTAGGGATCCAGATCTGTCCGTGGATCCAGGGAAGGTGGATAGCTTGAATTTGAAGTTGGGCGGGGGGAGGAAAAAAAGCTGCATTTAATATGCTACCAACTCCAGGTACGTATAAAAATGTTTTAGCTTTCTAGAGATGTACTATGAACATTATAGATGTTTTTACCATCTACACAGTTTTTAGAGTGGTTATTCACCTTTGATATATATTTAAAAGTTTCTCTTGAACTTTAGCATTTTTTAATGCAAACTTGGACTGTGCCATTTTTTCTTAAATTATGTCGCTGGAATAAGTGCAGGCACATTTTGTGTAGTAAGGGGTTGCCATAGTTATGGTTTCTGAGATGCCATGTTTAGCCTCTGGTTAGTCAACTATAGAATGTCCAGAGTGAGAGCCAGTGGAGAGAAATCCTAGCCGGCAAGTTTCATTTGGATGTAAAACGTGTGGCTCCTGGAAAGGCTACGTCGATTCTGTTGGCTACGAAACAGCTGAGCTCAGGACTGGCACACAGGCAGCCTCCATTAGGACCAGCCCCATGAAGATTAGACTTCAGGATTTTTCTTTTCCCTTCCCTCCATGAGTCATGTCCAAGGATGAGCCGGGCCAAAAAGTTTGTTCGGTTTTTAAGTAAAAATAAAATACATTTTTCATTTTCTCCAATAACTTTATTGAAAAACATATTCACCATTTTGTTCCACTGCCTTCTGCCATCTTTCAGACAACTTCATAATTCCATCTTCCCGAAACTTTTTATCTTTTTGAGCAAAGAACTGTTCCAGGTGCCTCTGCAGTCTTCCAGAGAATTGAAATTTTTTCCATTAAGAGAATTTTGTAAAAACAGAAATAAACTGAAATCCAAAGATGCCATGTCTGGTGAATACGGTGGATGAATCAACTTCCCGGCCAAGCTGTACCAGTTTTTGCCTGGTCATCAGAGAAACATGTGGCCTTACGTTGTCCGGATGGGAGATTATGTGTTTTCTGTTGAGTAATTCTGGCCGCTTTTCGTCAAGTGCTGCTATCGGTTGGTCTAATTGGGAGCAGTACTTGTTGGAATTAATCGTTTGGTTTTCCAGAAGGAGCTCATAATAGAGAACTCCCTTCCAGTCCCACCACATACACAACATCGCCTTCTCTGGGTGAGGACCAGCCTTCGGCGTGGTTGGTGGTGGTTCACTTCACTTGCCGCACGGTCTCTTCTGTTCCACATTATTGTAAAGAATCCACTTTTCATCGCTCATCACAATTTGTTTTAAAAATGGAATGTTTTTGTTATGTTTAAGTAAAGAATCGCATTCTCTGCTTAACTTATGTGGAACCCAAACATCAAAGCTTTTAACATAACCAAGCTGGTGCAAATGATTTTCAATGCTTGATTTGGATATTTTGAGTATGTCAGCTATCTCCTGCATGGTATAACATTGATTGTTCTCAATTAATGTCCTGATTTGGTCACTATCAACTGGTCTACCTGACCGTGGAAAATCATCCAGTGAGAAATCTCCAGTATGAAACTTCACAAACCACTTTTGACAAGTTCAATCAGTCATAGTACCTTCTCCAAACACTACACAAATCTTTTTTTGCATTTCATTTGGATGTTTATCTTTCTTGAAACAATAAAGCATAACATGCTGAAAAAGTTGCGTATTTTCTTCCACCTTCAATATTGAAATGGCTGCACAAAATGTCACCAATTTTGAGGTCTTTTTAAATGCATGCTGATATGACAGCTGTTACAATACAATCTAACAAAATTTTTCTAATGAAGTTCAAGGCAACTAAGTGGTACTAGCGCCATCTCACAGAAAAAGCAATGAACATTTTGGCCAACCCAATATTACACTGCTGTGTGAATTTTGGACCAAAATTACAGTCTTATTCTCATGGAGCACTGATTCTCAACTGGGGGGGGGTGATTTTGTTCCCCCAGGTGACATTTGGGGATGTCTGGAGACCTTTATTGTTGCAGCTGGGGTAGGAGTGCAACTGACTTCTCGTGGGTAGTGATCAGGGACAACCCACAGGTCTGAACCCTCATCTCAGGTCTATCTGGCCCCAAATGCCAATAGTGCGGAAGTTGAGAAATCCTCTTCTTGAGTCCAGACCTTTCCTCCAAATATTTTTGACATTATTTGCTATTTTAAAATATATAATTAAACTTAGTACTTGAAAAGTACCCTGCTTCTTTTCCTGTAGAGAATGTGTGATTGGACATCACAGCTGTAACCGCGTTATCCAACACCGAGCAGCGCGTGCGGTTTCCGGGGAGCAGTGTGATGTTCGGTGCGCTGCCGGGGGAGCACACTGAGGAGGGCGTGGTCTCCTCCAAAGGACTGATTAATGAAAGGAGGTAACACAACACATCTGAATGATAAAATACAGTTTAAAATCATTTAGTTATCTAGAAGTGGTCTCCAAGAGTCAACGGACAGGGTGCCACTGGCTCATATCTGGCATCCTGCCTAGCTGCGTCCTTTTTACAGACCCAGCTCCCCATGGATCAATGGCCCAGCAGCCCTCCTTGGCCAGTTAGTGTGGATTATTAGGATAGGGAAACTTAGGAGTTGCTGACATAACTACAGACCTAAGAAATATATGAGGAAGGTATAATATCATTGTTTCAAATCACTCCTCTGTCCCCTTTATTTGAGAAAAACTTGTTACCACTTGTGCCCTGATGATTGCAAATAGTAGTGGTAAGCAGGTATAATTTTCCTAAAAGACGTAAAAATGCTATCCAATTCACAAAAGCTCATCATTGTTTGGAGAGTAACATTATTAATAAAGTTTTTGTCAACCATAAGTAGCCTTGACGATGGCTCAGTAGATGTTTCTTAAAAGAAAAAAATGTTGAACAAATTCCATGCTTTGCATGTAATATTGGTACTATAAATTCTTATTGAAAGAGAACTGAGAATTAGTGGCTTAGACATGTAGCTTCCGGAGGGAAGAAATGCTGAGGAAAAGAAGGAAAGCCATCAGTACTACTAGAAGCCGTCTGGAACAACCTCCAGTTTAGTGATTAAGGGGATATACACCAAGTCTCTGACGCGGAGTCCAGTAAGTAGTATTCTGTCATTCTAGTGAATTCAGACCTAAAATTCTGTTCCTGTTAATCAAGAGATAATTCACAACTTGACATTAGGAATATCAGACATATTTATATACTACTCAAATACAAACTTAGGTGGCACTAGTCTCTTAATGTATCGTGATCTTAAAGTTAGCAACAAAAAATTAAAATCCATTGTGTCCTTTTCTTTTTCTGCAACCGTAGTGGATCTCTCCATGGCAAATGTTAAAATCATAAGACAACACTGAACTAGTTTTGTTTTTATTGTGTTCTTTTCTACTTGAATTTATTACAGTGACACTGGTTAACAAAATTACACAGGTTTGAGGTGCACAATTCCACAACACGTCATCTGTACACTGTACTGTGTGTTCACCACCCCAAGCCAAGTCTCCTTCCCTCACCGTTTACCCCCCCATAGCCTCTCCCAGCGCCCCCATCCCCCAGCCCCACAATGACCACACTGTTGCTGTTGCCATTCTCATTTTCATCATTACTACATTATCCTCTGCCCTTCCCTCAAATAAAAAATCTGGACTACAAATCAGGATTCCAGCAGGAAATCGATCACAATTCACATGACTTACATGAAGACACTTTAAGGAAGGAGAGTTCTTACATGTGTGTAGGCAGAGGGAAGGGAACCAACAAGGGAGGTCAAGGCACAGAAGGCAGCAAGCGTGGGGAGGCATTTTTGGGAGTGGCAGGTTAGAGAGGGAAACGCCATCAGTGAGAACCAGAACACATCTGGGCCCTTGAGGAGGACAAGCAGATGGGAGTTTTAGTTGTCAAGGTTCTTGAGAGGCAGTGGAAGGGAATGGGGAAGTAACCTCTGATCCTACTGTCACTCTTTCTTATCTCCATCTGACACATCCTGATGGCCAAATCCAACTGAGGCCAATTGGCTCAATAGCCAAGATGACGTCCTCAGGGGCAGCTCTCTGTCACACACGAAGGGGCTAGAATCAGATCTAGGGGAAGCCAGGAAATCCACTGGGGTTGGCTGTGAAATTACACCTCAACAATAATTGTAAATAATTATAACCCTCATTCAGTCCATGTGTTTGCTACTCTTTTATTCTATGATGTAATGCGCATCTAAAATATATACACACCTACTGGCCTTCTGGTTAAACACAGAACTGGCTGCACATCTTGCTTTGTTGCCTCCAAAATACCCCACCAAAATGACAGCACAGAAATTCAAGGCTTTACCTTCAAGACAAAGGTAATCAGAAAAGACACAATAGTAGAAGGAAAACTAGAACAAAATTTTGGGAAAAGGAAGGAAATTTCAACCTTGGGACACGCAAAGGGATAGAGCAAAGCAGATAAGTTCCCCTAGAACAGACTCAGAGGGTCCAGAGCCAACAGAACAGATCCTTCGAGTAGGAGACGGGTAGTAAGGAAGACGGCTGGATATAGAGAGGTTGGTAGAAAATGTAGAAAACAGATGGACAAGGATCATCAGAGATTTAAAAGAAATTTTTAACTTAAAAGAGACCAAAACTGAAAGGGAAAGAATGAAAAAGATGGGGTTGCGGGGAGAGGAAGGAGAGGAAGGAAGGAAGGAAGGCAGGCAGTTGGAAGAAACAAGGACAATGCTAGAAGCAAGGAAAAAACCAATAATCATATAATATTCTCAGAGAGCTAAGACACTAGACTTCAATCATCACAAAGCAAAATGCTATGAGAAAGGAGCAATTAGAAAGTAAGTATGGCAGAGATGTCATTGTCAACATTGTCAACCTCCTCCTCCTTAGTAACAGAACCCCAATATCACTGGCAGCAGTGATGTGTCCAGCTAAACATATTTTCTAGATTCTCTTGCAGTTAAGGGTGACCAATGTAAGTGAAAATATATGAGTGGGCTTCCAAGAAATTTCTCCTTTATGGCACTAGCAGAACCTCAAATTGATCTCCTTCCAGCCTGGACTAGCCACAAGCTAGTCCAGAGATGACTGACACTTTTGAGTCCCACATTATGCCAAAAGCTGAGAGGCACTGGCCACATCTTAAGTTTGTGCCCCGAAATGACCCACCCAAAATGCAACTCTCCCCAAAGTGTTTCAGTTTTACAAAGGATTTTAACATCACATTGGTCATTATGAGTACAAAGAGGGTTGCTGTAACTAAATTGAATAATAAAACTTGAATCTTAAATGACTTGGTAATAATCAAGGAGCCAGAAACTCATCTGGAAGTTATTAAGCAAAGTAGATTCATTTTCTTACACAAAAAGGGATTACTGTAAATTACAGTGTGGCTGTCAACCACATTCTTTTACCAGAACTAAAGCCAAATTTCAAAAGTATCAGCTATTTGGCAAGTTATACCTTTAAGGACTTACAAGCATTTTCCAAGTCTAAAACTGTTTGCAAATTGGCTTAAAAAGAGTCAGTTGTATAAACTATCCTTTAAACAAAATACCTAAAAATGCATCTCTTTTCTTCATGAAACCATAAAAGCTTCTCTTTTCTAAAGTAGCTCATTAGGCTAATTTTTAGTAAGACATCATAAAATGTTCTTCTTGGAAAGAGTCTTTTCCAAACTGAATACAGCAGAAGAGCTGAATTGAAAGGATGGCTCAAAGACACAGCAAACATGAAAAGTAACTTAAAGAATAAAAAAGATTCATAGGAACAAAAAATAATTGAGAAAACAACTTATTTATTCATTTATTTCATGAGAAGAACAAACGTAACACATCGATCTACACGCCCTACTCTCTAACGTGAAACTTCAGACAGATGGGAGCGAACAGAAGGGGGCAGTGAGCGCAAGAACACACGCCAGCGTTTGCAGCAGTGCAACAAAGAGCGAATTCTGTTCCTTCAACTTAAAAGTCTCAGGCAAGTCACTAACGTCAGATTCATAAGTCCAATGACAGAAAGGAGTCACAGCAAAAAAGTACTGAAAGGAACATGAGGGTCCCTGGAGAGAAGAGGACAGAAAAAGAAACAGAACCCATTACTCTTAAGGTATTTGTTCATCCCAACCTTAATTTCTCATAGATTAAAAGATTTTTATTACAGTTAAGAACAATATAGAAAGAGCCTAACAAAAACCCACATTCACAAACCAGACGTTAGGATAAGAAGTAAGTTATCGAAGTGCACGGAGGGATTCACACATATACACATACACATGAGCTTACAAATTAGCCATTCTACGAGAGACAATAAACTCATCACTTAATAATCCATTTTCTGTATAGATTTGAGAATCATCATCATCATCATCATCATGGCAGTGTGTGTTGAGTGCCTGCACACATTACACATTTTTGTCTACACCTTATCACCACCTTGTAATCCTCATTGTGTAGTGGTAGCCATTTGGGCCTGGGGGCGCTACATGCCTTGTCCATGGTCACACATGTTACTCTGGGACCTGCCATGTGCAAGCTGTGCCTATGCACTGTCACCCCCAACGCTGCCAGGACACCACTCCAGACCCCAGAAAGAAACAAAGACACCACATGCCACAAATGTACACCTCCATGACAGCTATGTGAATCTCTATTTCAAAGTTAGAAATGGTTTATTTCCTTTTTTATTAGCATCTGTTCCCAGATTAATATGACTTTAAGCTTCATAGCATCAATGAATCAAACTAAGATACATGTATCCTAAACATTAAAAAGAAAGTATCTTCACCAAATCACTATCAGCTAAAAACCCTAAGGACAGAAGAGACATCTTCCCTATTTAGAAAAAGAGGAAGTAAATTCAGAAGATTAAAGTGACTTCCAGGTGATCTTTAGCATGTCAAGGTCACAGATTTCTAAAATATTCCGAATGCTTCAACTTTGGTACTTTTATATAGCAGACCACAACTATTTTTTTTTCAGACCCCTTGTCCTAAAGTGTATTTCCCTTAAATCTGTAGGGTTTGTACTTCTAATACATCTAGTAATGTAGGTTGGGGGTAGGGATGGCTTTTGTTAACCCAGCTGAAGAGAACATGGATTTCTTGCTAACTTCCCTTACCTGTTTTCTCATGGTGTGTCTATACTAAGACTCTCCAGAAGAATTTTCTGCAGCTTGGTTTGGCTCTCATACTGACACTCCAAAGCTGTACTTTGAACAAGTGAGAGACTGCTCTCCTTCCAAATTCAATGGCCTCATTCCCGTCTCTTTCCCCTAGATCACGTCTTCTAGTCCTGAACACTGTTGATAATCCTCTTCCTGTCTCCACAAAACCAAGGGTTCCTCTAGAATCCCTACCACATTCTTGGTTTTCTGCCTAGCTTTGTGACCATGACCTCCCTTTCCTCTTCCTGTCCTCTTAACAGAAGATACTTCCCAAGGCTAAGTCCTTGTTCTTCTCTATGCAGTATAGTCTTTTCCTTTCTCTGACCCATGCTGTCCCCTGGGTTCCAACATCACCTGATATGGCAATTACAGAAAAAAAATCAAAAGGTCTTTATCTATAATTGGGTCCTGTAATTCTCATTACCTTTGAATAAGCACCTTCCACACTAAGTAGACTTCTAGCTTCACTGTCCTGCCAGCAGGATAATCCAAGGGACCCTTGCTCATACTAGTACCACCTCTACCCAATGCAACTGCCCTCCACCTCACTTTTCACCCATCGTCTTTCTGGTTCAGCTCAAGAAGAATCTTCTCTAGTAGCTTTCAAATGCTTCTCCCATCCTCAAACTGCCTGCAGATTTGCTGTTCACCGTGTCTGCATTTACTCCATGCCCTGTGACCATATTCTCCCAGTCCGGACAAGCGCAGAAAGAACCACCATAGCAAGCGTCCTCCCGGTTCCCTTCCTCACCACAAATGCACTGCCTCCAAGCTCATCACACCTCAGGAGCAGGTAGTTATTTTCACCTCCGTGTGAATGTACACTGCATTTTATATCAAGTCGAAGCACTTTCCTATGCTTTTTAACTTAGCCCTAACTGTGAAATACGAAACAGTGGAGAGAGACAGAGACGACACGTGGAACAGCTAACAGCAGCACGTCAGGGTGTGTGTGCCAAAACAGCAGGTACAAGTATGAAAGAGGGTGGGAAACAGGAAGGTAAATGGAGTGGTGAGAGCTTGAGTCTGTCTGTTAGAAAAATCTGACTTCAAATGCTGGTTCTATCAGCTGGATGGGGCTGGGAAAGAAACAACTTTTCTGAGCCACTCTTTTCTCATCTGTAAAAAATACACATATTTATAAAAAGAACAGTATCGCTCAATTTATATGACAGCTAGGAGGAATAATTTTTTTAAAAAAACAAGTTAAGAGAGCACTAGTCTTCATCAAAACAGACAAGGAGTTTCATCTCTTTTCCCTCGATTCTGAGCGAAGTCGTTCGAGAGCCTCCACTCCTCAGCTCTAGGAGCCACTTCAGTGGGATTCCTGACAAACCGGCCGAAGAGCAGCACCGTGGACGCCTGCGGTGGGCTGCTGATGTTTCCGTCGGGGCAGGCGGAAGAAGTGTTCCTGCTCTCAAATTTTCAACCATTTTCTTTTCTTTCTAAACAGGGTAAAGCTGTTTCTTGCTTCTCTGTCTCCAGTTAGCAGCTAGGCATCATCCATGCTCAAGCTAGAGCTCACTATCAGAGAACTGTAAGGTACTTTTGTGACTAATTCCCAAAGTTTCTGACAATGTATGTCCCCAGCGCAGGGTATTCAGCTAAGGAGACTCGTCTTCAAATTTTCTGGGACATTTATATCTTATGATACTTGTTTACCTTTGGGCATCTTTACAGTTAGATGAACAAAGTCTATTTCTCATGGTTTAAGCTTGTTTCTTTTTTTAAAAAAACATGCTTTAAACATAATCTAGAACTGAACTTGAGGAAGAAGAAAAATCCTAAATACAACAAAACCAACTTCTCTTGGTGAATGAAGCAGAGCCAGGAAGACAGATCACAGGGGTAAAAAGATTTCAAGTATAAAGAATTAAAAGACATTTGTTCATTCACTCATTTATTTATCCAACGAATATATACTGAGTGCCTACTAAATAGCTGGCACTGTTGAAGGCTTGGAAACGAATTAAGCTCTTGCTCATAAGCACTTATATTCTAGTGGGAATAACAACTAAATAGATACATCATACAAAAGCCAAGTGATGACAAGTGTTATGAAATACAAGAGTACAAAGGACAAGGGTGGTTATTTTATGGGAGTGGAAGAGGAGGTATCCTTTAAGCTGAGATCTGAATAAGTGAGAAAAATGTATCTCTGCAGAAGGAACGGTAACACAAAGGCTCTCAAAAGAAAACCTTCTTCAGACAGTTGAGGAACGGCAGGAAGTCGGCAAGACCGGAGCATGGTAAGCAAGATGAAGAGTCGGGGCAGAGATGAGACAGACAAGCAGGGGATGGATCGTGGCCTCACAATTCAGATTTTACTCTGAGTTTAACAGGTAGCCATTGTTGGCCAGGGATGGGATGGGGGGAGCAGGAAGAGAAGACAGAGTTTGATGCATACTCTCTGGTTTGCATTTCAGAACAGGAATCTGGTTGTTACTTTGGAAGCAGGGAGGTGATAGCGGATATCACAGGAAGTGGTCAGATTCTGGGTATATTTGAAGATAGAGCCTACTGGATTTCTTGACAGACTGGATGTGGTATGTGACAGAAATAAGACCATCATGACTTCAAAGTTGGGGGCCTGAGCAAGAGGGTGAACGGTGGTGCCATTTACTAAGATGAGAAACAGTGGGGGCGTGAGTAGGTAGACAGCAGGAAGGGGGAGGAACTAGGAGTTGTTTTACACAAAATGTGATGTGGCTATTTAACCTACGATTGGAAATCTCTAGTACAATGATTTTCAACCAATGTGCTGCAAGAATTCTTAAAACATGCAAAACCTGACTATTTAGTCAGGAACACTGACCTCTTTTCCCTTAGATTGTGAAATTAAAAAAAATGATTAACAGTCAATACAATAGACATCCAATGTGAATGAATCAAAATTAAACCTATTTTTTGTCACATCAGCAAAAAATATATGTTTTGGTGTGCCAAAGAATTTTAGTAATTAGTTAATGTGTGCCATGAGATGGAAAGGGTTGATATCGCTGCTTTAGTAGAAAATCTGAGTCGAGAGGCCAGGAATGCAAACACGGAAGTCGCCAGCATGCAGACGGACAGTGTAGAAAGCGATGGGTCTCACAGGGCCTGCTAAGGAGAGACTGAGGATGAAAAGGAGGAGACAGGGGAAGATGAGCCCAGGCATACTCTAATACTTACTGATCAGAACAGTTAGAAGGATTCAGCAAAGTAAAATCAGAAACATCAAGTAAAATGGAAGAAAAGTCCAGAAGACAACTGAAGGAAGTGTTCCCAGAATGTGGCCAACTGTGCCTGCTGCTGTTGACAGACTGACAATATCTTCTCTGGACAAAAGTTCCATATTAATCGTGCACCACCCAAGAATGAAAGGTAAACTGTTTGCTTATTTTTTCTCCTTTGTCACGCTGAATAAAAGACAAACAAATGAGAAAACAGAACCAGAAACATGGAAATAAGGAACAAACTGACAGCGACCAGAGGGGAGGGGGAATGGGGGTAATGGGGGAAAGAAGGGGAAGGGTCAAGTCAAGGAGCATGTATAAAGGACCCGTGGACATTGAAACAGGGTGGGGACTGACTGTGGGAGTGGGGGATTGGTGGGGGGCAGGGGAGAGCAATGGGGGAAAATTGGGACAACTGTAATTGAATAACAATAAAAAGGAAGGAAGGAAGGAAGGAAGGAGGGAAGAGGGGAGGGAGGGAAAGAAGAAAGAAAAGCAACTTTTAAAAAAAGTCTAATGAGAAAGAATTCCAGAATCAAAGTATATAATGAGATTCACAATGACTACACTCCCTTTGGATATTATAAAATTGTGGTGTAAAAAATAATTCAGATATTTTCTTCCAACCTCAGATATCTAGGTCAAATTTCAATCTCGTGAAGAAGGCAAAAATCTTTGATTATGCTCTTCGCTTCAGTACTTACATGTCTGAAACACTTACAAGAAAGCATGTGCAGCAAAAGCATGACATATATTTGGAAATTCTACAGACTGTCCAATAACAGTCTATAGAATTTTTGTTAAGCCATGGACTACCAGTCCGTATGAGAAAAGAAACTGAGCCCTGGCTGGCATGGCTCAGTTGGTTGGGTGCAGTACTGCAAGCAGAGGGTCACCAGTTCGATTCCCAGTCAGGTTTGCAGGCCTGGTCCCTGGTTGGGGACACACGAGAGGCAACCGATCGGTGTTTCTCTCCCTCCTTTTCTCCTTCCCTTTCCCTCCCTCTAAATAAATAAATAATTTTTTAAAAAGGAAACTGATAATTTTATAAATTGTATTAATAAAAAGAAACTAGTTAAATAAAATTTATCTCCTACTCCAGCTCAAAATATAACTCAATGTCACCATATAACAATACTTCCCTTTTATACTGTTTTAAATGGTTGATTGAGCACTAATCCATTCACTTTGATACACATAGTCCATAAATCTAAAGCAGGGGTATCAAACTCATTTTCACCGGGGGCCACGTCAGCCTCGCAGTTGCCTTCAAAGGGCCAAATGCAATTTTAGGACTGTTTAAACGTAACTACTCCTTAACAGTTAAGCAAGAGCTCAGCGCTGCCACCGGATAAAACAAAGTCTTGTGTTTGCCACCTGTGATCTAAAGTTTGCAATTGCTCAAGAGTGACTATCAGCAGTTCTATAGCTTATATAATAACTGATCAGCATGGGCACTCTGGGCATTAACTTCATAAGCCAGAACCCGCTGTGGTGTGTGCAGCACTAGTCAAAGACGGAAAAGAGCTAATCTTACAGCTTCGCATGGAATAAGGACTAAGAGCCCATCCTCTTCCTGACTTATAAACCCTTCACCGCAGTGTACTCACCAGTGCCACTCGCCCGCAGCAGAGGGTACTGATGAAGAGGTAAGGCCGTGGAGCCAAACTGTCTGGGTTCAAATCCCCAATTACCACTTACTAGTCTAGTGTTTCCTTGAGCAAATTATTTTTCCTCTCATATTCCTTCTTTATAAGAGTATCAGTGCATAATGCATTTGCCATATATGTGGTGCACGGCAGAGGGAAAAAATACTAGTTGCTTCAGTAGTCAGTTACCTTCTTTTATAAAACCTTTCCTGGCAGGTAACTCACTATTCAAGTCAGCTGTTGTAGGATGGCTCTTTATTTATAGACAGGTCTTCAAAATACTGGAGCCAAACAAAAGGTCTCACTGTAACCAATCAGTGATTACCAGTTCTGCCCACTGAACCCACACGAATTTTTCTAACCTCGCCCCTTATGAAAATTCCCACTGTCCTTAAAAACAGACATAATGTCTGGTGCTGTACAACCTCATCTAAATTTACTCAAGCACCAAATTGAGCATCCTGTACTCAGAAATTAGAACCAGTCTTCAAGCACCCCATGAGGGAGGATTTTACAGTCTGGAAAGGCTGTTTACGGGGCTGTGCTGGGATTCATTTATAGGATCCACTAATGTCCATCTCCTTGGAACCAAGTGGCAGACTGAGTGCATTAAATCTCTGTTCACAAAGCTGTGCATATGTGACAGCTGTTCTCCTTACTGAGACTTTAGGGTACACCAAAAGAATTTTTAAAGAAACATACCCAATTATTAACTTCAGAAACTAAAGCGCAAGCCCAGATACACATAATTTATTGTTTCTTCAGGCTCAAATACATTTGTGACAGTTAACAGTCTTAGGCAATCTGCAAACATCAATTATTGGGTTGGCCAAAAAGTCCACCTAGCTTTTTCCGTAAAATAATTTTTCATTTTCACCAATAACTTTGCTTTGGATATTTTGAGTATGTCGGCTATCTCCCACTATTGGCTTCTAGTGGGTAGAGGCCGGGGTGCTGCTAAACATCTTCCAGTGCCTAAGACAGCCCCACAGCAAAGAATTATTTGGCCAAAATGTCAACAGTACCAAGAAACTTCACAAACCACTTTTGACACGTTCGATCAGTCACAGCACCTTCTCCATACACTGCACAAATCTTTTTTGTATGTTTCAGTTGAATTTTTACCTTCCTTGAAATAATAAAGCATAATATGCCAAAAATGTATATTTTCTTCCATTTTCAATATTAAAATGACTGCAAAACACTCACTGTTTTTGATAAGGTTTTTAAAAAAACTGTACACTGATATGACAGCTGTCACAATACAATCTAACAAAGTGGTTTCAAATGAAGTTAAAGACAACTAAGCACCGCGAGAGCCATTGTACAGAAAAAACATAGTGGACTTCCTGGCCAACCCAATAAATTAGCCCACCTTGTTGACCGGACACAACACATTCGCTCCTTCCACAAGCACTGAGAACTTCATGCCGGGGACTGCAGGACACCGGAAGAGCACAGACGGCTCAATCTGCAGCTCGTAACGATGAAAGAGTTCGCCCCACAAAGTCTACTTCCTCCAGACGAGAAGAGTTGGGCAAATTTGCTGATGTTGCTTTGTATTTCTTAACATTCTCAAAACAACTGCTTTTCTAGAACTCAAATGCTGTTATGTTGAGAAGCAGTTTAAAAAGGAAGGGGGAAACAAAATAAACTCAGGAGCAAAATAGAACCAGGAGCATAACAACATGGAACAGACTGACAGCTGTCAGAGGGGAGGGGGGCGGTTCCCACTGAGCAGCCAAAGAACGTAAGTGAAGGACCCATGGACATGGGCAATGGTGTGGGGATTGCCTGAGGGGGTGTGTGGGGAGGGGACTTGGGTGGAGAGGGGCAAAAGGGGAAAAGTTGGGGCAACTGTAATAGCATACACAATAAAATATTGAAAAAATAAAACTAAAAAGGAAGGGGGAGGTAAGAGGAACCAAAGCTCTCTCGGCGTGCACAGAGACAGCGCTAGAGCACTGCCCGGAAGGACGGGAACCAGGCAGACTGAGTAAGTCAGCACAGTCCCTGCCACACACTAGGGCCTTACTCCTCTCAGCCCAGGAGAAGCAGGTGGGAAACACGGAACACACTGCCGGTGACCAGAGCGGAGGGGGGAGGGGGACAATGCTGGAAAGGAGGGGAAGGGACCAGTTAAAGAGCATGTATGAATGACCCACCGACATGGACAACGGTGTGGGAATCGACTGAGGGGGGGTAGGATGGGCAGAGGAGGGCAAAGGGGGAAGAACTGGGACAACTGTCATAGAATAACAATCAAATATGATTAAAATAAAAAAAAAGAATTTCTAGGCTTTACAAATGGATGAAGAAGCATCAAGGTGTTCTGCTTCCTCAGAACGGCCAGCGGCTCCTTTCTTATCTCATCATTTTGGTGAGAATTCCAAAGGCCTATCCCAGACAACCCACACAAAAAGCAAGACAACTCAGGGGACACTCCTTAAAGGCCCTATGGTATCCATGACCTTGGAGACTCCCCTCGCAGGGCCAGGGCCCCCCTTTGTGACCACATTTAGAGGGGACAGAACACTCCTTGCATCAGCTTCATCCTTCCTCCATGGGGGGAGCCCAATGAGTCACCTGTTAGGTAAATGCTTACCAGCGTCAGCAGCAATTTGAGGAAAAGTGGGACATTATGTGTCTTTCACCTGTTTATTTGGAGGGAAAGTGCAAATGACAAATTTTCCGCTCTGGCCAGTATCTGGAGAAGCTGGGACCCTCCACCCCTGTTCACGGCTGTAAATTAGTACAAAGCTTTCAGACGGTAACTTGGCGATGGAACCAGAGAATCATTCATTCCCTTTGGCACAGCCAGTTCACTTCTCTAACTGGTTCAAGGACACTCTGTTTTAT
This sequence comes from Trachops cirrhosus, assembly GCA_028533065.1. Classification (NCBI taxonomy): domain Eukaryota; kingdom Metazoa; phylum Chordata; class Mammalia; order Chiroptera; family Phyllostomidae; genus Trachops; species Trachops cirrhosus. The sequence goes on from CM052548.1 coordinate 19,690,221, forward strand.
TAAAGGTACCAGTTCTTTGTACTTGCCTACACTTGAAAAGAGGTCCATTCGCAGTATTCGGTGCACCAGGACCCTGGAAGGGCCCGGAATGACTGACAGTGTACTGGAATCCTCCCTGTTCCTCAGGAAATACCTAGACCGGTCTGTTTACACTTCCTGGAGTCAGACTGTTCTAACAGCCTCCCTACCCTGGTTTCAGTTTGTGTGAATCAGTTCCTTCCCACAAGGATTTTGTACACTCCCTCCCCTCCTGTCCTAAGATCCTTTCTTATTTGCCAACTAAAGATGTGTTCAAGAAATAGCAAAATGCTGCACTGAAAAAGGAACAAAGTGATATAAAGGCATTTTATGGCTGTTCGAAAGTACCCTGAGCAATCTGTGATGCTAGAAATCAGAAGTGTGGTTGCTATGAGAGGTGGAGACCAAGCGTCCTTCTGGAAGGAAACTTTCCTGAGTGATAAAAGTGTTTTATGTCTCGATTGGGGTACTGGTTACATGAGCAAGTACATTTGACAAAACTCCTACAAACGTACACTTAAAACCTATGCATTTCACCACATGGAAACATTACCTAAACAAAAATAAACTACTCTGACCAATTCCTGAAAGTTATGCTGAATGCAGCTTCAAGATCTTGCAACTGGTTATCAAGCCACCAGGTCCCAGCCCGGTGGGCAAAATTGTTAGCCCCGCTCCAGCCTGCCCTCCAGTGCTGCCCACTGTGGGCGCCCGCCTGCCTCACCAGGCCAGCTGGGGCTGCCTCCTAGACGCCCTCACTACACACCGTGCAAACTTCCGTTATGCCAATTATCTGATTTTAAAACCCCATTTATAAATGTTGTTAAAGCTACAGTCTTTTCATCAGGCACCATGCCAAATCTTCCAGCAAAGGATAAGATACTGTTCCCGCCTTCAGTTAGGAAAAAATGGACAGAATGACACCACAGAGTGCAAAACGAGAGGTTTGCAGGAGCAATAAGGAAGAGGAAGGAAGGGGTGGAAGGAAGGTTTGATGGTTCAGAAAAGGTTCACGTAAGGTGGATTTTAGCCCAATGTGGAGGAACGAAGAGCAGTAATGGGTATCGGCTGAACAAGGCATAAGCAGTAGCAGCTACACAGCAGCCTGGAGGGGCGAAAACGCACCCTGTGCGCAAGGACACACTCGCGATGACCAGGGAGCACCACCTGCCTTCCGGTCAGCCTCGTCTTCAACTGGCACGACCCCCATGGGCAGCTCAAAGACGAAAACTGAGGCCCACAGAAGTTCAATGGCAGAGCCAGGACTTAAACAGTGATGGATTCCAAAACTGCTTTCTCCCCCTTTTTATTCTCAGTTTTATTGAGCTATCATTGACACACAGCTCTATGTAAGTTTAAGGTGTTCGGCATGATGATTTGACATACATATATTATGCAATGATTACCACAATAAGTTTAATTGACACCCATCTCCTCCTGTAGTTACCAAAAAATTTTATTTTCCCTGTGATGAGAACTTTCAGAATCTACTCTCCTAGCGCTTTTCAAATAGACCACACAGCACTGTTCATTGTGGTCGCCTTTGATGGGCTGAAGGTGGTCAGAAGGTACAAACTTCCAGTTAAAATATAAATTAGTATTGGGTACATAATGTACAAAACTGCTCTTAGTCTCCATGATATTTGGCAACTACACAAACAGTTATGGAGAAAATAACCCCAAAATAAAGACAGACATATAAGCAGAGACCAGCTTACAAAGGATTGTGAATGCTGCACTTCACAGCATTATGTAAGGACTGTAGACTTTAAAATTTCATCACTCCCCAGAACACAAGGGTAACAAGATCAGGTTTGTATTTCAAAAACGTTTTGACTGCAACAGCTAGTATATGAATTGTTTTCTAACATTTAAAATGTTTAACAAATTTTTACCAACTTAGGATTTTCAGCTTTACTATGTTAATTGAAACTAATCTGTAATTGCCAAAAAAGCTTCTATGAATTCAGTAACATTTTCAAATGCATGTTTACATCACTCTACATCAACCTTTTTCATCTCATGGCACACATAACTAAATACTAAAATTCTGCAGCACACCAAAAAATACATTTCTTGCAGCTCTGACAAAAAAAAGAAATAGGTATAATTTTGATTAATTCGAATCTGACAGCTATTGTGTTGGCCGTTGTCACCTTTTTATTTGACTGTCTAAGGAAAAAAAGGTCCGTGTCCCTGACTGAATAGTCAGGTGCTGCACGTTGTAAAAATTCTTGCAGTGAATCGGTTGAACATGGCTGCTCTACATACATGTGGAAAGCAACAGCACAAATTCACGAGAGCTTCATCTGCAGACAGCACGGGCACGTGCTGAGGGGAGGATGCGTGTGCACCAGGCAAGCCCTGGATCACTATTGGAAGAGATGCAGTTTGGAAAAAGAGGGAAACCTCTTAGGAGAATTCTGCCTAGAGCAGTGGGGTACAGTTCTTTAGTTTAGCATCAAAGGTAAGCATAGCTGGCGACCAGCACATCCCTGAAGGGTAAAACTGGAGGCAGGTGGAGAAAACAGGCCGGTTGGAAGCAACTGGGGAAGGATCCATATTCTGGTGCCAGGCATGGCAATGAGCTCTGTTGGCATCCCTTCGGTCCTTCCACAAGGTGACAGTGATACTAAAGAATCAAACTCAGAGATAGCCGGTGAGCAGGGAGGTGGTATTAAACCTCAACCTAGAGAGGTTCGTTAACTCGTTCACTCACGGACTGGAAACTGGTGACCAGCACCCGCTTTCCAATCTCACTGGTATTTTGAGTGATTACTCCAAGACATTTTAATGCCCCAAAACAGAGAGATGGAAAAAACTATTAGGTACTGAAAATTAAAAGGTGCTGCAGAAAATGACTGAAATTAGAGGGCTCAGGCTGCATTTCCTCCCACTTCACCACCCACCTCATGACCTAAATCAAGCTTCCCCTCTGCCTTTGCCTTCGAACCATTGCACTATTTGGGTTTAAACCAGTGTTTAATCATAAACCAGCTCTGCTACATTATTAATATTCCGAGCAGCATTTCTAACCAGATAATATCCAATATCATTATGTTGAATTACCTTAAAGGGTGGCATTCCTACGTTTGCTTCAAACTGAAAAATTAAACTAACTAGAAGTATATTTACACTCTCAAGTATCTAAATACAATTTGAAATAAAGAGTCATAAAATGATAGTAATTGGAAGAATAACAACCACGAGCCCTCACCTCACCCTTTCTCTTCCCCAACCCAAAATGAAATAAATAAAACTTTAACTTTGAGTATGGCAATAATACATTAGCTATTTGAAAATCAAAGATGGAGAATGGAAATGGCAAGGACATCATTCAAAGTTTTACAAGGTTATTGTAATTTCCTGACCTTGGGCTATTCAAAGCAGCAGCTGAGAATAAAGGTGGCATATTGGATTAAATATAATATACATATTATATAATATACTATTATAATACATGTATGTGTGTATGTATACACACACACACATATAAATGACCCTATTATGCTTCAATATATGTGAAGGAAAGTAATCAGAAAGGAAAAATGAAGCAAGAATATTAGCAAGCAGGAGAAAGATTTACACTATAATCTTCCTTACCTTCCAAAATACTTTATAAAACACACTTTGAAACCAATATTTTATATTCAAATTAGAGGTTCTCGGAGTTAAAGAGGTTGTGGCAACGAGAGGTTGTTCATTCTGCTTTTTCTGGCAAAAATAATACTTTAAAGTATGTGCTTTGGTGGTGAAGGCAAAGCTAAGGAGACAAGTAAATTTGGGCACCAATTGGAAAGAAATAAACCTAAGAGTGAACACACAGCTGTTACTTCCAGTGCCCAGAGTACACCAGAGTGTACATAAATATATAAGTCCATTTATCCACGTGTCCGCAAGGAACACACTGCCTTGCTCCCTGTGGCACTAGGGGGAAAACACTTAATTTTAGCTTTATTCATTATATTAAAATCATATATCAAAACCTTTAGAAAGATTTGGCTGTCTGCTAATGATAAAGAAAACACTTCCGTTGCTGAAAACCCTTTAGATGGAGCAGGACCGGAGTGGGAGGACGAGCGCATCTACCACGAACCAGTGCACCTGTTAACGCTGTACACTTCCCCAGCCTGGTTAGATAGAAACTTCTCACAGAAGTCCGACACAAGTATGAGCAAGCTACAAGAAGCAAGGAATTTTCAGATTTTAACAGTGTGCAGTCTTCAGAAGAAAGGGGTGTGAAATCATCCATATGCACAGATTTTCTCAAGCAAACACGGGACATGCAGATGCAAACCCCACACAGGAGCCACATAAGATCAAAAAACATTCCCATATTCCTGCCCTTCTCCCCCCTTCCATCCCCAGCACTCAAACACAAAAAGAAAGTTCAATTTCTTTTCTGAAATTATGCAGAACAAACACAACTAATGGAAAATTACCTTTGGAAGCCCTGACTTCCCAGAGTTTATGAATGAGGGAAGTTGTTTCTCTTAACTACATTGCTGGAATTTTTCCACTCTCATTTCAATTCAAAATACAGCATGTGTTCTTCCCCCGCCTCTCGTGCCCTCCCCCCACACCTTTCTGAGTCACCTTCAGACTAGCTCAAGGTTTCAGTCCAAAAAGAAAACAAAAGTTAATTTTTTAGATATGCCCTACTATCTAGCGGGTAATCCTACTCACACTTCACATTCCTTTACTGAGAGTAAAAACTGTAACGTTGCAAGTTTATTTTTATTTCTTCAACCTATACACATTTATTTCTTTGAGGACAAATGAATTATTTTTAAACAATCTGCTTTGGGGCTCTTGAAGATGTTGTTTTTCCATAAAACAATCTTTAAACCTAAATTTAATTTTTAAATATTTCAATCCATATTTAGATGTGAATTAATTAAATATGTATTGCTAAATTTGAACTGAATAGGAATACGCCAACACCTGGCATCAATAACTCCTAAGTGACTGCAAGGCTGGTGTAGGCAACAGTTTTCTGACAAGCAATTGTTCCTGGTTCACGTCTGCTGGGAAGAAGTCTTCAGCATCATTTTAAAAGTGCGGAGGGTGGGAGGGAGGAGGGGTGTAAGGGGAGTAAACGGTAATCGAAAAAATACAGTAAAGAAATTTAAAGTAAATATAAAAAGTCATCTTCTCCATCCAGTGGAATAACGGCCAGAAGTCCTGCTGTTAACTTTCAACAGATGTTAACCCTAAGATGTCCATGAAGAAGCCTCTAAAAGACCAGCTCCCTTTTTTTAATGGGAAAGAAGGGGATAGATTTTGTGTCTCAGGCTCAGCTGGGAAGGTAACAGCCTTTCAGCGAGTGACCCCAGGATATCTTATCTCATCAATGCGGACTCCGAAGTACAAGCCCTGACTTCCACCCCCCGGGGCTCCGGATGCTTCTTCAGGGCAAGTATCTCTCCTGGAGAGCCACAGGTGTCTAAACTCCCCCTCCCGCCCTCACACACAACACACACTCAATACACTGCCATTGCAGGTATATGTTGGGCATCTCCACTTCCAGCCACCCACAGAAACGCCCCCGAGGACCCTGGGCCGACTCTGCCCCGCAGAGACATCCCGGATGTGCCGGCGCCTTCGCGGGCCGGTCCACAGGGATGCGCGGTCCTCGAACCCGGGTGATGCAGCGCAGGACTCTGCTCTGGCAGAGGAGCTCTGGGGACGCCTGCGAGACCGTCGCGGGTGGGGCCGCGCAAAACTTAGCCGGACATTAAAGGATTGGATAAGCAGAACTTGCAAAGTACACCCAAGTGCACGCGCAACCCAGCCGGTTGCCACGCGCCCGCGAAGGTGCGGGGTAGAGGGTGAAGCGTAGAGTGGCGGGGTCGCCCTCACCTAGCAACGCCCTCAAAGCCGTGCATATAGAGTAAAGGCACTCACCTCTACCCATCTTTGGGCTTCGGCGAATGCTACGGCGCAGTCGGCCTCGACCTCCTGCATCTCTTCCAGGACTAGGGCGAGAGAGGATGAGACAGACACGTCCGGCGCGGGGAGGGGCAGGGGGTCCCAAGAGCGTCTCGGCTGCTGCCCGGCCTCTGCTCCGACCGCAGGACGCCGGGCTCTCCCTCCCTTTCTTGCGCTCTGCAGCTCAGTAAGATTGGAAGACGTGGCTTTCTCCAAACTCTTGAAAACTACCCCAGTTCCGCGAAGACGCGTGCAGCGGAGCAGAGCGACCAGTGGTGGTGCGCGGCACCGACAACTGTCCGGACTTCAAAAGTCGCTGCGCTGCCCCCGCCCTCTCCGGGAATGGCCCCGCCCCCGCCCACCCGGGGCGGCCCCGTCGCCGCTTCCGTCCGCCCCCCTGAGGCTCCCCACCACTCGCGGGCCGCTGCCGCCTTTGCGGTCAGACTGTCTGGGCCAGGGGATGCCACGGTCCGCCAGAGGCCGGGTCCCGGGCCACGCTCCCGCTCCCGCGCTGCCCACGCGGACCGCAGCTCCGCCCCAAGGGGACGCTTTCCAGCGTCCGCATCCCTCCCGCCTCCGCCCGCCAGGCCGCCCTCTACCTCCCGCGGCCGCTGGAAGAGGCGCCCCCCGCGGCTCGAGGCCGCGGGGCCTGCCTGACATACCAGGAATAACTGCATACAACTGCACCTTTCCCGGCCAAGAAACTTCTGCAGGGCAACGCGGACAAGCCCGGGTCGCCGCCCTCACCTGCGGCCCCACCCGCGGCGCGCGGCTCCTGCCCCTGCCCAGCCCGCTGGTACAGCGAGCGCGCCCCACCCCGAGCTGTCCGCCCCCTGCAGCCGCCCGCGCCCTCCTGGCGGCAGGTGGGGGTTGTGGCCAGGGCACAGGCCGCCCATTTCCCCCAGCCTGGGCCCGCCCTGCTCCGCCCTGCTTCCAGGTTGGTGCGATGCAAAGGACCTGACCATCTGCAAAGGGTTCGAGGGGAAGGAAACCTTGCTTTTGTCCCGCCCCTCGCCCACTCCCCCGGACCGCCCCGCCATGAGCGTCAAACCCGCACGGCTCTGCTTTGGGTTTACTCGCGGGCGGAGGGGACCGTAGGCTCAGCGTCCCTGGGTAAGCTGCACAGTGCTGGTGGGGCGTGAGTTCTGGGGTTGGCTACCTTGGATTCTTTTCACACACAAATCAGACGGAAAGGAACCTGCACAGCTGTCGTGACTCCCTTGGGACCTCACTCAGCTGCTACTGAAACCCTATCCAGGCCGCACGTTAACCGCACCAACTTCCGAGGAATATAAGAATGGATTCTTACTCCTTTAAAGGAAGCAATCCCTTTTTTAAAAAAAACTTTCCTGGTTGATTGTTTACTATTTACGATAAAAAAGACATCAAATATTTAACAATTGTTTACATTTTACCTTATTCATCACCTTTTCTGCTGAAACTTTAAAGCTATTGTGATATTTCACTCTTAAATATTACAATATACGTCTCATTTTTAAAAAATCTTCACCCAAGGATTTGTTTTCATTGATATTAGAGAGAGAGATATCCATCGGTCACTGTCATCTTCAGGTGCCCTGTCGGTGATCGGACGCCAACCTGCAACCTAGGTGTGTATGCGCGGTGACCGAGGATCGAATCTGCGACCCTTCGGTGCACAGGGCAGCGCTCCCAGCCAACCGCGCCGCTGGCCAGAGCTACATTTCATTCTTAAAAGGATACTTTCTGCGTAACCATGTTACCATTTTCACAGTTAACTAAAGCTAACCATAATTAGCTAATGTCAATTGTTATAAAACAGAAAGTGTCTGTCCATCCGTGCTAGCAAAACCAAATACTAAACCCCAAGAATCGCAGTGGAGAAATGTTGGCCGTTTTATTATGAACGGCGCTAATCCAGGAGAAAGGGAAGCTAGTGCTCAAAAGCCTGGATGGAGGGGTTCGGGAGCAGATCGCAGGTTTTGTAGGGCGAATCCCAACACTGCGTGGGTTAGGGGTTCCAGGCGGCTGGGAGGAGTGAGGTGAGGCAAGGGTAGTGAAGCATTTCTTCAGGTCTGGAGGACGGTTCTGAGGTCCGTCTCCGGGGTCCCTCTGTCGTAGAAAAAAGTAGCCAGGGCGTATCATCCCACCTTAGGAACTGAAATGTAACTTAGGGCAAATGCTTTCTGTGTAGGCTGGCAGAGGACCAGACTGTTCGACACTAGGCACGTACCCGCTGCTGTCTGCTGCCTGCAGGACCGCTGATCAGGGGAAGGGCTAGGTGTTTGAGGGAGGGGGAGGAGGGGAGAGAGAGAGCGCGATCATTTCTAAGCTTAGGATTTAAAGCAAAATTTAATGAGTCATAAAAACCCTCAGTTTCACAGTTTATACCCAATCCAGACCTACATTCCTCCAACTGACCCCAAAAATGTCTTTTATAGCTGACTAACTCAGACCAGGGGCCAAACAATTGACCACACATTGCATCCTTTTTAAACCTCGACTAGCCTCCGCCTTCCTACTCCCTATTTTTACATTGACATTGTCTTATAAAAGAAACCAGCGCAGCCTTCTGGGTTTATTTTATGATATCTTTGTGGTGTCTTCAACATACTTCTATTTCCTCTGGATGTCCTGTTACCTGGAAGTTTAGATCTAGACTGGGTTACAACTTATTTACTCTTCTGAATAACGACTTCGCCCACCTTCTTCCTGTTTGCAGTGACCTCTTGAGGATGGTTTTTTCTCCTACGTTTATTTTTGTTCAACCCGTTTTTCATTGGCACTCTCTGAAATCAAAGGGTTTGTTCAGAAAAGCTAGGAATTGTTATCGCAGAAGCAGGAGGCCATTGACTGGACTATCTCTTTGCCTCCTGGCTATACTATGATCAGACCAAACCCCAAAATGAGGATGAAAGAATAAAAGAAACTGGAAAATGTTTTCTCTTTCTGGCTATTCGATATCTATTCTGTTGCATATTTAGTGAGCACTTTATATAGGTAAAGGACTAGATTTCATAAGTAATACAAAAATTGTTTTAAAATGTAGACACTGAACCTCATGAACTTCCAGGCCAGTAGAAAGACAGGCATTCCTCAATCTTCACGAGTGTTATTACTATAGTTTCTGTAGAGGTATGTTACACTATTTAAAGCTGCCTCTCTGTAAATTGACGTAGGACAGCAGCCCAGAATGTTAAGAAGCACACAGGCTTGGGGGTCTGAATGAGGAAGGTTACCAAGTTACCAAACTCCCTAAGCCTCAGTTTTCTCATCTGGAAAATGTAGTAAACAATAACTACTTCAAAGGGTTCTTGTGAGAATTAAATATGATGGAGTGTGTAAAAAGCCCTGGGCATTGCTGACATGGAGCAGACACTTAACAAATGGTGGTTATTTCCCTAGTCTTTCTCTCTAATAGCAGAGCGTCAAATATGGATTTTTCCTAATAAATGGGGATTCTTCTGTTTGCTCAGATCCTCACATGGAAAGCACTGTAAGGTACTGCAGATTCGGTTTCAAGTCAGGCACCGGCTGTTTGTCTCCAGTACTGCAGATTTGCAACACGGAAGATCCAAATCCAATTCTTTGCCTCCTAACATCAGTCATTAGAGTGTTTTTATCCTTCTGGAAAGTGGTGTGGAGTTCTGTAGAGAAAGGCAACCTGCCTTGGGAGTTTAAAAGAAAATTCACAATGAGAAAATATGATGAATGTCATTTATTTTCCAAAAGAATTTGAGATGTTTTCAATAGTTAAAAACAGTACAATTGTCATGTTCTTATCCATTAGTGATGAAATGAGCTGTTGGTGGGAGAAAGTGGTGCAATCTCTCTCCAAAGTAATTTGGCAATAAATATGAAAGTTTTCTAAATGCTCAATTGTGGCAATTTCACCTCTGGAAATTTACCCTAAGGCTATGAGCAAAGATGTCCGTATCTGTGCTTGGGCACAGAGACGCAGTACCCAAATCTCCCTTTAGAGGAGCCAGGTCAGCAGAGAGCCTCCATCTGTCAGCACCTCGGAGGTGGGCCTCAGCCCCAGAGCACAGCCTCACAGCACAGCCTCAGAGTCGCCCTCCTCTGGTGACTAAGTGGCATGAAGTTATAAAAGCCCAGTCATCTCCACCGACACAGGACAATTTTGATGGGCCCTTTCGGTAGACATGGGGGCTGTTAAAGCAGGCTGCAGGCCTGTATCACAGCTCCTCTTCTCCCTCGCCCATTCCTGCTTCCTCCCTCTTTGATTCACTGGGGGCGATCCCTAATAAACACCTAATACTTCATATGCCACCTCTGTTTCTGGAGGATTCACCTGTGGTAGCATCAAGCATGATGTGTTAAAAATAAGAATCCCAAAGCAATCTAAACCTCCAACAATAGGGTTGGGGGAGTAAACTGTGGTTTTTCCATAAAGCAAAATATTGTGCCACCATTAAAAATGTAGGACAATATTCAATAACACAGGGAGATGTTACAAATATATTGCAAAATGAAAAACAATGTTTAAAGCATCCTAATTTCTGACTGCATTTTTAAGATGCATAATTTTTCCACACAAAACAAATTGGGAAAACAACTTCACACAGATTTTTAGTACTGGCTATTTCTGAAAGGAGATTTTGAGCTTCTCTTTCTTTAACAAGTTTTTTTTTGCAAGAGACATGTATATTGATTTTATAAATGAAAAAAATTTGTATGGCACAAAGACACTTCCAAATTTGATTTTCAGTCTTGTCCTACAAACTCCGCCCTCTTCCTGCCTTCCTGACTTGCTCAATGGCACCACACCTGAAATCCGGGCATCATGCTGGACTTCCTCATCTCTCATTCCCGTGTGCACCCTCTTCCTAGTTCTGTCCATTTTTGTCTCCTAAATATTTCTCCAACTGGCCCCTCTTTTCCATCCCTACTTCCACTACCTTAGTTCCAGCTCTTGTTAGCTCTCAGCTAGATTTCAGAATTCACACGCCCTTTCTCAGAGGTAAACCTAATCATGCTTCCGACACATCCCCCCAGTCAACTCCTCATTCAAGGACTTCCCATTGCCTTTAAGGACCGTCTGATGGTTGCCAGCAGCGCCCTCCTCCAACCATGTATCCTGACCCATGTTTCTCCCTTTGTAAGAAATGTGCTTCCCTCTCTTTCTTTACCTGGCTTTCATGTATGCATTCTTCCAGCCTCAATTCAAGCCTCTTCTCAGATCCTTAAAAAAAAAAACAATCTTTGCAGATCATGCTGGGCTAGGTGAGGTATGTTTCCTTTATGCAGTCACAGCCCCTTTCATGAGGTATTGTCTGTCTCCCTCCTTGCACGGTGAGCACCCAGTTCAGTGCCTGACACCTGCCTGGCGTCCGACAAGTGTTTATTGACTGGAGTGTGTGTGTGTGTGTGTGTGTGTGTGAACTTACAACTCTTAATGCCCAGAAGTAAGAAAACATTGATAACACCAGAGTAGGAAATATCACTGATTGCTGCAGCTAACACAAGAATTTTTTTAAAACAGGGTTTCTTAACAGAAGTTGAGAAACTATTGTCAATTTGAGCCAGATAATTCTTTGTCATGGAGGACTGGCTTGTGCATTGTAGGATGTTTAGCAGCAACCCTGACCTCCACCCACTGGATGCTAGTTGCACTCCTACAGATGTGACAAACAAAAATGTCCCCAGACATGTCCCCTGCGGAGGTGGGGGGATCACACCTAGTTTAAAAGCCACTGCTCTACAGGGAGAGACTGGCTTTGTTAGGTAATGCTGTGGTATAGTAGAAGTATAATTCGGGCTGCAGCTTGTTGCAGCAAGTGGGTGAGGTACAGTGGAGAGGAATGACCATGAACCGGGTGGCGAAGGGGGCGGAAGGGCTGTTCTGTACTATACGGAAGGAGGGGCAGCAGAGAGCTGGGCTGAGTGATGTCCGGGCCAAAGACTGTAAGAAAGACGGGACCTGGTGGCTGAAAAGAATCGCAGGAACAATGGGAATTCTCCTAGTGAAGGAATTTTTCACCGTGGTTGCTAATGTTTCATAAAAGTGTCAGCTCTTATGAGTTCAAAAGTAGCCAACATCTGGATTGCGTGTCTATTTCTCATGCTTCTATAACATCTTTATTAACAGGAAGGATGACTCCAGAAGGTAGATGAAAAAATATATTAAATATAATGAAAATTGTCTTGGTTTGAAGATGATATGATCTTATATAGAGAAAATCTATATAAGACTTTCTAAAGACTTTATGAAAATACTTAGAACTAGAAAATATTAGCAAAGTCGCAGGATACAAACTCAACATGCAAAAATCAGTTGCATTTCTATACACTAACAAAATGAAAATTTAAAAAAATTCCTTTTTATAATAGCATCACCAAAGTAAAATACTTATGAATAAATTGAACCAAGGAAGTAAAAACCTGTACAAGGAAAACTTTAAGGCATTGATGAAAGAAATTGAAGAAGACTAATACTTTTTTTTTTTAAAAAACATGTTCTTGGATTGGAAAAATTAATGTTGTTAAAACGTCCATATTACCCAGAGATCTAAAGATTCAACACAATCCCTGTCAAATGGCATTTTTCACAAAAATAAAGTATACAACCCTAGAATTCATATGGAAACACAAAAGACCCTGAATAGCCAAAGCAGTCTTGAGAAAGAACAAAGGTGGAGGCATCACCCTTCCTGATTACAAACTTTAGTACAAAGCTACAGTAAACAAAAGAGTACAGTACTGAATAAAAACAGAAACACAGACCAATAGGACAGGATCCAGAGCCCAAAAATAAACCCAAATATACATAGTCAACTAATATTTGAAAAGGGCGCCTAGAATGCTCATTGGAAAAGAACAGCTTATTCAATAAATGGTGTGGGGAAAACTGGATATTCACATGCAAAAGAATAAAATTGGACCTCTATTTTACATGACTCACGACATTTAACCTGAAATGGATTCATTGTGATATCTGAAACAATGAAATGCCTAGTAGACAACACAAGGGATCACCTCCTTGACATCAGTCATGGCAATAATTCTTTGTATATGACACCAAACACACAGGCAACAAAAGCAAAAGTAAACAAGGGGGCCACATCCAACAGAGAAGCTTCTGCACAGCCAAAGAAGCAATCCACCACATGAGAAGGAGACCTACTGAAGGGGAGACGATATTTGCAACCTGTGTGATAAGAGGTTAAAATCCAAAATGGCATATCTATCCCAATAGCAAAACAACAGCCTGATTTAAAAATGGGCAGAGGATCTGAGTAGACATTGTTCCAAAGCAGACATACAAACGGCCAACAGTACATAAAACATCACCCATCATCGAGGAAATGCAAATCAAAACCACGATGGGTACCCCCTACACCTGTAGAATGGCTATTACCAAAAGGACAGGAGACAACAATGGCTGGTGAGGATGTGGAGAAAAGGGAACATTTGCACACGATTGCTGGGGATGTAAGTTGGTATAGCCACTATTGAAAATTTATGAAGATTCTTCAATAAATTAAAAATGGAACTACCATATGATCCAGCAATTTCACCTCTGGGTACCTACCCAAAGGAAACGAAATCACTCTCTTAAAGAGGTATTGAGATGTCTGGAGTCCCAAGGTCATTGTAGCATTGCTCACAGTAGCTGAGACATGGAAACAACCTAACAATACAACAATGCATTGATAAAGAAAATGTCACACACACACACACACACACACAGAGGAATATTATTTAGTCATGACAAAAAGAAGGAAACCTTGTCTTTTGCACAACATGGATGGACCTTGAGACCAAGGCCCATCCACGCTAAGTGAAACAAGTCAGACAAAGAAAGACAGACACTATGTTCCACCTTATATGTGGAATCTAAAAGAGCCAGACTTACAGAAACAGAAGTAGAATGGCGGTTGCCAGGGTCTCAGGGGTGGGGGTAATGAAGACACACTGGTCAAAGGGTATGGACTCCCAGGTACAAGGTGAGTTCTGGGATCCAATGTAGAGCATGGCGACTAGAGTTAACAGTGCTGTATCGTGTACTCGAAAGTTACGAAGAGAGTAGGAGATCTTCAGTGCTATCGCCACACACAAAAAGAAAGACCGCTCATTATGTGAGGGATGGAAGCGTTAACTAACCTTGCGGAAGTAATCATTTTGCAATTACACGAGCATCAAATTATCACCATGTACACCTTAAACTTACACAATGTTATATGTCAATTATATCTCAATAAAGCTGGAAAAAATAAATAAAAGTTCATGTAAACAAAAAAAGGATGTACATGTATAATAATAAAGTCCTAATTATCCCATCTGTATTTACAAAAATGAATCCTTCAGTGTTAGTAACGAGAGGAGTTGTCAGTACTTACATAATGATATTCAGACAAGTAGACTGCATTCTGTATTTGGAAGTGGAAGCCAGGGAGAAAGAAGCCAAAACTGTTACAGATAGTGACTGGGAAATAAAGACAAGGGGAATCCCTGTTTTACCACTCCCCAAACAGCGCACAGACCTTGACAAAGGTTTCGGCGCAGCGTTGGACGATGGTGCGTGCTTTGCTCCGTGCTTGAAGACAGGGGTCCTACATTCATCTCCCCACTCTGCCAATCGGTTAGCCCAGAGGGGCGGGCAAGAAGCCCTCGGTTTTTGTTGACCTTTCGCCTGTGCTCAGACATCTCATTAAGGGATCAACCCGGATGGTAATTTTCAAAATATGGAACCAACCCCATCATTTGAACAGCACTTTGGTTATTTTCTTCCTCCTGTAAAGATCTTAAGGGTTTGGGTTGTTGTTGTTTTTCAACATGTACAAGAATTTCCTATCATTGAACTCAAATCATTTAACATAAAACCTAAGACTTTTTTTTTTTGGTAAGGGCTCACATTCTAGCCAGAATTGCCAAACCACACTATAATTCTTTAAGTGATAGTAGGGAGATCAAAGGGACTCACCCTAGAATTAGCTTTGAAGTAAACTATTGGGGTTTCTGGGAAAGAAGGAGAGAATGCGTGTTTACTAACCCCCCTTCCTGAAGCCCAGTGAAGTGAGCAAAATAAACTGTGTTTTCCCTAAAAGGATATCTTCAGTAATGATAATCAAAGATAAAAATAGTCAAGTCCCAGCTTCTTTAGAATGTATTTGTTTTTTTCTTTGTACTTTCATGTTTTGGGAGAGAAGTTCTATCTGACCTCTCATTAAGTTTACTTGAAAAGAGCAGCAGCCTTATTATCTGTTCAAATTGTTCTGCTAAAAAAAAATTGGGAACAACTTAAGCACAGTGTTTACCGTTTTATTAATACTTTAGAATTGTAATAGCCATTTTGAAATTGGATCCAGAGAGGAAACAGCCCATCCATTTATAGGAAACTTCTAAAAGTTAGAAGTACCATTTTTAAGTAAGCCCTTCATTATGCCCATTCTGTGAGTATTGGGTGGTACTGGTAACACAGGGTGAGCAAAGGAGGTTTATGGTTGTGAGTACGCAAATCACAGAGTTTATGCTTGTATTATTATTTATTTATTATTACTGTTAACCCACTTTTGCCCACCCCTGGCTGCAAAAGAAAAGGATTCAAGAACCACAGGATGGACTGACTGGCCTGGAGACAAAGGGCCAAGCTCGGCTGCTAGGTTTACTGCTAGTGCCGGTCTGGGCCTTGGCCGTAAGGTCACGGTGACCTCGAAAAAACCACCTTCCCCTTCATGCAGCGTAAAGAAACCTCACCAACAGTGAAATGGAGCCCTTGGCTGTCCTTCAGAGTTCCAGCATGGCCACAAAACCTCCGTCTGGGCAGGCAGGTCCGATGCTCCCTCCAGGCTTGGAAATAGTCCCGAGAGGCCAGCACAGGACCAGCCCAGTTCAAAGGTTCTGTATCAAGCGAGGTAAGGGGGTTTCCTTGAACATGGGGATCAGTTAAGAATGCTCACAAGGGTCCTGAACAAAACCAGTGGTCTCTGGGGTAAACCGTCAACGCCTCTCAGGAGTTCTTGCGCGGAGAACGCCCAATCTATGCCTCCACTATAAACTTCTTTAATTCCTGTGGACAGAAATAGACCAGTCAGGCCAAACTCTGTCAATCCTATGTCACTGAAAATTTTTAAAAAATCCATGACATTGGGACTTTCTCAGGACAGAGAGAGAAGACATCTATCTCCTGCTCCATTTCTGCTTACTGAGACAATTAACCAGGGAGGAAGCCCAGCCTAAGCTTCCAGTTTGGACCAAGGCCCCTAGCACACTCACGCACAGCGCCCCCGATGTTACAGGCACACATATCTTCCTCTGTTGGATCTCTGAATAGCCAAAGGTAGTGATTAGGGCTACACGGCTGTGTTATTTGAAGAGCTATTATAATCGGCTCCATTTTATTTTTGCGGAGAAAGACGTCTGGGCCAAGTCTAGATAATCAGAAGAATATGGGGTGGGGAGATGGGGGAAAGGCCTAAAACTTCGTTGTGTAAAAACATAAAAGGCTATTCATTGCAAACAGGAAAACATTTTTGCAAGATATACTGGCTTTAAAGACTTGTCTCCTTCTCACATCATGGACTTAGGCTGTCCAGTCCCTGAAAATAACTGTTGGACCTTGAGACATCTTGTGTGAATGTGTGTTTTATCTAAAGGCGCCCAGAGGAGATCAAGAGACATGAAGAAAAATAAGAAAAGTCGTGATTACTTCCTACTGGCCCAAAGCCCCAACATAAGCAGCATTCGGCATGACAGCAGCCACCCTGTAGTGTCCTGTCCTAAGTACGTGCCACCAAGCCCACCGCTTCTCCCCCAGCTCAGACTGGGGAGGGTGGGCCCCTGTGCGTGCTCCTCCGTCTAAGGGTGCATGACTAAGGGTCCTAAAGTGAAACCGACTCCTGCAGGCAGTGAGTGGAACGCTCTTACGGTAGGGCAGAGATCGGCCCTGTGACATACTTATAAAGGGTGCTCTCTCCAGCAAATCAGAGCAGGGCAGAGGTAGGGCAGAGAGGCTAGAAGCTGGACATATCTGCGAAGGGTTCAACTTTTTTGCCTCCACTTCCAGAAACAGTTATAGTCAAGGTAGCAGTGGACATGGCCACATTCTACTTCTCTCCTGAAATGTGGGGCCCTTCAGTAGAGCTGGATACAGAGCTCTGTGGTAAGTGGTACCTTGCAGGGTATGACAGTGTGTGGCCTTCAGCAAAGCGCTCCCTGGGAAGGGCCGCTGTCTCTCACCCAGGAGAGACTGAAACGGAGACGGAGAGTTCAGCAGAAGCATGCAGCTGAACCGAAGATGGCTGGAGATGCGTAGGCTCTTGAGAATCCTTCGAGGTATTTAGGGAGGTCTGAGATGGTCATTCATACCATTCTGTTTGAAAATTAAGTGAGATGTAACTTCCAAATATCAGAAATTTAGGAATACGCAGAGATACCTGGGTGTATCGTCCGCATTTATGAACTGACTTTATTCTGCTAGTGGTGGAACGGGCCAAGAAGAATGTTATTCACCCATCACTTCACTTTCCACACTTTTATTCCTAATTACACCACAGTCAGATTTTCAGTAACTTTTACTTTGCTACAACGTGAGATGTGTCTTTATAAAACCAATTTAAATTGCTAAACTTCAATAGCCAAAGTTTTCACCATTTTGAAAGACAAATTTTACCTGACAAAACCTAAAATAAATTACCAATTTGATTATTAAAAAATGTTTTGACTTTTGGGTTCTGCCTAAGAAATTACTGAAAAAATTTTACCTTAATGGGAACAGTCCTTTCAGAATATTTTTTTAATCTCCGACTTTATATCTGTGTAAAAGTCCTGGCTGGGGGTCAGAAAGGAAAAGGACTCACGGACAGGGACGGCAGTGCGGGGAGTGTGGGGGGAGGGATGTAGGGGCTAAAAGTAATGTAATAATTACAATAAAGGTTAAATTAATAAATCTGACAGGGAAAGCTATAACATAAACACGGGGGAAAAGGAAAATTAACTAATCAGCAAATACTTATTGAGCAAAAACAAATATTTAACCATAAAGATTTTTTTCTTCTCAGCTCAGTTTTTCTCTAAGCTGCATTCTGTAAGTTCTGCTGAAATCATCCATAATAATGGGGAGTCAGTGTCTCTGCTTTTCTGATGCCAAATTAATCAAGACCTGGAACAAAAGAATGGGGATACTAAGGAAAATTATTAATAATAAAGAAGTAGCTCAAACGTATGAACCAAAATATGAACTTGGTTTTTGGGAACTTGAGTCCTGATTCTACTTCTCTTTGTGATTCTGAGGTCAAAGAAAAGAAAGTGTGTGGGAACAGGCAGTAAGTCCTAGTAACCTCTTATCTTAAACTTGTATGATGATATCATTAAAACGACAAATATTTACTGAGCTTTCACAGCATTATGCTATCTAGCAAAAACACAAACATACACATAAATGCTGCTCCCCAAAAAGTCAAACACAAACATGTACTCAAAAATGCTAAAAATATTTTAAGTTTAATTCAAATTTTAGAGACACTTAAGATTATTTATGCTCTTCTATTGGCTTGTAGAATTTCATACCATTTTCAAAATAATTGCAATGTAAAATCAATCTTTCATTTTAACTTGTACAACAAAATAATCTTTACAGTAATAGTCCAAGCCGAAAAATTCTTAGTCAAAAAAGTGTTTTATTCATTAAATTTTAGTGACCAGGAAAAAAAGTATATTGGATACAAATCAAAAGAGCAGAAGTTATTTTCAGATCTGCTTTTAATTGGTATTCTCACTCATTCAGTCAACATAGTGGGAGAAAATAAACTCTTCTTTTGCATAACCACGTTTTCCACAATCAGACATTAGTGTCTTCTGCCTTTACTGCCCTCTCTGTTGAGCAGATCTAATATCAGGTCGGGAGGATGGTTATAAATCAACGTGGCACCCGCCACAGGCATCCGTTTCTAGTTTGGTCCCTTTGAAAGGAGCCCTGGCTTATAATTCTTAGTTCTTAAAAGCATGACTAGAGCAGGAACATGACTTATGAAAGTAGTACTTACAACTACAAGATTTAGAAAACTTTTCAAAGTAAACTCCAGTAGTTGCTTAATGATACTGGGCCCACAAATCAGAACTAAAATTGTCTTTCAGAAGCTTGGTGGACGTTTCTGCATGCCATTATCACCTTGTAAGTGAAAACATCTTAGAAGGACAACGTGCCTTATGTTCTCTTAATATCTTCCACCACCCGGACATGGTCTATCAGTGCAAGAGATCAACAATAATTACAAAATTCATGAGAGAGGGTTCGATATTTTTAATATTGTGGCAACTGACAGTGGAAGTTCAGGTTAAATATTCCTGGGGCTACTCTGCAAAATGGATTTAAATTATACCTTAATTTACTTCTTAACCTCCTACCTCCTCTTTTCCATGTGCAGATGTTCCTGAAGAAGGCCAGATGGAGACATTATGCATTAGCGCTTTCCCACAATGCTATGGAATTAGTCGAAGAGCTCGGACCCCCTGCGCAGCTGGCTCCCCGCAAGACACACAGCTCACACACCCCCAGATGTGGGCACTGACCAGCGGCCCCCAAATTTCCAGAACTCAGAGTCTGTTCCGAACAGAGGAATCCAACTGTAAAAAGTAGAAATACAGTATGTCCCAACTTTCTTCATAGCAGTTGTAACAAAAACTAAATAGGTTTATACCACAACCCTATATTGAACTTCCCTGACGTTGGTTTGTCACTCTAGCACCATATTGAAAGTCATCAAAATTCAAGTAGTTATAAATGAAGCATGAATAGAAATAACAGCTTGAAATGTTGAAATAATTGGTCAGAGTTATTTAGATTCTATAAACAGCAATCAAAATGAAAAACAGCACTCGGCCCCCAAGAGGAAAAGATTGAGATAAAAATGTTTTTCTAATGAGCAGTGTGCTTTGGTATAATATTATTATAGGAAAGACAAAAATTCCAATCATCCTCGCTAAATTGCATGTCTGCGAACTTCAGCTATTTTGAGATTTTTTAACTTAAACCATTTCTGGGTTACAGAAAAAACGTGCACTTCCTTTGTGCATGGAAGTGAAATGGAATCTCCTCATTCCATCTTTTACTGAAATTCCTTAGAAAATTAGGTGAATCTGATGATCCATGAAACAGACTTTGAAATTATCAAACATTATCTCAACATATCTTATTGCCCTCATGGGGTAATTGTGATGATAATATAGTTGCCATTTTTTGCATGATGCCTTTTATGTACTGCATGTATAATGTTCACCAAAAAACCTGCATGCGACTAATTTTATTTAAGGTGTTCATAGTTTGCCCAAGATCACTCAGAGTCAGAGCCAGGAATCAAGCCGTCTAAAACCAAAATGTGACCTCTGTTCGTGAAGCACTGATATTTAGATAATTCTCAGAGATCCTGACACTGTCTTTTGTTTTTTGTAAAACCACCGTAAATAACCTCAGTCTCGTGCTATTAATCAAGCCTGTGAGAACACTGAAATTTGAAATTACCAAGGTTAGACATATTCTAGTGAAACAGTTTTCATAAAATAGCCGCTTAGTAGGAAAGAATACTAATTTAACGTAGAAAAAAATTATCTTTTAAAAAGTTTCATCAGCCAGACTCTCCAAATTCAAAGGAAAATGTGTCTCTTCCTCCTGCCCAAGGCTCACCACTTTGACTGTGTTCTACAACTCCCATCCTCAAAGTGGGGTCCTCTTGTTACCATCAGTATTTAGCTAGAAAAGGGGAGCAAAGGGAACTAGACATTGAACTTAATAAATGGAGAGCAAATGCCTATTTGCTTTACCAGGAAGCTACAGCTTTTCACAAGGCAGGGGATCAAAGCTTTGCTTCTCCAAGGGAATTAACACTCCTCCCTTCCCTGCTCTGGTACCAGACTGTTGGGGGAGGGGGCGCAGGAGGAGGTGGTGGACCGCAGAGGCCTGTCAGTGTAACTGGGGGATGGACCCTATCCGAAGTCCACAAAAACGTGGGAAGTTGACTGGTCACTTTGAGAAAGCACCTGGTCCATCCCAAAGCCAAGCTTCTAGTTACAACCCCAAGGGAACAAAGAAGCTCTCTGGCTTGCCTGTGACCCACACTCCAATGGTGCACACACCTGTTCTCTCTTTGGCCACGTGGCTTTAGCAGCCAAGTGGCCCATGGCCCCCAGGAGGGAGCCTGAATATCTCAGCACAGCAACGGACGGCAGCTGGAAACCCACGCTGAGCCAGCCGGATGCTGGACTGCACTGGACTTTAATATGGAGCAGGAACTCTGAGCAGTGGCCCTCAGTCCGGCCCTACTGAAGAAAAGATTGGACTTTTTCCATGGCGAGAGAGATTGAGATGGGACATTGGGAAGTCAGGAGGGGAACCCTCTTAATTGTCTATCATCAATAAACCATACAATACAGCTACATCCTCCAATGCGGATCTCAGAAAATTCTTTTTCTTTAGTTGCCACAAGAACCTCACTTCCTCTGATAACACTCTGACCAGCAACCTGAGTGATGGTTAGAAATGCACAATCGCAGGCCCCAAACCTAATGGTTGAACCACAGTCTGCATTTTAACAAGATCTGAGATCTCGTTTGTTCACTAAAGTTTGGAATGCTCTGCTAGACGATGTATATCTTACTCCTACCTTGGGTTCCTCGATCATTCCATTCCTTTCCTGTGTTCTCAATTTTTCTCTGCATGTTTTTCATCTCTCACACGGGAACACTCCTTTAAAAGCCCCTGCTGAGCTCATACCCTTTGCAACAGCACGGATGGAGCTGGCAAGCATTATGCTAAGTGAAATAAGCCAGGCAGTGAAAGACAAATACCATATGATCTCGCCTTTAACAGGAACCTAAACAACAAAACAAAGAAACAAGCAAAATACAGCCAAAGACACTGAAATAGAGGACAGGCTGACAGTGACCAGAGGGGAGAGGGGAGGGAATTTCAGGGGACCTTCAGGGGAGAATGGGAAGGGTTTACAGGAACAAATAGAAAGGACACATGGACAAAAACTAGGGGGGTTGGAAATGGGAGGGAGAAGAGGAGGGACGGGTGCGTTGGCTGGAATGGGAGTAAAGGATAGAAACTGTACTTGAATAATGATTAAAAAATAAATTTTTAAAAAAGCCCCTGCTGATCCTACCCCGTACGCAGCCAGGATCTCACTTCTCTCCTTTTCTCAGTCACATCCCTTGAAGCGGGTGTCTGTACTCCCTGAATCTGTATCTTCACCACCTGTTCACACCTCCACCCAGGGCAGTATAAGCACCTGTGGAACATCGTCTGGTCCCTACTGTAAGCTAAGCACTGTATCAGACTCTGAGGATAAAATACGTAAGAGACACGACCCTCGTCTTCAAATGGCTAACTCCAAAGCCGTTTTGACGTAGATCATCACTCACCCCCTAATTTGCCGACTTCAGTAAACACTCTTTGTGGATTATGAGACAGGAGGATCCAGCTATCTTCCGTAAGTCAGACATTAAATATTTTGAAGAAACGTAAAATAATCCTACTCTTCTAATTTTTAAAAGAAAATAGTTATTTTTATAGAACTATTATTTGTCATATGATGGGCTTATTTTTTTCACATGACTCAATAAAGGTTTTCAAAATCTGTTTTAATCTCTAATACAGATCAACAGATGTAACCTCTGTAAAAGTTTCAGGTCTCTTCCATAGAGACCAGACCATTCTTGTTAAGAATGTTTAGAGGTTCCTGAGACCAAAAAGTTTTAGAACAACTGGATCCCACTTTAAAGCCAGGTTAGGTGCTCAACAAGCCCCTCATATCTACACAGCCATCAACTGTAGACTGCGTGTTAGAGGGATATGAATAAATTTGCCTCAGCACGTCTGTCCTGTTCCATCAGTGCAGCCGAAGGCGCCTTTTCCCTGGGCACGCCATGCACAGAGGGAACAACGGCTGGCCACTAGCCCTGAAAAACCAGGACTCACTGCAGTGCTTGCAGCGCCTGAGGTACATGCTCTTGTCTGCTGAAAATGAAAAAGAGCAAGAAAAAAACAGGTGCAGAATTGGTTGGAGTGTAAGCGTTCTTTCTTTGTTTATTTTGCCCCTAAGCCATATTTGCTACAACTCTTAAAATAAAATCAGTGCTGTCGGGTTCTTATCCTGAATACTTCCTATGTACCTGGATATTAAGCCATACCAAGCCATCCCAGAATATGGCTATTAGAGCAGTTATTTTATCATACTACAACGAAGAACTATTTAAGGTATTTGCATTTTGTTTATAAAACAAATCAATTCATCAAAAGAACTCATCTTTTAAATTACACCCAGACCATGAAAGACCATGCTTTGGTTTCAATGGTAAAATATGTGAACAATGTAACCACCCCCATAACTCGTATATTCTGCACTTGGTTTTTAGTTGTAACTTTGTTGGGAGCATAAGCACCTTCATTTTAAGGTCTTACCACTGAATCTTATAAGCAAAAAAACATTAACTATTAAACTTTACCTCTGTACACTAGTATCAAGTGTGCACATTTCTATACTGGTGGTGGAAAGGAGGAACTTCTGGATTCAAATATGTACTATTCAAGGCAGAATGAAGAAAAGTAAGTTTCTGCTGCTTGGCCCTAAAAGAAAATTCAATGCAGTCTCTCGCCATCCAGCACAGGTAAACTCAGTAGGCAACGCAACTGCTCGTCAGACAGGTTTTACCACATTCTTTAAGAATGGTCTAGTTTACAGGCTTTGCATGCGTGTGTTTCAAGCCTTTCATGTTTAGGACACAAACAAAGCCTCAAGCAACTTATTTCCATCTTGTCTTCCCAGAACACGTGTAGGACACAGAGATTTTTTAAAATATATTTTATCGATTATGCTATTACAGTTGTCCCATTACCCCCCCTTCATTCCCCTCCACTCTGAACACCCTCTCCCACCCACATTCTCCCCCTTTAGTTCATGTCCATGTGTCATAAGTTCTTTAGCTTCTACATTTCCCCTACTATTCTTGCCCCACCCCCATCTATTTTCTACCTACCATCTATGCTACTTATTCTCTGTACCTTTTCCCCTCTCTCCTCCTCCAATTACTCTGTTGCTAACCCTCCACATGATCTCCATTTCTGTGATTCTGTTCCTGTTCTAGTTTGCTTAGTTTTTTCTTGTTTTTGTTTTAGGTGTGGTTGTTAATAATTGTGAGTTTGTTATTTTACTGTACATGTTTTTTATCTTCTTTTTCTTAGATAAGCCCCCTTTAACATTTCATATAAGGGCTTGGCGATGATGAACTCCTTTAACTTGACCTTATCTGAGAAGCACTTGATCTGCCCTTCCATTCTAAATGAAAGAAAGTTTTGCTGGATAGAGCAATCTTGGATGTAGGTCCTTGCCTTTCATGACTTGGAATACTTCTTTCCAGCCCCTTCTTGCGTGTAAGGTCTCTTTTGAGAAATCAGCTGACAGTCTGATGGGAACTCCTTTGTAGGTAAATGTCTCCTTATCTCCTGCTGTTTCTAGAATTCTCTCCTTCATTTTCACCTTGGCTAATGTAATTATGATGTGCCTTGGTGTGTTCCTCCTTGGGTCCAACTTCTATGGGACTCTCTGAGCTTCCTGGACTTCCTGGAAGTCTATTTCCTTTGCCAGATTAGGGAAGTTCTCCTTTATTATTCGTTCAAAAAACTTTTCCACTTGTTGCTCTTCCTCTTCTTCCACTCCTTCTAGTACCCCTATAATTCAGATGTTGGAATGTTTAAAGGACACAGAGATCTTAAGGGATACACTATTGACATAAATACCAACATTGTTTATGTATTGATAGAGGGCACAGAGAATTGAATGTGTCATTCATATCATTTGGAATGTATTCTGGACCATGGATTTTTAAGTTATTCAATTTATACTCATATCTGTCTTATGGATTAAAAAGTTTCATATTTCTAAGCATTTTAAATTATTTTAAATAATCCATTTTGCAAAATAACATTAAGTTATGTAAATCTAACACTTCTAAACCAAGAATTACCAACCACCTTCTCAATTGGACAATATAGTAACGCTCACAATATCCAGCCTTTGCTGTCTACGTAACCTCCCACAGAATGTTGAGGAGTGGATGGCGTCACACTGAGAACTCTCACAGACAGGCTCAGAACCACTCTCCTAAACAAAGGAGTCAAGAGAAAGATTTCGAGTAGCTTTTATTCAAAAGCAAAATGAATAAGAACATAACAGAAAAGGCATGTGGATTGGTGTGAGCCACTGACACCATTGGCACCAAAAGCATCAACACCCTTCATGACACCAAAGCTCCTACACAACACGTTACACGCTTAAGAGGTCAAAAACTTGACATCGAAAGAAACAAACTGCATGATAACACTTAATTTCTGCAATCTGAAAAACTCAGTCTATTCTACACTGGCTTTTAGCTGTCATTTTGTAGAGCGCACAAGTGACTTCATTTTAAGATCTTACACAAAATCTTATGAGCTAAAAACATTAACTATTAAACTTTATGTGTGTACAAAGCCTTCTAAATTAGTTCTAAGAACTATTTAAAATGATTGCACACTTTTCAAAGTGATTTTACTTTAACCTCAGTCAAGGATTTAAATAATGCACAGAAAATGTGGACCAAAGTCATTTGCCTTTTCAAAGTATGAACGTGTGTACACACACATATGCACACACACACATCCACACACACACACGTTAGCTCCTGGGTAATGGACAAATATATATTTGCTGGTGTGTATAAATGTACATATATATACACATGTAAGATTTCCCTAAAAGAAATACATTTCTATAAATAGAAAAGTATAAAAAGTGATGAAACTATGCCGCTGTACAATTTTCTTACAAGCAGTGATATAGGAACCTTAAGCTTATAGATGCTTTGTTTTGAAAGCTATATTATTAGACAAACATTAATGGCTGAAAATCTCTCTTAAACTATGTCTTTATCAAATGAAATAAGCAGGTTGTATGTTGTATACAACCCAGGTATAAAGTTTTCCTAATAAGCATTGTACACAAGTAAATCAGATTTGTTTAAATAACTTTTACACAGAATTAATGACTTCCACTTAAGACATATTAAAGTTTGATTTGCCATAGAATACAGATAACTTGTTTTATTCACAAATGAACATGGAAAACATTAGAGGTTAAATACATTGGAGTTCTTAAATGCTCCTGTGTCAGTAATTTAAAGCAAACCACTATATCTGACGAAAGGTGATATTTAGTCAATTTCCAAAAGTCCACCCAGCAAAAACACTTAAAAAGTTTCAGTTCTCATTTGAGCTCCATTTCCCCAAATATATTATGGTCATTAGCAGCAATATACAGAAATGACCCACAACTCGATCACTTTATGTCTCTCTCTATAAGTTTCCTAACAAAATTAATCCCTCAGTCTACAAGTGCTAAGTTTTAAGAAAGTAACTAAAGTTAGTATTATAGGAAATAAGAGTTGGAGGACTAAAATAAAATTTTCAAATTTTATATTCCTCAAAGGACTGTTACCCTAAAATGTGTGCAAAAGAATGCTAGTTCTAAATGTTGCTCCACAAAATGTTTAGAAATGATATTCATAATATACATTTTTTACAAATTCTGAGTTCTGCAATTGCCCCACTCAATATATCTGCATTTTAAAAAATGGACTGTAACCCAATGTTTTCAAAAGGTACTTAATCTCAAACTCTAAAAAGAGTTAACAGTCAGCCAAGTCAGTATCACTCATATTAAACAATGAGAAACTCTGAAAATTCTTATGAGGTGTCATTAAGGACCTATTAAAAATTATATAGTAACAAAAGACTACTTAGAAATATTTAAAATAGTTACGACGATATAGAGACAGATATAAATACAAAATGCAAACAACGTAACGAAAGAACACTAGCTTGTTAATTGGCAGGACAAGGCATCAACTAGTTTATTACATTGTTTCAAAATATTTCTTCATCCCTCTTGCGTCCATTGCTTCCTTCAAGCCCTCTCTGCCATAGAAAGGTGGTGAATTTAAATCTCTTCCAAAGTGACCTTCCTGTATAGTCCCAAACTTAACATGCATGTGATTCACTGAGATCTTACTGAAAATGCAGGTCTCATTTAGTAGGTCTAAGGTGGGGTCTGAGATTCATTTCTAACAAGTTCCTGAGTAATACTGATGTAACACCATACTTTGAATAACAAAAATCTAATCCATTCTGCAAGCCACTGCCCTATTACTGTTCCTAAAATACCACTTAGCTCATGTTACTGCTTCAGGAATCTACTATTAACTCAGTGAATCTTGTATACACATTTACACTCAGTTTTATCAGATTTTCAATAAATGATTCAATGTTTATTTCATAAGTGTATACACCTGTGTAGCCAACACTCTCCCCCAAAAGTTATGACATTGCCATCACCCCAACCCTATGTTTTGACCCAGCTCTATAAATACCCTGCCACCGTTCCACTGCCTTCCACCTGTACTTTAGGACTCAGCTGAAGCCCTCCCTGCTTCAACATACACCCCCAGTTCACTCACAGGCCTCTATCTAAATTACTACTACATTATTTTCTCCTTATCCATGGGGCATATATTCCAAGACCCCAGTGGATGCCTGAAATTGTGGATAGTACCAACCCTATACATACTGTTTTTCCCTCTACATACATACTTAGAGGGAGCACCTTGGCTTATCCGAACTGCCAGCATCGCTACCCTTGCCTTTGAACACCAACGCTGAGACGCCATGACGGTGGATCTGCTGCTGAGACGGGATCTGAGTGATTAATAGGCAGAGTGTAAACAGCGTGGATACCTCGGACGAAGGGATGATTCACATCTCAGGCAGGATGGAGCAGGGCAGTGCGAGGTTTCATCACGCTCCTCATAATGGTGCACAACTTATGAGTTACTACTGGAATTTTCCACTCAATAATTTCAGACTGTGCTTGACCACGGGTAACTGAAACCGTGGAATGCAAAACCCCAGATAAGGGGGAACTACTGTACTTTTACGGCCCGGCATCACCATCTCTCCCTGAACAAATGTAGTGGGCTCCTCGTACATCTCTCGACCTCTACCCCTACCCCCTCCCCGATATGTTATCCGCAGAGCAGTCAGTGATCTCCAAAAATTATAAACCGAACTGAACCAGGTCACTCTCGCACTTAAAACCCTCCGAAGGTCCACGACCACAGCTGAGATAAATCCAAATGCTTTCCCTGCCTTCCTGTGTCAGCAGCCCCGCTTCTCCGACCTCGTCTCTTACTGCTTTCTCCATTGCTTTGCAGACTCCGGCCACAGGAACCTTCTCTCTGGTGTTACCACACGGTGAGACGGTCCCACTCGCAGGACTCTGCATTAATCGTTCCCTCTCCACTTCCCCACCATGTTTCTATTTCTGGCTGCTTTTTGCTGTTCAGAGTTCAACCTCCAAGTTACCTCCTCACAGAAGACTTCCCTGACCACAAAATCCAAAGTATACACTCAGTCACTGTCTAATACAAATCCAACTTTAATTTTCTGTGTAGCATCTATTATTGACATGTGTCTTATTAATGTGCTTATCTCTTATCACAAAAACATAAGCCCCAAGATTATGGAACGTGTCAATACTGTTCACAGCTGTGACTCCAGCACCTAGGACAGTGTCCAGCTCATTACAAGAAGATGCTCAACAAATGTTTCCTAAATAAATGTTACCATGCATGATATATGTACACACTATGCAGGTGGAATTGTGTCTGTGTCCCCATACAAAACATAACATGAAATTTTAAGGAGAATAAGAAAGCTACTGCTAGTCATAAAACAAGGTAAATCCTTCAGAAGAAAGGGAAGACAAGAAATGCAGCTTTAATTTGGAACAAAAGTAATAAAAAACACAGATTAAGTCAAAGTTTAATCACATGAAGTTTAATCAGTCAAGTTAAAGAAAATATCAAAAATTAGAGTTAGGGTATGGCAGCAGAAATTGAATTTTTGTTGCAAATAATACAGTATCTGGTGTTTCCATTGCTGACCAACTATGCAGCAGAAAGAGCAATCGCATTGAATCTCAATTCATCAGGGTCACGTTCCATAAACTTCTTGCAAACTTCGATGGCATCCTATGGGGGAAAAATGTGTAATTTTTCAGTTTATAAGCATGTGTTTACTTACAAATGATAAGTGTTTCATATTTTCCTAATTCACACTAATGTTACACTGCAGACTTCTTTCTCCAAAAGAAAAATAACTCAGAGCACACCAGAAGAACAATGGTTGGCGGACTAATTAGCTTAGTGTAAAAGTATAAGACAGAGTTGGCATTCTTTCTTAAAGTGTTTCTAAGAAATTGTTAACCTGACAGTTACATATTTTATTGATTCTAAGCCACACAATTTAGTCATAAACTTAAAAATCTCTGAAATCAGCATCAAGATACAAATGATGGAATCTTGGATTTAATGAAATACGGAATACAATGTGCAAGTCTTTCAAAACTGTTCTTGCCTTTTTCTAATTTGGTACTTGTTCACCCAAAGAGCTTTGAAAACTTCTTTATTTGATGTAGGTTAACACTAGTTTAAGTTTTTCTTTTTGGATTTTTTTCAAGAAAGCAAGGACAAGGAAGTATCCAAATACAGATAAAATATTATATAAGTGCTGTTTAGAGATGTTTCAAAAATAACAAGAACATTAGTAACACTTAAAGTGGGCCAACAAGGGTTACTGTTACCTCTAATAACGTTTCATCACTAGTTTCACCATGGTTAATCGGAAACGGTTTCCGTCCATCTGCAAAACACAGACAGCTGAATGTTTAGCTGTTTGCACAGGATAATGTACTTTCAACTTCCACTCTCCTGCTCACAGTAAGGCAAAGGTTAAATGATATTTAAAATAATACATCCTAAACCAAACATTTTAAACGTGCTACCTATCAATATT
Source organism: Trachops cirrhosus (assembly GCA_028533065.1). Lineage (NCBI taxonomy): Eukaryota > Metazoa > Chordata > Mammalia > Chiroptera > Phyllostomidae > Trachops > Trachops cirrhosus. The sequence goes on from CM052548.1 coordinate 19,720,051, forward strand.
TTTTAACATTAAAAGTCACTAGAACCTTGTTTCCATGTTTGAAAGCCTAAATTACCTTCATAAACACAATTTATTAGAAATACATATTGGTTTTAACTTCCTAAAAAGAATATGCAAAACTAGTGAGTCAGATTCTTATAAAGTTATGATCCCAGTTTTTACCTTAAAAAAAAAAACCCACAAAATATTCTTTCTTCACTTTAAAAGTGAAAGTAGAAGGCTTCTAAGCAAGACTGACATGTTTACATCAATGACAGGGAGCTGTCGGGGTTTGTATGTTACCGCTACGAACTGTGTTCCACCAAGGAGTCGTACGGGACAAAAATCTGAGTAAATAGGATTTCTTTACTGACAATCAAAAATAATTAACCATGATTATAATCGCCTTGACTAAACTAGTACTTTTTTCAATACTGTAAAAAAAAAAGTCCAGAATTTATTATATAAATTCATGCCACCCAAAGGTAACTAACTGATACTCCATACAGGGTGGGACAAAAGAAGGTTTACAGTTGTTTGTATGCAAAACATTACAATAGTTAACAAATAATAATACAAGAATAAACCCTGTATTCGCATACTCACAACTGTAAACTCACTTTTGCCCCACCCTGTGTATCCAAATTTATAATCTCAGTTACTTATAAGTGGCACTTCAAGTACAATCCATAAAACACAATCCCTTCTGTAACTCCATGGCTTCTGAATATAGTAAATAAAATTTTTGAGTCAACAGATGTATGTAGTAATAGGCTTGAACTAATAGATACTACATTTAATAAAAAATATAGGTTAAAATTAACCAAACAAATGAAAAATAAGGTTACTTAGAAATGATTTTTTCTCTTAGTCACTATTTTCTTTTTTCATTTTGATTCCTTTAATGTTTTGTAAAAATTATTTTTATGTTTTCAGTTATGTTGACACTCAATACTATTAGTTCCAGGTGTACAGCCGGTGGTTAGACAACGATACACTTTACCAAGTGTCCCCCCGATATTTTCAGTGCCCACCTGGCACCATACACAGTTATTACAATAGTACCGACTATATTCCCTATGCTGTATTTTCCCCGTGACTATTTCGTAACCGCTAATTCGTACTTCTTAACCCCTTCACCTCCTACCCCAGCGCCCTGATGCCCCATCTATGTTGTTACAAATGGTAAAATTTCATTGTTTTTTATGTCCAAGTAATATTTCACTGAATACCGCATCTTCCTTTCTTTCTTATTTATTTATTTATAAATAATCCTCACTGAAGGACATGTTTATTGATTTTTTTAGAGAGAGACAGAAACATGGATGTGAGAAACATGGACTGATTGCCTCCCGGGGATCAAACCCACAACCTAAGCGTGTGCCCTGACTGGGGATCAAATCCACAAGCTTTTGTTGCATGGGACGATGCTCCAACCAACTGAGCCACCTGACCAGGGCTACATCTTCTTTGACCAACTGTATGTTGACGAACGATTTGGTTGCTTCTATATCTTGGCTATTGTAAATAACACTGCAATGAACACAAAGATGCATGTGTCTTTTCAAATTGGTGCTGTGGATTTCTTAGGATAAATACCCAGACGTGGAATTGCTGGTTCATAAGGTGGTCCTATTTTTAATTTTTTGAGGAACCTCTATACTGTTGTCCATATACAATCCCACCAACATGACATGAGGGTTCCCTTTTCTCCACATCCTCACCAACACTTGTTTGTTGATTTATTGATAGTCAATCTGTGGTTTTAATTTGCATTTCTCTGATGACTAGTGATGTTGAGCATCTTTTCATATGTCTATTGGCCATCCGTGTGTCCTCTTTGAAGAGATGTCTATTCAGGCCCTCTGTCCATTTTTTAATTGCTTGTTTGTGTTTTTGTGTTTTGAGCTGTAAATGTTCTTTGTAAATTTTGGATATTAACCCCTTATTGGATGTATCCTTGGCAAATACCTTCCGTTTGGTTGCTTTTTCATTTTGTTGATGGTTTCTTTTGTTGTGCAGTAACTTTTTAGTTTGATGTAGTGCCATTTTATTTTTTCTTTTGTTTCCCTTGCCCGATGAGATATTTAAAAAAAAAATTACTAAGAGCAATGTTGAAGAGCATACGACATAAGTTTTCTTCTATGAGCTTTATGCTTTCAAGTCTTATATTTAATTCCTTAATCCATTTTGAGTTTATTTTTGTGTATGGTGTAAGAAAGTGGTCTAGTTTCATTTTCTTTGCATGCATCTGTCCAGTTTTTCCAACACCATTTATTAAAGAGACTGCCTTTACCCCACTGACTATTCTTGCCTCCTTTGTTCTATACCTCTTGCAAGTTCCGGTCTTCACTTGTCTTGTACGTATTCCTGTTCTCTCTGCCATCTCAAAGATTATGACTATTCTTTGGAACTCTGAAGTTCTTTAAACTCATTTGAAGATTGTGATCCCCAAAGGGCTCTAATTCTCTATCAGCCATACTGATCATTCTTCTTGCTAAAGAACAACTAAACCAAACTAGATCTCAGTAGTTCTGCCTTTCTTTTCTGATGTTCTTATTTCAAATCAACTGTAACATCCTTTTGTGTTGATCTTGGCATGCTACAAAGGAGGACCATTCTTCCTAAGTAACTTACGCTTGATATGCCTTCCCTCTACTGCTAGCTAACCACTCAAACTGAGTTTTTTAGACAACTCTCTGCTTCCCACTGAAATGTTCAGAGACTTTTTTCCCCTAAATATCTTTTCAATGTTATAGTTTGTTCTATTACTAAGTCTCTCAGCCTGAAAGTCACTATTGCTTTTCAGTCCCTGGTTAGGGATCATGCTTATCATTTCTCTGGCCTTTTCTAAATCTACTTCCTTGAAGTCAACAGAATGTGTCTGGTAAGTCTCAGCACTCTCTTTATTCCCATTCCTACTAGTTGTTCTTTATCATTCAAAATTCAGAATGGAAATGAAGTTTCCAGCAATCAGTCACATACCTGAAATCCCCCATCACTATTACATCCTCTCTCTATAGAAATTTTATAGACTGAATTAGCAAAGCATTATCTTCCAAAATGCTCAGCAGATCTGTTATGTACTCCCATACAATTTCATTTCATTTTACTTTGATTCTTACTCAAATCATTATGCTACAGAAGACAAACTTTGAGGTACATGTTTTTATAAATATTACAGTATTTCACCCTGGCTGGTGTGGTTCAGTGGGTTGAATGCTGGCCTGCAAACCAAAGGGTCGCCAGATCTATTCCCAGTCAGGGCACATGCCAGGGTTGCGGACCAGCTCCCCAGTAGGGGTCATGCAAGAGGCAACCACACATTGATGCTTTTCTCCCTCTCTTTCTCTCTCTTCCCCTCTCTATAAAAATAAATACATAAAATCTTTTAAATATATACGATATTTCTTTGTCTCCTTTAATAAAGCCATTTCTTTTTAATTAAGTGTATGATTTTGTTGCCATATTCTAAACAAAAAATCCATCTAAATTTTATGGACCACATTTATTAGTCACAGTGAGTCTTTTCTTTCTTTTTTTTCCCAAAATTTTATTTATTTATTTTTAGAGAGAGGGGAAGGGAGGGAGGAAGAGAGGGAGAGAAACATCAATGTGTTGTTACCTCTGACATGGCCCCCACTGTGGACCTGGCCGCAACCCAGGCATGTGCCCTGACTGGGAATCAAACTGGCAACCCTTTGGTTTGCAGCCTGCACTAATCCATTGAGCCACACCAGCCAGGGCTGAGGCCTTTCAAAACTCTTCATCTTTAACCTATACAAAATGTCTATCTGTTGTGCTGTACATCTGAAACTAATACCAAAAAAGTGTTGAATGAAAACTGTACTCAAATTTTTTTTCATTTAAAAAATTCTTTGTCTTTAAATTAAGGAAAATAAAAGTGACAAGGTAATAATGAAAAGGACTTCACTTTTTTGTTTCTCTATTTGGCCTTTTTTTAACCCAAGAAGGTCTCAAGGAGAAGGACAAGAAGGACTCATGAATACTATAGTACTACATCTCAATTATAACGGAATCTTAAGAAGTTTCCTGTCTGGATGAAACAAAGAAAATTATGAGGATTTCTTCCAAACAGTCCCCGAAATAGTCTACCCATAGTTAAAATTATAAAAACTAAATGCAGTTATAGAACAAAATACTAAGTAATTAGTCATGGGTATTTTGACATACGCCCTAAGAAGGTACTGCCGGAAAACAGACTCGCACTAAGTCTTTTTTAAAAAGTTGGATGTAGTGCAGAGGGGCAGTACAAAAGCCCGGAAACCAGCAATACGCGTTGCCAAATACAAAAACTAGTCATGAATATTACGTTATGTGTTAAAACTAGTTTCAGGGTCAAGATGGCTCATGAAGAAGTCGATGATAACTATCTCAATAATTTAGTAAAGACTGCTGAAGTGAGCCCTGGCTGGTGTAGCTTAGTGGATTAAGCGCGGGCCTGTGAACCAAGAGATCACGGTTCGATTCCCAGTCAGGGCACATGCCTGGGTTGCAGGCCAGTTCCCAGCAGGGAATGCACAGGAAGCAACCATACATTGATATTTCTCTCCCTCTCTCCTTCCCTTTCCCTCTGAAGATAAATAAATAAAATCTTTAAAA
>CM052548.1:19724752-19750180 GCA_028533065.1 Trachops cirrhosus
AGACTGCTGAAGTGACTTACAGGAGCTTCCTGTAGTGATTTTCACTTGACCGCTTTGCTAAATGCAGAGGTGGTATGAAAACATTCTTGGAGTCTAAGTGCTTGAACACCAAAACATTTATTATTTTCTAGAAAGTCTTAAAAGAAAAACTTCTCATTATGCCATCAATTAATTTAACTAAATACACCAAATATCAACAGTCCTGTTAATCATAAATACACACTTTTCCATTTCCAATTTCTCTCCCCAGAATTAATTTTAAAAGTTCTTACCTAATTCATAGAGATGCCCATCTACGTGAACTAATGCAATAAAATGAAGATCTACTTTTTCATCTATACTTGGTGCCTGGAATAGGAGGAAAAATATATATTATATATGTTAGTAGACAAATAAACCAAACAAGTACATGTAAACACATATAAATACTATCAAATGACATACAGAACATTTATCCAAAATAATTCAAGATTTAACCTTTGATGGACGAGTAAATATGTTTACATTTATAACAACGTGCTCACCCATCAACCAGAAAAACGCTGACTACAAGCATACCTTTCTTGATCTCAATAATCTAAAAGCCTATAGTTTGGTCACCTTCAAAGCCCCTGCGCTTAGCCCAATGCCTGGTATATAGTAGCTGTACAATGTAAATTTGCTGAATGAAATGAATGCATGAAGCGATCTGTCTAATTTTTGAAACTTAAAAAAATAAAGTGTTTTAAAGTTAATAATAATAAACTTAATAAACGGAGTTAAAAATAAAAAACTTTTCAGTTGTTAAGACATCAAGAAAGGGAATTCTCTTCTCATTGACTTTGCCTTGATAATCTCATCTTTTGAGTAAAATAACTATCTTTATTCATCCTAAATTCAAAAGGTTTAAAATGGACCTTTTTAAAAAAAATGAATAGATGCAGGAATATACCCCAATAGATTAAAGGGGAAAAGCAAGAATAAGAACAAATTAAAATACAATTAACTGTAGCCCGTGATTTTTCTCTTGCTTTCTTAGTAAACCATTTGAAATTAAAACTATACCAAGGTTTTCACAGCTTAACAAATCAACCTGCATGAGGAGCATCTGTTACCTCTGTTAAACATTCAACTTATGCAAAGTCAGTTCATGATGCCCTGACACTGTCTATAATATGCAATAACTATACAGTTAACAGGAGTATGTGTTAGCTATGTATCAAATCTTAATGGTTTGAAAGGAAACACAATCAGTATTAAATGCAAGTACAAATTTTAGGGGCAAAAGCTTTAAACAGGCATAAATCAAATTACATCTCATCTTACTTAACATCCTATAACACAATAGCCCCTTACGTAACTCTAAAATTCATACATTTTTACCCTTTAGTAATTATAAAATTTTAAGTTAACATGAAGTTTTCAGATGCAGAAATTGAAAAAACATAATTATCTTGGATTTACTGAATGTTTTTAAAACATCTACAGATAAAGTGACTTATGTAATCTCACTCTACACTTCCAAAATTATCTCCCTCAAGTTTATGAATGAGTGCACCACACACACAAAAATGGTGGCAAAGTAGCTCTTTCTAACCTCAATACGTAACTAAAGAATTCTGCAGCTGGTAGGAATCAAAGTTACCTGGTTTTACTGCTGTTAGACTCCTCTCTCCCACAGCCCCTCCACTTCTGACAGCCCCTCCAGCGACTGGGAGCTGTCACTAGGTTTGGAGATAAGCCAGTCCGTCTTGGACGGCTTTGTTAGTTATACCTCATACTGAGACTGAAATATGTTTCCCAGTGTTTTCCATCATTTTATAAAAAAGTCTAATGGCTCCTGAACGTGATATTTCTTCAAGTAATTAAAGATGGTGATAATGAGTTCCCTTACTTTCCTGATCAGAGAAATCAAATATACCAGTGATCACTCAGTCCAATACCCTCATTTTACCAGCAACTAGAAGCGAATCAAACTTTTCAGGCTAAACCTAGGCCATTCTATAAACTATAAATTCAATTCTATTTAAAAATGCTAGAAAGAATTCTTTAATCAACTAGGAGTCTTGTTATCTCATTGTAAGACATAATTCTCCAACAGAATATCAAGTATTTTAAATCTTTTGAAATATTATATTTTCAAAAAAATTAAATTATTTTAAAGCGATCTCTTTTTAAGAATAATATGTCTTATAGCTTCCATTTTCACATTTTGTCAGTAAATACAATACAGGTGTGCTACAGATAAAAGCAGTATAATTGCAGTCAGAGCCCTGAATGTGTGCCCAATCCCTGTGAACACTGGTTTTCTTATTTGTTTTGAGGTTTAAATGAAATGTATTAAAGTAATTTGTAAACTATTAAGCACTACTAAACATTCTGTATTGTTCCAATATTAATACTGCATTATCGCAAATATAAGAAATCACTAAATCTAGTGACTTGAAATTGGGTCAGTACCTGGTCTGAGCCTTTTCTTTTGGTCTACTTTAATAGGTCTAAAAATCTGAAATATGCAATTATCCATTGTTTAAAAACCTGAAATTATCCATTGCTTAAAAATTATTCAACACCCAAACATAAATAAATAAAAAGCAAATTCCAGTAAGTTTTTAATTTCAAAAAATGACCAATAACTAAACAACAAGGCAAAAACTGGAAGCTATTGATTGGATAATTTTTGCTTACATTTATATATATTATTGTTTTATAAAGTTCCCTAGTTTAGAATAAAACACTTATCTCAAAGAATTAAAAAGTTATATAACATACCAATTAATAGAAGTAAAATATTACATAGAAATTTCAAATTTTAAAAAAGTATAGTTTAAATTTAATCTATAATTATATGGTACTTAATATATACCAGGCACTGTTCTAAGTACTTTATGTGTACTCACCAATTAACTGTCATACAAAGGTAGGTAATACAATGATACCCATTTTATTCTCAAGAAAACTGAGGCACAGAAGCATTAATTAACATGCTAGATCACAAAGCTTGTAAATGATGGAATGTGGGTTCAAACCCAGCAGTGTCATTCTAGAATCCATGTTCTTAACCACTAGACTATGAATATTTATGGAACTACAAAGCAATTAATATGGAGCAAAGATCAGTATTATATAAAAATATATAAACCTGAAAAAGCAATTTTATGATATGTCCATTTATATTTAGAATATTTTAAGTACAAAGGAATGTACACGTATTTAGAACCAACTGTGCCCAAGCAGAATTTACAAAATTAGGGTTTTACTCAGATCATTTAATTCACCTTCTGTCTCCTACTGTACAAACTGGCACAGCAAGGAAGCAACAAATATCAAATGATAAATGAACAAAAAGGACAAATGCACACTGTGACCCAATGAGGATAATGGAATAGAGAGACACCGGTTTGCTGATACTCGGCACAAATGAACGTCTTTTTGCATGACCATACTGGCATTCGTGGAAGCAGATGTTTACAGAAAAGTGCCAAGACTCCACTTCATAATTTGAGTATAGCTCTAGAAGAGTAAATAAGGGGAGGAAAGAATGTGTGACACCAACTTTTTTTTAAGCATTAAAATGTATTTGTAATCAGACTTCCACTGGCTTCGAAAGTCATGATGATTTATGGAAGTATCAGTATCTTACAAATGCATGGCACGCACCAGATCTTTCTGATATAACAAACAGGCAGGCTCTACCAATACACAGTCATTGCCACTAAGAGTCGCGAATATCAGAAAGACAAGAGCTATTGTTGCCAAATCCTGCAGTTTATTAGTTATAAAAATTATTAGAATTCCATCATTAACTTAAATATTTAAGAAAATTAGCAAGATTACAAGAACATATATACTCTTTAATAGTTTGCTAACATTCTCTACCTAAGAAGGAGAAATCATAAAATTTGTGGGAAGCCTAAATCAGTCCACAAGGAAAAAGTCTTCACCTCCTACTCGGAAAGATGCTTAGAAACTGAATAGGCAGGGAAGACTGGACCAAGATTAAGCCGAGTACCTGAGCCACCTCAGGGAATAAAACAGCTGAGATGAAGCACCCTGCACCAGGAAGCGTCAGATTAAGGAGAGAGTAAGTAAAGCACCCCAGAGCATGACAAGAGACTAAAGTCATGTTCAGAAACGTGAAAAAAAAAAGGAAGAGATGGTGAAGAACTCAGAAGGTACACAGCATTTGTTGACCGGAGTCAACTAAATGAAACTGGAAAGATGAAGGGTAAGAGAATACATACTCCCTTCAACAACCGACAGGAACTTAAATGTTATCATGAATGTCGATCAGTACTCATCAAAAGGCAGGCATTCTTATGTTGGCAGGCTATGGAGTGGAAAGATGGATGCTCACCAGGCGCTGGTGACAGTCAAGCTAGACCGCAAAGCATGGAGGTATGCTTGCAATCTTATCGGGGGAGAAAAAGCTAATGGTTGAATGAAACAAGAGAAAAGCACCCTGAAGAACTGAAGAAGTTTAAGGAAAAAATGGACTGCCCTTTGCACTGGAAGAAGAGATGGAAGATTGGCTAAACTTACAACAGAATGGAGACCCAAAGATGGTAGGCGTAAGAAGGGTCGCCAGCGACGAAGACGGAGAGATGGACTGGTAGCCTTTGCAGGGTCTACATGGCTACGTTTGCCCCAGGACAGGGATGCATGGTGACACAATGATGAGGCCTTCGTTCTGCAGTGGCTAGAATGAGGCTGTGATGAGGATGGCGAGGAGGACTACATAATTAAAAAAGAGAACATTTTACTTAGACCACGTTACTGGGCGATCATTTATTCTTAAAAGCAACGTATGGTCATACTTGTATTTATATGGTCTAGTACTTTTAATCAACCATAATCTAGAAAAAGACCCTAAGTGAATATTGGTTAAAAGTGGGTAAAGTCAAAATATATAACCAAGGTATCAGGTTATACGCCATAGCTTTTGTAGGTGCACATCTAAAATATTTACATATCCTCATTTGCATAGCACAGACTCATGGAATTGATTTTAAAAGCCACCAAAATGGAATTATTATATAAAATTCTTTTAAAAAAAGGAATAATACACATAAAACATGTAACACACACAAAACAAACTAAAGATGCTGTGTAGAAGGAAACTGTATGGTGATAAGCACTAGTACAAAGAATTTCTTAAAATAAGCACCAAGGGGGGAAAAAACAACATTTAAAATAAAATATAAAAAGAAGTGAAATAAACCCCTCTTAAGCGGATGAATTGCCCAAACTATCCTCCTATTTGGGATGACAAGTTAAATGGAAACAATCATAGCCTATTAGCCTTTTTTAAAATAAACAACAGTACTATTTAAATATATATATGTCACTTATTTTGTGCCAGGCACTCTGTTAAATACTTTACGTTTATCAATTTGTGCAATCTCCCAGTAACCCATGAGATAGGCACTGCAACTACTCTCACCTTACCAATGAGGAGCATGTAGGGGTTAATTAACATGTACGGGGGCACACTGCTAGCACATGGCGTGGCTGGGATTCAAACCCAGGAAATCTGGCTCTAGAACCCAGAGATCTCAGTCACTATGGTGTATATATAGCCTAAGTGTCCAAAAGGAAGATTTTAATACTGATTTATTAGACTAGATTCTAATGAGGAATGGTAATCCTCTTAAAAATTTTCTTTGGTATTTTGAGAGTCACCCTTTCATACACTATCATACCACAAAAGATGAATCTGACCCAACAGATTTCCATGAAATAAATGTGCTTACAATAAGTAATTTATTTATGCTAATCCAAATAATTTTATAATGGTCACCTTCCATAAATAACACCAGTATGTGAAATTAAAAAATTTATTTAAAGCGGTATGAAAAGATTACAATCACTTGTAACTATAAGAAGCACTAAGAATAGAAGAAGCAGTAAGTCCTTGCTTAGTAATAATGATTTCATTAACCACAGCCTGTTCTCTTTAAGAAAATTAAAACATTTTCTTTGAATGATTTCTAAGACTTGTTCAACTCTGAAAACTCTATGACCCTTAGTACTTTTGGTCTATGTAAACAACACATAGACAAAGCTCTCCTTGTGATGATAGCTAAAAGAAAGCTATTGTTGTGACGAGGAGCTAAAAACACGTTTGTGAGCACTTCATCTACACATCATAAGAATCAGTCAATCAGAAATGTGTAAGTGAATCCAATGCTTGGCTCTTTATGGCAACAAAGCTGTATATAACAGTGCCTGTTCTCACAGACACAGTCTAATCAGATATTTTTCATATTCAATCTGACTACATTTAAATAAAAGAAATAGAAGAAAGGAAAAGAATGGGGAAGAGGATAAGAAAAATGGTTAAGGAGGAAAAGAAATGAAGGAAAGAAAGAGTGGGAGGGAGAGGAGACTAATGAGTAGTGCAGAAAACAAAAATTTCCTAGGAATCTGGAGAGGGACACATCACTAAGGCATAAGCAGAAGTGAAGGTGTACACCCAAAGAATGTGTTAGGCTTGGTCGGTGAAATGGGAAAGACACTCCTTGCAAAGATTCAGAGTGAGAAAAAGAACAGAAAATGGCAACAAACAGGACATATTCAGGGGACCAGACTATCAGATCTGGGGTTTGATTTTATCCTTTGAATCTAGAAAGTGTGCCTGTTACTTTTCATGGTGCTGGCAGAAGGCAGGAGACCCCTAGGTCAGAGCAAAAGGACTTTATTCATAGCACAGTAAGGGGCAGGACCGCCAGCATGTCTGTGTCATTCACACAAAGGCAATGCAGAGGCCCAGGTGGACGGCTGTGCACACAGTGGGCTGCCCTGCAGGAGGGGAACACTGCGTTGGGGACACTAAGGCTTTACAGAGAGCAGTAAGCACCTCTGCTCTGTGTTCTACAAGCAGGCATTGCCTTAGCTGTCACTCTGGCTTACTGTGACAAAAGCAATTTCCAACTTCAAGTATGATGACCCTATTCTTTTGCCATTTTTAAAGAACCATTTAAAAACTTTAAAAAAATAATTTCAAGTTTACAAGGAGTTACAATGACAAAAATAGTATGGGAAATACCTAGATTTGCCTATGACATTTTACCCTAATTTGCTTTATCGTCTTGCTCACACATTTCTCTCTCTTCCTCTTTCTCTACACAATTTTTTTCCTGAATCATCTGAGGGCAAGTTATATATATCATGGCCCTTTACCCCTAAATATTTCATTATTTCCTAAGAATAAGGGAATTCTATTACATAACAGTAGTTAGCACCTTTGTAATTTTATATTGATAGAATACTTTTATCACCTTGATAATTTTATATAGATAAAATACTTTTGTCTAATCTTCTACCCATACTTTAATTTTCTTAAAGGACTATTCATGTCCTTTGTAACATTTTCCCTAAGGATTTAATCTAGGAACAGGTGTTGAATTTACTTGTCATGTTTCTTTACTATCTTTTCATCTGGAACACATCCAACAGTCTTCATCTTTTGACATGAACAGTTTCCTTCACCCATTTTTCTAATAAACAGTTTTCTACCAAAAAAATCATGCTGTTTCTTCCTTTCTAACCCATGTGACTCTCACTTCCTTTTCTTGCCTTACTGCATTGGTTAATATCTCTAATACAATAATGCATTTCATTGATTTTCACTTTCATCTTTATTATTTCTTCCTTCTGCTTGCTTTGGGTTTATTTTACCTTCTTTTACTACCTTAAGGTTAAAAACTTAGGTAGTGACTTGACATCTTTTTTCTTTTCTACTATAAGCATTGTCTACTTTCTCTAACTCCTGCTTTAACTACAACCTAAATATTTTTTATTTTTAAATTTTTTCCACTAACTCAAATGTTTTCTAATTTCCTTTGTGCCATCCTCTTTGATCCATGAGCTATTTAGAAATGTGTTGTTTAATTTTTAAATATTTGGAGACTTCCCAGATTTTTTTTTCTGTTACTGATTTCTAACTTAATTCATTGTGGTTAGAAAATACCCTTTGTATGATTTAAATGTTTTAAAAAATTTTTAAGGTTTATTTTCTGATTTAGAACATGCCTTATTTTGGTAAACATTCCATGTATACCTGAAAAGAACAATTAGCTGTTGTTGAATGAAGTTTTCCATAAATGTTAATAGTGCCAAGTTGTTTGATAATGTTCAGGTTTTGGATGTTCTTACAATTTTCTGTGTCTATTTATTCTACCAATTACTGAGATGAGTGTTGAAATCTCCAACTCTAATTGTGGACTTGTCTATCTCTCTCTTCGGTTTTATAAGCGTTGGCCTCATATTTAAAGGCTGTATTTTAGCTGCCTACACAAACTTTATTACATGTATGTGATGTCTTACTGGTAGACTGATCTATTTATCCTTATGTAATGTCTTTCTTTATCACTGGTAATATTCCCTGTTCTGAAGTCTACCTCATCTAATGTTCATACAGCTATTCCAGCTTTTTCTGTGATTGGTGTTTGCATTATACATCTTTCCCCATTCTTTCACTTTTATTTTTCAGTTAATTTTTTATTGACTGTATTGGGGTAACATTGGTTAATACAATTACATAGGTTTCAAATGTACAATTCTACGATACATCATTTGTACTTTGTGTTACATGTTCACCACCCTAGACAAGTCTTCTTCCATCATCATTATCCCCCGTGACTATCTTCTACCTCCCCTCACACCCCCACCTCTGGCAATCACCATAATGTTGTCTGTGTCCATGAGTCATTTTTTTGTTTAATCCCTTCAACCTCTCACCCAGCCCCCAACCCCCGCCCCTCTGACAGTTGTCAATCTGTTCTTTGTATCCACGTGTCTGTCTCCACTTTGTGGTTTATTTTGCTCATTAGATTCTACATACAAGTAAAACCGTCTGGTACTTGTCTTTCTCTGACTGGCTTTTTCACTTAGCATAATACTGCCTAGGTCCACCTATGCTGTTGCAAAGGGTAAGAATTTCCCATTTTCTTTTTTTAAATCTTCACCCAAGGGTAAGTTTTTATTGATTTTAGCGAGAGAGGAAGGGGGACAAGAAGGGGGGCAGAGTGTGGGAGGGAAGATCAAGAGAGAGAGAGAGAGAGAGAGAAGCACTGATTGGTTGTTTCCTGTATGCACCGCAACCAGGGATCAAACTCTCAACCTCTGTGTCCTGACGGGGGATCGAATCTGCAACCTTTTGGTATACAAGACTTTCAGCCAACTGAGCGACCCAGCCAGAGTGTAAGATTTCCTTCTTTATCACAGCTGATTAGTAGTCCATTATGTAAATGTACCACAGCTTTTTAATCCACTCACCTATACAATATGGGTGCTTGGGCTGCTTACAAATCTTACCTATTGTAAATAACCAAATGAACATAGGGTACATATATTCTTTGGAATTAGTGTTTCAGGTTTCTTTGAATATATTCCCAGAATTGGAATTGCTGGGTCATAAAGCAGTTCCATTTTTAAATTTTTAGGTAACTCCATATTGCTTTCCATTGTGGCTACACCAATCTGCATTCTCACCAACAGTGCATGAGGGTTCTCTTTTCTCTACAACCTTGCCAGTACTTGCTGTTTGTTGACTGATGATAGTGATTTTGAGAATGTGAGGTGATATCTCATTGTAGTTTTAATTTCCATTTCCCTGATTATTAGTAATGTTGAGCATCCTTTCATATGTCTATTGGCCATCTGAATGTCTTCTTCGGAGAAGTGTCTATTCAGACCCTTTGCCCATTTCTTAATTGAATTATTTATTTTTCAGGGGTTGAGTTTCATAAGTTCCTTATAAATTTTGGATATTAACCCCTTATCAAATGTATCACTGATAAATATGTTTTCCCATTCTGGATGTTGTCTTTTCATATTGTTGATGATTTCCTTTGCTGTGCAAAAACTTCTCAGTTTGATATAATCCAATTTGTTTATTTTTTTCTGTTTCCCAAAGTGCTATATCAGAAAAAAATTACTGCTACAAGAAATGTCCAAGATTTTACTGCCTATAATTTCTTTTCATGATTTTGAGTCTAACGTTTAAGTCTTTAATCCATTTAAGTTGATTCTTCTGAATGGTGTAACAAGGTGATCTATTTTCACTTTTTTGCATGTATCTGTCCAATTTTCCCATCACCATTTATAGAACAGACTATCTTTACCCCACTGTATGTTTTTGCCTGCTTTGTCAAGTATTAATTGACTATAAAGGCATGGGTTTATTTCTGGGGTCTCTGCTGATCTGTATGTCTGTTTTTATGCCAGTACCACGCCGTTTGGATTACTATGGCCTTGTAGTATATATCCAGTAGCATGAGTCCTCAAGCTTTGTTCTTTCTCAAGATTGCTGTGGCCATTCGAAGTCTTTTGTGGCTCCATATAAAGTTTTGGAATATGTGTTCTAGTTCTAGGAAATATGCCATTGGTATCTTGATAGAAATTACACTGAATCTATAGATTCAATTGCTTTGGATAGTATAGACATTGTAATAAGCCAATAACCCTGGTGGACATAAATATTAAAACCTCAACAAAATATTAGCAAACGATCCAGCAACACATTAAAAAGGTCATACAGTATGACTAAGTAGGATTTTTTCCAAGGATACAAAGTTGGTATAGTACCCATAAATCAGTGAACATGATACACCACATAAACAAAATGAAAGATAAAAACCACATAATCTTATCAATAGATGCAGGAAAAGCTTTTGATAAAATCCATTTATGATAGCTTTTGATAAAACCCATTTATGATAAAAACTGTCAGTAACCTGGGAATAGAGGGAACATACCTCAAAGTAATAAAGGCCATATATGACTCACAGACAATATCACCCTCAATGTGCAAAAACTATAAAAGTGTTCCCCTTAAGATCAGGAACAAGACAGCGATGCCCACTTTCATCACTCTTATCCAACATAGAACTGGAAGTCCTAGCCACAGCAATCAGAAAAGAAGATACAAAAGGCATTCAGCTTCGAAAGGAAGAAGTAAAACTATTATTACTTGCAGATGACATGATACTGCATACAGAGAAACCCAAAGATTCCACTGAAAAACTTCTAGAACTGATAATGAATTCAGTAAAGTAGCAGGTTATAAAATAAACATCCAGAAATCAGTTGTATTTTCATACACAAATAATAAACTATCAGAAAGGCAAACTAAGAAAACAATCCCATTTACAATTACTCAAAAACAAATACCTTGGAATAAATTTAACCAAGGATGTAAAAGACCTGTACTTGGAAAATTATGACACTGAAAAGTAACAGGAAAAGATACAAATAAGTGGGAACATATACTGTGTTCATGGATAGAAAGAATCAACTCCATTCTTTTAATTTTAGGCTTTCTGTGACTTTCTTGTAGACAGCTTATAACTGAGTTTTGCTTTTTACCAATGTGATCATCTTTCCCTCAATTTGTGTGTTTACATTTAGACCATTTATATTAATTTTATTTAATTTTTAATATGGTTTTATTAAAATCTATATCTTGCCAGTTTTCTATTTTTTCATGTTTTTTGTTCCTTTTCTACCTTTTTGATTTTTTATTCCATTTTATCTGTACTACTGTCTTTTTTATACTCCCTTTTACCCTGTTTAGTAATTGTCCAAGAATTTATATGTTTAGTCACAGTGTATCTTCAAATAATATTACACCACTTCATATGTAGTGTAAGAATGTCACAGCAGTATTATCCCAATTTCTTCCTCCCACCCTTTTGTGCTATCACCATACATTTTTATATATACTATAAATTTAGTGTACATGGTTACTATTTTTTATTTAGAAAGTCAAATATTTCTAGGACAATTTTAAAAAGAACAAAATTATTCGTTATTTACCTTTGTTGTTCTATTTAGTGATCTCCATTCTTTGTATAGATATAAGTCGTAGTGCTAGTGAGCTGGGCATGAATTCTCTGTTTTTGTTTGTGACAAAATCTTTATTTCTTTATTTTTTTCCTGCCAATGTTTAACCAATTCTATCTTCATCTCCAGCATTTACTTAGCAGCTGCTATGAGTCGGGTATTATACCAGGTTCTTGGTATACTATCGTGAACAGGGCGCCTTACCTCCTATCCTTACAGTTTGTGCAGGTATGTGCGTACCTGAAGAACTGAGGCTTTATCACAACATATACAAGTACTCTGTGCAACTCTACTTTTAGGAGATAAAAGGCCCTGAGACTTGTACCACATTTTCTGCTGTCTACATTGCCTTCAAGTGTGATTATTAATAGAAGCATCAAGTTTCCACAAGTTTCTAGTGTATAACACTAGATCCAAAATATTCAAATACAAATGTATAAATTTTACGAGACCAACAAGCAATAACATAGTATGAAAAATATTATCTCACATTGACCAAACATCTGGATGTGCTTCCATAGTTTATCTTCTCAAATAAGGCAAATCTCCATCATTTCCTATTTTTAAACACCTCTCACCTAATTATACTACCCTCAGAGATCTTTATTTTGTTTACGATATTTTTGTTCTATTGATTTCTTTCAGCATATAAAACATGTCATCCCATTGTTTCTATGTTGTATAACTTCTGATGAGAAGTCTGCTGTAATTTTTATTTTTGTTTTGTCTGGTAGGTCTTTTTCCTCTGACTTGAATATTTTATATATATCTCTGGTTTTCAGAAGTTTGAAGACTGTATTTGTGTGTATGTGTCTTTGGAGAATAAGGGTATTCATATCACCTTCTATTGTCTGAGACTCTTGAAGCTGTTGAATGTCTTTATTTGGGGCAATGTATTTGGCCATTAGCACTTCATGTGCAAGGTCTATCTGGAAAAAGTCTAGCTATTGTTAATATAACTAGAACATTGAATGACATCTGTGTAACCTGGCAGCCAAGAAGAGTGCACTACAATAACGACTTCACTATACTAGTCAGTAGTGGCAGTAGACACCGCTGAGTGACCGTGTGTACTGTTTGGTCATCACATTCAAAATGACTGAGCAAATACAGCAAAGAACCTGCATCATATTTTGTGTTAAGTTTGAACATGCCTCCACAGAAACTATTTGGATGATTGAAAAGGCCACAAGCTATGGGCAACTAGTGATTGGCTGCTTCTTCATGACAACGTGCCCACTCACACATCAAGTCTCATGCAGAGTTTTTTAGTGAAACATCAAATCACCCAGGTGACTCAGCCCCCATACAGCCCAGATTTGGTGTCCTACAACTTCTGGCTTTTCCCAAAACCAAAATCACCTTTGAAAGGGAAGAGATTTTAAACTGTCCATTAGATTCAGGAAAATACAACTGGGCAGCTGATGGTAATTGGAAGAACTGTATCAGATCCCAAGGTGCCCACTTTGAAGGGGCCTGAGGTATCACTGTCCTACGTACAATGTTTCTTGTACCTTGTATCTTCTTCAGTAATGTCTCTATTTTTCATATTACATGGCTGGATACCTTCTGGACAGATCTCGTATTTGCTTCTGTAGTATGCCCACTCCTCAACCCCACCTCTCTCTTTTCCTTCTAGGATCCCACTTTTATCTACTAAATCATTTGAAATTGCCCCACTGTTCTTAGATGCTCTGGGGTTTTTGTTGTTTTTTTCCCCTCCACAATTTTTTATTTTTGTGATTCAGTTTGGATAAATTTCTCCTATCCAAGTACTCACCAGACCTGACACTGCTTAGTTTCCAAGATAGATGAGATTGGGCCCATACAGGGTGGTATGGCTGTAGATAAGAATGAATTTCTAAAGATGTATCTTCACATTTACCGACTCTTTCCTTCACTTTATTGAGTCTACTGGGGAACCCAATTAAAGCACTCTTCATTTCTGGTACTGTGTTTTTCATTGCTAGCACTCCGTTTGATTCTTTCTTATCATCTCCAACTCTCTGTTGACATTCCACATCTGCTGGTATACACTATCTTTGCTACCTGAATCTTTATCATGTTAATTATTGTTATTTTAAATTGCATCTGACAGTTCTAACATCTTGATCACATCAGAGTCAGATTCTGTTGATTGTTTTTCTTGTGACAGTGTGTTATTATTTTTCTTGTTTCCTTCTTTGTCTTATATGTAGTTAAAAGCCACATTTACTGTGTAAGAACACAGAGACTGAGATAAACAGTACCTAAGAATGGGCATGCCTCCTCTTCTGCTAAGCCTTCAGCATGTGGAGTTGAGTCCATCTAGGCAGGAGTTGTGCTGTTTGGGTTTTGTTTTTGCCACGGTTCCCCACAAGCTTAAAATTTACTCATGTTACTTTGTGCTTAGGGTAGAAGCATGATTACCGGGTAGTTTCTTCATCAGTGTTCTTGTTCTACTCACAGTTTTAGGCTTTTGTTTGGAATCTGTGCCTAAATATACCAACAAACACACCAACTCTTAAATTTTCCTAAAATTATATTAGCTGTCAATGCAGTTGCTTAAGTAACTAAGTCAGCCTTGCTTTCAAATACAAAAATTTAAATCGTGAGCTGAATCTTAAGACTAAATATCCAGATTTTCACTTTGTTTTCCATACTAATTGGAAAAGATCAAATATCTACTATTTATTCTTGAGTCTTTTAGAAGAGTCTCAATAAAGAGTTTGCTTTCTAGAGTGTCTGAATAAAGAACTCAGTTCCTCAGCTTTTCAGTTCTAGCAGAGAAATCCAAATTTGCTAAAAATTATATACTTCATGAAAATTATTAACAACATCAATTTTTGCCAGGACATTAACAGTGAACCTGTGCCCCCTCTGCTTAGAGTCTGGATATGGCAACAGCACACTGTGACTCCACACAAACCGCTGTACAGGTAACATACACCTATCCCTTCATTTTTGTCAGAGGAACCCAGAACAGGCTTTTCGGAGACCCTAGGAATTGCAAAAGAAGATGAAATGTTTCGCTTTTCAGAAAGAGCTCCAAGAAATTTAATATATTGTTTTTTTGGAGAAATTAGGTACATACATTCACTTTAAGAGATTTTTAAGCATTCTGATTCTGACTTATATCCTCCCAGAATTAAAAAAAGAAGTGATGTGGATACAGTCCGTAAGTATCATGACAGTGTTTTGGTTTTTTTCCCCCCGAAGAAACACGAGGATTTAGGTTACCTGCCACAAGCCATGCAACTAGGGACTGTCAAAGCCAGAGGCAGAACCCATGAGCTCCAATTTCAGAGTTTTCATTACACAGAAAACCACCACCAACCAACTAATTTTGCCGATTCCTAGAGGCAAATCTATTACTATTTTTATCTGTATTCCCCAAACACTATTCAGATCTTTCAATTTTTAAAACTTACAATTAATTCAGAAACAAAAAATACTCGGGTTCCAAAAGGTAAAATTGTTATTCCTTCACCATTAATGTGCCTGTCACTTTGCACATATAAAAATGAGTCAACAGCTCTTTCAACTGTCAATAATAAAAAATTAGAAATGCCATGAAAGCTAAAATAAATGAGTTGGACTTTAATAAAAAGGTGGCGGGAGAGTGTCTGTCTAAAAAGCCACCTTACTTTTCCTTCAGTTAATGTACATGGCTCTGTGTGCATAAAAGAATGAAAAGATTAAACTATCCAATAATAATCAAAGAATTAGAGATGTTGTAAAGGATAAAATGAAATGATACAGACCTTTTTAAAATGGGGACCTAAAAGTACTTCTTCTCTATTAAGAAATCAAGCCCTGGCTGGTGTGGCTCAGCAGACTGAGTGCCAGCCTGTGAACCAAAGGGTCACTGGTTCAATTCCCAGTCAGGGCACATGCCTGCGCTGTAGGCCAGGTTCTTGGTGGGGGACATGCTAGAGGCAACCACACATTGATAGTTCTCTCCTCTTTCTTCCTCCCTTGCCCTCTCTCTCTAAAAAAAAGTAAATCAAGTGTTGGATTTATTATAAAAGCTTAAATCTAAATTGTTCTAAAATGCAAATTTAAAGTTAGTATATTTAGACTTATAGTCAAAAAATGTACTCATTTAAATGGGTATTCTGTTATTAAGAAAAATATCATTATAACCATGTAATTTCATGAACATAAAGGGATCATTAGCTGGTAGATACTTAAAATAATTACTGTTTTCCAAAATCTACATAACATAACATAACAGGGCTGCAGTTGGTTTATGGGCAAGATTGATGTTTAAAATAAGGAAAAATCAACTACTAAATAAGAGCTAACTTAAATATTAAGGGCCGTGAAGAACAAAGTATTCAGTGCAACTCTGAAAATTCATTTGTAATTCATTACATAATTACATTACATTCCTAGATCTGTATAACTTTGCTCATAGACCAAAAATTTTAAATTAGTTTTTTTTGTTCAAGGTAGAAATGAAAGACTAAAGAAAAAGTTTAGAATTATTGGTCCTGATGTTTAACAACTCTATTTTTGTCTGTTTTAGCAATTTTGATGTTATCTATACATTTTGTTGCCTTAAGAGCACAGGCTGTACTTGCTGGCTGTGTATTCCCAGACATGTTAGTAACTTCAGTTTCTAATCTTTAAAATAAGGTGTTATCTATCTTAAGGAATTGAGAAAACGAAAGTAGGATACATGTAGTGCTTAGTATAGTGTCTACCTTATAAGATGCATTTAGTAAATGGCAACCATCATTTTAAGACAACAAACAGACTTTCAAAAGCAGTGAAAATTAAGATGATGATAATACTTGGAAAAAATGTAAAAAGCACCTCAATTTCCATTGCATTCACCCATAAATGGCATTAAAGAATAGTAAAGTCTGACACAGTAGCACCCCAAAATGATGCCTAATGTTTACAACAACCCCAAGTATCTCAAGGAGAGAATCTTTTGGCTTGAGTATCTACAATATTTGTGGCTGTCTGGTGGAGAACAATATGCCCTTTCTTCACAATATCTTCTTTCCTCTACAGGGTAGAAATGGAAATAAAATACTGAAAAGAATAAAATTCCACCGTTTAAAAGAATTTTAGCTTCTTTTTGATGACCATCAGTAATTATGATTCCTTTTATTGACCTGTTGATAAAATAATGTACTTGATCATGACAATTAAATTTAAATTATTTCTATGAACTTTCAGTGGCATGTCCCTTTAGATTTCAAAAATACCACTGAGTCTAAAAAATGATACATGGAAAGGAAAAAGAACAAGGACATGCATGTGCAGATGTATGAGAATATGTACACACATACATAAAACTAC
Source organism: Trachops cirrhosus (assembly GCA_028533065.1). NCBI lineage: Eukaryota > Metazoa > Chordata > Mammalia > Chiroptera > Phyllostomidae > Trachops > Trachops cirrhosus. Next base: position 19,741,874 of record CM052548.1, read on the forward strand.
TGATGTCTAAAATCAAAATTATAAATTAATTCTAAATGGATTTCTGTAGATTTTCAAGTACATTTTAGTACATTGCATTAAACAAAAGTTAAAGTCCAAATTTCAAATAGGAAAGTAAAACCAGATTCACTCAAAACATACAAACTTTCCTACAGAGTATCCATACAATTGACAAAAAATCAAAGTAAAACATGTGCTAGATATCAAAATACACAAAATACCACTACATATCCGATGGAAAATCTGAATAATGGCAAGTTTCTTCATTTTGCTTACCTAATCAACTTATCAACAGATTTCAAGACACTCTTGACTTTTTACCCTTAAAGGTTTAACAATTATGTTTTCTCTCTTCCATTTACAATTCTCCATGTATGAAATCACTGTAAATGCAATGATATGTGTGTGTATATATGTGTGTGTGTGTACATATATTGCATTAAACTCAAGCTTACCATTTTTAAGCTGGCCAAACTAATCTGAGAAAAGCCCCAATTAAGATTCTCATTTACTACAAATGAAAAAAAATTTAAATCCTATCATTAATCTCTACTTTGGAAAGTTGTGGTTAACAAACAGAAAAACCCACCATCTCCAAACACAAGCTTGACTCTATTTTTATCCCTGAAGACAGTTTTAGATAGAAACGTTACATCCAGTCACACCTGGAAAAGTAAACTGATGAGCAGTCTAAGAAATATGCTTTAAAATAATCACAGTTTAACATCCCCATTTTCAAAAGCCTCATATTAGAAAAGGAAAGAGAAAAGAAAGCCAAAGATGAATAAAAAAGAAAAACAGACTATTTCCAACCATTTTAGGACAAAACATTTGTTAAGAAAGGAAAACAAAGTGTAAACAGGATAGAGTAGTAAATACATTGTTAACCTTTCAACAACCAATTTAATCCATGTATACATCATTTTAGTGACACTTGATAAAAAACTGATTATGTGCATGAAGACACAGTGTCAATGCTTTGAAACAGAGAAACTAAAAGAACGATTTGAACACTATTTTCCACATATGACTAATTCTAACTTGTACTCTCTCTTTCAAACTCAATTCTTCCATTGAACTTCACGCATACTCTTCAAACATACCTGTATTCAAGGAATGATATACAGAAGAAATAATTTAAAAAAAGATATGACCGAGACACAGGCAAAAGGAGCTAGAAGTTCCAGAACACGTCTCAATTTTAAGATGAAGTTGCCCCCAAAAGATTTACCTTAAGTACTGTTGGAATGGGATAAAGAAAATGGTATATGGAAAGTATACGGAAAATGAAGAAAAATCAGAAAGTTGCAATTTCAGATTTCTTGCAAAACTGGCTATACTGTACAGCTTAAAATGCCTGATACTTTTCATCAGAGTCCATGCTTCTATCTGATTCTTCCAGATAATCAGGAACTTAAATTGTACAGTATGTAAGAACTAAGCTTCCTCCTAATACCTTCACATGTTCTTTCAAAGTCAAAGAAAAAAATAAATCCTTAAAGAAGGAAAGTAAATGTGAGCATCTTGTTGTAATTCTAACATAATCGAACCAAAAAGTGTACACCTGAGTAAAACAAAGCCATGCAAACTATACTTATATACCTAATAAAGAAGAAACTTGGTATTATTTTACCCACTGAAAATATGCATTGATTGGGCAAAAAAAGCACAGTAGGTGCTCAAACAGGTTACCTGGCTAATCAAATGAAAGAAAGACAATTACATATTACATAACAAGAACCTTAAAAATGTTCATTTCCTTGACTCAAGGTAATTCTACCTGCAAGAAACATCTTAAAGGAAGAACTTAAAATGAATACATGGATAAACAAAAAAATTCAAGGAAGTTGTATTTTTAACTTGAAAAACTGAAAACAATCTGAACATCAAAAGTTACGGGAATAAGAAATTAAATTATGGTTCATTCACATGACAGCATACAGCCATGAAAAACTTAAGAAAGGATTTTGATGAAACAAGAAACTGCTCATAATAAAATGTAAAGGAAAAACACCACACACAACTGTGTGACCTCAACTGTTTAAAAAATAAATTTAAAAAGCTTCAAAGTCAATAAATGTTAACAGTTAAAAGTGTCTTTTGCTATCCTTTTCATACTGGCATGTTTATTTAAAAAAGAAATAAGACAGCCCTGGCTGGTGTGGCTCAGTGGACTGAGCTGCAGCCTGTGAACTGAGAGGTCACCAGTTCAATTCCCAGTCAGGGCACAGGCCTGGGTTGTGGGCCAGGTCCCCAGTTGGGGGCATGAGAGGCAACCAATCGATGTTTCCCTCTCTTTCTTTCTCTCTCCCTTTCACTCTCTCTAAGAAATAAATAAAATCCTTAAAAATAAATAAATTTTAAAAAATAAAAATAAATAAATAAAAATAAAACAATTGTGTCAGTTGCTATTATTTTTATTATACTATAAATACACATAGAGGTTCCTGAGCAGACTTTAATTTTTTTAAGCCAAATAAGAAATAAATCATCAAGAAATATCTACTCATATTGCTCCTAGATTAATATGGACAAATCACACACTTTAGAAACTGTTTTTTTAGATAAGTATGAATGAAGTAATAAAAGTAGACTCTAAAGGCAAATAAAATATCCTGTTGGGTTCTTCTTTAAATGTTATTACCACAAATTTTTACAGGTATATATTCTTTATTATGTTATTACAGTTGTCACAATTTTTCCCCTTTTGCCCCCCTTTACCCACCAACCCCGACTCCCTCAGGCAATCCCCACACCATTCACTGTTCATGTCCATGGTCATGCGTGTAAGTTCTGTGGCTGCTCCATTTTCTATATTGTACTTTACATCTTGATGGCTATTCTGTTACTACCTATTTGTACTTCTTAATCCCCCCACCTCTTCACCCATTCCCCCACACCCCGCTCCCATCTGCCAACTATCAAACACTCTCCATATCCAGGATTCTGTCTCTGTTCTTCTTGATTGTTTACTTTGCTTTTTAGATTCGATTGTTAATAGATATGTATTATTGCCATTTTATTGCTCATAGTTTTGATCTTCTTTTTCTTAAATACGTCCCTTTAACAATTCATAATATAATGGTTTGGTGATGATGAACTCCTTTAGTATTTTCTTGTCTGGAAAGCTCTTTATCCGCCCTTCAACTCTAAATGTCAGCTTTGCTGGGTAGAGCATTCTTGGATGTAGGTACCTATTGCCATGACTTGGAATATTTCTTGCCAATTCCTTTTAGCCTGCAATGTTTCTTTTAAGAAATCAGCTGGAAGTCTTATGGGAATGCTTCTATAGATAACTTCTTTTCTCTTGCTGCTTTTAAGATTCAGTCTTTATCTTTAACCTTTGGCATTTTAATTATGATGTGTCTTGGAGTGGGCCTCTTTACATCCATGTTGTCTGGGACTCTGTGTGCTTCCTGAACTTGCATGTCTATTTTCTTCACCAAATTAGGGAAGTTTTCTTTCATTATTTTTTCAAATACATTTCCAATTTTTTGCTCTTTCTCTTCTCCTTCTGGCACCCCTATGATACAAATGTTGGACCTCTTGAAGTTGTCCCAAGGCTGCTTATACTGTCCTCATTTTTTAAATTATTTTTTCTTCTTGTTCTGATTGATCTTTTCTTCCTTATGTTCCAAATCATTTATTTAATTCTCGGCTTCATCCACCCTACTGTTGTATCACTGTAAATTCTTCCTTTAATTAGTATATCCTTCATTTCCAACTAGATCTTTTTTATGTGTTGAGGTCCTCACTAAGTTCCTTGAGCATTCTTATAACCAGTGTTTTGAACTCTGCATCTGATAGATTGCTTATTTCCATTTCATCTAGCTCTTTTTCTGGAGTTTTGATCTGTTCTTTTACTTGGGCCATGTTTCTTTCTCTCCTCATTTTGGCAGCCTCCCTGTGTTTGTTTCTATGTATTAGGTAGAGCTGCTATGACTCCGTGTCTTGTTACTGTGGCCTAAGGTTGTAGGTGTCCTGTAGAGTCCAGTGGCACAGTGACCTCTATCTGGGGATTCAAGGTGTGACCTTTTTGTGAGCTGAGTATACCCTCCTTTTGTAGTGGAGCCTTGGTTGCTGTCGGCAGATCAATGGGAGGAATTTACCCAGGCCAGTCAGCTGCCAGGACTGGCTGTGACTACTGACTACCAACCTCCGCCTTCCATGACGGATCAGCTGTGCAGGGGCAGGGCAGTGGTGCTCTGACGTGGTCTGTGGCTGTCCACTGGGTGCATAGGCTCTGGGGTTTCCCAGGTGGTACAGCCAAGGTCAGACTTCATCTGTGTTCTGCCCAGAGCCACTGTGAATGAGCTGTAAAGCAATCTGAGATGACTGCTATTTATGCTGGGCTTGGAGATTCCCAGGCAAAGCTAAGCTGTGAATCTAGGCTGGTTGATGCTACCGCCAGGCTTGGGGCCACTCAGCAAGAGGTACAGGGTTGGGGGCTCAATGAGGTAGGCTGTTGCTTGAGAGAATTTAGGAAGTTGTGAAGCATGAGCCAAGACCAATCATTCCTATAGAAAAGCAGCTTTGGTGGAACTGTAAGCTGGGTGGGGCAGAATCTCTGAGGAATCTCCAGGGTGGGGCAAATGGTGTTAGCAATGTTGATGGAGTCTCAGATATGACACCCACCTACATGCTCTGTGGTTCTGTGGGGGAAGGTTCAGAAAAGGTACAATGGCCTTTGCCCACCTTTCTGTCTGGGAGAACGCTGTCCTCAGATGTCACCTTGATGAGGCACTTCAATTTCTCTCTATATGCCACTGGTGCCTTGCAAACTATTACCTTGGTGCTGGAGCTCAGCGGGAGTGAGTCTGAGTAAGTCCATGTTTGGGTTCTTTAAGAGGACCTGCTTGGGACTCCAGAAGTTTCTTCCACAAACTCAATCCCCACTGGTTTTTACAGCCAGAAGTTGTGGGGACTCATCTTCCTGGCAATGGAACCCTAGGCTGGAGGGCCTGGTGTGTGACTGGGACTCCTCACTCCCAAGATATCCCTCCCAAATTTTTATCCACTATACATGCATGTGGGACCAGCTCATTCCACATCTCCATCCTCCTACCAGTCTGGATAAATGTAGTTTCTTTAATTCCATAGTTGTCAGGCTTCCACTCAACTTGATTTCTGATGGTTCTGAGTGATGGTTGTTCTCTATTTTAGTTGTAATATTGCTCTAATTGTGCAAGGAGGCAAGCTGTGTTTACCTATGCCATCTTGATTGGAGATCCCTTTTGGATTTTTCCCTTGCCTTCACATTTGACTTACAGATTGCGTCCACTATTGTATCACAATTTTAAAAACACTTATTTAAATTCCTCATATCCCATTGCTGTCCTTTTATGATTCCCATCTTAAATTGAAACATAAAAGCAATAATATTCAGTACAGGTTAATGACAGTGGAGCTACTGTCCAAATTTCTGCACATAGTGGGATGGGGAAAAACATACAGGTAAAGAATTACTCTATAGCAACATGCTATGGCCAATCCTCCTAAAAGACTACTGTATTTTGGTGGCTCAACCGATACCTCATTTAGTTGACAAATTCTACATACAATAAGGCTCCTGTCTACTCCATTCCCCTGAAAATGTTCTGACAGAGAGTATCAGTGATGTTGGTGACGACTGCCATCGCTACTGCACTGTTGTGATCGGCTCTACTCCCTCTGCCCATCCTTTAACACCTACACGCCCTGGGGTTTTATTGTGGCCACGACTATTCTCCCTCTACAGAATTCTCAAGGTTCTAACTATTACCCAAATACAAGAGACTCTAGATAACTCCCCAGAACTTTAGCACATCCAGCTTCTACACAGATGTCCATAAACTCACCTGAAACTCAACACGCTGAACACCAAGCACACCGTCTTTGATGGTTTTCTACTGTCTACAAAATTCTAGCTGCCCCCTGATCTGACTTCATCCTTTTACTTCAGTGTCATACTGCACCACTCACATCCATTTTTTTGAATGTTTAGTAAAATAAAATTATCGCTTAATTTTTACTGAAGGCCTACTCTAGGCCTGGCACTATTCTAAGTACTTTATATGACTAACTCATTAATCTTCATAGCAATCGCATAGGGTACATGCTATTATCTTCATTTTCTGCTGAGGAAAGTATCTTGCCTAAGCTACTAAGTAGTGGAGTCAGTGCTCCCATGCTCCTTACCTTTACACTATGCAATTTCTCGGAAATATCTATGTATGCTGAGCACTGTCCTAGGGAAGCAGGTGAACGGCAAAAAAAGAAAAAAAAAAAGGCAATCGCCTTCATGGCATAAACAGAATAAACAAACAGAAGAAACTATAGATTATTAAAAAGTGTCAGAAGGAAAATAAACAGGATTTTGTACCAGAAAATTCACAGTAGTGGACACACCTCACAGTGATGAAAGAAAGCCTCTTTGAAAACGACTTTGAAGGTAAGACCTAGAGGGTGAGAAGGTGCAGACTATGCAAAGAGAAAGGGTATATCCAGAAGATTACTGGGTCATTAGAAAGCACAAAGATGGTGTTATAGATCTCACTGTGTTACCCCCAAATTCATATGTTGAACCTAACCCCCCAGCGTGACTATTTGGGAAAAGGGCCTTTAAGAAGGTATGGTCAAGTGGGATCAGAAGGAAGGGGCCTCATCCGGCTGCACTGGAGTCCTTACAAGAAAGGAGAGGGCTCTCTCTCTGCCCATGCACAAAGAAGGCAGGCCACGTGCAGACACAGTGAGATGGCACCTGTCTGTAAGTCAGGAAGAGAGGCCTCCCCAAAACCAGCCCAGACGGCACCTTGATAGTGTTGACTTCTAGCCTCCAGACGTGGAGGAAAATCCATTTCTGTTGCTAAGTCAGCAAGTCTGAGGTATTTTGTTATGGAAGCCCAAATAAGCTAAAACAAATGGGAAAAACCTCGATGTTTATGGGAACTGACAAAAACCAGTGCGCTAGAATACAGAGAGTAATGGAGATAATAATATGCCGAGACTTAAGTCCCCAGATGGTAGATGAACCAGAAATGAGATGATCACAAAACCAGTGCCTGCTGCAGGAGTTTTAAGCTGGTTAATACTGGATTTGGAAATGTATGGTGCGGCTTTTGTTCTCTCAGTGACTGGGAGTCACTAAAATACAGGGGTGGGCTAAGGTACATTTACAGTGGTTTGTGTGGAAAAATACATACCACAGGAATAAAAATAAACTCTGTGTTTCATGTACTCACAACTCTGAACCTACTTTTGTGCACCCTCGTATAGTGACTAGTATATAACAATGTATATTCCACACTGGAATACACAAAACAGCCCCACATAACAAAGAACTGAGCCTTTCCCAAAATGCTGATAGTGCTTTAAGAAGAACAATAGCTAATACGTATGTTTTGTTTATTCAAGGGCCTATGAAAAACCAAGAGTCAGCCTTTTTTTTTTGTAGTTCTTATACCATTAAGGAAATTGTGAGCTAATTCTGGTGAATTCACAAATATGTTGTGCCTGTGTACAAGGAACAGTGTTGGATACTTCGGAGCAAGCCCAGAGGAATCAGACACCAATCCTCGGCCCAAGAGCCAACAGTAAGGGTGATATGACACCACATTTCATCAAATCTGAGGCACCAAATCTAATGGCTATAAGATGTACCATTATACAACACCAAGTATGTAAATTTTTGTATCAACGGTAAGACACATCCTAATTTCAGAGCTGTTAAAATGTGAAAAGAAAATATACATCTTAAATAAATAAAAAAGAATATGAAAATAGTTAAAACAAAAATAGCATGAATGGTATAAAAGATTCCATAGAAGGGTTGGATTGCTTCATGAAGAAAGTGGTATTTAAAACCAATCTTGAAAGATGGAGAAAACCAGGAGGACCAGAGATTGAGAGAAGGAATATTTTTAGAAAGAGGGAATTGCAAGAGGCAAAGCATAGCAACAATAAAGTGAGGGATAGCTACAGAGAAATATTTAAAACAAAAACACTGTTGAAAATGAAAGAACAAGTGTTAAGAAAACCTTGTATACAAGGTTTTAATCTCCAAGATATATAAAGAACTTACACGACTCCACTTGAAGAAGATAAGCAACCCAATTAAAAAATGGGCAAAGGACTTGAATAGGTCTTTCTCCAAGGAGGACACACAGAGGATCCAGAGACACATGAAAAGATGATCAATACTGCTACCTATCAGAGAGATGCAAATTAAAACCACAATGAGATACCACTTCACACCAGTCAGAATGGCCATCATAAACAAAACAACAAACAAGTGTTGGAGAGGTTGTGGAGAAAAAGGGACCCTAGTGC
>CM052548.1:19750680-19798993 GCA_028533065.1 Trachops cirrhosus
AAGCCAGGCATTGAAAGACAAATACCATATGATCTCGCCTTTAACAGGAACCTAAACAACAATACAAACAAATGAGCAAAATATAGCCAAAGACACTGAAATAGAGGACAGGTTGTCAGTGACCAGAGGGGAGAGGGGAGGGAATTTCAGGGGAATTTCAGGGGAGAATGGGAAGGGTTTACAGGAACAAATATAAAGGACATATGGACAAAAACTAGGGGGGATTGGAAATAGGAGGGAGGAGGGAAGGGATGGGTGGGTTGGCTGGAATGGGAGTAAAGGATAGAAACTGTACTTGAATAATGATTAAAATTTTAAAAATGTCAAGTTAAAAAAAATCAGTGTTAGAGGGGACTCAAAACGAATAAAGTGATTCAACAGAATCAGCATCCTGGGACAACAGGCACAGATACTGAATCATTCCTGTGTTCATTTTTCATCCTGACTTTAATCAGCTGTATTCCAGATGCTGTGCTAGAGAGAGACAGGAATGAACAGATTAGATGAGGTCTCTGCTATCAGGGAGCGCCAAGTGTGGTAGGGGCAATAAGCAGGAAATCAAATAGACAACCAAATCAATAGGTAGGTATAATGAAGTCAGTAGAACAAGGTGGCAAAGCAATGAACCACATTAGGTCCTGAGCCCCTTCTTCCCATGGGTACCTCACGTTCCCCAGGCTCAGGAGTGTCCAGTTTTGATGAGTCCCAGGAAGACCCAGCCATTCCTAGCAACCTTGAAGAGACACCAGGCCCAGGAGCATACTGAGAAACTACTGTGTGCTCAGGGGCACCCTGTTGGGAGCAGAATCTTTAGGAAGGCTGAAAATCAGAATGACTGATGGAAGCTTTCTTCTTAAGTTGGAAGATGCTGTTATTTCAACTGATTTTATAATTTAAAATATAAAATGTCTACCACTGAAAAAAAAAGAAAACCTTGTATACAGCTAGGCTACAGAGGCTGAATAATTACTACATATACTTCAGTAATGGTTCTCAATACTGAAAAAGGGTTTATCCCCTAATACACGTTAGGGCTAGAATATACATCAAAAGTACGACTCAGTCTAGCTGTGATCTGCAACTATAAAAGATGCAAACGGAGCAGAAGAAATTAGTTCTTGTGAGAATACAGTTTGAAAAAGTTTTCCTGACTTCTACACCTCCAGCTCACTTTGAGAACCACTGCTTTCTATGCACTTAGGGAAGGCCTAGAAAAATCTGAATAGCCAAATGATTCAGGTTACATTCCAGCAAAGGTAATCCAGCACAACTGTATGAAGATGAATGAGAATTAGAAAAAACATTAAAGACTGAGAATTTACATAAGCAGCTGATCTTCCAGGCAAGAAGTTAAGCGAATTCAAATTACATTAGTAATAATGGGGAAAATGTATGGTGGAACTATTATAAGAAACAGGAAAAGAAAATCAGAGAAGAAAACGTTTAAGATACAGGGCAAGAAACTCACACAAGAGTATGTATATTTTAAAATACTGCTGGTCATTCAGATGATATCTAACAGTCATCCTAGTTTAGGAATGAAGGAATTTAGATCTGGAAAAAGAGATGTGAACAGTATCTAAAATGAGGCATTAAAGCCATCGTTTGCATAAAGCAACAAAGGGTGGCAAGAGAAAGTACCCCAAAGACACTTTTTAAAAAGTAAATGTGTTTTAAAGCATTCGGTTCCTTTATTATCAATAAAATTATTGTTTTGATACTTTACAAATTTCATGCTGATCATCATCATTGCTAATTTTAACCCTATAAATTTAAAACAAAAAAGTGAAGCACAGTGAAGGTTAAGAACATGCCAGGTTCATATAAAGCAATTCAAAAAACAGAGCACTCCACTAGTTTCCAGTCTGCAGCTACTTAGACATGTTGCACGTGCATGAGTGTGTCTGTGTGTGTGTAAACAGTCAAAAAAACAAAAGTCCATATTTCTGAAAGCAGAACCTGAGAGCAACCCAGAAGGTAATGATATAATTAGGAAGAATTAATGTTTAACTTCCTAAATGGTTTGATTATAAACATTCACAGTTATCCAGTTTGATCTGTGAAAAACTGTTGTTATACCATAGTATCAAACTGTTTTTTCCTCTAAAAATTTTTTCAAGATAGTGGGAATATTTAAGTTCACTATTTTTACTTGTATTATTATTTTAATTCCAGAGAGAAAGGAAGGGAGAGACAGAAACAGAGAGAGAGAGAAACACTGATACAAGAAAACACTGATCAGTTGCCTCCCGTCTGTGCCCTGACCAGGGACCAAACCCACAAGCTACAGATGTGCTGACCAGGAAACGAACCCGAGACATTTCAGTTTACAGGACAACACTCCAACCCAAATACTCCAGCCAGGGCTAATTCACTGTTTTTAAATCAGGTATTTTAAAAGTATTGTTAAAATATAAAGGCAACAGCAGCTTTGTACCTTAAAAATTATGATTGTGAGTCACACATGGGATGAAAAAGAAAAATATCTATAATTTTCTGATGTTAACACTTAAGTATGTTATAAATATACCAAATGACTTTAATTAAATTCTATTCATTTTGATCAAAACACCTTTTGACAGGCTTCCCCCGAGAGCGGAAGAGAGAGGTTTGGAGGGAAGGAAAAGAAGAAATGGAAAGAGGTAACAAGAGTAAGCAATCGAGTGAAAAAGAAGGGTGAGAGAAGGAGAGGACAGGCAACCAAGCTGAAGAGCGAGCTGAGGAAGAGAGGGTGAAGATCATCACACTGCCCCAGAGCAGATTCACTGAGCAAAGAGAATGATGCAGCCTTTTGCTAGAAGCTGGATGTGATAAAGACTCTTGAAAGTCATACGGGCTATCTACCCTTACTATAGTGCAGGTACGTTTCTCAAAATACATGCAAGTCAAAGGGATCTGCTAGGGCAGCGATTTTCAACTGCTGTGCCACAGGAATTTTGAAAATATGCAATACCTGGCTTTTTGGTCAGGGGCACTGACCTCTTTTACCTTAGACTGTCAAATTAAAAGAATGACAAGAGCCAACAGAACAATAGCCATCCAGTACTAATAAATCAAAATTATATCTATTTTTTTGTCAGACTGACAAAAATACTATATACTTTTTTGGAGCACTGCAGAATTTGTTCATATGCACCCTGAGATGAAAAAGGTTGAACATGGCCGAGAGAGGGAAGCCAATGGCCTTCGGGCACCCAAGGCAAACAACATACAATCTGCAATCTCTCCAAGTGACTGGACAAACTGAGGGGGCCGATACCCACACGCACGTCAACAGTTTGTCCAAACGTGTTCTCATGCTACTTTGTGACTCCTTTTTACAGAAGCAAATTCCTTCAAAAGGAAAAAAAAGCCCAAGTAATTTTATAAAACTACATGTTATACATTAACACTGTGGTTAAATTTACACATGGCAAGAAAACTTTGGAAAAATGTGAAGTACCTCAGTCTGACCTTCATGGGCACTGGTCTCATGAGTAACTCGAATAGCCTGTAATAGGAATACAAGGAATTAATAGGAAAAAATATGACTATACCCACTTTTTAAATGAAAACAACAATATTAAATTTTAACATCTAAAACACTGATGAAACAACAAACTGGAGGAAATTTAGGAAAAGTTTAATACTAAGTTTTTAAGAATGAATTCTGAGTAGCTAAATGAATGGCTGTACTTTCCAACCCACAAATCTCTGAAGACTTAGGATACGGAATATTGGGTTATTTGTAATTTCCAGGTGTAAGCGGGAATCATCGAACTTAACTGTCAGAACTACCATTTAACGCTTTATTCAACTGAGACTGGAATAAAGTAAGCATCCCACAGACAGAGACAGAAGAAGCTTAGCTCATCTGCTTCTCCAGGCTGCATGCTCCTCTGCGGCTCTGGCTGTATTTACGCTTAGTCATGCAGCTTCAGTCAGCAGTTTAGAATGTGGAGCAAAAAGCATGCATTTATCAGAAGCAAGAGATTTTAGTTTCTGGAACTTAAAAAAATGCTCTTGTAATACCTACTATTAGCAAAGATGAAAAGAAATAGGCGAAGTAGTAAATTACAGGTGAAAGTAAATCCTCAATGCATGGCAATTTGGCAGTAAGTATCAAAGCCTTAAAAACATGCAAAATGTTTGATCCAGCAATTTTTCTTCTAGAAGTCCATATAGTTACATATAATTGTACATAAGAATATAGAATTACGGATATTTGCAAAGATTTAGCTACAGTGATATACCTTTTAGTATTTTTTTAAACAGTGAAAAAGAGAAAAATATTTAATTTATGACAATAAATTACTGGTTATATAAAATACTATACAATGTCAAGCTATGCAGCCATTAAATGATGATGTCAAATATATACTTACTGGTATGTAATACGTTTGTGATAAGTTAAGTGAAAAAAGCAAGTTACAAAACAATATTACAGTGTGATCATATTTTCGCTTTAAAATATTGTGTATATACATATGTTCCCTATTAAAAATATTAACAGTGGCTACCTCTCATTGGTGGGATTACTGTCAACTTCTGTGTTGTTTATTTTGTTTTTATGTAAAATAAAGATGTTTTATGAACTCTGCAGGATTTTTTAAGAAAAAAAAACTTAAAATAATCAAAGTATATTACAATGGTAAAACAACATCATCTAATCAATGGTTTTATTGGGAACAAACTGCATAAGGCATTGCTCTAGTCCAGGGGGTCAAAATCATTTTCACCAGGGGCCACATCAGCCTCACAGTTGCCTTCATGGGCTGAATGTAATTTTAAGACTGTGTAAATGTAACTACTCCTTAACTAGGGGCAAGGAGCTCGGCACTGCTGCCAGGTAGAAACAAGGTGCCGGGCCGGATACAACAAGGTGGAGGCCGGATTCAGCCCACGGGCCTTTGCCGCCTGTGTGTTTGCCACCTGTGCTCTAGCCAAATAATATGCACAACTACACTGCTTCTTATAATTTAATTGTTACCCAAAGGTAAAAAGCCTAATATAATATGCCAAGTATAATTGAAAAATAAATTTTAAAAAAGGTAAAATGCTTTCAAAAGAAAAATAGATTTCAAAAATAAAATTTAAATACTATTCTAAGAAAATTCTATGAACTGGTACAATCATTTAAAACTAGATTATGTGAACTCTGTCTTCACAATGCAAAAATGTTATGCTGATAAAAGAGCTAGAGTATGGCCTGACATCTACCTTTAAACCTGTTTTTTCCATTGGTCTTCAGCTTTATTCCAAATTCCCCACGAAAGACACACAGAATATTGTCAGGTATGGATATATTACAGGGAAGGGATGGTAAGAAATAGCCTACCATAAGATATTTTATAAATTTGTAAACCAAACTACTTTTTTTCTCTCATTAGCTCTGGACATAGAAAAGAAGTGGCAAGTTATCAACATTTATGTGTATTTCAGTACTGTTGCCTGAAAAGCACAAAATGCCTTTTTTAATGGATATGACAAAATCTAAAATTGTCCAAACTGTAGTTTCAAGACAAACCCCCAAACCGAATCTACAATCCCACAGAACTCTGCCCACATATGAAATCAAGACACAGAAGGTACCGACGTCATAGTTCTCCAGGTATCTGGCTCGCTCTTCAGGGCTCATGGACACGGACTCCTCCAGGAATCTTTTCAAGGTTGATCCAGATTCTGAGAATATTAAGGAAGATGAAATTGTAAAGGTCTGATATCTCAAAGACTGATATATGGAAATACTAGAAGCATGCCGCCTATTTTTCAGGTAAAACCCCTTTCACTGGGAAGTCAGGAATATAAGAATATTGGGATAAATGACAGGGCTTCAGTTGTTCGTTTGTTTTGTTAAACCTCTATTTACCAGTAATATAAAAGAATGGGAAGGATTAATAGTTGTAACAGTATATACATCCCATTATAAACGAAAGAAGGGAGGAAAAGAACCTACACAATACTTTGAAAGAAAGAACTAGAGCACCACCTAGTGCTCAAGAAGATAACTTAAACCTCAAGGGGCAAAAATGGCTGTAATGAAACATTATTTACCAAAGTGCATCTTGTCTTTATTGTTGGCAATAGCATGGATCAGTCCAATTGTTCCGCAGGCATTGCTGATCGTTTGCTTCATGAAATACACTGATGACGTAACATCTTGTCCCTGAGATTTTATTTTTTCTTCCTCTTCTGTTCTGAATATTTCATACTGTTAAGCAAAAAGTCAAGTCAATATATGAAAATAATATATTAAAAAGGACTTACACATAAAGTTTGGAAAATTCCAAATATCTATCTATGGGAATTTGGTTAACATGTTATGGACTATCCTACTGAAATACTCTAAAGCATTTTTTAAAAAACAGATTTACGTATTCTTACTTAGAAATCTATGATTAAAGAGTGCTTATAGGTCAACGTATTAATTAAATTCTCATTTATATTTTTAAACTATTTATTTTATATACCCATTGAAAAACCTGAATGGATACACAAAAACATAAAGAAGTTATCTCTGGGGTAGGAGATTACTAGAGGATTTTTACGTTCTGTTTTTTGCATTTCTATATTATTAAATCATACTATCACAACAAAATTCACACTGTATTTCTAAGCATACAATATTCATAACAAACAGTGACCATTCTCTCTAATAACTGGTTGTAAAAACAATACACTGCAGTGAGGAATGTGGAAACTGTGAGCTCTACATCTGACTGCCAGGGTTCACATCCTGGCTTTGCCATTATTAGCTGTGCAACCAAAACAAATTGATGTCTCTGTGCCCCATTTGTCAAAAGAGGTTAAAAATTAAACAGAGGTTAAAATGAGTGAGGAGGAGCAAGAGGGGGAAAGTAGAAAGATGATTTTATTGTTTTGTCTATTGTTTTCTTATAATTTTCAGATTACAACAGAGTAGGGAGTCAGCAAACTACAACCTGCAGGCCAAATCTGGCCAATTGCCTGTTTTCAGAAGTACAGTTTATTTTTGTATTGTCTGGCTATTTTATGCTAGAGGCAAGGCTGAATAATTGTAACAGAGGCTGTAAGGCCTGCAGAGTTGAAAGAATTTACCATCTGGCCCTTTAGAGAAAAAGTTTGCTGATCCTTGCAACAAACAAAAACAAACATCACCTATTAAAACCCATAATTAAAAAAACACGTCTAGCCCTGACTGGTGTGGCTCAGTCAGTTGGGCTTCATACTGCAAACTGAAAGGTTGCTGGTTCAATTCCGAGTCAGGGCACATGCATTTCTAAACTATATACTTTTCTATAATGTATACATCAAGATGTGATTAAATGTCACATCAAACCACCAGTGAGGCAAACTAACCACATTTTTTAAAAGAAAAGAAATTGCCCAAGTTTAAAAGGCTAACTCAGGGCTTTACTGTCAACCTATGAGTCAAAATCTAAGTATCATCTCTTTAAGAAAACTAGGTTTTTAAGGTATCCCTGAGCATAGATTTCCTTTTTATGCAAGAAGGGAGTCTTCTGTTCTTAAAGACAAGTGTAATTTCTAACCAAACAGTAAAAGAGAACTTTAGTGTCTGACTTGGCAATTACCTTTTCTGTGATGGGGAAGAGAAGTAGCACTGCACACACCGGCCTCGGCACCATGCTGAGGAGCTCGGGATCCATCCCATACACATCAACAAACTGCCAGTTAGGATGCAGACCTAGTTGTTTCAGAAACTGGTAAAAGGAAGAAAACATATAGTGTTAATAAGGAAATAATCAACATGGAAGTACTGTGTATCTGATAATAAAAGGGAAAGCAAGGTATAAATATTAGTGATATGCAGTAAGAATGAAGCAAGTTTCCCATGAATAGGATAAGAAGAGATACCAATGTATTTTTTATCAATTAACAAATATTTAAACATTATTACATAGTGAACAAAACTTTTTTTAAAATCCATTACTTTAGGGCTGAATATAATAAGCCAAAATTTCACCAAACCCATACCCATTGGCTTGATTGATATGTTAAAACTCATTTCCAGCACTTGATTCTAAATGAGATGCATCTAAGTTCTAGTCAATAATTATTTATTAGAAGATCAACACATTTTATCCTGCTTACCAAAAATGATGCCTGAAGTTTCAACATAAATAGGTAAACATCACAAATCATATCAATAAGCAAAGAGTATATAAAGCCAAAAAAGTCCAAATGACTTGTGCAAACATCAGAGAATGTTTGCTACAAGAAGTACACTACTGGCTTCCTGACCTGGTACACAGTGAAACCCACTCAACTTCACTGCCTCTCTTGTAACTGGCAAAACAACTGTAGCAATAGAACAGTGGTTTTTGGATTAAGATTTCACAAGAAAATAAATTGTCAGGCCCTAATCTATTGCAAAGAGAAAACGTAAAATAATAATGAGAATGATGTCAATTTCACAGTAAATTCTTAACAAATTTGTCTGCACTGAATGAAGTTGGTGATTTTTAAAAGTACTCCATCACAAAATAAGTTTCAGATGACAAAAAAAAAGAGGAAAAGGAAATGAAAAAAACATATTAAGAATTCATCATTATACTGTACCTCAAAAATACATTATAGTACCTACTGGTCTAACATTATCTGAAATTTAAAAATAAAGAGGTGCCTCAGGTATTTCTCCCTGAAGAACAGTCACATGTTCTTAGATCATCAGATAAGATCTTGCTAATCCAGTGATTTTCAACCTTTTTCATCTCTTGGCACACATAAACTGATGACTAAAATTCTGCAGCACACCAACAAATATATTTTTTGTTGATCTGACAAAAAAAATAGGTATAATTTTGACTGATTTACCAAAAAAATCATAATAGTAATTACCTACCCATTTTGCTTCAAAGTGACTATAAAAAATCAGGTGCCTATACTTGTATATAATAAGAATTTCTGGTACCAAGAATTAACCAATTAGACATAACCTTATTATGCAATGTGACTGACTCTATTATATGACCTGCAAATTTATGGTTCAAGACAGAACATTCACACTGGATGACTATTGTTGTGTTGGCTATTGTCATTTTTTTTTAATTTGACAATTTAAAGGAAAAGAGGTCAGTGCCTCTGACTAAATAGTCAGGTATTGCATGTTTTAAAAATTCTTGTGGCACTCTGGTCAAAAATTGCCGTGCTAAACCAATGGAAAGCATGCCATGTTACATAAACTGTCATTCATCTCACACCCAGGTCCCATAAGACAAGACCTTCCCGTTTAATGGGAATACCCCTCCATTTCTTTGCCTGTTGAAGAAACTCTACATAAGAATAACATGATTGGTCAAAAGTAAGGCCCTAGATATGTTTAATAAGAAATATATTGAATTAGCCCTGGCTGGTGTGGATTGAGTACCAGCTTAGTGGATTGAGCACCGGCCTGTGAACCAAAAGGCTGCTGGTTCAATTCCCAGTCAGAGCACACGCCTGGGTTGCAGTTCTGTCCCTGGTCAGGACATGTATAAGAGGCAAACAATTGATATTTCTCTCTCACATCAATGTTTCTCTTCCTCTCTTTCTCCCCACCACTTCCCCTCTCTCTAAAAATGAATAAATAAAATAAAATAAAAAACCAGGAGCATAACCAATAGTTAAATGAAAAAATTATGGTTCTTAAAACCTGGAAACTAGCAAAATGAATTTTAATAGAGATTTGGCAAAAATAAATTAATTAATTAAATTATTTCAGTATAGAATGGGAAAACACTGAAAACATTTTATGTGGAATTAAGAAAAAAAGAGTTTCCTTCTCTGCAGGCTCAACATGGACTGACTATGCAATTGCAAACAAAAGTGATAGAATGCTAGTCACCATACAAACAAGTATCACTTTAATTTGTATCTTGCTACTTTACTGAATTCATTTATCAAATGACATTTTTCACAGAACTAGAATAATCCTAGAATTTATATGGAATCACAAAAGATCCCAT
Source organism: Trachops cirrhosus (assembly GCA_028533065.1). NCBI lineage: Eukaryota > Metazoa > Chordata > Mammalia > Chiroptera > Phyllostomidae > Trachops > Trachops cirrhosus. Next base: position 19,760,604 of record CM052548.1, read on the forward strand.
ATAAACACAGCAATATTGAGAGAAAAACAAAGTAGGAGGAATCACGCTATCTGATACCAAACTATACAACACCACAGTAATCAAAACAGCATGGGCATGGCATAGTAACAGACCCACAGATCAATGGAACAAAACAGAGCCCAAAAATTAGCCCATGCCTATGCGGTCAATTAATCTACGACAAGGCAAGAATATAAACTGGCATAAAGTCAGTCTCATCAATAAATGATGCTGGGAAAACTGAAGAGATACATGCAAAAAAATGAAAGTAAAACACTTTCTTACACCATATACAAGAATAAACTCAAAGTGGATCAAACTTACAAGTAATACTCAAAACCATAAAACTACAAGAAAACACAAGCAATTAACTCTCTGATATTCCTCTGTGTATTATTATTTTTCGCTATTATCTCCTTGAGCAAGAGAGAAAAAGAAAAATAAACAAATGGGACTACAGCAAACTAAAAAGATTTTGCACAGCAAAGGAAACTATCAACAACAACAAAAAAACCTACTGAATGGAAAAAGACACTCACCAATGACTCATCTGATAAGAAGTTAATATCCAAGAACACACAGACCTTACCAAAAAAACAAACAACCCAATTTAAAAAATGGGCAGAGGACCTGAATGGACATTTCTCTGAAGAGGACACATAGATGGCCAACAGACATATAAAAAGATGTTCAGTGTCTCTAATCCTCAGAGAAATGCAAATTAAAACCACAATGAAATATCACTTCGCACCTGTGAGAATGGCTATTAGGAATCAGCAAAAAATCAACAAACCACAAATGTTGGCGAGGATATGGAGAACGGGGAACCTTGTGTGCTGTTCATGGGACTGTAAATTGGTGCAGCCGCTATGGGACATAGTATGGAGGCTCCTCAAAAAATTTAAAAAAAAAACTACCTTATGCCCCAGTAATTCCATTTCTGGATATTCATCGAAGAAATACAAAATACCAATTCCAAGAGATATACGAGGTCTGTCCAGAAAGTATCCAGCCATGTACTATGTAAAATGGAGACATTTATTGAAGAAGGTACAAGATGCAACAAGCACTGTACATTGGACAGTGATGCCTCAGTCCCTTCAAAGCAGGCACCTTGGGACCTCACACAGTTCTCCCAGCATCTCTTCCACTGTTCAAAACACTCTGTAAAATCATTTGTTGGAGTCTCCATCAGCTGCCTAACCATATTTTTCCTGAATCTCATCAACTGTCTGAAATCTCTTCCCTTTTAAAGGTGATTTTTAGTTTTGGGAAAAGCCAGAAGTCACAGGGCACCAAATCTGGGCTGTAGGGGGAGTTCAGTCACCTGGAGGATTTGACATTTCACCAAAAACTCAGCACAAGACATGACACATGAGCAGGTGCACTGTCGGGATGAATCTGCCATCACCAGTTGCCCATAGCTGCGGCCTTCTGAATTATTCAAAGTTTCCACAGAATAATGTTCAAGCTTAATGTAAAATCTGATGCAGATTCGCTGCTTTACTCGCACAGTCATTTTGAATGCAACAGCCACACCACATACATGCTCACTTAACGGCATCCACAGCCCCCACGGACTGATGCAGTGAAGTCATCACTGTTCACACATCCGCAGTCCAGTCCACCCTCCTTGGCTGCCAGGTTACACTGATGTAGCGCAAACTGTTCTCGTTATATTAACAATGGTTGGACTTTTTCTGGAGAGACTTCATATGCACCCCTATGTTCAAAGGAGCATTATTTACAATAGCCAAGATTTGAAAGTAATCTAAATGCCCGTCAACAGATAACTGGATAAATAAGGTGTGGTGCACATATGTGATGAAATATTACTTGGCCATTAAAAAGAATGAAATATTACCATTTGAGACAACATGGATGGACCTGGCAAATATTATGCTAAATGGAATAAGTCCATCAGAGAAAGACAAATGCCATATGATTTCATGTATACATGGAATCTAAAGAACAAAATAAACAAAACAGAAACAGACTCACTGGTACAGAGAAAAAAACTGAAGGTTGCCCGATGGGAGAGGCATTGGGAGGCTGGGTGAAAAAGAGATTAAGAAGTACAAACTGGAAGTACAAAGTAGTCACGGGATGTAAAGTACAGCACGGGACGTAAAGGAACATGGTCAATAACACTGTAATAACTATGTATGGTGCCAAGTGTGTACTAGGCTTTATTGGGGGGGATCGTTTCATAAATTGTATAAAAGTCTAAGCACTAGGCTGTACACTTAAAACTATTATAAAATAATATTGAATATCAACTATAATTGAAAATTTTACTAAAAAGTATTATTCAGAATAATGCAGTAACCACTATATTCAACACAGACCGAATATTCAGAGTGAATTATGATATCACTTTGGGAGGCCTATTTTATAAAAGACAATGACAAACAAAAGCAAACTCAAAGGAATGTGACCAAGAATGATAAAGTTTTGGAAGACATCTCGGCTCTAGGGTCTAGGCATGTTTAGAAAAGACTCAAATCATTGGGGTGGTGGGGGAGGTTAGGGGGTGGAGGATTGAGCAAAAAGGATAAAGTGAGTGTCCACTCATGGACATGGACAACAGTGTGGTGATTGCTGGGTGATTCTATGATTATGCAGAATTTGTATTTTTCTTCTTTAAGTGATCATCTCAAGAGATGCAAAAAAGTCATTTGAGAAAATTCAACATTGATACATGATATAAACTCTCAGAAAACGAGGGAAAGAAGGGCTTAGCCTGATAAAAAGCATCTACCTAAATCCTGTAACTAACATCTTTAATGTTGAAAGATCAAATGTTTTCCTCCTAACATCTGAAACAGGGCAAAAGTGTTCTCTTATCTCTATCCTATTAATGTTGCAATAAGGAATAAAAGGCATACAGATTCAAAAGGGACAAATGAAACAGTTTATTCAGAGAATATGATTGTCCATGTAGAGAATCCCAAAGCATCTAAAAAAAAAGCTACCAGACTAAGTGAATTTAGCAAGGCACAAAGTCAACATATAAAAACCAGTATCTCCAGCTCTGTTGCTGAGACGGCATTTGACCTGACAGAGCAGCATCTCAGACATGTGAAAAAGGTGTTTTGATTCTCTAAAATAATTAGAAAAGGCCCAAGAAAAATGTTCCAAACAAGTTCAAGACTTTTCCAAATGTTGCAAGGAAACTGGAATCCTCCCGGTAGTAACGTGCCAGAAAGAAAACTCTGCACTGAAAGAATGTCTAATGCCTTACTATAAGGATCCTGCCTTTCGTGAAGCATGCAAACGGAATACCTGAGAGAAAGAGAAGGATTCAGAAAAACCGGAATTCCTATCGAGAAAAGGGTACGGAAGCTTCCAACAAGGCAAATATTCAAATGATGCTCAGTAACCCTATTCATGGAAATCACAATTACCTAAAATACTGAACTCAAGGTCGTGTGTTTCCTCCATCTTTAATTATGAACATATTAATTTTATTTAAAATAAAGTTTTTAATTAAAAAATAGTATTTCTATATATAGGAATGGACAATTAGAAATTAAAACTTTTAAACACTATAATTTACAATAGCACCAAGTGATTACTAAATACTTGGGTTATTAATCTAACAACGTATGTGCGAGATCTACACGCTGCAACTACAAAAAAACTGTTGAACAAATCAAGTAAATAATGAGATGTACCATCTTCATGGATTGCAACGTTCAGTATTGTTAGGATGCTGTGTCCTCAAAGCGTAGTTCTAGATTTAGGCACACATTCACCATCAAAATCACAACAGGGCTTTTTTCTGGAAATTGTCAAGCTGATTCTAAACAATTTTGAAAAATAAGACACTATAAAACTACAGTAATCAAACCCGTGTGGTACTGGTGAAAGAAGAGAAACAAATCAATGGAAATGAACAGTCTCCAGATATACGGCAAACTGATTTTTCACAGGTGTAAAAACAGTTTTGGGTAAGTCTGAGAGAAATATCCTTCTTTCCCTATGGCGTTAAACCAGAAGCTGCAAATGCTGACTTCTTCTGCCTGAAGATTATTCACTTTACAAAACCATCAAAATGTGTTAGGGAAAAAATGAACAGCAAATTTCAAAAGGGGTAAAACAAAACAAAATTAACGTTGATAGGAAACACCACCATAAGAATAATGTAAAAGATATATGCTGGGTTTTAAGCTTTTTCTAGATTACTAAAGCGATTAGAGTTGGGAGAATAAAAGTCGTTTCAAAAACGTATAATAAACCCGAATAAGAAGACAAAGAGTTTGCTGCCAACATTCAAATATGTCTACCTTTCCTTAAATAAGGAATTTTCTACAATCTTTGAAAACCAAAAGCCAGTTCATTACGCAACAAATCGTTATTCCTTGGTGATGAGATTACGGGAGGAAAGTTTTTCATATAATAAACTAAGACAGCAGTAAAAAGTAAAGTAGCTGTTGAGAACGTAAGGCAAAATACACCTGACCAAGTCAAAAGTTTATACGTGGTAGCACGCATTTTCTTTCAATCGAGTGCCTGGGGGATGTTCCCTCTTCCCTCCCCAAACTTGAACCTCCAAACCCAGACGAATTTTAAAAGGTTTTACGTGGCAAAGAATAGTGTGGGAACAATGGTACTGGGCTTTCTATGGTATCAAAGCAATTGAATTCCAGTTTAAAGAAACTGGAAGCGAAAAGGGGCGTGACGGGGAAGAGAAGTGACTTTATGGGGCAAGAGATGATTGAAAGATGATTTCACAGTGCAGGCGGTGGATGAAATTACAAGGACTGGGTGGGCGAGTTTACAAAGCTTGGAGTCAGGTAGTGTAGGCAAATTAGTCACCCAGAAAATACTGGGGTGGGAAAACTATGGAATCGGCACAAGCGGGAGGCAAAACGAAAAGGGAGTGAGGAGTAGGAATACTGGGTGGACATCCCTCAAACCCCGAGACCCAGAAAACGTGATGACGGGGGCAGGGGACCACAGGAGAAGCCGAAACAGCTGGAAGCACCTCCATCCAGTAGCGAGATGGGGGAGAGACGGCCCTAAAATGGGCATACCTCTATCTATCTATCATACTGCAAGAAGTACCCTCACGGAATTCAATCCCAGACTCCTAGGGGGCGTGGAGGTGTAGACGGCCAGAGAGGGCTCCGGGGTCCCGAGCGACGAGACACCTCACTCACCTGGTTGGTGACCTGGAAACGAAACAGAGAACACGATTTAGAAACAAACCACCCCGGACTAGCTATGGCAGCCCGGATCCCTTCGCCCCGCCTGGGTCCCCAGACAGAAATCAGAGCCGCGCTCACCTCCGGATTGGCCTCCAGCGGCAGCCAGCGTTGACGCTCCATGGCAGCTCCGCCCGGCCACTCTCCAGCTCTGACAGCCGACGCGGTCGCCGCCGCGGCAGCTTCCGCCCCCGCGCCCCCGACCTGGTACTGTCCACCCCACCGCCCTCTGGGAGGGGTGCTGAAGGACGACGAAGAATGTGATAACACTCTGTCTCCTTTCTCACTCCATGAAAAGCCTAGCGTTAGTCTTATATTTTAAGTTAATACATACTTAGAGAGAAAATTGATGAGCCAGCTCCATACTGCAAAAGGAAAAAGTATCTGGGTCTACAGTCCCCGTCCCTCACACTTGGACTCTTCCCATCAGAGCGCAGCTACGCATGCGCCAGGAGCAGGTCTGGAACCGCGTGCTTGCGGGCGCCCCACCCATTCCTGCAGCGTTAGACGGAGGCGCTAGGGGGCGCACGACTGAATCCTAGTCTAAGTCTAAGAGGTAGGCACAGGGTAACTGCTCAGGAGTTTATGCCACAGAAGCTCCATTGTTGAGTTTCAGAAGTGATGTTTTGACCTTGTCTCCTGTTGCAGAGTAGGGGGCATGTTTGACAAAAAATGTCAAGTACCGGTTATAAATCAGACGCTGTACTTAGTATTGGTTACACAAAGCTGAGTTTCAAGTAGAAGAGGGGGACAAAAGAATAAGGACTCATAAAAAAGTGTGATACATATCGTGGTAGCATCAGGTGTGGTGGAACTGTGCACAGAGAAGTGCACCTAAAGGTGGAAGGGACTGTCCGCAAGGCTTCCTGGAGAAGGTGGGCAGCTGGAATAAACCCTTTTAAAAGGGGTGCTCTGAAGAAGGGAAAGTATGTATGTATGCATTGTGTCTGTAGAGTATGCAAAGTTGAAGGGCAGTGATTAGAGGTGATGCTGGAGAGATAAGCAGGGACAGGCCAGTCAAGACATCTGGGCTTCATCTAGAAAATTGCAGGCAATCACTGAAGGATGTTAAGCAGGATTTTCATATCTCTCATCTACCAGACTGTAAATTCCATGAGGCCTGCAGCTACATATTTTTTAAATTCTTCACATTGTTCCCCCACGACCTACCCCAGTGCCTGATACATAGTAGATACCCAATAAATATTTGAGGAGTGAATGGAATAATCAGGTATACTGAAATACCATTTGTCAATAATGTAGAAAACTTGCAAGTGAAATGTTGAGAGAGTTAATTGAGTAGCCATGGAGATGGAGAGGCAGGCACAAATTAAAGAGACACTGTTTTAAGGGGGCATCCCTTGGATGAACAGGAATTGTCAATGGTAACTCCAGAGATCTGACCTGGTGTTAAGTGCATATTACCTTTTTGCACCCAATAGACGGCATTCAGGGAAAGGAGCAGTTAGAGAGTGAGAAAAAGATTATTTTATTATACTGTGTTTGCCTTTCTTGGGGAATTTCCGACTCTCCCACTCATGTTTTTCTGGCCACTGCTCTCTGACCTCCAAGGAATTTCCATTGCATGACTCCTCTTTTTCCTTATCTATCTGATAGTTTGTTGCTGTCCCCACCCAACTGTGATTTGGTAAATCTGAAATACCCAGCATATGATGGACAGCTGTAGTTGCATAATATGTAAGTTGCATGGCCAGGCTCTCAGTGACATGCCAGGGGCTATTTTACAGATGACTTGATGTCAGAGGAATGGACTTGCTCCAGAACTGAGTTTCTGCACCATGACTCTTCTATTAGGGCTTACCTAAGATTCCATACAGCATCCTTATGTACCATGAACATCTCTAGCACCATTGGATCTGCAAAGAAATAGCAAGGCAGCTTGCCATTTCAGCTTGGACTTGCTGCAGAACACTCTCTTCCTCGGAAATCCAATTAACTGGCGACTGTCCATGTTACCCAATAAAAGTGTTGCAGCTGTATTCCCACGTGTGGCATATACTGTCTTCAAAGGCCAAAATAGCCTACCAAGTGCTCTGCCTCTTCCCAATGAATGGGAAAGAACTTTTTTTTTCACCTTAGAGAGGTTGTCTCAGCATGCCTAGACTTTTGGACCCATTAAAACTTTATTACTGTGGTAGGCTCCTAATCTTCATAGGGTTTAACTGTCCCCCTTTGGCATGGATGTACTTACAGTCGTATCGAGAGCAGCACTTCTCAAACCTGAATGGACATGTGAACATCTGGGGAGTCTGAAATGCAAATTTTGATTCACTGAGTCTGAGATGGGACCCAAGATTCTGCATTATTGCCCCAATTTTTTAGCTCTCCCTTTATCCACATCCTTTACCATGTAACTTAAGTTTTTTTCCATGAAGGGGCAAAGCAGTGTTGATCCTCAGTATTCGTGAATCCTGTGTTTTAAATTTGCCTACTTGCTAACATTTATTAACAATTCAATAACCCTCCCCCTCCCCCAAATCAATACGCTTGTCATTTTTGCAGTCATTCACAGTCATGGGCGGAGGAGCCCATGGCAAAAAACTTGCAAGCCCAGCTGAAGTCAAATCCTGGAAACAAGTGTTCTTCTTTGCAGTCTATTTAGTGCCACATTTTATGCATTTTTGTGTTTTTTGTTGGTGATTTCACTATATATGTGCACAGTCCAAGCATTGTGCTGATGCACTATCGAGTGTTCATAAGTCCAAGAAGTCCGTGATGTACTTCATATTGAAAATACATGTTAGATAAGTTCCTTCAGGCATAAATTATGGTGCTGGTGGTTGTGAATTAAATGTTAATGGATCAATAATACATATTAAGTGAGGTGTCTTTAAACAGAAACACATAAAGCAAAGTTGAGTATTGATCTGCTGGTGAAAATGTGCCGAGAAGCTCACAGAAACCCAGCCTGTGTTTCCCCAGGGAGCAATGGTTCGGTATTTACTTGTTCAGTGTTCACGGTGACTTTACAGACCGTGACTACCATAAACAGTGAGACTCAGCTGTGTATTTCCCAACTCCTTGACACTGAGTTTGGCCACGTGACTCATGTTGGTCAATAAAAAGAGGCAGGAATAATGGGGTGCCAGTTCCAAGTCTGAGCCTTCACTAGCTTGGGTTTCTGCTTGCTGTCTTGCACTTCTGCCATAGCCTCCAAGAGTGTGCGCGGCTAGCCTGCTGGTCCCAGGAACAGAGTGAGAGACACCTCAGCTGAGTCCAGCCCAGACCGGCCAACCCAACACTAACCCCCTAGACATGTAAGCTAAGTGAGTGTTTGCTTGTAGTATGACATTAGGGATTTGTGGACTTTTAAATTTTAATTTTAAAAACATTTACATAGCAAAAGCTAATTGCTATACCTGCCAGAAATTTGAATAAATAAAATTAAAAGAAATAGCCAGCTAATTGATAGATCTGACCTCCCCACTTCCCAATTTTTTAAAAATCTGTAGTCTGGTCCGAGGGTGCTGTGAGGCTCTGCAGGGCCTCTTCCTGCATCTGAGTTGAGGGGGTGAGGGGGGTTGCTGGGCCAGCATCTGGAGCCCGTGAGAGAGACCCTGCCCACAACACAGGTGTGACTGACTGCTCAGGGAACGAGCTGCCACCAGGGGACTCCGCCATCTGGGCCATTGCTGAGACGAGCCCGCAAAGTTCTAACCAAATAACCAAATACAACTGTGTAGTTTTACCTCCAAATTCTTTAAAAATGTATATGTTAATACAACTTGAATTTGTTAATGAACTGTTTAATTATTTTAACTAACTGTTATTTTAGCAATGGAAATAAAAGATGTTCACTCATGATTCAGGCTTTATACTTAAGAGAAACCTTGACATCCCTCATATATTTGTTTGATCCTCACCACAGGCTGTGAAGTAGGCAGGTGGGTAGGCAGATGGGGAAGTCCAGCTGCCCCCATATTACAAACGAGGTAAGGGTGGCATGGGGAGGTTAAGTCATTTCCCAAGGTTGCACGAGTGACGAATGGGCCTTCCTGCAGCCATATCTAGGATTCTTTTCAAAGCAGGTCAGAAGCAAGAGCGGTGTGATGTTCATGAGCCAGGGAATGAAAGTGAGAAAGTTGGGGGCTGGAGAAGGCTAAAAAGAAGGAAAAGCTATAAATTACTCTAGGAACAAGTCTTCCTCTATCATGGGTCAAGACCTAAAATATTCCTTACACATAAGACAATGACTTCAAATGTGCCTGAAATTAGCAAAAGTTTAACAGAGAATTGGGAATCTTTAAGGTAGTCTATTATATATTCCGCAAACTTTACAAATGCAGTTTTAATGAGGTGAAACATGTATCGCTGCGACAGCAGGTGCCAGAATTCCTCTCAGGAAGGAAGTGTCTACTCAGAGAAATTTCACTGACGAGCCATATCGGTTGGAGGCTGAGACTCGGACACCAGAGTCAGCAGGAGGACAAGCAACAATAGGTGGTTGCCAGACCTCTGTTCATGAGAGAAGAATTGGAGGTGGGAGGAAGTGAAGAGGGAGAGAGTAGGGGGATACACAAAAGGAGGTAAGAGTGAGGATCCTGAAAAGGAGACGACAAGAGAGAAATCCTAGAACTTGTGGGAAGTCAGTAGCTCATTTTATCTTCATTGATCATTAATGAGTTTGACCATTTTTTAAAGCTGTTATTGACTATTACTTGACAGTCTTTTCATCCTCCATTCATCTTAAAATTCTTTCTCAAAAGCCTGTAGCATTTATTATCTTTCCAGTGCTTCCCAGCCTTTTTCAGCACATGACACAGGTCAAAAATATAATACATACCTTGTGCTTTTAACATTAACAGATTAATTTGGGTGGTTGTCAAAGAATATAAGGGTTTTCCACCATTTCCTACTTGACTAAATTCATACTTTCCTTTTCTCAACAACTGATAAAAATTCAACAGCTTCTATTCAAAAGGAGCAAGTAGTTTTGGACAAATTGATATTTGATGTTTTAACAAAAGTTCTTGGGTCTCAAAACCTGCTCACCCTTCCTGATACATTACCTTTTGTAGTCTGAGGGATTTGGCAACCTCTCCACCTTGAACTGAAATAAGTACCATTTTGATTTATCTAATCAACACTACCCACCTATTTAGAAACTGTGAGTTACTTGTTTGCTTTGTAAGAAAACATGGAGTTTTGGTCATCCCTACAGTAATCTATATCTTCCTTACGATACAAGTTTACAACCCACTGTTCTCTTTCATGCCTACACCATACACGGTTAATTTTTTATTATGCAAAAATCACAGTATAATCTTTTAAAAGACATTTTAAATGGCAATAAAGCATAACAATACCCATAACTTAATAGACGTGAACAGCTATGAGCAAGTTCATGCATGCAGATGCAAAAACAACTGAGTCACAGCAGCTGCTTGGGTACCGTGACTGTACAAAGCCATCTGATGCAATGTGCACTGTGAGTTCCGAGACACTGAGTGTGAAAAATTACAAATTGAACAACTGATGAAATGCAGTATTTGTGTAACACCTGACTTAATCAAATAAAATTGTCATCATAGTCCTAACCAGCCTACGGAATCTCTCAGGTTCAGGGTCCACCCAGCTTTCCCTAGGGCCATGGGGATCAGTTTCTCTGAATACCCATATCTCATTCAAGTGCACCACTGTGACTACATGCTATCTTATATTATTTATCTTAAAAGCAATATATCTAGCTGTCTGCCTGCTGTGTGTGCAGGTAACCTGTCATCTGTCTCGAGTTAGCATTGCATTGACAAACTCTCATCTCCAGACAGCCTTTTGTGCAGTACTTAAGAACACAGGCAACCCTTACACAAGTCGGCTTCATCTGTCTAGAGGATGGCATAGTAATTCTCCTTGCTTGATCATAAACAGTACTGCCATAATCTATAAGTCAGGTACTTAGGCCTCATTTTGAAAATAAGAGACTCTGCAAGGTCTCCTTAAGCCAAGGGTTGAAAACTACATCCTGTCATTCAGGTTTCAGGTAATTGTGTGAACTGGCCAGGTACACTTAAAGAACAGTGTGGGGACGGGGACAAAACCGGGAAATGTAAAACCAATCTGACTGCATTCTTATTCAGTTACTGATACAGTTTTTTGTTGTTGTTTTCTTTAAAATATGTGGGTAGGCCAGATTTGGCCCAAAGGCTAAGAATTTGTGTGTACTCTGCTTTCAGCTCCAAAACCTCTGTGACTCTAGGGTCAGTCATCCTGCTTTATTCCCAGGTCTGCATTTTTGCATCTGCTGCGCACTGATTACCACCACTATCCACCACCTCCCGCAACATCATGTGCGCAATTACTCGCATTCTTGAGTAGCCTAGAGCACAAATAGAACATTTAATTAGCACAAGGAGGCTAAGAAGGATTTCAGCAGGTACATGGGGAGTTCTCAATCCCTCTGGAGTTCTCTGAAATTAGATTGCAGACTGTAAATTAAAACCAGAGTTTGAAGGTTGGCCTTTTAGCTCAGTGATGTTGCTTAACACTCCTGAACTTCCATTTTCTCATCTTCGAAATGGAGATAATGTATGATCTAGATAACTTAGAGGCTTCTTTTGAGGATTGAATATCACAATGATAATAGCAGGACTAGGATTTACAGAGTACTTTCTATGTTCAGGAGTTTTGCTATGTGATCTCATTTAACCTTTAATAAAAACCTTGTGAGACAAATCCTAGTAGCCTCATTTTTACAGACTAGAAAGCTAATGTTCGGAAAGACTATCTTTACTGAAGTCACACAGCTGGATGGTGGCAGACAGATTTCAGTTCAAGCCCACATGACTCTAAAGCTTCCAGCACATCATGTAATCCTCCACTCGTCATAATTTCCTACTGCTGCTGGAACAAACTGCCACAAACTTTGTGCCTTAAAAAAATCACAAATTTATTCTCTTACAGCCTGAAGGTCAGAAGTCTGAGAGGGGCTCACTGGGCTAAGATCAAGGTGTTTATAGGGCAGTGTTCTTCCTGGAAGCTGTATGGGAGGAACCCATTTTCTTTCCTATTCCAGCTTCCAGAGGCTGCCTGCCTTCTTTGGTTCCTGGCTCTGGTTCCTTCAAAGACAGCAACAGCCAGCTGAATCTTCATCACATCTTATCATTGAAAGTTTCTCTCTTACTCTAGCTCCTCTGCTGCCATCTTCCACATTTAAGGACCCTTGTGGACATTGGGCTCATCTGGGTAATTCAGGAACGTCTCCTTATTTCAAGGTGCAGTGATTAACAAACTTAATTCCATTTGCAACTTTAATCTCCCCTTGCCATGTAACTTAATATATTCACAGATTCTGGGGATTTGGAAGTTGACATCTGCCTACTACCACCATTAATATAGTATCGTATGGTTTGATGTAGTATAGTATATTATAGTGTAGTGTAGTGTAGTACAGCGTAGTGTAGTGAAGTATAGTATAGTAATGTGCTTAGTGGACATGTATTGTTTTTGTCTTCCCGAAATCTTTTCATCTAAGTTTTATTGCATCATCACCTCTATCTTATATTGGGTAGATCTTCTTACTCCTTTGGCTGCTAGTGACTCTGCCAATAACAAGATTCTGCCTCTTGTGGCCACAACAGGGAGAACAAGAGAAAAAAGTTCATGTATCACTCTAAGTCACTATTGGCCGAGGAGACCATACAGGAACCAAGCAGGGAACTCAAAGTCCATCTCTAAGAACTGAGACAGAAGAGCAGCATCCTCTTTCCCCTTGGACATGAGCCATAGGCTGTGACCCCAGAGATACTGGCGGTCATAAAGGCATTGATTGGCACATACCCGTCCCCAGTAACATATGGAGACGCCTAAAAGAACAAAGCCAGCAGACAAACGGGAGGCCATACCACAACTGGGAAACAGAGATTGGGCCCTTTGGCTCTGTCCCTACATTTCAGAGGCCATTCTTGTGAGACAATAATTTCTGCTACTTCTGCTACTTTTCTGGATATAAATGAGTTGGATTTATATCATTTGGCACCCCAAAGCCCCCAGAATACGAGCTTAGATTGAAGTATTGCTTGCTTCATGTGTGCCCACTTTGTTTGCTCCATTACACTGTCACTCTGGTGAGATCGGAGTTCATGCCGTGGTTCTGCAGACACTGCCCTCCACATCTGACAGTAAGGGCTCCACAAGCATCGTCTGGTTTATGTGTCCTACTCACAAGACAGAAGACAAAAGTAAATGTAAATAAACCAAAAGTTATGCCTAAACAGTTTTAATTTAAAAAAAAATTTCCTGACTCTATTTGTAAAATCTATATTTCCAAAGTCTTCAGCTCACATAAATTTTGACCTTTTGTAAGAGGGAGGTCTTAAAAACAAACAGCTGAGCACATCTGTTGCTAGACTTCAGGAGCCCAAGAACAAGAGTAACAACTGGCAGAGACTGGACTACCCACAACTGACCTTCTACTCTCCCCAAATTAGACCAATAGAGTTTTGGAGAGGGACAGTCAGGTCTAATTTAAATTTTTTTAAGCTAAAGTTTTAAAAGAAATGTATGAAAAACACAGAGAAATACAAAAAATAACTTTTTAATAAGTTCTTTTTGCTCTTTAGGAGAGTTTTCATATAGTTGAGATTTACATATGTGTGTGTGCATATAGCCTTGCATGGAGCATAATTCCCCCATGCATCCTAATCTCATGGCAGCCACAGGCTATGGAGAAATACTCCCTGACAAATGAAACTGATGCACTGACCAGAAGGATATGCCATAGTTCTTGTCTTTCATTAGACTTCCACAGGAAAGAAAGAATTTGATTCATTCAGAGACTAATTAGTACAGTCAGATCTAATAACCTGGAGTCAGTGCCTTTTTTAAAAAAATAGATTCTGAGTGCTACAAGGCAGTTTAGGGTCTTGACATCTTTACAAGCGTTGACTAATGTATTTCTCCAACAATTATATGAGGGTTGTTTGTGCTAGGCTGGATTTTAAAAGATGTCCCTTTCCCCAAGATTTTTGTCTCTGGTTGTTCAATCAAACACAATCTAGGTACTGCTCTGAAGCGACTTTGCGGATGTAATTAAGGTTATGGACTTTAAGGAGGTTATCCTGGATTATCTGGGTAATCCCAACGTAATCACTTGAGGCCTTAAAAACTGATAACTTTGTCCCGTTGGCGTCAGAGCTACAGGGTGAAGACAGATGATGCAGAACTGACAGTCAAAAGGATTCAAAGTGTGAGGAGGACTTGAACTGACATGATTGGCTTTGAAGATGGAGAAGGGGGTCACAGGACAAGAATGTGGATGACCTCTAGAAGCTGAGAACCCTCCTTCAAAAGTCACCATGGAAGTGACAACTGCATAAAACGGAATTCTGCCAACAACCTGCAAGTGGCTTCTCCCTGAGCCCCAGTGCTGCCTTTTCACCTGTGCAGTTCTAGGTTAGAGAAGACTAAGAGACACCAGGACGAGATGCATCAAGTGGTCCTTGATCAGATTACGTTGGTGAGGAGGGAGCCATTTTTCTAAAGATTGTACTTATTTATTTTTAGACAGGGGGGAGGGAGGAAGAGAAGAGAAACATCCATTGGTTGCCTCTCATTAGCCCCCTCCCCCACCAGGGGACCAAACCCACAACCCAGGCATGTCCCCTGACAGGGAATCCAACCCGCGACTGATGCCCAACCAACTGAGCCACAGGAGTCAGAGAATAATTTATAAGAATATTGTTGAGACGATTAAGGAAATTTGAATTTGGTCCATGTGTTAGATGATATTTTATTGATTTTATACTTCCTGAGTGGGAGAGTTGTGATTTTTTTAGGAGACTGCCCTTGTTCTTAGGAGATACATGCTCAAGTATTTAGGAATAATGTGACATCACTGCTACGCATATCTCTAGGGTTAAAGCAAATGTGTAAATATGTTAAATTGGAGAATCTAGATAAAGTGTATACGTATGTTTATTGAACTATTTTTGCAACTTTTCTGAAAAGTAATTCAAGCTTTTCAAAATAAAAAACTGGCGGGGGAAAAATCACTGTAGGTGCTCTGTAGAGTGGATTTGAGGTGAGTAGGAGGGAAGTGGGAAGACCAGACCGCAGGCAATTGCCGTAGTTAGGCTGAGTGCTGGGGGGCGGGGCGGAGGGCAGCGGGCGGCGGGGATGAAGAAAGTATCCCCACCCCACCACCAGCGAGGCCACTGGAGTAAATACGGACGACGAAAGCTGATCTCATAACTAGGGTTCCCACAAGATTCTCCCTCGCAAGAGGGACTTCTGCGTGAAAGGCGGCGTCGTTTTCCAGCCGCATTCTAACTCGATTCCGATCAACGACTCGGGCTGCCTAAGTTCGCACAGCGTCGGGGGCGGGGCATGCAGGAAGAGTCCACCTCCGTAGCACTGGTGGGGGAGAAGGCATCTAAAATTAATAGGTCCTTTCCTGGCAGGGCATTTGCTAAATATTTGGAACTACGGTTATACATTAATTGATTGTTTTCTAGTTGGCTTCTTTAAACTGATACTTTGTTGACACTATGGGTGACTTACACAAAGACGTTTGTCTCCTGCTCCCCCACACCCGCTGCA
Organism: Trachops cirrhosus; assembly: GCA_028533065.1. Lineage (NCBI taxonomy): Eukaryota > Metazoa > Chordata > Mammalia > Chiroptera > Phyllostomidae > Trachops > Trachops cirrhosus. The sequence continues at coordinate 19,776,371 of CM052548.1, forward strand.
AGCGCCAGGGCGCTGGGCTGGGAGGAGGGAGCGGAAGTGCTGCCATCCTGAGGAGCGGTCCTTGGGTCTGCGGTCCAATCCCTGGGCACGTGCCATGGAGGGGTCTAGCGATCCGCTCTTGGATGCTAAGGCCAAGGTAAAGCTTGGCGTAGAATAAACCGGGATCGCGGGATTGTTGGTTAAGAAAGATCATTCTGTAAATTGTGTTTTTTCTACTTCCGTTTCAGGTCACCAACCAGGTGAGTGAGTGATAGCCCCGCCTTGCCTCCGCTAGGGAAGGGGCGGGCTGCTGCACCTGGCCTCCCTACGTCCTCGGGAAACCCGTGGAGGAAGCCTCTGCGAACCTTCCCCGACTTACCCACTACCCGCTCCCTCCCATCCCCCGGTCCAAACTCTGTGCCCGTGACTGTCGTTCCCCCCAACCCTGCGTGGCTCCTTCCTGGTTGTACTTGAGATGGTAGCCACTGCTATTATAATTGAACCTCCCCACCCACCCCAGCTGAAAGAGTGCAGACCAAGTATTGTTCTTACTTAGGCGCCATTTATTGGAAGCTAGGTACACGGTATTTTAGAATGATTATAGAGGGAAGAAATTATTAAAATTTACAAAGATAGCACCAATAACAGTTTCTTGGTTTTAAAAGCCAGTTATTTAAAGTACACTGGAGGATGGAGTGTATACTTCTTTAACTTCCGATGTGCATATATTTATGCTAATAAGGATTTGGTTTTCTTAGGTGTAGCTTAATCCTGTTTCTTTGTTCCAAGTGTCCTTGTCCTATTTTAGCTAATAAACCGTTTTTCGACAAATAACTTAAAACACTCTTCCCAGAAGAAGAGTACTAAAACTAAAGTATTTTAAGTTAGGAGTCACCCAGGTCCATGCAAACTATTATAAGAAAGGGCTGAAATAAGAAATAATAAGGATACAAGGGGCTAAGAGACTGTGTGTCTCCAATTGATCTTGCAGTTGGTTGTTTCCAAGCATCCCTGGGAGGTAGGGAAACTCAGCAATCAACACTAGTATCTGTCCTTGCTCAGAGTTAACTAAGTGCACTCTGGTTCAGTCTTTCCTAAATTCTCTTATCTATTCACTTACACTAAATCATGTTTATTTGAGTAACTGAATTATATTGGAGTACAGGGTTTTTAAAACTTAAACTTTTTGTTGAGGTATGGGTGTTTACAACACAAACTTACTATCTTACAGTTCTGGAGGTCAGAAGTCCAAAATTTGTGTTATGGGACTAAAAATCAGGGCTTTGGCAGGGCTGTGGTCCTTCTGGAGGCTGTTGGGGGGGATCTGTTTCCTTGTCTTTTCCAGCTTCTAGAGGCTGCTCACATGGCTTAGCTTGTGGGTTCTGCTTCCATCTTCAAAGCACAGGATTCCAACCTCTGCTTCTGTTGTCACTTCTCTTTCTGCTACCCTCATTGTCAGGTTACCTTGTCCAACTCTGACCCTCCTGCCTCCCTCATATAAGGACTTCATGATCACATCGGGCCCACAGGGATAATCAAGGAAACTCCTCACCTCAAGATTCTTAATTTAGTCATATCTACAAAGTCTGTTTTGTCATGTAAGGTAACACAGATTTCAGGAATTGGAATGTGGACAACTTTGGGGGGCTGTTCTTCAGCCTACTACTCATCCCTTCCATGTGGTCATTCACAAGTTACAGGATTGTTTACATAAAAAAAGCCAAGATAATGTACTAGTAATATTAGAATTGTTCTATATTTAGACACAGAGTTGAAACGTATTTTTAAAAGATCATTTGCAACATTCAGAAAGAAAAAGTACCGTATATTAACTAATAAAAGATGTTTATGAAGAGCCCTGGCTGGTGTGGCACAGTGGGTTGAGTGCAGCCTATGAACCAAAGGGTCACCAGTTTGATTCCCAGGTGGAGCACATGCCTGGGTTGCGGGCGGGACCCTCAGGGGTGTGTGAGAGGCAACTAATCACAGTATCTCACACATCGATGTTTCTTTCCCTCTCTCCTTCCCCTTCTCTCTAAAAATAAATAAATAAAATATATTTTAAAAAGTTTTATGAAGAAAATTATAGAAAGTGATAGACTTCTAGTTTCCAATCCATTGTGCAAGGGTGTTGAAAATCATCACTTTATCCTAAAAGCAAGCAAAAAGCTGAACAAACTTAAAAAAAAACAACTCTTCTTGGATTGTTAGAATTGAGGTGACAAAGATACACCACCTCTCCCAAAATTAAGAAGACAGATGACGATAGAGCAGGGGTGTCAAACTCATTTTCACTGGGGGCCATATCCGTCTCTTGGTTGCCTTCAAAGGGCCCAATGTAATTTTAGGACTGTGTGAACGTAACCGCTCCTGAACTAGGGGCAAGGAGCTCCGCGCTGCCTCTGGGTAGAAACGAGGTGCCTGGCCAGATAAAACAAGGTGGAGGGCTGGATTTGGCCGTGGGCCTTCTGTTTGCCACCTGTGCTATAGAGAATTACAGCTTACTAGAACAGAAACCTCTGCAAAAATCAGTACCAGGGGTAGGAAAGCCTACACTGTAATTGACAAATTGCTGAGGCTCTGTGGACAAGTCTGAGCTGAAATCTCAGGGACCTAGTCAATAGGAGGGCTTCATACTTCTGTGAGTTACTTGTAGGAACTCTGAGACTGGACTTTTTAATTCATAGGTCATGCTCTTTTGGTATTACACTGCTACATAAAATGATCATGTCTACTCAAGAGTAATACAGAAGGAAAAAATTAGCTATAAATTGTTTTGGTTTGTAGTATGTGCTGCTTAAATGTACCAGATACAGCTGACATTTATGGCTATTAAAGTTTGAAATCTTTGAGGGATAACACCTTCTCTCTGTATTTCTCACCAGGATATGAATTATCTGGGTTAACCAGGACTACACCTCCAACCAGAGTTTACAACCTCCATCAGCATACTCTTCTCTCACTTTAAAAATAAACTCTAAATCCACCTCCCTTTGCTGCCGCCTGAGTCCAAGCCACCATCCTCTTGCCTAGACTACTGCAGTAGGCTCCCAGTCGGATTTCCTTCCTTTCCTTCCTAAACTTAATGCCCTGACCAACAGTCTGGATGAACCTTTTGTGATCAATGTTAGACCAGGTCACTCCTCTGCCCAAAGCCTCTTAACAGATTCTTGCCAATATTAGAGAAAAGTCTTAAATATTTACTTTGACCCACAGGCCCTTCAAAATGGAATTACTTGCCTACAGTCCCCAGAATGGATTCCTCATCTCTTCCTACTCATGCCCCACCGGCCTCGTGGTTCCCTGTACACATGCCAGGCATGCTTCTCCCTCTGTCCAGAATACTCATTTCTCTCGATGCTCATGTTGATCCAGGTCTCTTGCTCCTTAGAAGCCAGCTCTTCAAAGAGGTCACTGCAGGGTCTGTCTAATCAGCCATTCTTGGTCACCCTACCACTTAACTTTATTTTTTAGAACACTTTTTATAACTCTGTAACTGTATTATATGTTAATTGACTGGCTTCCCCTCTAGAATGCAAATTCCTGAGGTCAGGAACTTTGTTCTATTCTATAACCACAGTGCATAGTATTGTTTAGTAAATACTGGAATAATGGGGCATAGAGACATAGTAACTTGTACAAAACCATGTGTTATAAGGTGGGAGAGCTGAGATTCAAACTCAGGTGTGTCTGACTTTAGAGTCTGTGCTTGTTAAATTTAACAAACCACAGTGCTATATTGTCCAGCGCCAGAGGTCTGCAGTTATTTCACATTATGATACTTAGAATCATTTTTGAAGTAATTCATGATTCTCTAGATATCTGATTAGAACTCTTCATAGATGAGTGATTGTTCCCGTTGCCACATTTGTTTTGCCAGTTTTATGGTATAAATTAAAAGAAATATGTTTAATTCACACTAGTGCCATTTTCCCTCTTCCCAGAGATAAGAAGTAATTATTTAAATTTTGTGCAGATTGTGTAGTGGTCTATAAATGTGTGACTTTTGTTCTCTGCACTGTGTTGGATGTTACCATGACCCAACGGCCCTGAAGGCATTCACAGTCTAGCAGATGGGGGCAGAGAAATGAACTCACAGGTGACTAGTGAACAAAGCAGAACGTTCTAAGTGCTAGGGCGTAAGAAGTGACATAGAACATTTATAGAAAGGTCAAGTAAACCAGGAAGGACTTCACAGAGCAGGTAGAATTTGAGATGAGCTTTGAATTTTAAGAAGATGTTGGAGAGTTGTATGCCAAGAGGAATGAACAGCGTGAGCAAAGCTGTAAAGGTTGAAAGTTAATTTAAAGAAGGGATGTGGTCTAGTTTGAGTACAAGGAGGAAAGCTCTTGGGAACTGCTGTGACATGACTTTAGGGCTAGGGAAGTGGTTGGTAACTAGCTCTTGAGGCAGGTGACTTTACAGGTTTTCACCTGGTATGTTAGATTTTGTTCATTTATAAGCAGTATTTAGAGGCTATACTCTGGGTTGGAGCTGAGAACTATAGGCAAGTAACTAATTAGGAGGCTGCAGTAAAATCCAAGGCAAGGTTTTGAAAACAGCCTTTCAGTAGCTTTGCAGCAGTGAGACTGGGAAGAAGGGAATACATGTCAGTGGCATTGGCTGAAATAGAATCTTCAGTACCTGTCAATTCATACATGTTTTGAGTAAGGGAGAGAGAAAAACCAAAGTTGACCAGAGTTCATAAGTGAGTCACTAGGAAAGTGGGAGTCATCAGTAGAAATGAACTGGGGATGAAAAACATTTTTGAGGGAAGATGACAGTGTTTGCTGTTGCTGGGTAGTTACGCTATGAAGTTACTAGAAGTGAAAGTGTTGCATGAGAAAGACTTTATTTTGCTGTATTATTTTTACATCTCAGAGGTAAGGGGTTACTTGAAATTTGGGGGGTTATTTGTATTTGCTAAAATTCCCATCAACTAATATAGTTCTGATTATATAGTTACAAGGATACATTTTTGATAAGTCATATGTCATGTTGTTATTGATAAAGTTCTTATTGATAAAATTATTCATACTTTAGTTACCTATTGCTGCATATCAAACTACCCAGAACGTAGTGACCTGAAACTATTTCATTATCTCTTGTGACACTGGGTTAACTGGGTTTAGCTGGGTGGTGGTTTCTACTCCCTGTCCTTTCAGCAAGAGCGTTAGTCATCTAGGAGCCTAATTGGGCTGGAAATCAAGAGGGTTCACCCACACGGCCCAGTAATGACTTTGGCTGTGAGTTCAGCCAGAGCTGATAATTGGAGTGACTTGATTCTCCTTCACACGGCTGTCCACCTCAGGGTGGCTGGGTTCCAGGAGGGAAAGTCCCAAGGGCCAGCATTCCATGGAGAAAGAGACACACACTTACGTTGTCCTAGGGCCTATGGTCAGGGCTTCCAGAGCCTCTTCCACTGTATCCTGCTGGTCAGAGCAGTCACAGGGACAGCTCAGATTCATGCAGAAGGAAAACAAGCTCCATTTTTTTTACTTTATTTTATTTTTAAAGATTTCATTTATTTATTTTTAGAGAGGGGAAGGGAGGAAGAAAGAGAGGGAGAGAAACATCAATGTGTGGTTGGTTGCCTCTGGCACACTCCCTACTGGGAACCTGGCCTGCAACCCAGGTGTGTGCCCTAGACTGGGAATTGAACTGGTGACACTTCGGTTTGCAGGCTGGCATTCAATCCACTGAGCCACACCAGCCAGGGCCAAGCTCCATTTCTTGATGTGAGGAGCAACATGTGCATATACTAATTTTTAGGTGCCATTTTTGTTCTAAAAGTATTCAATAAATACTTACTGGAACATTCACTTTGTACCAGATATTGTCCTAGAAGATTCAGTACTAAAGTAGGTCGATAATGCTCCTGCTGTCTTGAAGGTTAACATAATAATATCCAATAATGATCACTGCTGTTAAGAAAATAAAGCAAAATGTAGAGGAAAGTGCCACTAAAGATAAGGAAGGCTGGTGACTTAGCAGATGTTTACTGGAGCTTTGAGCTTAAGCTTATATGAATACTCAAGCAGAAGTTTGCTAATAACTCATGCCTTAATCAGTTTCCACATGTGTGTTAACGCAGGCGTAGCACAGGGCTGTCCAATAGAGCTCTCTGCTGTGATGGGCGCGTTCTCGGCTGGCACCGTCCACTGTGGTAGCACCAGCCTCCTGCGACGGTTGAGCACTGGATACATAGCTAGTACAACTGAGAACTGAATTGTTTTATTCTATTTAATTTTAGTGAACTGAAATAGTCACATTTGGCTAGTGGCTGCTGTATTGGACAGCTCAGGTCTAGTAAGTAGAAGATGCCTGACATTCTTGTCCTATTCCAGACCTAGCTACTTTCCTGACCTACTAGAACTTAACTATTTCCAAACCGTGATCGTGTTGCAGCGAGGTACAATTAAAAATGTGTGGAGTATGGATGGAATCAGGCAGAGTTGGATTTGAATAACCAGCTCTACTAGTTTTGTGTCCTCGGATGAGTTGTTTGATCAGTCTTTTCCTCAGCACTTGAGAGAGTTTAATGGTGTGCGGAACACTTGCAGTTCCTTTCCTTTGAAAACTTTGATTTAAAACAGAACAGAAAAATGTGTATTTTGTGACTCTGGCTATAAAAATTACATACAGATAAAGACTTGAACTGGAGACACAGGAATAAGAAAACAGGTTTTAGGATGGAGTTGTGCATGATTATTTTTCTAATTTTTTCCTATGTTGTGTTTTGAAAAATAAAAAATAAATTTAAACTGAAATGGTCTTTTATCAGTTTTATCTTTATGGGCAGTGTTTATGGTGATGTTTTTATATTACTAATAATTTCAGCTACCCTATCAGTTAATTTTTAGTGTAACTGACTACAGCTAATTTCTTTGTTCACCTTTTAATCTACATGAGCTTTCTGATTATTTTTCTTTGTATTTGTTTAACTTCTGGATGTTTGTATGTTTTTTCACTACTTACTTTTTTTGCATGTTTTCTTCGTAAATTATTTTCTTCATTCTAGAATTTTGAGGCTACATTACTTCATTCTTAAAATTGTCCATAGTGATGTGCATTGTTTGGATTTTTTGTTTGTTTTTTTAATTCTTTTAAATACCTATGCAGTTAATTCTTATTTAAGGCTAAACCACATTTATTAAAATATTTGCTTTTAATTTGCATGTACATGTTCAGTTTAGAATTTGGGGAATTCTCATCTCAGAAATCTAATCCCAGCTTTCTTTAACCAGTGAATACTAACTTTGCACGTTCAGTGTCTGAACGGCAGCTCTCCGAGTTGCCTCACCTGCGAGGTTTGCCGCTGTAATAGTCAGTGGATTCCCACATTATGGTCCTTCATTGCTTTCCTGTTTGAAATGTTCTAGATAATTCAAAGTTTTATTTCAAACTTCGAGAGTCACATAAGCACTGTTTTACTCTACCGTTTTACTATGGACAGTAAAAATGGAACTTCTTGCATGAAGGAGTTGTACAGGCTGAGTAAGTTTAAAAAGTGTCCAGTTAAACTTTTGGACATCACCACTGAACTGATACAGAAGGTCTGGCTCTAATCACGAACTCCCTTGAATTATGGTCTTAGATTTTTAGTCACTTATTGAATATTCCTATTTAGATATTCCTTCTCGCGTCTTGGTTATTCCTTTGAAATTAAAAAATATGAAGTCCTGATTGATACATGGTATCAGAATCCTCCCAGTCATCTGAGCTCGAATTTTTATCGTTGTCTTTGATAACCTCCATTAACTCTGTAGTCATCAGTACCTAGTGATTAATTCTTTATAGGTTCAGCTTAATCCTACTTGTCACCACCTTCATTCAGGCACGTAAAGCTTTATGCCTGGATTATTGTGTCCTGCTGCCACCAGATGATCTATTTCTAAATCTTTACAGTACTTTCGTATCATGCTCCCAGAGTCCCCACTGCCTACAGGAAAAGCGTAAATGATGTAATATGATACATTATTTTTCCATAGTAAGAGAGAGTATATGAGACTATTTTGGAAACCTCTGAAAACTCATACAGTTTGCAAAGAACTTAGGCCTCTTGATCACTTTTCTTGGTTTCGTTTTCCATATTTCCTACAAAAGCCTTCCACTTTAAGACAGATAAATGTGCTATTCCTTAACCAGATAGTGATTATTTTTATCTCTGCTTGGTGAAGCTTAGTATTTATTCATCATTTAGTCTTGCAATGTATTATTTATATATTTATGAATATATAAATAAGCCACATTTTTGCTCAGTTTCAGTTCTGTTTATTCCCCAAACTGAGTGTAACGCTATCCCTTTTGTGTTGCTTTCCCTTGACCGCCCTAGCCCACAGTAACTTCTTCTTTTCAACCAGGAGCCCACTGACTTCTGTCCCCACCCTGCTCTGTGTTCAAAATAGCATATATCCAGAACATATGGACAGTTTAATGAATTATTTTAATTTTCCCAGTTTTATTGAGATACGGTTGACCTAGAGCACTGTGTAAGTCGTGGGAGTGACCGACCTTTTGGTGTCTCTAAGCCTTACTGGAAAAAGAGTTGTCTTGGGCTACACGTTAAATACATTGTGACACATAATCACAAAAAAAGCCTCTTAATGTTTTAGGTAAATTTATGATTTTGTGTTGGGTCACGTTCATAGCCATCCTGAGCCACGTGCAGCCTGTGGGTTGCAGGTTGGGCACTCCTGCTTAAGGTATACTATATAATGACTCAACAGACATACTCTGTGAAAAGTTTACCACCATAAGTTTAGCTAACCTTCATCTCCTTGTACAGTTACTGAAAAAGAAAGAGTAATTTAAAGCGAACATCTGTGTAACCACAATCAAAACTCAAGAAATGGAGCATTAACAGTACCTAGAAGTCTAACCACATGCCCCTCCACAATCAAACCTCTTCCTTCTCTCCTGTCCTTTTGTGATAATCATATTCTTCTTATAGTTTTGCCGTCTATGTATGCATTCCTAAGCTATTTCCTGTTCTTTAAGTTTAAGTGAATGGAATCACATAACTTTGTGACTTGTTGCTTTCGGCATTTTTGGTGTTGAGTGTAGCCGAAGTTCATTCACTTGCATTGCTGTACAGCATTTCATTTATCTGCTGCATTACTGATGTCCATTTGAGCTGTTTATAATTTAAGGCTATTAGGAATAAAGCTACCAGGAGCATCCTGGTAGATGTGTCCTGTGAATATATGCACAAGGTTTTCTAGGTTGTATTTGTAGTTGAATCACTGGATCACAAGGTGTGCATAACTTCACCTTCCCCATATAACGCCAGTTTTCCAAAAAGACTGGCCTAATTTAGACTCCTGTCAACAGCACATGACGCTTCCTTTTTCCTAACACTTAGGATGGTCAGGCTTATAATTTCGCGTTTTGGTAGGTGTGTAGTGGTAGTTCATTGTGGTTCAAATTTGCATGTCCTGTTTCCTTTTCATATGCTTATTCAGTTGTAGTTCTTCTGTTATGTATCTACTATCTTTATTTTTGTGTGGGGCACTTTTATATAAAATGTACGTATACAATCTTTTTACTTATTAAATACTTTAACCTTTTACCAGCACCATCCTGACCTTAATGGCATAGTTGATTGGTTCAAAGCCAGTCTGAGACAGGAGGAAATATTGGTCCTCACACCAGTCCCACCTTTTATAAAAAGAAAATTTATTAACAAGCAAATCTTTTACACAATCAGCATAAATTTGATAGCAGACGGTATCAGTCAGTAGATAAGTACTTTTTGTGGGTGCCTGCTAATTCCTCCACTCCTGGTGTTATGTTTTAGAGTTAGCATTAGGAGCTGCAGTGAGCCCATCCTGTTTTATGCCATAGCAGCACTGAACAATCAGGGACAGGAATTAGCTACAAAGTGCTGAGGCAGCCAGTAGTCAATAAGCATGTAATTTTTGGAGTCAAACAGACTGGTTTCAGTTCTGATTCCAGAAATGTGTGACCTTGTGCACATTACTTCAGCTATCTGAAATTCAGTTGTGTCATCTGCAAAATGGAAATAATAGCCTATGATGTGATGATTCAAGTGAGGCATTTAATACATGTAAACAGCATAGCACATCACCTGGCCGGTGTCCATCATCAACAGTGATGAAATGCAAAACCACCTGTCACCTGGTATTTATGCTCATGTCCGGTTTCAGGCTGAGGACGGTGGTGAGGAAAGAACCTGGAATGGTTCCCATGTGTGCCTCAAGCAAATATGAAGATGGTATATAATTCATCTTCCATTTTAGGACTTTTAGGTTGTAGAATGGGGGGAGGCATACATGGAACAGGAAAGAGAAGAGACAGATTGTCAGGCTTATCAAAGGGGACACCCAACCACTTGGAGCCCTCTTAAGTGCAGGAGCAAAATGAAGGGAAAACGAGCACTGCCACATCTTCCTTCTACTCCATTACACATCTGGTGGAAGTTGTTGTTGCTGTTGTTGTTGTTTTGCTTTTGTAATTATGACAGTATTGTTTGCTAACTCTGTTTCTATATCCCTCATTGCCTCTCTTCCTTTGGTTGGTTTTCCTCTAGCAATATTAGAGTGAAGATATTTCCTTTTATTATGTTTGGCAAGAGTTGAATACGAGAGCAGTAAAATTAAATGAATACCTGCATTCAGGGCAGTGTTATTACCAATGTATTGTTCTGTGCTGTTTTCATCACAGCTTGTCGATTTTCAGTGGAAACTGGGGATGGCTGTGAGCTCAGACAGTTGCCGATCTCTCAAGTACCCCTATGTCGCGGTGATGCTAAAAGTGGCGGATCATTCAGGCCAAGTAAAGATCAAGTCTTTTGAAATGACCATTCCACAGTTTCAGGTTTGTGATTTAACTCATTCAATTTTAGCTCATTGTTCCGTAATTGCTGCTTAAAATAAAATTTTTGTTAAGGGAGAATATTAATTGTTTTTATTTGCAGTTCTTTTGATGTGCCTTACATTTATTAATACAAAAGATCTGAATTTATTTTCTCCGGGAATTTGAGAAATTATTTTCAATGTAATATGCTGGATTTGTATACTGTGACTTTCACAGTGCTTTTGTGTAATTTATTTAGGAAGTTCTCATCTTCTCAGGCAGGGTATTTACTTTGCTTTTAACTGTTTTATTCTTACTCTTTAGGCTTAATGTTCAAGAAGGGTAAGTTAAATGAAGCTTATTTTGAATAGTGTTGACTCTGAATCTTCTGACTAATAATGATTATAAAATGCAGATCAGAGCACCAGTACTTGATGACTAGTTCTATTAGCTTAGCGATTTGAGTAACTCAGTAGTTTATGTCAGGGTCATTTTATTCATATTATCATTCTACTTCTTTTCAATAAGGAAGGAAGAAAAAAGGGGGTAGGTGAGAAATTACATTTTCTTTTAAATGTACATACAGGGAAATGTTTTGTCATGGATTAACACAGGCTTTTTTTTTTTTGCTTGATTTCTTCCTGAGTGAATAGATAAGAATCTTCACAGCAGTTAGTACTCTAAAAACCTCTCATATACCATTTTAGGATACGTTTGATTTCTTCTTTTACAAACTACACTTTCCCCCTCACCTTTATTAAGTTCTAATTGACAAATAAAAATTTTATATATCTAAGGTGTACAGGTGAGGTTTTGGTATACGTACACATTGTGAAATGATTGCCACAATTAAACTAATTAAACTATCTGTCAACTCCAGTAGTTACCTTCTTTGTGTGTCTGTGTGCTTAAGATCTGTTCTCCTAGCAAATTTCATGTATGTAATACGTTATTGTTAACTGGTCACCATGCTGTACATTAGGTCTCCAGACTTAGTCATCTTATAACTCAAAGTTTGTATCTTTGACAAACATCTTCTACTCCCTGTTACTGTGAGTTCCACTTTTTAGACTGCACGTGTAAGTGAGAGCATGCAGTGTTTGTCTTTCTGTGTCTGCCTTATTTCACTCAGCATAATGTCCTCCATTCATGTTGTCAAAGTAGCAGCATTTCCTTCTTTATCAGGATGAACAGTATTCTGTTGTGTATATGTATGTGTATGTGTATGTATATATATTTAGCATACCAAGGTATGGTATATATAACCATATGTTGGTTACTGTAAATAATGCTGCAATGAACATAGGAGTACAGATATCTCTTTGAGATACTGATTTTATTTCCTTTGGATATATACCCAGAAGTCAGTCGGGTTGCTGGGTCATATGATAGGGTATTTTTTACATTTTAAGGTCTTTTTTCCCCTTTAATTTCTTTCTTTTAAAACTGAAATCTCTGCTTTAGAACAAAAAATAATGGTCACAGATGCAACATTAATAATGCTAATTAGTGTCTCAAAAGGAATTAGGGCTTGGTTGAAAGGAAGTAAATGTAGTATATTGTGATATGTGAGTAGCCAAATGAATATAAGGACCCAATCAATTGCAAAAGCATTATAGGTTTCAGTTCACTTTGTAATTCCGAATCCTGGCCTTGTTCTTATTTTTCTGTGCTGCATTTATGCTCTCTGATTCCACCTCCAGAATGTTTTTTCCTCATAGAAAAAAACCCACAAACTCTTTTAAAGTTAGTGTTCACATGGCTTAAAATCTACCCAGGCAGAGTCTGTTAGTCACATTACAGGACTGAGACGGTGGGAACATTCTTCGAGCTTTTAATTTATATCCTTTTTGTAGCTGAAATTTTGATCAACAATATATATTTTTAAAGAAATAGTTACACCCTGATTCATTCCACAATCAATTTACATATGAATTAAAACAATATACATATATTCTTAAGTAGCAATAAAGAATTAAGGCCAAAGAAGAATAAAAATGCAAATATGTCAATCATTAGAGGGAATCCTAATTGCTGAGATTAAATTGTTATTTTACTTTATTGACTTTTCTTTGAATATTTATTCCTGATGTCCTTTTCCTCCTTGCACTCTGGTAAGTACACTTTACTAATGAGTTAAGTAAACAATTGGTACTTACCATATTATGTGCAAAATCCATTAATTCACCATTTACTTGAGAAAATTATCTGAGAACCTTCTTGCTCTGATAGAATTTATAAGCTGTAAGACAATGGACAAGTGAATAAAAACACGTAATATATAATTGCAAATCATAATAAGCGCTATTGTAGGAGGTATGAATTATAATGAGCCTGAAATGTCAGATTAATTTGTTGTTGTTTTTTTTAAACAAAATTAAACCTACCTTAGAACCTCTACCTAACCAATCAGGCAGGTTGGAAAATTTATCACTGCAATTAAAATTTAAATTGGCCTCCTTGCTTCCTAGCAGGTTGAGAGCAGGAAGACAGAATTTGTTTGATTCCCCTCTTACCTGTGATGTGAATAAAGAAGATGACCTCTACAAGAGAGTGATCAGACGAGCTCAATTTTTAAATGAAAGAAAAATGAGCTTCTGCATTCAGGCCATTATCAATGTTGGGTCTCTGCTATTGTAATGGGACCCTTACCTTAGACAAAACAGTCCCTATTACCCTGAAATCCAGTCTTTCACTAGATTTAAAGTGATCTGAGGCCTGGAATCCAAATTGTGGGGTTTTTTGTTTGTTTTTATCTTCAGTTTCTAGGACAGTGCTGGGTAGTTAATAAATGTGTGATCTCGAAAGAACTTTCTCATATGCATTGTTGAAAAGTTTAGTTGTATGCTAATTATCCAATTCTGCTTTAGTACCAAATTATACCTCTTTGTTTCTGAGAATAACCTTCTATAATAGATGAGAATATACCATCAAAATGTAATCTTAATATGTTTTATAGCCTCTGGTGGTCAGATATTATTAGAACTACTTAAATTACCTCTGAAAGCAAAATTAATGTTATTTTTCTCCTTTCTTTCTAGAATTTCTACAGACAGTTCAAGGAAATTGCTGCAATTATTGAAACTGTGTGAACACAGATTACTTGGTTGAAGAATTGCTGCCACAGTTCTAAAATTATGGACTTTAACTTTCTGCAATATAACTGTATGCAGATCAGATGATATTTACTGAAAGAATTACACTTTTGTTTTCCCCTTTTTTGAATAAAACAATTAGACAAACAGGAACTAGGTAAGAGGTGATCAATGCAGTTATCAATGTGAATATACTAAAAGCCACCAAATTGAACACTTTAAAGGGTAACTCAGTGAATTACATCTCCATAAATAAATCAAACAAGTGAATGATTGAAAATATGGAAAAAGATGACATTTCCTTATAAATTCAATGTTATAACATGCAATTACTACAGAAGCAATCAGCAGGAAGAGTGAGGCTGCTCTTCTCAAACACTTGAAATCAGGTTAGGATTGACCATTGTTTCCTTACGTTAGCCAAGCATTCAGTTGTTCTGTTTTTAGTATTTACAGAAAGTTCCAATACATGCACAGAGATAGCAAGATAAGTGTTGTTCTGAGTTCTGTATTCAACTGAGCTAACCTGTTGGTACAAGTTATTGTTTTACATGATCTACATTGAATTTAAATTTGCAAAACAATTGTTAAAATATTTTATCATTTTTTATGGTTAAAAAAATTTTTTGCATTGACCCTTTTTTATTTTTTAATTTATTTTATTGTTGTTCAAGTACAGTTGTCTGCCTTTCCCCCCACCCCTCCCCCCGCCCCCAATTGTTAAGATATTTTTTGTAAAGCCACAGCAGTCGATGCATGTAGCATTGCTTAGGAGTAAACAAAGCAATTATTGGAATAGACTAGGTGGCCCAGAAATAAAAAAGACTTTTTGGACAAGGGTAGTATTTCATTTGGGTGGAAAAACATTGTTATTTAGTAAATCAAAGTAGTAGTCACAAAATATGCAAAAGGAAATTCCAGATAGATTAATGACTTAAGTGGAGAAGATAAAAATTAGAAGTCTTAGAGAATATTTATGTTAACTAAGGTATGGGAGGACAGCAACCCAACAGCAAGAAGTGAAAACATAAATGTATTGAAAAATAATTAAATTATTTGTAGAAAAGGAATGGGCCATAAACAAAGACAAATGCTAAGTTGATGTATAAGTTCTTGGTCTGGAAAACAAATTGCTTTAAATATTTTAAGTAGGAAGAGATTTTATACAAGAAATTAGATGTTCACTAAACTGTCAGAAAGACTGAGGGAATGAGTCAGGAGAAGCTGCTGGCTTTCAGAAATCCAGTAGTACAAGAATTTCAGGGGAAGCAGCTGCCAATAATCTCCGAAATGCAGGACGTCGCCGAGAAGCCATGGTACATGCCATTTCTGCCGTCTGTCAACACTCGCCTCATTGAGTGAGAGTTAAACTGGGGCCCTGCTGACACAAATTTAATCAACGGAGTTTTCTGGGTTTTAGTGGCTCCTGAGGGGAGATTGAGAAGAGCAAGAACAGAGCTCAGTATTTTTCCCTGTTGGCAGGAATAGGACTTAAGGTCTTTTTACAAAGCGATTACACACACATCACATAGAAATTTTACAGTCCAGGGGAATAAGTTTTTTGGAATAACGTCACCAATATATTTGGCAAAATGCCAGTCTGTTACCTCTGCGCCTGTAGAAAGACTGCATGTCCCAGCTTCCACTGCAGTTAGTCTGGGATCACATGTGTGGGTTGTAGCCAAGGGATATGGGGCAGGAGTGTCTTAATTTAAGCCACATCCGGCCTTCCTCTTAAATCTTCCTTGTCCACCTTCGATGCTGGCAGCAAAGGACTGTAAGATAGCAAAACCATGCATGGTAAGGGGGATCCCAGAAGCACTATTGGAGGCAAACTGTACAAGAACAGCCTGACCAGCTTCGGACAGTAGTGTGGGCTAGAAACAAACATTGTAAGCTGGTCAGATTTTTGGATAACAAAATATTAATGTATGTGTGAAGATTTTTATTGTGGCCTTTTCAGTTCCAAAAGGCAAAATAGAGGAAATACAACAAAGCATACCTGTCAGTAAGGAAATGGTTGAGCGAATTTGGGATATTTATCTTATGGAGTGAGAGCTGCTCAGATTTGCCTCTGGGATGTTATTGATATTCTACACATTGTTATGGTTTACAGAATGTTTTAACAACGCATCCATACATTTGAACACTTAATGGAAAATTAAGAAAGGTGGAAGGAAGGCTACCAGGCTGTAAGCACTGGTGGGGATGGTATCAAGACAGGGAGAGGAAGAACAATGAAAGTTTTTTCTTGTTTTAAGTCCATGATACATTATGGTTTTAGAAAAGATTTGAAAATACATCATTTTTTTAAAAGTATTTGTTTTTAAGTATGCTTTTGAAAAGCTCATGTAGTTTTTTCAATGGTATAATGTTTTCTTACTTCTTTTAATTTAAATATGTGGTGTTTACGAAACAAGATTATTTGCGAACTGCCTCCTCAACCGGGATAGACAGACTTGAAATGCATCAGACAGGCCTCGCTGTGCTTTAGGAACGGTGACCCCAGCTGGGCCTTACATTTTGGTTGGCACCACTGTAAAAACTTCATGTCTACCTCTTAGCTGTTTCCTCTTCCGATCCTCCACCTTGGGAAATGGGTGTCCTTTTCAAACACCCATCAGCGTTTCTGCAGGTCTCTTACGTAAACCTACTTTCTTTGTTCTCCGCGAGGTAGCACACTCCTGTGAGGAGCTCAAGTGCAAGGTCTGTTGCTGCCCTCCTGTACACTTGACAAGTTAGCCAGCCGGTCATTCAGGCTTAGTAACTGCCATCAGATGTACCCAATTACCCACCGTCTGGGAACTAGCACATGAATGGTTCTGGGGTAGTGAGAAGCCACGTCCCCTCCTTCTCTGTTTCTTCCATCCTGCAGGGCACCAGTTTCATTGCATTCCCAGAAGTAACAGCAGAAACCCACCGCCGATCTGGGGTAAAACAACACACTTGCCTTCCCAGACTGTGCGTGGGGTCTCTCCATCTCCTACCCACCCCGATTTAACGTCCATTCTCCCTTTTCGCATTTGCAGTGTGTAAGGTTACATGCGAAGATGCCCAGTGTGGACTGGCTCAAACACTGGGTGGTGGAATTAATTCAAATACATCTAAATTGTATGTTTAACTTTATCTTTTGGATTAAAAAGACAAGTATTTTTTTTCACAATTTAGTTTATACTATTTTCACTGCAAATGTCTTTTTGCTTATAATACATTTAATGAGCTTCACTGGGCGCCTGGGAATTAACCACTGTTTGTAATAACATTTCTGTGGGAAAATGTGTTTCAAGTTCCAAACACTTGACTTAAATGTAAACTTTTGGAAAATAACTCATTTTCAACTTGGAAAATATATTAACAAGCTTTTAGTTTCCAAAAGGAATAGTTTGCACCTGAGCTTATCAAGCACAACACAAGTATTTTAATGCATACCGTTACCCAGACAGGTTAACATGAGAATCATATTTATGTGGGTAGAAGGCAAGACAGTCACATTTCTTTAAAGGGATGGAAACTCCCAACATACTGGTGGCTTTTTGTTTTTAAAAGTGCTTAAGCAGAGTTATCTTTTAAAATAGTTGGTAGAAATTATTTTGTGACCTAGATTTTAAAAAATAGACCACTTTTTTAAAGTTTTAGGTTTATAGAAAAATGAAAAGATAGTACAAAGTTCCCTCGTACCCCACACTCAGTTTCCCCTAATTAATATCTTACGTTACTATGGTACATTTGTGTAACTGGTGAGCCAGTAGTAATACATTAGTTTTCCTTGGTTATTACATAATATCCATTTTCTGTTTCAGGCTTCCATCCAGGACACTGTATTACATTTGGTGGTCTTGTCTCCTTAAGCTCCTCATGGCTGCGGCAGTTTCTAAGACATTCCTTGTTTCTCTTGACCTGCCAGCCTTGAGCAGTACTGGTCAGGTATACTATGGGGTGTGCCTTGGTTGGGCGTTGATGTTTTTCTGGACTGGAATGACGGATATTTGGGAGGAAGATCACAGAGACGAAGTGCCATTTTGTTCACATTATATGAAGGGGAAATACTAGCAGTATGACTTATGACTGTTGATGCTGCTCTGGAAAATCTTGCTGAAGTAGTTGTTTGTTAGGTTACTCCACTACACAGTTCCACTTTTCCCCCTTCTTTCTGTACTGTGGAAGGAAGTCACGATCTGCAGCCTATACTGAAGGAGTGTGGAGTTATGAGCCTCTTTTTTTATGGTGAAGTACCTACATATTTTATTTGGAATTCTTACATGAGAAATTTGTCTCTTTTCCACAGTTATTAATAATTTATATCAGTATGAACTCCTGAATATTTATTTTATACTTGGGATTGTAATTGAATACTCTTTTGATGCTCAAATCATGCTGACGCTGACCATTGGGAGCTCTTTCGTTTGGCTCCAGTGTCTGTCTGATATCACACCCCGCCCCCCTTTTGAGGACTTCCCTACTTTCTGTCACTGGACACAAGATGCTCCAGGTTCATTTGCCTGTCTTCTGTCCCAGTCCTAGGGGCAGCAGCCATTTCTCCTAGGACCCCTCGTTCTTTTTATTGGACAAAGGATTAGAAACTCTGTGTTTTAGATTTTGAGATCATTAAAAATTTAGGAGTCTTGTGTATAGCGTGATGACTATACTTAACAATATTATATACATATTTGGAAGTTGCTAAGAGTACATCTTAAAAGTTACCACAAGAAAAACAATTTATAACTGCGTGGTGATGGGTGTTTACTTACTGTGGTAATCACAATATATACATATATCAAATCATTTTTATACACCTTAAACTAATACAGTGTTATATGTCAATGATAGCTCAATAATGAAGCTGTAAGTCTGAAAGAAAGTTCTGCTGCTGTGATAGGTCAGACCACAAAATCTGGCTCATGTTTTAGGATTGGTGAGAAAGATGATCTGGATTTAGTTAATGTTGTTATTGCTTCAGTTTACAAGGGAACAAGCTGACAAATAGCGCAAAATAATATATACGGGATCATGGATGCAAGAAAGTGGATGTGTCTTCCTGGTGACGTGGGCTAAGTAAGAGTTGATGCGGTGCTCTCCCCTCGAAGTCACCGAGGGCTCCAACTCATGTCGATGACCAGCCACTGTCAACATCTAGGTTCCATCTTGTGAAAATATGGCTGCTCTGATTTCTATCACCATGTCTGCCTACCAGTCAGCAGGAGAGAAAAAGGTCAGGGTATATTTTTCCATATAAGCTCATGTCCTGGGTGTTAAAACACTTCATTCAACTCACATCCCATTGGCCAGAGCCCATTGGTGTGGCTACAACTGCAAAGGAGACTAGAAAATGTCTGTACCTGGGTGGCTGTATGCCATTTAAAAGTTCTATTGCTCTTGTTACCACACTGTAACCAAAGTCATACAAGTTACAATTGCAATCAATTGTTAAGATGTTTCAACTTAAAGCGCTTGAGGGAGGATCTCTAAATTTTCATTAGTAATGCATTTATAAACCATTTCTTATGGGGTGCAAATTTCTAATCCTCCAACTAAGTGATTCTTTTCAAAGTCGATTTGGGGATTGTGGTGGGGATCCTCAAGATTACCTCCAGTTTTGATAATTCATTAGGATAACTCCCAGACTCTTGGCATGTAGGCACACTCACAGTATGATTTATTACCATGAAAAGATGCAAAGCAAAACCAGCAAAAGAGAAAACGCAGATGGGGTGAAATCAGATGCAAGCTTCTGATTCCTCTGCTAGTGGAATCATACAGGATGTGCTTAATTCCTCAAGCAACAGGTGGTAACAGATTGTGGGAAATGTTGCCAATCAGCGAAGCTCATTAGAGACTCAACACCCAGGGCTTTTTTGGGGGGAGGGGGGTGATCATGTAAGCACCCTCTGCCTGGAACATACACAAATTTCAGTCTCCCAAAAGGAATGCAGGAATTTGCATAAGTTCTATTGTTTGTACAAACAGTTTAGACACAGTTAGCCAAGCATGTCAGTTAATGGTGGGAACCCTCCTGAAAGCCAAGTTCTCAGATGCCAGCCAAGGGCCAACCTTGTAAGCAGGCCTTTTTAGGTATAAGCAATCAGGACTACTATGTTAATTCTTTTCAGTACAGGGATAATTAAACTTAACTAAAAATTCTGGAGGTAACTTGCTATACAGCTTCTCATATTGTCTAAAGAAATCACTCACCTGATTTGTGCTATTAATGTTACTATTAATATTTCATTAATTCTCATACAATGAGGGATGCTAGTATAAATTTAACCTATATATTCTACTACACTGATCAAGAATTTCAGTACTTATGCATTAAATGTTTTTAAGTTTGAATAAGACCTTGATGTGTGCCATCATTTAAATGGAATTTTTCTGTTTCACATGTCATTCTCCAAAGGGTATGCTGATTTTACCAGGCCTATATTTGATAAGGGCGGTATTCCAGCAGTTGACTTAACGACCATTTCATAGCACACAGAATTACTAAGCATAATGGATTGCATAGCTTGCTTGATTGACTTGATGTTGATGTGTGTTCTTTTGAATTACATGTGCCCTAGGAGAAAGTAGGTGTTATTCTCTGGGTAGTTATCATTTCAGCACCTGAAGAACATTTGTTAAAGATTAAAGAAAAGCACTTACATGTCTTTTTGTGTTTCATGTTTCTGTATCGAGGGAAATGGCAAAGGAATATTTAAAATGTGCTATTCAAGAACTGTTATTATCAAGAACACAACTGAGGATGCAGGGAGATTTCAGATGCTAAGTCAATGAATTTAGAAAGAAATTAGCATTCCAGCCCATAGAGTTTCCACAGCAATGGCAAGGCAAACGGGAATCCTAGAGAAGCAGACTGTTTACTGTCTCTTTTCAAGTATGCAAATGCCTTCACACCATAGAAGTAGCTTATTTCGTCTGCAGGATGAGGAAAGATGCCACCCATGGCGGGTGCTTGCTTTCTAGTATAGACATTTAACTATTCGTCAATCATATACTTGGTGCCTACTTTGTACCAAGCATATAAAGAGTCAAGACTCTTGAATGAATGAAACTGATTATGCTCTTAGATAAGGTTTTGCGATAGTGTTTTTCAGACTATAGGGTGAGTACACATCAGCCGGGGAGCTTGGTCCTGTCCCCAGACACTCAGTGGATGGGGGTGTAGGTGAAAGTGTAACCATTTGTTAGTAACTGTTGGAGTTGGGTGATTAGCATGTTTGGGTTCATTATGTCATTGTGTTTTTTTTATTTGTATGAAAATTTCCATAATGTTATTTTGTTTAATCCTGGGAATTTACTGTGTTTTATTTTAAAAAATCAAAAGACCGCAGCATTTGCAGCTTACAAATATGTTGGGAGACCAAGATACATCACAGAGCAGTTTTTATCGTGCAGCTGCCCTTCGTCATACGCACGACCGTGATCAAAGTACAGGTCGAGCCGCGCGATGTGCTTTCACGTTTTGATTAGTGGTGTATGCATCGGTCAACAGCTTGCTTCACAGTTGTACCAGCAGTAAAAGATGCGTGTTGGGCTCTAACAAATTTCCAAAAGTAGTTTTGCGCTCAAATCTTTCAGAAATACTAATTTAAGTCCTTAAAACATTTTTAAAGAAATTGACAAAAAGGACGGGGATATGTCAAAATAAACAGAATAACTAGACTAGACATGTTTTAAGGGCCCAAATTGTGGTGAACATCTGAAGGCAGGAATTACAGTCTTCTATATGTGGAAAATGAACAAAGCTGCAAATGAAATCAAGTGGTTATTGTTGGGGTGGTGAAAGGATTCACAGAGAGAAGAATGTACAGAGAGCAGAGGTTTTATTTTTACTTTCCCAAGGAGGAAAAGGGCTGGGTGTGGAGAAATGCACCAGCCCCATCCCTGAGGGGTCGGGGCGGTGAGTTTTTATCCGGTATGGGGCGCAGTAGAGCAGGATGGATGTTATCTGTTGTGGTCTGGTAGGTCCTGTTTTGTAAGTGTCCCCCCCACCCCCAGCCTCTGTGCCTTCAGGGAGCTTCCAGTAATTTTCTAGCCCTGAGGATCAAAGCTCGTAAAACAATTTGGGTCAGCCACACTCCAGGGGCTCCAGCCAGCTTTGGCGAAGAGGGCCTGAGAATGCGGCTTTTGTCCTATTAGTTATTTTCTCTTTGAAATATAGTAGACAGAATTATTTCCCTTTTGTTTTTTTAAATTAAATTTATTGGGGTAACACTGGTTGATATTATGTTTTAAAGTGGTAATCTTTACAAAAAAGCATTATAAAGTATGTGCTCATTGGTAAAGCTAAACAATATTACTGAATATTAAATAAATAATAATTTTTTTTCACCTCAGTTTAAGGGATAACACATCTAGTTATTCAGCAGAAATACTCTTTTTGTCTCCACAATGCTTTTATTTTTAACTTGGGAGTCCTTCCAAAAAGTGGAAGACCCCCAAAACGCTTTGCCTATGTTTTCTAGTGCCACTTAATTGGCTAGAGGTGAGTAGTAACTGACCCCTTTAAGACAGAGCCTGAATTCTATAAGTGCACAAGTGCTTGCGTGCAATGTTACACACAGTTTTTTTAAATATATTTTATTGATTATGATGTTACAGTTGTCCTATTATCCCCCCTTCATTCCCCTCTACCCTGAACACCCTCTCCCACCCACATTCCCCCCTTTAGTTCATGTCCATGTGTCATAAGTTCTTTAGCTTCTACATTTCCCCTACTATTCTTGCCCTCCCC
>CM052548.1:19799493-19840825 GCA_028533065.1 Trachops cirrhosus
CATGTTTTTTATCTTCTTTTTCTTAGATAAGTCTCTTTAACATTTCATACAATAAGGGCTTGGTGATGATGAACTCCTTTAACTTGACCTTATCTGAGAAGCACTTGATCTGCCCTTCCATTCTAAATGAAAGCTTTGCTGGATAGAGCAGTCTGGGATGTAGGTCCTTGCCTTTCATGATTTGGAATACTTCCTTCCAGCCCCTTCTTGCCTGTAAGGTCTCTTTTGAGAAATCAGCTGACAGTCTGATGGGAACTCCTTTGTAGGTTACTGTCTCCTTATCTCTTGCTGCTTCTAGGATTCTCTCCATTTTTACTTTGGCTAATGTAATTATGATGTGCCTTGGTGTGTTCCTCCTTGGGTCCAACTTCTTTGGGACTTTCTGAGCTTCCTGGACTTCCTGGAATTCTATTTCGTTTGCCACATTGGGGAAGTTCTCCTTTATTATTTGTTCAAAGATCTTTTCCACTTGTTGTTTTTCCTATTCTCCTTCTGGTACCCCTATAATTCAGATATTGGAATGTTTAAAGATCTCTTGGAAGTTCCTAAGCCTCTCCTCATTTTTTTGACTTCTTATTTCTTCATTCTTTCCTGGTTGTATATTTTTTTCTTCCTTCTTGTCCACTCCAATGATGTGAGACCCATCTTTCATTCCATCACTATTGGTTCCCTGTGCATCTTTCTTCATTAAACTTATTGTAGCCTGCATTTTTTCATCTAATTTGTGACCAAAATCAACCAATTCTGTGAGTATCCTGATCACCAGTGCTTTGAACTGTGCATCTGATAGGTTAGCTATCTCTTGGTCGCTTAAAAGGATGGGTTCTGGGGCTTTCAATTCTTCTTCTGTTTGAGCCATCTTTTTACTGGTTTTTTTTTTTTTTTTGGTCTTGTCAAGCTCCTGTAGTGAGTGGCAGGGCCTTAGGTGTTCACCAGGGCGGGGCACCCCAGTGTCTGGGTTGTGACCTTGTATGTGGGGGCGGGGTCTGAGAAGGAACAATGGCACTTGCTCTGCTCACTGTAGGACCTCAGACCCTTCTGCCACTTTCTGCAAGCCAACTGGGCCCCTCTGGCACCAATTCCGGTGTGGGTGGGCCTGTGCATCCGGTGGGACCTTCCTTTTCAGTCAGTGACCCAAGTTGACCCAAGGCTCTATTTCCCGGCACTGGGTCCCTGAGTTGGGCTCAGTGCCTTGCTTCACAATGGCGGCCTCGCTGGGTCTGCCAGTCGCCACCCCCTGGCCGGGGCCCACCAGCCACTGCCGCTTTTGCGCCCAGGGTCTGCCTGCTGCAGACTTGCACGCCGCCCCTGTTGCTCAGCTCCCCACTCCACATCCCTCGCCTGGCCCAACTTCACCCCTCCTACTGGTCTGGATGAACGTGCTTATTTTAACTCCTTGGGTGTCTGACTTCCATACAGGTCAATTTTCTGTCAGTTCTGGTTGTTATTTTGTTTCTATATTGTTGTTGTCCCTATCTTGGTTGTGCGAGGAGGCACAGTGCATCTACCTATGCCTCCATCTTGGCCGGAAGTCTGTTACACACAGTTTTGATATGGTCTTTGTACTTGAGTATCCATTTGCATGGGTATAAAACACTAAGGTCACATTTTCTTGCTTTAAGTGTGTTAAACATGTCACTGTATATTCTTCAGCCATAAAGGGGTTGCCTTAGACAGATCTGATGAAAATTTGATGTTGTTTCCCTTGTAAATGACTTGGGGTTTTTTTTTGTCTAAATAAAAACAAATATTTAAAGTTTTTCTTTAAAATTCATAGAACAAGTCTTGGTGTTGGTCATTTTGGGTCAGTTTTTCCGGGTACATATGTATTTTTAAGGAACATTTTTACTGAATTAGAAGCTTCTAATATTCGTTCCGTCCCACCGAATTGGTTCTCTTCTTTGGGAGCCTCTGGCATCCACCTGTAGGAACTTCTTGACTATCTGTCACTCTCTCTCAAATTCCTTTCACCACTTTCTTCATTTCCTTTTGAATTTTAACATTTTCCTCCTTTCAACCTATTTCTATTAAACTCTTACTGTTATTTTCATTTATTCTTGTTTATGCTTCCTTAAACTTTAAAAAATTATATCCTGAGTTCTCTCATTCCCCCCCCACCCCACATAAACTTTTTGTTCCACGAAATAAAACACATTCACCTGTGAGGAAAGCTCTTCGGCCCAAACAGGTGACGGTGAAGTCACTACTGCTGTGATGAATGCTTGCCACCCGCACGTAAAATCCAAAGAGCTGCCACTTAAAACTGAAAACTGCGCACTAGACGTCTGGAGGTAGGAGCACAGCTAGCCTGGATGAAAGTCATACAACCGTTGTCTGAGCCCCTCTACCGTGTGCTCAAAACCACTGAAGGTTGTGTTACTTCTAGAATCAGAAGCGTGTTCCTGTTTGTTCCAGTGAACCTCTCTCCCAGTGTTAATGATTAGAACAAAGGCAATCGCTATGGAAGAAGTATCCCAATGAGAAAGATAGAACAATATCAGAACGTCAAAGAGGAGATAATGTAGAAAATCTCGTCTTTCCAAATTTCAGGTGCTTTCATATTATAGTTGTACAGCCGTGGAGAAAGCTCCACCCAAAGGCTTAACCCCAAAACATTCTATTTGCTATTCACACCAAACAAAGCTCACCAGCATCATTTCTAAACTATGAGAACCAGCTGGCTTTTCAGGGTATTGGAGACCTTGACTTAGTGATCTCCGTCATGGATGTCATCACTGCCAACTATTTACTCTGACAGGTAGGCCTCCTGATCAATTTAGACATCAGCATCTTTTTTTAGTGCCAACTTTGTAACATGTAGGAATTACATTTGCACTTCGGCCTCTATCAGGTGGTTCTGATTCCTGCAATGAGTAGTTAGTCATTAGGGACTGTAGCAACTAGTACAGATCCTGGAGGACCAGCTTCCAGCACTCAGTGTCCGCTTGTATCTTATCACCTTTTGAGTGTCTCCTTTGCTTTCCTTAGGTCTGTAACAAGATCATTTCTGGCTCAGAGGACTTTTTTTTTAATTGATGAGCGAGAGCGAGAGCGAACACATTGATGTGAGAGAGAAACATTTATTGGTTGCCTCCTTTATGGCCGTGACCAGTGATTGAACCCGCAACTTAGGTATGTGCCCTGACCAGGAATCGAACCCATGGCCTATTGGTGCAAGGGACGACCCTTCACCAACCGAAAATTTTAATTTAATTTAATTTAATTTAATTTTTTTATTGATGGCTCAGAGGATTTTTAAACTTGCCTGATACAGAGAGATGGACATCTGAATTTCCTTCTGCTGCATAAACTGTGTTTCTTTCTTTTCATAATTTTCCTTAATGTTTAGTCAGTTTTCACAACATAACCTTTCTCACATTTCACATTGCCTTTGCCGCTATTTCTTCTGTGTGCTTGTTGGCTTCTTGTCCAGTGACAGCCAACATGTGTTTAATCTGCCACTGTGTGTCCACGTGGCTGAATGCCATGACAAGGTGAAGCCACGTGAAAATAATGGGCTCGAGTTAATGTCTGAAGGGATAGATGAAAGAGGTGGCAGACAGAACTCAGCAAAGATTCCTCGCTTTATAATCCCACATTTTGCAATTTTTTAGTTTTTCTAATGTTGATTTATGTTATTCTTTCTTGGCTTCTATACTTCTCTCAATTTCTGTTAGCTTATTTTGAAATATTAGGTTTTACAGTTTCACAATTTGTTGGTATGTCTTTCTGAAGTGTTTTTTATCATGGTTTGTGGGAATTTTATTCTGCCCCTTATTCTTCTTTTTCTTGTAATTTTGCATGACATTTGGCTACAATTATTTTCTATTGCTTATTTTGAAAATGAAGTAAGTTTTCCAACACTCTTATAATGGGGAGGGGAGGGTCCAACAAGTTAGGTTTTCTAGCTTCACTCTTTCAAGACCCCCGTTGTTTTTACAAAGTAACAAGACAAAGAAATTTCCTCTTTCTATTCCTGACTGGTGGGATTCCCAGTCAGGACACACACCTATTCTATGCCTACTCTATTTCAAAAGTCAAGAACTGTATGATTTCACTCATATGTGGGATGTACTTTTTGATGGAAGAGATATCCTGCTTCCTATATACAGATAATTCCTTCACCTGATTTCTGGATGAACTGCTCTTCTTGTGTCTCCTCAGGGAACCCCTCATTTATTTCATACATACTTATTGAGCACCTACTTTGTAATAGACCCCATGCTTCATCCACTGAGTAACTCCTTTTTTGCAGATACAACTTCTCTCATACTACAGGTTTCTTTCCAGTAGTGTTTAACTATGCTCAGTACTCTGTCCCAGTTAAAAACCCACTGGGCTCAACCAAATAGAAAACAAAAATCCCTCCTTCTACCTCGCTCCCTTCTTCATCTACTGGTGGTCTATCTTTCTTCTCTTCAATGCCAAGCCTCTAAAACATTGCCCATACTTAGTGTTTTTATATCTCCATGTCTCATTCACCCTACCACCACACAGCATTCTGTCTTCTGCTCCCTGGGCTCTCACTAAGAGCACGCTCACTGCGCATTCTAAGATGTGGACCACTTCTTTTTTCACTGGGTTTCCACGATACTGCCATCTTCCTATGTCTCTGGTTCATCCTCGTCATTTTGCAAGCTACGTTTTAGTCTTTATTTACTTTATCTGTTGATGCTCTTTATGGTTTCCTGGGCAATCATTCCTTTGTCAGCACTCTGTGGCTGATGTCATCAGCTCCTAAGACAATAATTATCCTCCTTATCATGCAAGAAAAGTACTTGACCTTGTGTTTAGACATGAAAGTGTTGCAATCACAAAGATTGTCTTGTTTAAATAAGGGAAAGCCAGAATAAATGTGTTAATGAATCCTGATTGCCAATCTATTTCATGCCAGTTAAATACCAGCAGAGTGACAGAACAATGTTTTTTGGTTTAGTTATCTAAATCATCACAAAGGGTACATTTTACAAGATAGATGTGCAGAGTCAATTTTTAAAAAGATTTTATTTTATTTCTAGGCAGAGGGGAAGGGAGGGAGAGAGAGGGAGAGAAGCATCAATGTGTGGTTGCCTCTCCTGTGCCCCCTACTGGGGACTTGGTCGGCAACCCAGGCTTGTGTCCTGACTGGGAGTCAAACCAGTGACCCTGCAGTTCGTAGGCCTGCGCTCAGTCCACTGAGCCACACCAGCCAGGGCATCAATTCTTACAGCAAACATTGTAGCAGACAGTCACATGTACTACTGATGTAGTGCATAAATACATGTCATAATAAATATGAAAAACAAACTTTGTAGTAACTGTTAACTTGAGTTAATGTTACATTCCAGAGGAGATGATGATGATGATGTTCCTTTTATAATTAAAAGTGAAATCCTTCTTAGTAAGTTCTCCAGTGATTTATAATATACAGAAACTCCCTCTCTCTCTATATTG
The DNA here is from genome assembly GCA_028533065.1 of Trachops cirrhosus. Lineage (NCBI taxonomy): Eukaryota > Metazoa > Chordata > Mammalia > Chiroptera > Phyllostomidae > Trachops > Trachops cirrhosus. The sequence goes on from CM052548.1 coordinate 19,804,927, forward strand.
AACATGGCCTTTACCCATCTATATAAATGCTATATATTCTTTGTGCATTTATGATATATAATTTATAAATATTATTAAATCTTTCCCTTAATGCCACATCCTGTGCTAGCTATTTTCTGTTGGCTCATGCAGATATGTTTTCTGCCCTTGTCTCCCTTTCCCTATGCCCTGAGACCCTGTCCTCTGAGGACTCTATCACCTGTGCTACCCTGGCTCCTCCAACGGGAGGTATGCCAGCCGGAGACTTAACGCAGGAGGAAGACAAGGCCGGGCCTTCCTCCTCTGCTCCCTGCCTGCGCAGTGCCGCCTCTCTGGCAATAGCTGTGTCCCTTCCCATTCTGCAGGGCAGTGCCTCCCCTGGGTTCCGTTAACACTGTCTCTCGCTCTTGACTTCTTCGTCCTTGGTGTAATATGGCTTCCCACTGTTGCCAGCCTCTCGGTGCCTTGGTGCCCTGTTTGTTCGTCCCATCAGCCCTGCCCACACTTTTGTTAATACTCCTTTCGTTAAAGTCTTAATCTGAACCTATCCAGGGTGACTTTGTTCTCCTTCCAGGAACCTGACTGACAGGATCATGGAAAGCTAGTTTAGGACCTCACATTCTCAAAAGCATTCGTCTCAATAATTTTCTGCTTCTTTTGTGGGTTCTCATCGAATAACAACACTATGCAGTGGGGGTCCCAGATTCCACCTCTATTTCAACCAGGGCTGAAAGTTTGGATTTGTACTTCCGTATTTTCACCATGTGCTAATGACACTCAAATTTTCATCTGTAGCCCAATCTGTCGCCTAAATTTCTGAATTACATACTCAATTTCTCTGATTTCTCTTCTCTGATATCCTACAGGTACTGAAAGTGCCAAATGTCCAGTTCCAGTTCATCCGCCCGCATGGCCTTTGCACGACTTCCTCAGCCTGTTCCTGTCTGTCTGAAGGCAGGCGCACCGAAACCGCTCTCCGATCCCAGTGGTCCTGGCCCCTGTGGGCCAGGCTGGCCGTGCTTCTGCTAGGACTCTTGCCTTAAGACCTGTGGGGGTTTTCTGTATGTTAGATTAAAGTGCACTCGCGCTCTAGAAGCCAAAACCCCAACTGTTTTCATGACAGGCTTTTTTTTAAGTATCTTACTGCTACTTTGGGATCAGGTTTCCGTGGGACTACATCTTTTAAGCTTTTAATGAACCAGTTTTGTTCAGCTGAGAAAACATCAATTTAAATTCCTTAGAAGTCTTAAAAAAAACAAAAAACCTGTCTTATAGCCATACCTTTGATTTGACCTTTATCCTTAGGCCATGCCTTAATTTCTGAATTTTTATTTGCTTGAGAAGCTATAAAAAGACATAGTTTATATTCTAGACTGACAAATGCTAGCCCCTCTACAATCTCTCTAAATTCTGCTCACAAATTGACCGGTTCTTTTCTAAATCCACCTCTTGAAGTTCCTTATACTTCAGCTAGTATAAATGAGCTGACACTTTCAGTTTTGTGCGCGGGGATCTCCTTGCTCAAATCCGAAAGTCCATCAAGTAACTGGGCGGACTATCAAGTGTCTGCAGGGGATAGCTCACCCTTCCATGACATGGCCCACTCTTTTTTCAGTTTCCATAGCAGTTTCCTCACCGTTTTCCCAGTCTCCTACAACAGTTTTCTTGTTATGTTTTTTCAGACTCCCCTAACAGTTTTTTTCCATCTGCCGCAGGGTCCTGGTTTCAGTGTCACGTATTTTAGAGTTGTGACGGCATCATTCCGGTTCTGTATACCACACGATATTGCTGTTGCTTTTCACTCGTCTGCGTTCCTCATTGGACCCGCTCTCTGAGGATGCCAGTCTGTTTACAGTGCCTGGAACACAGCAGGTATTCAACATATATTACTGAAAAAGCAAATGAATTAATTCTTAATTTCTAAAGATCCTTTAAAGGTATCACTGTTAAATTTTACCAAATATCTGTTACCTTAGTAACTATTACTCTAGCAGCTAGTTTCTTCTTAACTATTCTCTTTAGTAATAGTACTGATTTGTGTACATCATATAAGCAGTGGCCCTTTTTTGAATCAAAATTCTTCAGCCTCCAAAGTGTGACCCTGAAAGGGAATCTGAATGTCTGTATGTCTCAGTTTTCTCATCTGCAAAATGAGGGTAATTGTAGTGCTTATCTCATATGATTTTTATGAGGATCCTTGGTGCAGAGTAAGTGCTCAGTAAATGGTGGCCATTATTATTTCATTTTTAGATCCGTTTACTTAATAAACTTGCAATAATGGCTACTTATAGAAAGAAAATGGATAGCTGGGGAAAGGAATGGATGAGAAACTTATATTTTGCTGTATTTATATATTTTTAAAACTTTGAGTTTTGTACCATATACATATATTACCTATTCAAAACATTTATTAGTTTTTAAAATATTAGATATATATTTTTTATCTTATATTAGTAGGTTAAATTATGCACTTTAAAATCAAGAAAAACTTGGAATAATTCATCCATGACACACTTAATATTGACTCATTTTAAAGCATTTGTAGCCCATTAGAAACAGTAACTGAGAAAGAAGTATTTTTACAGGGGGGCAGTTTTATTGCTGCATTAATACTGCTTTCAGTTGTAAGGAGTTTCACTAGGTTCAAGAGAAAACAGTCAATAATATCAGTGAAAATCCACATAATTCTGAAGAGCATAAATGTGAAATTTCACTCAGTGATAAAGGAGTATATGATGGGGGAAGTGTTTCGTCTCTCCATACCAATATCCTCATTCAAATATACAGAATTTCACAACTTGTGATTTATCTCATATAATTGGCTGATGAGGAGCTTTCTGGCTTGAAAGATGTATTACATAAACATTCATTTTAATCCTATGTTTTCTTTCAACCTTCAAGTAGGTTTTAGAGTTTTTCCGACCACTAGAGGCACTTCTGAATTATGCAGTAAGACAAAAATGGGTATTATAAAATTATCCCAGCCTTATGGAAGAAGAAAAATGTTTCCTTTGTAAAAATGTGTGACTTCTGAAACGAACTAATTCTGGTCTTTGGCATTCAAGAGAGTGCTAAATTCATTCATTCTCCACACATTTATTAATCACCCTGTGTGCCAAGCACTGTGAATTTGATTAGCAATCAATTGCTATGTATTGCATTCACTGTCTTTTTAAAAAAGATTTTATTTATTTATTTTCAAAGAGAAGGGAAGGGAAAGAGAAAGAGAAGGAGAGAAACATCAGTGTGTAGTTTGCCTCTCTCTTGCACCCCCTGCTAGGGACCTGGTCCACCACCCAGGCATGTGTCTCAATGGGGAATCGAGCAGGCGACCCTTTGGTTCACAGGCCAGCATTCAATCCACTGAGCCACACCAGCCAGGGCTCCATTTATTTTCTATCACATGACTCTCATTATGCACTTATTTTCTGCTTCTAGTTCATTTTTCCTAATCTTAAAGAAAAATGGCACTTTTATAATTTCTACCATCCACTTATCTGTCAGGAGCATTAAAAAGTAGCAGCTATGTTTGCGGTGTGACCTGAAGTAATGAATAATTGCCTAAAGACATCTTAAACAATACCAAAACATTAGGTGTAATTTCTTTGAATACCATGAGTATCTGAAAAAAAAATCTGTATTCTTTCCCTTGGTATCTAAAAAAGGCAATGATAAACTAGAAAAAATATGAAATACATGTTGGACAAAATGTTACTATCCCTAATACAGGGAGATTCTATAATTTGACCCTAATTTAAAAAATAGATAAAAGATATGAGTGCCCTTGCTGGAGTGGCTCAGTGGATTGAGTGCTGGCCTGTGAACTGAAAGATCATCAGTTCGATTCCCAGTCAGGGCACATGCCTGGGTTGTGGACCAGGTCCCCAGTTCAGGGCGTGCAAGAAGCAACTAATCCATGTATCTGTCACACATTGATGTCTCTCTCCTTCTCTTTCTCCCTCCCTCCCCTCTCTCTAAAAGTAAATAAATAAAATTTAAAAAAGGTATGAGCACCAGATGATCAATGGATACTAAAAGAATATAATTTGCTCTTCTTTTCTATTGTTTTCCCATTCTTTATTTTCCCCATTTCTAAACTTTATTAATTTCTTATTACCTCTTTCAGTTTCTTCATGATATTTCTTCTATTTTTTTAAGTTGAGTTCTGAGTTCATTAATTTTCATTCAGTTTTTAATTTTGATAAACATACCTTAATACATTTTCCTGTATTTCATGAGGTTTGACATAAAATTACTTTTTATATTATTTAATTCCATATATTTACATTTTTCTCCTATAATTTTCTCTTTAATCAGGACTATTCAATACCATGTATTTTTACTTTACAGACATATGGATTTCTAAAGCTATGTTTTTGTTTTCTAATTTACCTGAAATAACAATCAGAAAATATGTCCTACATGATAGCAGTTCTTGGGAACTTCGGGGTTTCCTGGGTGATGTAGTGTGTCATCCATTTTAGTTGCTTTCATGGGTACTCCATAAAAATTTTGTGTTCTTTATTTAGTTATTCATTGGATATATATTTGCATATTTGAACTTACAGATCATGTTACTGAAGTTTATAAGTATGATTATATTTAGTTTATTTAATCTAAAAGGGATGGGTGGGTGGGCTGGAATGGGAATAAAGGATAGAAACTGTACTGAATAATCTAAAATAAAAAAAATAAAAATAAAAAAAATAAAAAAAGAAAAAATATATAATCTCTAGTATTCAAGAATGGCTTGTTAAAGTCGCCAGCTGTAAGTGTTGATGTGTTTACCTTTCCTGTCATTCTTTCAGTTGCTGTTTTATGTATTGGGTAGCAATTTATTTGGTGTATATGTATTTAAAATGTTTTCTTAATACTTTTACCAGAATGTGTTTCTTTGTGATCTTTTCATTAGTCTTAAATTCTATTTAATCTGATTTTGAAAGCACAGCCCTGGCTTTCTTTTTATTCATGTATGTCTGATGTATTTTCCTCTATTTATTTATTTTCAATATTTATAGATCCTTTTGTTTTAAAAATGATTTTGAAAACAACATATTCCAGGGTCTTTAAGTCTTTATCTTTTGATTGGTTACAATAACTAGTTTACAGTTATTATAGTTACTATTTGGAATTATTTTAGCAATACTACTTTAAGTTTTCTAATTATCACACTTTATTTTTGTTTCCTTTTCTTTCTTGTTTCTTTTTATTCCCTTGTCATTCCACAGGATAGATCAATATTCTATTGGTTTGAGCCCTGGTTGGTGTGGCTCAGTTGGTTGGTGAGTCATCTTGTGGACCGAAAGGTCACTGGTTCAAGTCCAGGTCAGGCCTAGGTTGTGGTTTCAATCCCCCACCAGGGAACTGATTCATGTTTCTCTATCTCCTTCCCTTCCAATCTCTAAGCATGTCCTTGGTTGAGGGTTAAAATATGTGTATATATTCTATTGGTTTGAAAGACATACATTGTCCATTTGGTTTTCTAGTAGTTACCTCTTATTTATTCCCTCTTTCTTTGTCACCATTTCCCAAGTTGGGGAGGGGTTCTTAGTATCTAAAGCCAGAGCAACCGACTCAAAGCATGAATTCTTAATCTTTTGCCTTGGCCAGGTCCTCCTTCTCAGATTGTGAAACCTAAAAGCTAAGAATGGACTCTTTTGTTATCTGTGTTCTGCTGTGTCATCCTTTCCCTGAAGCAGCAAAGACGCAGTGAGTGTCCCCAGCTGCCTGGGCTAGGGAAGGTCACAGGGAATGGGCAACAACAACAGGGGGAAACCCTGAAATGAAGCGTTCTATTATTTTCTAATTTTATAATTCCCTGGTGAATATGTTTAGTATGTTTTTCTCAGATCAGCTAATTAAATCATGTGGTTACATCACCTCTGTGGTATGAAAACTGCCCTCTTAATGTTTAATGCCTTAAATTCCAATTTACTATTTATACATTTTTTTAATTAATTGATTTTTGAAAAAGAGAGAGAAAGGGAATGAGAGAGAGAGAGACGTCAGTGTGAGAGCAAACCCACAGCCTAAGTATGCGCCCCGACCAGAGATGGAACCCACATGGTGGGTGTGTGGGGAGGATCTATAACCAACTGCAGCCAGGCCAGGGCTGATTTGCTATTTATTCAATCCATTCATTTGCTCAATATTTACTAAGAATGTGTTAAGTGTCAGCTACTGTGCTTTCTGCTGGAGGAACTATGAGACAAAACAAATCATCCCTTCTCTCCAAATGCTCTTTGTGGTGGGTAACACAGATAAATGACTCCATAATTAATTAAAGAATGCAGTAAGAGCTGTAATAGTGGAATGAATTTGTTTACAGAGAGCATAGGAGAGAGGACCACTGACTCTGACTGAGGAAGTGAGAAATATCTTCACCAAAGAGAAGCCTTTTGAGTTGGGTCTTGAACAATGAATTCAAGTAGTGAAGGTTGGGGGAAATTCAGGTTGTGGGAAAGTAGCAAGCAATCAGGGATAAGAAAAAGCTGTGAAGCCCCATAAAGACAAGAAAGACATTTGGGAATGGAGAGGTTGTCTGAATGAGGGAGGAGGGGAGAGCAAAGCAGCAAATACAAGAATGGAGAGATTTGTGCTTTGAGCTTTCAAAAATATACCTTCATCTAGAGGACTTTGTTAAAGTCCTCATCCAAGAATATGTTTATTAATTTTAGAGCTGGAAGGAGGGAGGGAGGAAGGGAAGGAGAGAGGGGAAGAGAGAGAGAGAGAGAGAGAGAGAGAGAGAGAGAGAGAGAGAGAGAGAACAAACACATTTTTGCCTGGAAGCAAAGAGATAAGATTAGAGATTTCATCGAACCTTTGTAGTCTTAAACGACCACACCTACTCAGGTGCTTATATTTATCATGTAGTACAAATTTTTTAAACTAGAATCTGACTAGATGTTATAACTTCTAACTCAAGCTCACACCATTAATTTAGATTGGGATATTAGAGGAAAATTTAAAAAAATATGTGTTTACTTTTGGATATCATAGATAGAGGTGCTTATAAGACTATATAAGACTTACAAGACTTATAAGGTGCTTATGACCCTGTCACAGTAAACATCATAGACCTGCATATTGTGTGCAAGATCTACCAAACATTTGAAAATTGTACCTTGTTCTCTTATCTTTTTCTAAGTTCAAGTGATCAAGTATATAATTGAACACCTTTTATGTGCATGCAATTCTCTAAGATTCTGCAGATGCACGCTGGTGGTAAGAAACTGATAGGTTACCGTCTGGTTCATGGATGTAATTAGTCAAATGTACAAATGATAATAAAATGAGTTACAAAAGACACAAGGTATTATATATCATAGTATAATAATTGTATTCAATAAGATAGAATGGATAACAGCAAGGTAGTAGACAACTGCACAATCTCAGTGGTTCAACAGAAAAAAAGTTTATTTCTCACTCATAAGAAGTGTGCCCTGGGCCTGGGAGGTTCTCCAGGACAACTGTCTTCTTGTGTTCACTCTCATTGCGGGCTGCTTTGATCAGGAGCAACTTCCACGTCGACCACTGGAAGGGAAGAGTGGGGCTGGAGAGCAAGGGCAGGCTAGATCGGGGACTACTGGCAACTTAATGCTTCTACTCCAGATGTGACTCACGTCAGTTCTGCTCACATTTCACTGTCAAAACAAGTCTTAAAACTGTGCCTAACTTTAGGGGGCAAAGAAGAACTTCCCACCTGTCAGGATGCAGAGAGGATCAGATATTGGTAAACAGTGATAATATTCATTAATGCACTATAAGAGAAACATCACAAAAAGTTACAAAGAAAGGGCTAAGGGCATTCCAGAGCAGGAAGCAATCACACTTAGGATGTCCTGTAATAAAAGACACTTCTTCTGTTTTTCTGTCAGTAAGTGGAAGCTGTTTCTTTGCTTCACTTTCCTTACCAGGAGGAAACGGCCTGCTGGGGCTCCCAGTTCAGTGCTAGCTTCTGAAGCTGGTTGATGTGGTAGGACCCACTAGGCTTTCACACTTCCTCAGATCTCTGTGTTTTTATTTCTCTTTTTAGATCTCAGATATGTGGCCTAGAGATTTACATGAGGGAGTTTCTGGCAGGGTCCTAGAAGGTTTCATTCTATATTCTAAGAACCTTTCACTGCTTTTTGAAGACATAGGCCTATTTTGCACAAAAGTATGGTGGAGTGGTTAAACTAAGTGACTAAAACTAAGCAATTAATGTCTCCATCTTAAAGCTTACATGCTTATTTACAAGAGAGCCATCAGGGTGCATGTAAAAATTCAGCATAGGAATAATGGCAGTTTATCATAGTGATCTCACATATATATGACAAAAATATTCAGTGGGTTTTTATAGAAAATGATACTACCATTAAACTAAAAACAATGAGAAACATGGGCTTCATCTTTCCTATAAGCACTTTGGAAAAAGTTGGGAATTCTTTTAAAAAAAAATAAAAAATATGCCCTGGCTCGATGGATTGAGCATAGGCATGGGAACCAAAGGGTTGCTGGTTCAATTCCCAATCAGGGCACTTGCCTGGGTTGCAGGCCAGGTCCCCAGCAGGGGGCTTATGAGAGGCCCCTGAGTGGTTACACTCAGTGGTTACACTGAGTGGTTACACATTGATGTTTCTCCACTTCTCTCTCTCCCTTTTCTCTCTCTAAAAATAATAACATCTTTTTAAAAATTAAAAATTTTATTTATTTATTTTTGAGGAAAGAGGAAGGGAGGGAGAGAAACATTGATTACTGAGAGAAACATTAATGAAACATTGATATGCTGCCTCTCACATGCCCGCCAATTGGCGACTAGCCCATAACCCAGGCATGTGCCCTAACCAGGAATTGAACTGGTGACCTTTCACTTTGTGGGAGGGATGCTCAACCAACTGAACCATGCCAGTCAGGACTTCCTATCTAATTCTTAATTACAATTCAGTAAGAGTAAAAAGAGAATAAAAGAGTCTAATTTGCTAAAATGAATAAAGAGTACTTCTCTTTCTGTTTTAAAATTAGAATGATGAAATTATCCCTAATTTTTTTTACTACATATTAAAGGTGAGAAATCTCCACACTAGTTCTGAACAAAATATATATAAAAAGCAGAATATGATTTTTCCATATTTTAAGAAATTGGCTGCACTAAAGTAAGAAGATTCGTATTTCCTATACAATGTGTGATATTCCAACGTGATATTGGAAGTACAATATTTTATTGTGATATTGTGATTTACAACTAGAGTATTTTTGAGATTAAGAAATTAGATTCAGAAATTGTTATACAGCCTTTAGACGGGATTGAAACCATGCAAATAATAATAATAATAATAATAATAATAATAATAAATAAACCCCAGCGCCCCACTGACAGTGGCCCCCTCTCCAGGGGGCGGCAGAGATGCGGAGAAGAGGACGAGTTCTTGGAGACTTGAGAGAGGCCGAGTTGGTCCGGAGAGTGCAGACGCTGGGCGCAGGACTGCAGCCCCAGGGGCGGATTGGCGGGGTGGGCTGGGACAGGGGCTGGAGGAGGAGGCGGAGGGGCGACTTCAGTTATGCTTTCGTAGGATGGGAGGCGGGGTAGCAGCCCGATTAAAGAAGCAGCCTGGAAGGAAGGAGCGAGGGAGGGACGGGAACAGTTGAAGGAGGAGGAGCGGCGAGCTGGCCTGTGGCGACCAGAGGCGGAGCGGCCCCCACGAAGCCACGTTTTGTTTTTGTTATTTTCCATTCGAATAGCAGGCCCTTTCGGAAGACCGATTGCATGGAAGTCCGGAGGCCCCGACCTTCCAGGTGACAGCCGGTCACCCTGGTAGGAGTCAACTCCGCCCCCAGACATCCCCTCCCGCCCACAGAGCATTCCCCGCCCAGCCTCCCTGTGCCTGCCCCGGGTGAGCGCTACAGCGCAGGGGCTCTGCGGCGCTGGAGCAGGCGGCCACCCGCTGCAGCAACGTTGGCGAGGGGACTCGGTGTCCCCTCCTTTGGCCGAGCAGAACCGCGGCGGGAGAAGGGGGAAGTCCGGCCCTCAGGCGGGAGCCGGAGGAAGGAGGATGACGATTTAACCCGCCCTCTCCTGCCAGTCCAGCTGCCAAGCGCTCCGTAGGTGCCCGCCGCCGGAGCCTCGGAGCCGCGCCCGGGGAAGTGCCGCATGGGGCAGGGCCGCTGAAGCCGGAGTTTGGGGTCGTACCAAAGCGGTCGCGGGGTCCCAGTGGGGCAGTTGGTATACTTTCGGTGGCGCCTGCGGCGCGAGAGTTTGGGGCGAGGCGCGACTCTTCCGCCGTCTCCGTGCCCTGGTGAGGCACGAGTTATGGAGCCCCCCAGCTGCATTCAGGAGGAGCCTTTCCCACATCCCTTGGAGCCGGAGCCCGGGCCCTTGGTGCAGCCGGGCCCTGGGAAGCCGGGCGACAAGAGGTTCCGGCTGTGGTACGTGGGGTGGTCGTGCCTGGACCGCAGGACCACGCTGCCCATGTTGCCCTGGCTCATGGCCGAGATCCGCAGGCGCAGCCAGAAGCCCGAGGCGGGCGGCTGCGGGGCCCCCGCGGCCCGCGAGGTGCTACTGGTGCTCTGCGCGCCCTTTCTACGCTGCGTCCCGGCTCCTGGCGCCGGGATGGTGGGGGGCTCCGGCCCCTCAGCCGCGCAGCCCAGCACCGCGGTGTTCATCTTCGAGCACAAGGCACAGCACATCTCACGCTTCATCCACAACAGCCACGACCTCACCTACTTTGCCTACCTGATCAAGGCGCAGCCCGACGACCCGGAGTCGCAGATGGCCTGCCACGTTTTCCGCGCCACAGACCCCAATCAGGCAAGCTGGCGGCTCCAGGGCGTGGGGGAGGTTCTGGGGCGCCCAGGAGGAGTAGCAAGGTTGGGGGCGCCGGCACCCTACACTGAGCACTGCCTGTGGTCTGGCTGCTGGCGCGCGCTCTCCACGTGGCACGTTTGAGCGCTAGATCGTGGGGCTCCTCCAACCCTGACTCGGGAAGCTAGCGCTGGGGCGGTGTGTGTGTGTGTGGCGGGTCTGGGTGGGGTGGGGGGACGGGACTACCCTCTGGAGAAGGGGAGAGAGCGCAGCAGAGTGGTCCCTGGAGGGCGGAGGAGTGGACTCGCCCTGGGAGGATGCGGAGAGAGGCGCGCGTCCTGGGAGGATCGCGGTGTCTGGGTGGTGATCGGCGATGCATGCCAGGCGTGTTCCTTGCGTGTGTGCTTGTGGTGTTTGAGAGGGAACGCGGGAGACGATTGGGTTTCTCGAGGCCCGCGCTCACTCTTGGTCTTGGTGGAGTTCTGCCCCTTTACCCGTTTGGATGGTCGCGTCCTAGTCACAGCAGCACCTGCAGGTCTCGATCTGGGAGGCTCTTTCCCAGCGGGGCTTAGGAAAAGTTACTGACTAGACGCTGTCAGATTCTCGGCAAAGTACAAAAATCTGCGTTTACATGTTGAGTGGAAAGACTTTGGTTAAACATGGTTTTTATATGCTAATTGAAGCCAGAATCTATACCTACTTGGGTGATTTAAAAAATCAGTGTCGCAGAAGACGTCAAAATCTGTTTTCTAATATCGTTTCTCCAGAGTTTTACTAAGTCGAGGTACCTGTTACCACACAGTGCATTTTCACTTCCTTAAAAACCGGTGCGGTTCTTCATCTGGTGGTGAGAGGAATATAAATAAAACTTTACTGTAGTGCACGTCGTTGAAAACAGGCTTTAACAAAATGTGTGACGGGTTTTTACAATGCCAAAAGCCACCGACATGCTATTCTAGAGGTAGTTGTTTCATGTTTATGTAGTACTTTAGATCCTTTGGAAAAAATGTTGTCTAAATATAAATAAACAAAGTCTCAGTTGCACCATGTGGCTGTTCCTCTGGTATCTGGGAAATTAATAGTCAGATGAGAAAAACAGCCTATGAATTAGGCTTTAATTTTAAAAAACTTCATTATTCTAGTATCTGTAATTGAAAGACTTTGTGTTTGTTTAGTAGATTTTTAGAAAAGGCCTGTGGCTGAATTGAAGAAAATAAAAGCTCATTGTCTTAGATTTCATCCCTTTGTAAACTAGTTTAATATCTTAACAGAATTCCCAAAGTGAAGAGAGCAATTTAAACTTGTGTGACCACTGTTATATCTATGGTAAGCTACATTATTAAAATTTGTTTTAAGGTCCTAAACATGATTAAAATAAATTTCATTTTATGTTTATTTGTTCAAAACTCACTTTATCTTTCACCTGTGTTGTGAAATTGGAGTGCAGTGTGTTCTTTATTTCTGAAAGTTATCACCAACTTCAATTCTGTTAGCAAGGAGGAAGAAATTGAGCTTTTCATGATTCTTGGTGGTTTATGTTAAAGTTATTTTCTTCAGATCTGAAATGTGACACATGGTTGCTAATTTCACAGATGGGCTAAGTTTGCTTAGGGGTCATGGCACCTTGAATTCTCAACAGTGGCTGTTGCGTCCCCCCTGGATTCATTGATAGGCCAATTAGAAACATCCCCTTTTATTTTACCTCTTTATCTCTTTAGGTGTTAGAAGCTGAATGTGCTATGACTTTGCAAATAATAATATACCTAGGTTCTTTTTCTCCTCTTGGCCCCTTAGGAGCAGTGGAAGCCATATGGCTTTTTGATTCCAACAAACAAACAAACAAACATAACATTTCCTGTTTATTGCCATTTCTCAGTTGAGTCTTTATGTGAAGCAGTGATTTTCAACCTTTTTTATCTCATGGCTCACATAAACTAATTACTAAGATTTTGCAGCACACTATAACCTATCATAATTTTTGCCAATTTGACAAAAATAGGTATGATTTTGACTGATTTACAAAATCCCTCCCCCCACAATAATAGTAATTACTTACCCTTTTTGCTCCAAAGTGATTTTTTAAAAAATCACATGCCTATACCTTTATGGAACGATTTCTGGTACAAAGAATTAACCAACCAGATGCATTCTTATTATGCAGTGTGACCAGTGAGATGCAATTCTATTATATGACCTATGTATTTATGGTTCAAGACAGGGCATTCACACCAACAGCTATTGTTGTATTGGCTGTTGTCATTTTTTTTAATTTTTAAAAACAAGTTTATTGATTTTAGAGAGGGAAGAAGAAAGACAGAGGGAGAGAGAGAGACAGAGAGAGAGAGAGAGAGAGAAATATTGATTGGTTGTCTCCAGTGTGCCCCCTGACTGGGGATTGCACCTGTGACCTAGGTGTGTGCCATGAACAGAAATTGAACCTGCAACCTTCTGATTACAGGACAACACTTGAACCAACTGAGCTACACTGGCAAGGACTGTTTTCATTGTTTTTACTTGTAAATCTAAGGGAAAGAGGTCAGTGCCCCTGAGAAAATAGTCAAGTATTGCATATTCAAAAAATTCTTGGTGGCACACTGGCTGAAAATCACTGATCTCAAGATATGGATTCCTGTTTGTCAATTTGAAAGGCCGATGTTGTCCCTCTAGGGATTATCTCCAACCATAAATCGGGAGTCACACATTCCAATGCCTGGGAAGAGGGTTGAGTGAGGACTGTGCAGGAAGAGGTAGTGTGGGATGTCCTTTCTTAAGGTGCTATTCTGCTCCAGTTAGAAATCAGAATATTAACAGGATACAAGCCCAGTGGTGCCAGAGCTTCTGATTTCCCAAGAGAAAGTGGGAATCAGGATTTTTATGAATGAGTCCACACTTTAAACTATTAGCAAATATTTTAAACATTTAAGAATCCTCTCTGGGTCAAACAAAGCCCATCTGAGGGTTGGCTTCAGAGAACTAAGGACTGTCCCTTTCAATCTTTGGTATTAATATTTGTTGAGCAGACAGCTGCAGTCATCAGACACTGTGTGCCGTTTGCCACATTTCCTTTTGAGTGTCTGAACTCACTCGATGTGGCTCTCGTAGGAGAGAACATGAGAAACATTTTTGGGGAAGCACTGATTAAGTACAACTCCTGTAAGTGATGATTCTTCTTCACTTGTCAAAGGTATGAATTCACCACATTATTACCATCCAGTGGTATGCCTCATCTAGAGTGGACTCTGGGTGGTTCTGGGAACCCTTGACATCAGAAGGAAAAAGACCTGTTGTTTGCTTTGCCCCCTAGTTCTACATTTGAAGAGGAGAATTATTTAGTTGCACTTTTAAGATCATTGTTAAGAGAGTCTCATAAGTATTTTCCACAATCACCAAACGGAGTGTGGGAAGGAAGCTTAGAGCAGTAAGTCTGCAAACACACCCAAATACACTTGCTTCTGGTTTCACCCTCATGCCTGTCCTTTTCCTGAAATGGGCCTGTCTGTAGATGACTATATAATTTATTGTTTAATCTGGGACAGTTTTCATGGAGAAAGGGGCATCACTCATAATTACACAAACATGACAAGTACAAACCTAGATTGTTTAGGGCACACAGGAACATACAGTGACCATAGTTAAATGGCAAAGTTTGTGTTCTTGCTGTATCACAAGATGTAGCTAGAAACCACCCAGTGGTTTCTATATATAAAATGATAATGTTTTGCAGAATATCTATTCACACATCTTTTGGAGATGAATCTACATGTGACCTCAGAGGTAGCACTGTTAGTAGTTTGCGTCTGGTTTGGGAGGTTGCCATAGTGATGTGCCCTCTGGCTCCAGATGTTCCTAGTAGATCTGTAAGAAGAGTCAACTTACAGATATGTGTCTGGAGGAGTGCTCTGCCTGAATAGTCTAATACAAAGCTGTTTGTCCCACGTGCAAAGACTGGTGGGAGTTGGGAGCAAACCAACCAGTTCCAGATCAAATATATGCCAACACAGATTGGTTCCCATTTACTCAAGCCTGTGTAGTCTTGCACAGGAGAAATGTCAGCCTAGTGCATTTCAGCCAGACTTGGATAATCTGAGCTAGTAAAAGTGCTTAACTCTAACTCTTACTTCAAAAAAATCCCACTGGCATAAATTCAGTTGTCGGCTTAAAACAATTGGGGATCCAAGAATATCTGATTCTTTACCCAAGATGGGTCACCAGAATTCGTCAAAGATTTATCTAATTGCAGAAAGAGGTTATGTAGCATTCTCTCAATTTTCCTATTAAAAAACAGAAGTTGTTTTATATTATGTATATTTTACCATATTTTTAAAAAGCAGGAGTTGTCAGTGTTTATAAACATCGTTAGAGTTACTTATCATTTGCATGAGACTCTTAGCAGGAAAATTATATATCATAATTATAGATGAAAATCAAAAGACAAAAACATAATTGCTATAATTTTCATTGATTTTGTTTATATATATTTTTGAAGCTTGCAAGAACATATTTTCTGAGCTTTATTCAGGTAACCAATTTTCAACTTACTTTTTATCAGCCTATTTCAAAAAGGTCACTTTTCAGTTCTTCCTCATAGTTGATGTTCAGTAGCTTTGTCAAGCTACTAATCAGGTAACTGCAGAAATAGAAATGCGGAGGTTTCACAGTTCTTTCTCTGCTTACTCAGTAGGGTGCTATTCTGGACGGGTACACCTCTGTCTGCTCATGTTTGGCGTAGTCATTTATTTGTTCTCTCCTTTCCTCTGGAACTGAGGTGGAGGTTGATGTGCTCGGTTCCGTGGTAGAATCTGTACTGTGGTATCTGGGGGATGGTAAAAATGTGTGCCCAGAGCTTCCCAGTTATGAAGGAGAGCTGTAATGAAGGGTTGGTTCAGTATCAGGACTTGTTTATCACTAGGCAGAGGTTCTCATACCTGATTATGTGTCAGGATCTCCTGGAGGGCTTGTTCAAACAGAGTTCTCCATCCCACCCTGAGTTTCTGGTGCTTACAAGTTCCCTGCTGATGCTCAGACTGCTGTCCTGGGGACCACAGTTTGAGAACCATTGTTCTCAGTGATTTTGCTCGTGTGGTTGGTTGGTTATAGGACCACAATGTTCCTTTGGTTATTTTTACAGTTATTCTCAGACTTGAAAGTTCAAGGTGAGTGTGAAGAGGGATAATATCTGACTAGAGAAGATTTTATGAAACTGTTCATTTCCTAGCTTAATGGCTTTGCCTATCTTTTTCCCTTCATACACATTATTCTGCCACTCATCATCAGACCATCCATATGTTAAACCAAAACTTTACCTTTCAAACAAAAGTTTTAAGTTCTATGGAGGAAATAAATTTTTTTGTGAATATATCCTAATGTTACATTATGATAACTTTTTGTAAAAATTAAAGTTTTACTTATTTGCACCTACAGAAATAACAGCATGCAGTGTGTTTGATACACGGTACCTGCTATTAAGAAACTCAGGCAAAAAGAAATAGAGATTTGACGCTTTGGTGAATAAGGTGATGGCTGCCACTCTGAATAATTATGGCGAACAATTCTGTTTACTGCTTTTTTTTTTAACGTCAGGGTCTTTGTTTTGTTAAATTGTCTGGATAGTTCTCTCATTGGGGCCATGTTGGCTTGTCTGAGTCAAGTTAACACACAGTTACTTAGATGTAGCACCTCGTACACTGAGGGGCAGATTAATTATACATTTTTTTAAAAGATTTTATTTATTTATTTTTAAGGGGAAGGGAGGGCGAAGAGCGGGAGAGAAACATCAGTGTGGTTGTCTCTTGTGCGCCCCCACCAGGGACCTGGCCCCCAACCCAGGCATGTGCCCTGACTGAGAATCGAACCAGCGACCCTTTGGTTCGCAGGCCAACACTCAATCCGCTGAGCCACACCAGCCAGGGCTAATTATAATTTAATTTAGTTGTATATTCAGAATTGTTGACCAGGAAAAGGATGTGCCTCAAATATAGTCTACATAAAATATTAATACAAATTTAATAACTCATTGGGACGCATCAACTAAAGATGTCATTGGCTTGTTACTCTAAGGCTGTAATGCAATGCTGTACACCATAGTATGTCTCCCTGAGAAGCTTTTGAATGCGTTTCCTTAAGAATTAACATTTACTGAGCTCCTGTTGGGTGATGTCACTGCCCTTAGGGTTTTCCCTAGGTTGTCACATTTTATCTTCACAGTAATCACGTCAAGTATGTAGCAGCATTCTCCCTGGTTTTATAGCTGACAAAGCTGGTACAGAGAAGTTAAATTATTCCCCGGAGGACACAAGGCTTCTGATAATAGAAGCAGATTCCAGTTCAGTCCGACAGATTCTAAAGCCTGTTCTGTTATCTTCTGCTCTAGAATGCAGATGTTGAAAATTGTTTTTAGTGTTATGAACTTTTATGCCATCACTTTTTCCCCACTCTTTTTTTAATATAGTAGTTATATTTTTTCTAGTTTCACTGAGGCTTAACAGCAAATAAAATTTACATATATTTTAGGGTATACTCTGGTGTTTTGATATATGTATCAAATGAAATGATTACCACAATCAAGCTAATTAGCATACCCATCACTTCATTTGGTTATCATTTTTATTTTTTGTAGTGAGAAAACCTAAGATGTTCTCTTTTAGCAAATTTCACATATACAGTGTAGTATTCTTTTTTCTAAATTTTTTATTTTAATTTATTCAGTACAGTTTCTATCATTTATTCCCATTCCAGCCCACCCACCCATCCCTTTAGTATTCTTAACTATAGTCTCCGTGTTGTCTGTGCATTAGATCTTCAAAACTTGTTTATCTGCATAACTGACAGTTGATACCCTTTGACCAGCATCTCCTCATTCTTCCCACCCACTAGCCCCTGGCAACCACCATGCTACTCTCTGCATTTATGAGTTTTTAGATTCCATTTATAAGTGAGGTCATGGCTACTAGATTCCACATAGGTGAGTATTTGTATTTTTCCCACTTTTACGTTGGAATTCTCCACAGTTAAATATGCTTATTACATGTGTAAAATAATAATTAATCCTGAATGCATGCTTGGATATCATTATACCATTATGTGCTCTTCTTTTAACAGGAAATAAAAAGTTATATGATTTGTTGGGCTGATGAAACTAACCAGTGCACCTTTTCCTAAACCACTGGAAAAGGTTTGGGATCAAAGGGGAAAGTTAAAGTACAATGGGCTGTCAAGAAATAGAATATAATCCCTGGCTGGCATGCCTCAGTGGATTGAGTATTGGCCTGTGAACTAAAGGGTCACTGGTTCGATTCTCAGTCAGGGCACAGGCCTGGGTTGTGGGCCAGGTCCTCAGAAGAGGGCACGTGAGAAACAAGCACATAGTGAAGTTTCTTTCCCTCTCTTTTTCCTTCCCTTTCCCTCTCTCTAAAAGTAAATAAATAAAATCTTAAAAAAAGAAATAGAATATAATACTATCCATTTTTATATTGCTTTAATATTGTTATTAAAAAAACTAGACAGAGATCTGAACCTGCTTCAAATTAGGTAAAAGATGATTACATATTAGATGCTTTGACTTTGGGTGGTGGGTACACAATGCAAAATACAGATTGTCTGTCATAGAAATGTACATTGGAAACCCATATGATCTTATTAACCAATGTCACCCCAATAAATGTAATTAAAAAAGAATTATGGATAAATATAGAGGGGTGGTACCCACTACCACCACTAGGCTATGTTTATGCCAACAGGTCTTTGCAAAATCCATGTAAAAACTAAAATAAAAGCAGTACACGGTGGAGTAAACTAAAACAGTAAAATAAAAGCCTTGCAAGGAGCCAACCGGAAGGGACAGGATCAGACCATCTCATAGAAGAGGGAAGACCAATTTTCATAACTGGAAAGAAACTCAGTGAAGCAGACAGTGCGCAGTATTTTTTAAAGAGTTAGGCAACAGGTATTAGGTCGTCTTCAAAGTGAGCAACCGAACCCAGGCTGTCCAACATGGAGTAGCGAAGTATCCCAGCAGGCATAAAAAGTGTGCTACTAGACACCTCAGGGGAAGAAATATTTGGAGAACCAAGCAGGAGACCATGAGTTTAATTTCAGGGAAACTCAGGAAAAACTCTTGGGTTGCCCAGCTAATGAGAATTAACTGGCTAAAACCAGGGCAAGAGGTGAACTGAAAAAGCCGGGAACCAGCTTTGGGCCTGAAAACAGATTTGTTTATTGGTTTGTGAAAAGCCTAAGCCATAAAGGTATTTCTTCAGATTATATAACCTATTACTGAAAATGTGTGGGAAGATACAATAGTAAGATGCAAAAAAGATTCCATTGTGAGACACAAGACATTTGATTTGCTCAACTAGAAGTACTGTTTGACTTAGAACAACAAATTACTAACAAGTTATATAATATTTGATAATGCAATGTTCTGTGGTTCTGTATTTGAGAATTTTAGAAATTCATGCAAAAATCCACAACAGTTCCAAAGTTTAGACTATTCAGCTGGTTAAGGACCTCCCCAAAATAAAGGATCCAGAGCAGCAAATTTAGGTCCTATATTTAGCCAGGAAGATCCCATTACTTGGAAATCCTTTCTTTCCCAGCCTCTTACAAGAAATGAAACTTGGAATAGATCAGTAACTTAAAAAATAGTAACTCCCATATCCTTTCTGTGGCACTGCAAAAACCTGTGTCAAGATTATCTGAAATTAAGCCAATAAAAATTTTAATTCCATATTTTTCCCTTTTCTGTGAACTAATCATAGAGTATCAGAAACATACTAATAATATCTAAAAGTCTAAACTCAGAGGTTTCCTGACTTAAGCTTTTTCAGAATCCCTTTAAAGGTAAATAAGATGTTAACATAATTATTTTACTCTTTATGTTCATAGATATCTAGATAGAAACTTTACATACTTATAGCTCTAGCTTTTAAACAACTCTATAACCAAAACCAATTTATAAAATACCCACGAACACAAGTATAAAACTAGTAACAGTTACACTAACAACTAAATTCAGCGTGATAAAGGGGGTGATTTTCCAAACACATGACTGTTCACTGGATTCTATATATAGCACAAGTTCAGCATCCTGATATTACTACTATGGGCCCTGTGATTTTTTTTTTCAAACCACTTTTTTCTACTTGAACTCCTGCAAAACCATACATTAGCCAATCAGGTCATTGGGTTTTAACTAACCTTAAAATTGACATTCTTTTTTCTTTAACCCAAGCAATTAAGATCATACAACCTGTTGCTATTGTTCCTTGCTTTGTTGTATATATTGTATAATGATGGTAAGATGCATTATTTTTATATTTATCATTTAATACTATATAATGATACACTTTATTGTCACAATACACTTTTATAGTTTATACTTTGTAATACTAATGTACTTCATGATTCAATAACATGTATTCAGATGCATGGTTGCACCTGTTTCTAAGTACATATCCTAAAGATTTTTATTCTAAACTAAAGTGGTTATAAAGGTTACAAATAGACTCTTATCTTTTACTTCCTTTCCATTCCTAAGGACATTATTACGTAAAAGGTACACCAGAGTTCAGCTTCACTGTTTGTTGGATTGATGAAGTTCACTTTCATGTAATTTCTCAAGTATTCTTATGTAAGTCCACCTCATAGTTTTTTATCTCTGAGTTTTTTATCTCTCTTTGCTTGACCCACCACAGTTGGGTCTATTTTTAGGAATTATATTTGATTCTATTTTTAGGAATTATACTGTAAGCTTCTAGGTTAATAATGATAATAATAGATATGTATTAATAATAATAGCTCTAAGAAACATATATATACATATGAAATATATATACATATTTGTATATGTATATATATATATATGTAATGCATGTATTTTGACTAGGGGCTCTCAAACTTTAGCATGTATCGTCTGGAGGGCGTGTACAATACTGACTGCTGGGCCACTGTGCCACCCCCAGAGTTTCCCTTTCTGTAAGTCTGGGGTGAGTTCAGAATTTGCTTTTCTAACAATTGCGAGGTGATACTGATGCTGCTGGTCCAGGACTACACTTTGACAACTACTGCTGTAGACCAGGGCTTGGCAAACTATGGCCTTTACTTTTGTCAACACAATTGTATTTGAACACAAGCCCAAAATTCTTATTATCTGGCCCTATACAGAAAAAGTTTGCTGTCCTCTGCTTTAAAGAATCCCATTAAAAATAGGTCTTTTAAGATACCATTTATAGGTGAGAAAGCTAAATCGATAATTTTCCTAAGGATACAAGTTAGCAAGTAAGTTTTGAGTTTTCAAAAGCCTGTGCTTTCTAAAGCCCACTTTGAAAGTTTTTATTGATGTCTCTCAAATTTATTGTTACAACCAAGCTCTCATCTCTAAGCTTAAGCTTTTTTCAGTATCTAAACGTTTACTTCACATTTGCACTTGAATTTGTAGTTGCTGATTCATGTAACCTAGGAATTATATTTGCGTCCTACTTTTCCCTCTCCAGTTTTGGTCTTGGAGGAAAGTTGTGTTGCCCCTGCCTCCAACACTTAGTTTCAATACCCCCTTATCTCTCCATCAGCTCTGCAGCCTGGGTCTAACTCCCAATCATCTCTCGCTGGGACTGAGACTCCTCTCAACTACTCCCCCTGCTCTCCTCTTGTCTTCCATCAGTCCCTTCTCCCATGGAGCAGTAGGAGTGGTTGCTGTAAAATTTCAAAGCAGATTAGGGTTCCTTTGCACTTAAAGTAACACGCAAATTCATGCTCCCCTGATCCTGTATGACCCCGCCCCGTTTAGTACCTCCAGTCCCGTCTGAGGCTGCTTCTCTCCCGCATGCTCTCTACATTTTAGCCATCCTTCAACAAGCCCAACTCTTAGATTACTTCAAAGCATGCGTGCTCCCCATTCTTTGCTAGATCAGCTTTTTCTCAGGTTTCAGTCCTTCACTTAACTCACTTTCTTTGCTTAATGTCACTTTCTCTGATGGGCCTCCGGTGACCCTCTGTCTAATAAGAGAGGCAGGAATCCCTGTTTGGCACTTCTCTCTCAGCCCTTTATTTGTTTTCCTTTTGTCCCTTAAACATTTAAACTTAATTTTTTAACGCTTCCTGATGTTACTGTCACCACCCTTAGAATGTAAAGCTCGATGGGGAGAGAGATCTTGTCTGCTCACAGTTGGGTGCTCAGGACCTAGTGTTACAGCAGGGATTCATGTGAACAAATGGAAATCCAGGAAGAACTGGTGCCTGCCCTTAAGGAATTTAAATCCGCAGGCAGAGTTTAAAGTTTCCTGGCAAGGACATGTGTGTGTTCCTACATGTGTTGCCTTTAGTTATTATTAACTTTATTAACTGTTGGTTGTATTGTTTGTATAATATTTTTTGTTAGGTTTATAATTTTAGAGACATCATACTGCTTATAATATTAAGTGGGATTATAAGCAAGTTATGTAGTTTTTGAAAAAAATGTGTGGACTAATTTGAGATGGACTTTTTCTCCCCCGCCCATCAAATCACAGGAAGTGTACTAATGCCGTCCACAGGAGAACAGACCTCGGTGTGGCCTTCTTGGCGGATAACGTGAACTGAGCTTTCCGGCGTCTGGAAGATGATCAGAAGGGTGGTGTTGTGAATGTGTCCTTGCAATAATTGGATTATTTTTCACTTTCATTTCAGCTCAGTTATTTTGGCTTCTCGGTGGAAAAATGATCTCATTTGGAAGGCTATTTAAGATAGTTACACAATGCTTTGAATGGATTCTATACATTTTTACTACAAAGTGTAAAACTGACTGTTTTCTTAGGCCCTGAATTTCAAGCCTTATCCTAAAAAGCGCAGGGAAGACTCAAGAGCTGTCTCAGACTTTTTTTAATCAAAAAAGAAAATGAAAGAATGGTGGGGTGATCTATCAGGATGAGCCAGGGATGAGAAAGAAAAAAACCACAAAACACTGTGGCCGATGTCCACAGTGAACTGATAATGAAATACAGGGTTTGTATTCTGGATTTCTTTGTTTGCTTAAATTGTATGTCCTTGTGACAGAGTCATTCCCTGATATTCATTTTATCTAATGCTTAGAATGACAGCAGTTAATAGGTTGATCTTAGTTTTCAGTGGCCACAGGTGCATGAACCAAGAAGCTGCAAGTGAGACGATATTCACATTCTGCAGTACAATGTTCCCATGGGGTGGGCTCTACCTTACAGAATGTATTCATGAGAAAGATGGCTTCATTTTTCCAGGAAAAATTAAAAGGTGTCGTGGCCATTTGTCTTTATAGTCACAGGCCCCCTGCTTCTTCCCCCTTCCCTCAGAAAAGGGCATGTTTTCCTCATTCCTTTATTGCCTTCAGGTATAATCTACTTACCTAAACGCATCTCCATGTTCCTTAGTGTTTGTTCCCTTCAACAGGGTAGGAGACTGCCGTTGGCTCCATAGATGAAGCCACGTGTGGTTTCCAAATGAGCTTCTCTGTCTGTCATCGTCCTTTGTTAATGGTTGAAGTGATCTTTGGAAACCTACTTTATACTAGTAGGCTTGGCTTGAAGACAGATGCTGCTGATGGTGCATCGTTCAAAACAGCAAGTATAGCTGTTTTAAGGCAAAAGGCAAACGTGTAAATAGTTTCATAACCTGTTTGCCCATCTATATTATTTTCTTTTGCCCCTGGGGTGGAGGATAAACTCAGGAGTCACTTCTGCAGAGAGACAAGCTGTGCTCTTTATGCTGAGTCTGAGAGTTGATACTGGTTAGCATTGGATTTGTTACCCTGTTTATGTTACCCTGAGGCTGAGGAACCAGTTCGTTTAATAGCTTTTGTGTACATGCGATTGTAGCAATTAATAGCTTCTCTGGGAATCTCATTTGCTATGATTTTGCTTTGCTATTTCTTCTGAGAGCAGAATTAATTCTGGACATTGACAGTGGGAACTGACATAGGTATGCCCTGTAATTTTCTCTTATCTACTTATATTTTCCAGATGATTCATTTTTAAAAGTCCTTCTGCCATCATGAGAGAAAAATCACAAAAAACGCTTAGCGCATACTTAGAGCTCCATAAATCAAATGGAGACTTTGAACTGATTAGTTAACTAAAAATTGTCGATTTAAAAAAATTTTGTTAAATTTCCTCAGTACCTGATGCTGCAAAGGGCTTTGTATAGGTTATCAGTTTTGGGTGTTTACTCTCAATAGACACAATGTTCATTTGTCCAATGCAGATATAGGGTAAATGCAAGAAAATTTCATTCTTAAGTCACATTATTCTGTGTTTAGAACACGTTCACTCATGATCTGTCATAAGAGAAGTGACTGACTCCTGCTTGCATCTTCATTTGCTGTTTGGTGACCTTGCAAAGGAGAAGAGACCTTATTATTGACTATGCAGGTCCGCCCGTGAGGAACAGAGATGGCGAACCTCCTCGAAGTTCTGGACCCCACTGTTCCATAACATGAACGATCTGTAAACCTGGGTTGTGGTTTTCCAAGGTATTCCCTTGTTCATGACCTCATTCATTCATTCATTCACTTCAGCCATCTATTAATTTGTTCAGACATTAGGTGGACTGAGTGCTTTCTATATGCCTGGTACTACTTGAGACATTGGTACACAAAATAAATAAGGAATGGTATACAAAATAAATGCATTCCCTGCTTCATATAGCTTATAGTTTTGTGGAGGAGCAGGGCAAAACTAAGGAGAAAGCACTGCATGGTCCAGTAGCTGAAGGCCTGGGCTCTGGAGTCTGGTGGTTGAGACCCAAGGCTCTAGGATCCGGGCTCCATGGCCCTAGGCAAGCTGCACCTCTTTGTACTTTGCTCTCCTCATCCATGATAGGGGATGATAGGACTGTTCTGAGGATTAAGTGAAGTCACTCATGTAAAGCATTCAGAACGGTGCCGTATAATAAGTGCTCTGCGAATGTTAGCTACGTATCCCCAGAGATCCCATTTCCAACTGTGATAGGGGCTATGGAAGGAAAGAATGGGGTGCTGTGAGACAGTAAAGATGGAAAACTTACTCTAGATTGGGATGAGTAGTAGACAGATTCTTCAACTCGGTTTTCCTAAGACTATCTTACATATTTCTTCAAGTTATCTCTTCTTCAGCAATTCAGCCTGCGTGCTCCAGGAATGCTGGCCCCACCCTCAGCCCTGAGGTCGGAAAACGCCAGCGACTGGTTCAGGAATCCAGGCAACAGCTGGTTTGTAAGGTTGTACCTGGCGATCCAGGGAATGTGCCTCAGTTTTTGCCAATGCACGAGGACAGAAATTCGGCAGGGGCTCCTGGGAACGTTTTCTCCTGGGTAGCTGTGTGGAGACCGAAAGCCGGAACCGTTGCACTTCCTTCACTACCAGAGGGGGAATGGGACTGCCGCACTAGGGAGAGCACTCTCGAGGGACAGGGGACATGCTGCGCCCGAACTCCGATGGGAACAAGCCTGATTGCACCCACCTGCAGGCCTTTTCAGTTTATGAGAGTTGAGTTGAATTTTCTGGTATTTGTAGACAAAAGCAAGGCAGGAGTTAGGGAAGGAAGGCCTTTTGTGGAGATGACAATTCAAAGTAACCCCCAGCTTTGCTGATAATAGGTGGGTTTCATACCATTTACAGATATGAGGAAGGCTAATTGGAGTGGAGGAGAAATAGCTTGTAGGGACAAGAATCAAGAGTTTTCATTTGTAAAATAAAAGGGCTGGATATTAGCAGAGATTTGCACACTTCTTCATTTTCTGGCGGTAGATACCTAAGAGAGGTGACATCCGTCATCAGTAATTACGGTTTCTAGAGCATTGGCAACCATTTTCATGAATGTGGGGGCCAATGAAATAGGAATCTTAGTGGGGTGAGGAGGGTGATATGCAGGTGTTTTTCTACTCGAGAGCACATGGGAATCTTTTGGTGAGTTTAAGAAAAGTGTGCATATTTATTTGATTCTTGGGCCCCTCCCCAGATATGTTGAATCAGAATCTCTAGGGTGATACCTGGGAATCAATTTAAAAACAGGTAACTGGAATGCAGCCAGCTTGGCACTCGTGTGCAGCCTGGATTTGGGGAACCACTGCATTAGGGGGTGCAAAGCCCCTTCCTGTACAGGATTTTGATTGCAGCTCCAGGAAACAATTGCAGCTAATGTGAGCTCAGGAGATGGCAGGGCTATAGGAGTAGGCACAGCACTGTCTTGTTAAAATGCCTTAGTTGCCAGCCCGGCACTGCCGTGTCTTCTACCTCTGGTGAAATTGTTATGACATGTGTTCTTTCTGGAGTGATTGTCAAAATGCCGTATCTGACTGCACACATGTTGGCAATACTGCGAGTATATTAACAGTTACCAAACTCTTGGGGGTTTGATTGATGGTTATTAGAATATCTGTCACTTAAACAGCAGTTAAAATGCCACATATCAGTAGCTGGGTAAGTTCCATGAGAAATCAGGAGCTAGATCAGCCTCTAATCAGAAGGGTGTGCTCTATAGTGATTGCATGGACATTACCACCCGTGCTCTGCCCAAGTGAGATAATACCTATGGGTGACATTTGTGGTCAGACAGTGAGAGTCTGTCCCGGAAAAGAAATGAGGCAGTGACACATTGAGGCAGGATTAGGAGCAGCGTTACAAGCAGTGGGGAAGTGAGGTGTCTGTGATGGGGAAAAGCCAAGGTGGGTACTGGCTTCAAGGCTGAGGCAGGGCCCCCAAATAATGAAGTGCTCTGCAGAAAGAAATTGCTTAATTAATACAATTAAGGCTTTATTTATGGTCTTTTGGGGCTGCATCGGCAGCTGAGCAGTTTGCTTATGGTGATAGATTTGCTCAGCTTTGGACAATGATGCTGCAGGCATATGGGGGAAATTTAGCTCTTCTTTGCTACATCTTTGTTTTTTTTTCTCCTTCGACCTCTACCCTCACAGGTTTTTGAGTGATGGATGGAGAACATTTGGTCCTGGAAGGAGGTGGCAGCATATTAACTCTACTACCTAGTAAGAGATAGGTTTCTGATTTGAATTCTCCAGAAAGAAAAAAAAATCAAGATATAAATATAACTGTCTTCTCTTTGCTTATTTGTTTTTGCTTATTTATTTTTGAGGTAATATATACTTTGGGAGTTATCTTAGGTCATATGAAATTTTAATGTTGGAGACTTTTGCATTTGTTCCTCTGGTCCACTTTACTATCCATTATTAACTGGATTTTATATTTAAAAATTAGTTGATCCGAGAAAAAAAGTAATAATGGTGTCCATGTAGGACTTTTAGAAGATGGTTTTTGGTTACATGTTGGACAATGAAAGCCATGAAAATCTCATAGTCCCCAGAGTGTTTTAATTTCCTTGTCACCACCCTTGTTATCGGCTCCACTATGGCCATGAACAAATATTGGTTGAGCTAATCAAGTGTAAGATTAGCAAGTTAGCAACCAGGCATGAGAGATTTCAGTGATTTCTACAGCAACAGGCAAACAGTGGGAGTAGCATAAGCCTGACTTAAATATGAGGGGATGCTGTTGAGAGAACAGCATTTACTGGTCAATCCATGGTCTCTGTCGTGAGATCTGCACTATGTGTTGAGGAACTTGGATGTTTCAGGGGCTGGTTCTAGACTTTAGAGAGAAACGACAGATCATTTTTAACAATCAAGGTTTTTGTGCTTTAGTGAAATGTTGCTCTTTGTCTGAGACTTTTTAAAGTCAACACATCTATCTACCTTTGCAGGAAGTGAAGAACTATGTTATTAGGAAATTTTAATGGCAATGGTTCTGCCATTTGAAAATTTCTATCAATAGAAAGAATATGTCATTTTATGGGTTTAATAAGTTACACATGTTTTTCAGTAGCTTCATTGTGATTTCCAAGTTGCTCAGCAACATAACCATGCCATTTTGAAAGAACATGTTGGCGGAGCTGGAAAGTTTATGACCCCTAGTAATTTTTGAAGTTGTAGTATTAAAGAAATTTATAACTCCATTATATATGGAAGTGGGAGCTCGAAAGCATATGGTAATTGAAATCCACGCATAGCCCTTCACTTGAAGTCTTTTCCTGACTATGGCGAGAAGGAAACGTAGATAGTGTAAACCTTTTTTCTTTATAGCCCTTATGTGCATTTCTTTTATGCCATTATGTACTGAAGACTCTAAGAAGTATTAAACATGTTTTAACAAAAGTAGTAAACTGAATATGAGCTCCTGTCTTGCTGCTTCCTTTCAATAGTACAGACACTCACCAGACCCCAAACTCTATGCAGAATGTTAGATGCACTCTTTTGTAATCTAGTGGCTTAGGTAATCATGACAGCATTGAAGATGATGATCAGACACTATGTGGACTCTTCATAGGAACAGATTATGAATGGGTGCAGCTTAATCTTATATTGTATAATGTTAGTGTCTGGTGTGTAAGACTCTGTGGTCATTGATGGGGTATTTGGCCCAACCATTTTGTTCAGTCCTTGTTTCTCTCTTTTCTTAGGCCCAGCCCAGTTACTCATAGAATGCCCAAGCTCCTTAACATGGCTTTGGTTCGGCCCTTTCCCCTTTCCCTGACCTGGTACTCCAGCTCTGTCTTCCTGCCTCTTTGAACTTACCATTTCTCATGCCCACCTGGCCTTTCACATCTTTATGTCATCTTAGCCACCATTCTGGTGGGGTGGTCCCTAATCTTTACAAATGCCATTCAAGTCACTTCTTTTTCTGTAACATCTTTGATATGAGCCTCCAGTCCCCCTTTGAAGGTTGCTTCTTCCTCTCGCTCCCATACTTCTTCTTTATCATCTTATTATGCACTTGTCTAGTGTTCTTATTGTTCACTTGCAAGTGAAGCCTCTCTCCACCACTGGTTTGTAAAGTCATCGGAAGTTGCGACATTGTCCAGCCACTGTGCTGTACATCTGAAACTAAAACAAAATAATATTGAATGTAAACTGTGATTGAAAAATAAAATAAGTTGAGACAGTGCCATTTTTGTATCTTTTAGCATCTAGCACAATGCCTGATATGTATTTGGCATTCATTAATGCTTTTTGAAATAATTTCAACAAAATATATATTTTTGTTGTTTTTGAGTCCTTTCCGAATAGGACTATGCTATGTGTCCAGGAGTGTAAGAAGTGTGATATTTGACTTGGGCCTTAAGAGGTTTATATTGCAGTTGGAAGAGAAAGACACATAGGGGGAATGTTAAATAACTAAAGACAGTGAATGGTACTGCCACTGTTCTAAGAAAAAGAATGTGGAGAAAGCATTTAGGTCCTCCACAGAGAACTGTGCAAAAGATGCTATGATTATACAGCAGAGGAGAGATACAGGGAAGTTGGATGGAGGGGATGCCTGTATTTTGGAGGAGGAAAAGCAAACAACAAGCAAACACACAAACAAAAAAAGCAGTACCTGAGTATGGAGACTACTTAGCAGGATGGGAGAATTAGTACATTACTTAATCTAAGTCTCTTTTCCTCTTCTATAATACAGTAGGACTATTATTAGTACCTATTTCACAGAATTATGAGAAAGTGAGATAAGTCATATAAAGCACATAGCACAATGTTTACAACAAAGGAAGTGCTCACATGATAGCATTTTGTTACTATTATTGTTGTTATACTTGTCATTAAATTGTAGTGGCCAGGCATAAAAACATAGCAGTATGAGGTAATCATAGAAAGTGAATCATGTAATTGATTAGAAATACAGTTGGAGAGGATAAAGGTAAGGTGTCAGGAATCAGATTAGCTAAAAGGAAGTTGGGAATGAATATCGGGTCAGTGTTTGGGGAAGAGAAAGGCAGAGAAGTTGGAAGAGCAGGTAAGAGCAGAACACAAAGAGCTAGTGAAAAGAAGACGACCTTGAAGCTAAGGCAATGCTTGCCTGAGGCTGGTGAAAAATAAGATCTGCTCTCTGCTGGGACTGGATTGATCAGGCCTGTGACCAGCTCCGGACCTGCTGGCGGGAGCAGGTGTGCTGAAAGAGTGAGCTGGTAATTAGGGCAACTTGTGGAAAGTGGGGAATTGCAGTTATGGGCAGACGGTGACAAGACAGAGTAGTGATGGAAGGAAGTAGGGATATTGTTGAGGTGAAGGAATGGCTAAAAGGTTTATTAGAAAGAGGATCCAGGTTTAAATTTACCTAGTGCTTTCCCTTTCTACTGCCGAGGTTGGAAAGGCAAGGCGGGCAGTCCAGAAGTGGAGTCGGTCTCATGGGCCTGTAGGGGAGACCACATTCACTTGGCTGTCTTTTTCCAAGTGTGAGACAGTTCCTAGGCACAGTATTTCAGCTTCAGTAGACTTTTATTTTCTTGTAGCATGAAATTAAAAAAAAAAGAAAGTCTTGTTTATTATTATGCTTGTGGAAATGCTCAGGATTTTTGTCATGCAATATAGCAAAAACATTTTCTGCCTAAGGTGTATACGTTAAATACAGCTGTCTTGGAGTACTGTTCTCACACTTGCATGTTTATAAAAATCACCTGAGGTGCTTGTTAGACTATTTAGATTTATAGGCCTCACTCCAGACCTACTGGATTTCTAGGGAAAGCCCCTGGGAATTCATATTTATAAGCACTTCAGGTACATTTTTAGGACCAGGCAACTTGGATAAATATTGCTTCTGTCAAATGAAAGACTGAGATGGTTCTACTCTTGTAGGTCAAGGATTCTAGTTATAAATTCGTAAGTCATGCTCTGATTGTACTCTGGCCCACACTTACTAAGAGCTTATAAGAAAGGTTTACTGTATTCTCCCAGTTACACCTAGAGTTTAGCTTAGGGGTTCTCAAGGGGGGAGGGGTGGGTTTTATCTCACCAGGGGACATTGGCGATGTCTGGAAACATCTTTGGTTGTTATACTAGGATATGGGTGCTATGGGCTCCTATGGGTAGAGAGGCCATGGATATACTAAGCATTCTGTAGTCCACAGGACAGCCTCTTACAAACTAGGAATTGTCTGGCCCCAATACCAAGGTCAAGGGAACCTGGTTAGCCCTAAGATCTGTCTGTATTAATTAATAAATAATTAGTCAGTTAACTTAGTCTTAAATTGAGGTATAATATATAGCTCATGTGACTGTCATCCACAGTGAAATGTAAAACATTCCCTACACTCTGTGTCTCCTGCCTCCTCTAGTAGATACCCATTCTCCTCCTAGAAGTCACTGCCCTAGATCACCGTAGGTGAGTTTTGTTTGTGCCTGGACTTTGAAATACAATCATGCAGTGTGTACTCGTTTGTGTCTTTCTTTTGTTCAGCATTATACCTGGGAGCTTCCTCTGTGTTGCTGCGTATAGCAGACTTGTGTCCTTCATTTGATAACTGCCGTACGCATCACCACACCGTGTTTCCCGTTTGACTGTTGGTAGACTCGGTGCTGTTCCCCATTCTCGGCAGTTCTGATTATGGTGCTGCGGCCGTCTTCATGTATGTCTTTTGGTGGATGTCGGCAATCACTTCTCTAGTGTATATGCCTAAGAGTGGAATGGTTAGATCTTGGGATAGTGTCTGTTTGGCTTTAGTAGATACAGCCAAACAGGCTTCCTGAGCGTTAGATCTCATCAGCAATACATGACAGCTGGGGCAGCTACTTCCTTCCTGCTGTCTGATGGCGTCAGCGGTCACCTTTTAGCCACCTTTGTGGGAGTGCAGTGGTATCTTGTGGGGGCTTGAATTTGCATTTCCCAGATGGGTAATGATGTGCTAAGCACTGTTTCATACAACTTATTAGCCATTTGGATATTCTCTTCTGTGAAATGCCTGCATAGGTATTTTGCCCATTTAACAAATATTGTATACCACTTATACCTCAATTAAAAAAAAGAAAAAATGGGTTCACTTGTCTTTTTACTATTGATTTGTAGTAGTTCTAAAAACACATTCTGTATACATGTCCTTTTTCAGAGATATGTATGTTGCAAAATATTGTTCCAGTGTGGCACTTGCCTTTTCATTCTCTTTTGTCTTTTGTGAAACAGGAGTTCTTAATCTTAATCCAGTTTATCAGTCTTCTATTGTATTTAATGTTTTTGTTACCTGTTACACTGATTTTGTTACCAGAACACCGATTTCCAACCAAGGTGTGCTGCAGCACACTGGGGTGCCAGAGAATTTCTAAAACATGCCACCCCTGACTATTTAGTCAGGGACACTGACCTCTTTTCCCTGAGATTGTCAAATAAAAGATGACAACAGCCAACATAACAATAGCCATCTGGTGTGAACAGATCAAAATTATATCTATTTTCTATCAGATTGGCAAAAATACATTTTTTGGCATGCTGCAGAATTTTAGTAATTAATTTACGTGTGCCTTGAGATGAAAAAGGTTGAAAATCGCAGTGTAAGAGAATCATAGCCTGCCTCAAACCCCTGAGGTCTTTTGATGTTCAGGTTGCTGTGTCAGCTCTGACCTTTGTGGTGAACTAGATTGGAGGCAATTATGGCTTTTCGCTTCCTTTTGGTACAATGCAGTTGGTTTAAATTGGACCCTCTATGAAAAGCCAAATGAGTAGCCGGCATGTACGTATATATTTTGCTAGTCTCTTGAGGTGGGTCCAGGTCAAGGTCCTTTCTTTGTGGATAGGTACATTGTAGGGAGTGGAGTCTCTGATCTGTTTTTAAACTAAATCACACATGAGAGGTTCTGTTAAAGTGGAGTCAGAATGTGAAGACACTTGTGTATCGGTCTGAGTACAAAGTCATCCTCTATTTTTACAGTTTTTCTCACTTTCTTTTATGGTTGTTCAGTCTATACTTGATTTGGACAACAATCCAAATTGCTTTATTGACTTGCCTTAGTCCCATAAGACACTTTCATTTTTCATTTGAGACTCATATTTGATCAATTTACATTCTGTTTAGTTACATGAATGTGATCAACAGCAGTAGAACGAGTACAAATTAGACAGGGGACAAAACACCGTAGACCTATAAGCATTGGATTGCACTGTGGGGACAGATAAGCTTTGACTATGGAGGGGGGCCTGCAGCTACTAGAAGCCAGTGAACTTGTGGTCACACGGCACATGCCTGTTTTACATTCATCAGCTCATTTTCGGGGAGGTGGATTAAGAAGTTTCTCTAGTTCTCATGGAACCATGTAGTTTGAAAGACAGGATGGCAAGGATGGAAAACCAGATATTTAAATCTTTTTGATTAGGTACATGGAAACTGTCTACTTTTTCTAACCTCTCAATTAGACAATTAAAACTTAAATTTGGAGTTTTCACCAATTCATATTTTCTGAAAAGAACCAGAAGTGAATAACAGAATAGCCATATATTTTAATTAGGAAAAACATATGTTCATGTTTGCATTTTTTCCCCTATTGGGTACTGAGTTTTCAAATTTAAAATAATAGTTTGGGATTAGATAGAAGAGTCTGGCAAGTATGAAAGGTTATATTTGGTTATATCCAATGTAATTATGTAAAGTACTTTAAAAGCAAAATCTATGTGCCTTCAGACGAGATCACTGTGAGTCCTGGGTGAGAGGACTGGGACCTGCAGGCTCTAGTTGGGGCTTGCTCGTCTGTGTCTACAGTCAGCCTTGTGGTAACAAGCCAGGTTCCACCCCACACATTCTGCTGAGATCGCTCTGCCAATTTGAAGCTGCGTGTTGCTTAAGAAAGTCTAGCAGCTCCTCTATGTTTTCTGTGTTTAATTTTGGAAATGATAGTGTCTTTTACTGAAAATATTCTAGTTAAAAGTTGGAAGTAATTTTTGCATACAGATTTAATTCCACATAAACAATAGTTTTGTATACTGTAGAAGTCCTGTAAGAATTTAAAATGGAACATCTATGCTAGTATTTGTATCAGTATTTTTTTAAACCCTAGAAAGAACTCTATTAAAGAATATGAGTAGATAGTTTAAGCTACATTTCAGAGTGGTAGATTTATTTTATGATACGTTGTTAGAAAAAATTGTATCTCACGAGCTATTCCTTTTATTTTCATTTTTGCTTAATTTATTGTTGACAATTCCAGGTACTGGGATCCACCTGTGACTTTTCTTGTTCACCATTTTAAAGAAGAATTTTATTAAGTAGAATTTTTTTGTCCCAATGGAAGCATATGCATTACTATACTTATAATTAATATAATTTACATAAAATTGATTTAAATGTGTATGGGCATAACTCAATTATTTGGCAGTATTTGGGGGAATATGAATTGGTAAAAATTTCAAATTTAAGTTTTAATTATATAATGTAATTATTGTGTTGAAAATAAAGCCTGTGATATATAAAATGTTGTATTGCTTGTGAGGGACTCTTAGGAAATTTGGATTTGAATAGCCAAGGAAATCTTGTAACCAGCTTAATTCTATATGTGTAGCTAGGTGTGTTGAAGGGTACTTGGAAACAAAAAATATTTTAAAAATCATATTTGCATGTTTATAAAGCAATAGGATATCAGATTGAGTTAGTTCAGAAGTCATTTATTTACTGGGACTGGTTTCTGCCAGGCGCACTAGTGGAAAAAACCTTAGTTAGCGTCCTGAGCTTTCACTGAGGCTTCACTGCACAGGCAAGGTTGACATGGTACCGTGAAGCCCCTCCTCATCGTTATTTATTTATTTTCATTATTTTTAAATTATATTTCATTGAATTGTAATAACAATTGTTATTACAACTGTCCCAGTTTTTCCCCCTTCTTCCCCCCTCACTCAGCACCTCCACCCCCTCAGGCAGTCCCCACACCTTTGTTCATGTCCATGGTCATGTGTGGTAAGTTCTTTACAAAGCCCGCCCTCTAATTGCATGGTTGGTCTTTCTGGTGAGTCTTCATGTAGCATAAACTACCTAAGGGGTATGCGTTACCTCGTTAGGATAAACTATCAAATGTGCAGTGTGGTCTTCGAGGCCTACTGGGAAATAAAGATACTTCTCTCATTTGGGAAATTCCCAGAGTTTAACAGCCAACCAAATTCTTAGTATAGACTCTTCTATTCTCCCCAAAAGTGTGTTTTATTTTATTTGGTGCCTGCAAAGTTGAACTATGCATCATTTCTTCAACATATTTGAATTGCAGCGAGAAGCGAGATCTCTTGATTTAGAACTCTCCACTGATTATGTGGTCTTGGGTGCATCACAGCCCGTTTGAGCCTCAGTTTTCCTGTCTGTGTAGTGGAGCCAATAGAACCTACTTATCGGAGAAAAAACTCAGTGCCTCACAGAGTGCCCACACGTAAAAGGTGATCTATAAAATGATAAGCTTTAAAAAAAAAGCATTAGATCTTTTTGTTCCTGCTACGTACAAGCATACAACTAGGACTGTCTTGCTTTGTCCTATTTGGCTCTTAATTGTAACATTTATATTATATATTATATGTATTTTATGTTAAACATATAGAGACTAATATTTATATTAAATATATATTACCTATATTTATGTTATATATAAATACATTAATAAATGTTTTTGTAATAAATATGAATATTATTGAATGTAGTAAATAGACATATATTGTATTTAATGTACATATAGAAAGGAGCATTTAGCTAAGAAACTGATAATACAACTGTTTCAACATTTGGGCATTTCTTGTCAAGCAAACAAATTAATGATTGGTGTTTTAAACTATTCTACTTGAATTAGTCATATACTTTGGGGTGACATTTGTAAATTAATCCTTCAGTACAGGATGTAATTTTAAATCAATAAATCTCTTTTGGACCATATTTTGACAAGTTCAATTACTTGAGATTTGACTGTGTTTTTATTTTTTAGCTGCTTATATTTGTTATGCACCTGTTTGAATTTATTGTTTTTTGCAGGCAAACTTGCTCTATATTGCAGATGTTTTATAATCGCTTTACAATGCCTGGGATTGCTCAGTACATGGTGTTGTCAGTCCAGAAATCGGAAATCAAATGAACTTTTATATTTATTCCGTAAAGGGCAAAGATACCATATTGGAGTATATGATCAAAACTACCCTAATTATTATACAGTGGCTCCATCTGTTCAGAAACTATGAATATGTGATATGAGCATACCTTTTAAATTAATTAATTAACCTATTTTTTATTGTTGTTCAAGTGCAGTTGTCTCCATTTTCCCGCTACTGTTCCCCCCTGCCCTGCCCATTCCTATCTCCCACTCTCGATCCTACCCCCTCTTTGGCTTTGGCTTTGTCCTTGTGCCCTTTATATTTGTTCCTCAAGGACC
>CM052548.1:19840925-19935760 GCA_028533065.1 Trachops cirrhosus
TGCAAAGGGTAGGAGCTCCTTCTTTCTTTCTGCTGCATAGAATTTAATTGTGTAAGTGTACCATAGTTTTTTTGATCCATTCACTTACTGATGGGCACCTAGGTTGTTTCCAGCACTTGGCTATTATAAATTGTGCTGCTATAAACATTGGGGTGCATAGGTTCTTTTGAACTGGCATTTCAGGGTTCTTAGGGTACAATCACGGCAGTGGAATTGCCAGGTCAAAAGGCAGTTTTATTTTTAGTTTTCTGAGGAAATTCCATACTGTTTTCCACAGTGGCTGCACCAGTCTGCATTCCCACCCGCAGTGCAGTAGGGTTCCCTGTTCTCCACAACCTCTCCAGCATTTGTCTGTTGATTTGTTTATGATGGCCATTCTGACGGGTGTGAAGTGGTATCTCATTGTGGTTTTAATTTGCATTTCTCTGATGGCTAGTGATGCTGAGTATCCTTTCATATGACTCTGGGGCTGTGAGCATATCTTTTTAAAACTTGTCACATTGGCTTACAAAACTGAATTATAACAGCAATGAAAATGAGGAAACATAATTTGAAATATCTATTAATTGTCATAAGAGCAATAAAATGAGAGTTTTGTATAGAAAAATAACTTTTATTTCATAGTTTTCTAAGAGCCCATCAGTTAATTTTTATGATTAAATATTAACTCATATTCTGTTGCATAGCTGTTCCCCCAAAAGTTGTTAAAATTGGCACAAGTAATTTTTACCAGAGAAACTAGTAGAGGTTATGCTGTATTATCTTTTTAAAACACTTTAGTCCCTCATATGTGAGTGCAGCAAGTAATTATCTGGATCCCAGGAGGTAAGATACAGTTTTGGCTGTGGTTATCTAGAATTGTCTTTTGAAAGTCTTCCCCTCTTTTGGTGAAGTGTCTGTTTCCAGCTTTCTGCTAGCCTGCTGCTGTGCTGGGGAAACCTGGGGAGGAAACCCTGGGTGACAGAGTCTGGAGGTTTCCGACTTCTCTTTCTTTTTTTTAAATATATTTTATTGATTATGCTATTACAGTTGTCCCATTACCCCCCTTCTTTCCCCTCCACCCTGAACAGCCTCTCCCACCCACATTCCCCCCCTTTAGTTCATGTCCATGTGTCATAAGTTCTTTAGCTTCTACATTTCCCCTACTATTCTTGCCCTCCCCCTGTCCATTTTCTATCTACCTTCATTGCTACTTATTCTCTGTACCTTTCCCCCTCTCTCCTGCCCCGGCTGGTGTGGCTCAGTGGTTTCCGACTTCTCGCTCAGCCTCTTCCACCAGAGTGGCTGGTTTTATTTGATTTATATACTGGGATTAGATAAATGATGTCCTTTGGGAAAAAAAAAAGAATTCTGAGTCTAAAACCAGACTGATTTAGAAACCCCTGGCCTAAGAGAATGTTTAAGGATTTTAAACATAAACTGAGCAGTTGGAAACTATACTAAAGCAAAGAGAAGTAGAAGGAGGAAGCAATGCAGATGGCAGAAGACAGATTCATTTTTCTCTCCACACACCACAGTGACAATGTGAAGAATGTAATAGGACTCTTTGGCTGCTAACCATATGCTACTTACTGGGATAATGCTGTACTTAAAACATGTATATATTTATTGATTTGAGAGAGAGGGAGAGAGAGAGAGAGACAGATAGACAGACAGAGAGACAGAGAGACAGAGAGACATCAATTTGAGAGAACATGTCTGCCCACAACCCAGGTAGATATGTGCCCTGACAGGGAATTGAACCCCCAGCCTTTTGGTATATGAGATAATGCTCCAGCCAACTGAGCTACACTGGCCAGGGCTGTACTTTTTTTACTGAGGTAAAATTTTTAGAATATAAAATTACCTATTTTAAATAAAAAATATAGTTCAGCAGCATAGGAACTAGACAGAGGTGACGATTGCCTAATCATCACTGTGTTGTACTTTTAAATTTTACTTACTGAATTTATTTATACTGGGCTTTTTTCTAAAAACACCTTGGAAATGGCATTTAATAAAGGCTTTTAATAAAATAGAAATGGAGATCAGGACCAGGGAAAGGAGACGGAAGCTAATATATAATCTATAAGTGCTACCGTCATTTTTATTCAACGTCATATTTGACGCTTAGGCATCCCAGCAACAGAGCATTAAGGTACATCTGATATGAAATCTAAAAGCAGAAGAGAAAACCAGCTCCTCAAAGGAAACAGTTTTTCTTAACACCCAGTTCTAACTGAAATTTCTTATTTGGGACTTGGCATAACCATGACTGACTACAGTTTTTCAGTGGATGCTAAAGCATTTTTAATGTGTCTCTTTCTGTAATAATGTTCAATTAAAGCTAAGGGCACAGTATTACTCTGGGAGGCAATGATAGGAAACTTTATTTATAGCAGAATCACTAATATTTGACTTCCACTTACTTGATCTCAAATTAGTCCAGAGAATTTTTTTTAAACTAGACGGGGTCAGAATGTGAGGTTGGCAGAAGCCCTTAAGGGGGCTCCTGTCAGCAGGTCCTGAGGGGGTGGGAGCCTGGTTGTGCCAGGGGTATATTTTACAAAAATGTAGTTTGAGGGCTTACTTCTTTTTTTAAGATGTTTATGTAATTAGGCATAGATGATACAAGTGTAAGCCAAGAAGTTAACTTGTTTTAGTGGATGGGCTTGGTGGGTGGCAAACCTAGAAATAATTGGGGGATGTTTATAGGCAAAATTTTTCTTGTTTAGATTTGGCAAATTTATTACCAGCAGTAGAAATCTGAAAGGATCAAAATAGATTTTATTGGTTCTTCTAGGAGGGGAGTCCCCCCAAAAACAGGAATTATCTTCTGGAGGGCGGGCCCCTTGTAGTACAGGCTTCCCCGGCTTGGTGAGTGTCCTAGGTAGGAAGCCATCTATGTCAGCGTATCAGCAGTTGTTGGGAAGAGAGACACTAGGCTTCAGTAAAACTTTTTTGAAGACTATTTTAATGCATTAGCCCATTTCACGCGGGGTGATTTACAAGTGCACCTATTCACACACATCAGCAGATTTTGACCAAAAATGGCATAATCTCCATGCCCCACCTTCCCTATTCACCTGATCTCAACCAGAGAGATTCCTCCATCCTCTCCCATGCCCATGAAAAAAGTCCTCAAAGGGAAACATTTTGCCAGTGTGGAAGAGGTGAAAGAGAAAATGGCAGAGTCACTAAAAGGCATCAAAATCAATGAGTTCGAAAACTGTTTTGAGCAGTGGAAAAAAATGTCTCGCTAGTTGTATTGCATCAAATGGAGAGTACTTTGAAGGTGACTGAAGTTTAAACATGTAAGAATCAACACACAATTTTTAACACAGAAATTTTGGGGGTCCTCCCTCAGATATACCTACTTTCAAGTTGTTTTTCCCAAAGCTTTCACAGATTTATAGTGCAACTATCAGTTAAGAGAGTTCCAGCTTCATTGCATATTTGTAAGCACTGGATGTAATCATTACCATTTTTTAAACATATTACAAAAGGGCATTGTTATTGTTACTGTTGTTATAGAAGAGGAAACTGAAGGCTGTGATTACAAAATTTTCAAGTCTATAAAAGTTGGAAAAAATAGTACTATTCACACAGTATTCCCTTCATGTAGAATGGCCAAGTGTCATATTTTGGGACATTTGTATTATCTCCTTTATTAAATGCTGAACCATTTGAAAGTAAGTTGTAGGCATGATGTCTCAGCATGCATTCTTAAAAAACAAGGATATTTTATTTTATTCCACAACCACCCTGTAATTATCATAGCCAAGACACTTAACACTGTTATAGGGAAGTTATCTATACACAATCTATATGCAAAATTTCTTCCTAGTTGTTCCAGAAATGTCCTTTATTGCTGTTTTTCTTTTTCTTTTTTGCTCCTGATCCAGAATTCAGTCAAGGAACATGCTTTGCATTTGGACCATGCCTCTGGTAACTACATATTGTTGTCTGTGTCTTTTAAAAAATTTTTTTTCTTGTTTGTTCATTTATTGCTTTCAGTTTTATATCCCACATAACAGTCATGTGATTGTTAGAAACAGGATTTCTTTCTGTTTTATGGCTAAATAACATCACAGCATTTTCTTTATCCATTCCTCTGTTGATGGACACTTAGGTTGTTTCCATATCTTGCCCTTTGTGTAAAATGTTGCAATGAACATAGAAATGCAGATATCTCTGTGAGTTACTGATTTTGTTTCCTTTGGATATAAACCAAGAAATGAGATTGCTGAGTCATATGGTAGTCCTATTTTTAATTTTTGAGGAACCTCCCTACTGTTTTCCATAATAGCTGTACCAATTTACATTCCCACCAACTGTGCAAGAAGGTTCCCTTTTCTCCACATCTTCCTCAACAGTTGGTATCTCTTAACTTTTTAAAAAAAGATTTTATTTATTTATTTTTAGAGAGAGGGGAAGGGAGGGAGAAAGAGGGGGAGTGAAACATCAATGTGTGGTTGCTTCTAGTGCACCCCCTACTGGGGACATGGCCTGCAACCCAGACATGTGCTCTGACTGGGAATCGAACTGGCAACGCTTTGGTTCACAGGCCCACACTCAATCCACTGAGCTACACTAGCTAGAGGTATTTCTTACCTTTTTGATAATAATCATTCTAACAGGTATGAACCATATCTCACTGTGGTTTTAATTTGCATTTCCCTGATGATTAGTGATGTTGAGAACCTTTTCATGTGCCCGTGGCCCTCTATATGTCTTTTGAAAAATGTCTATTTAGGTTCTCTGCTCATTTTTAATCAGATTATTTGCTTTTTTTGGTCTATTGAGTTGTATGAATTTCTTATATACTTCAGATAT
The DNA here is from genome assembly GCA_028533065.1 of Trachops cirrhosus. Lineage (NCBI taxonomy): Eukaryota > Metazoa > Chordata > Mammalia > Chiroptera > Phyllostomidae > Trachops > Trachops cirrhosus. Next base: position 19,845,741 of record CM052548.1, read on the forward strand.
TAACCCCTTATCAGGTATTTGATTTGCAAATTTTTCTTCACTCTATAGGTTGCCTTTCATTTTGTTGATGGTTTCCTTTGCTATGCAGAAGCTTTTAGTTTGATGTAGTCCCACTTGTTTATTTTTGCTTTTGTTGCATGCGCTTTTGTTGCATGCACATTTAGGTTTTTAATTAATTTTTAGTTAATTTTTGTGAGTGGTGTGAGATAGGGGTCCAGTTTTGTTCCTTTGTGTATGGCTGTCCCATTTTGCCAATATTATTTATTGAACTGACTGTCTTTTCCTCATTGTCTTTTATAACCCTTAAGTCATAATTAATTCACATAATAAATTAATGTATTAACAATACCAACACAAAACTTGAAATTAGGTTTATGGACTTACGGACTTCAATGAAAAATGGTCAACCTCACAGAAAAAGGCATTTTATCTAATTTATTCTTTGTTCCTTGAGTTGTTTTATAACTCTCTAGGTGTCTTATAGAAAAGTTGGGGAATACACCCTAGTAGTTTTAATCCCAAGATTCATGTTTCATCAGGGTATTCAATAAAATAAAGAAATGAGACAAGATCAACATTGATTTCTTATTTGCAATGTGAAATTATTACACTTTTGATGTACTTTATTACTCTTATTTTTAAGATTTTATTTATGTTTAGAATGAGGGGAAGGGAGGGAGAAAGGGAGAGAAACATCAATATGAGAGAGAAACGTGGATCTTATATATGCCTCGAATGGGGGCCGAACCTGTGACTCAGGCATGTGCACTGACTGGGAATCAAACCTGTGACCTTTTGCTTTGTGGGACAGTGCCCAACCTACTGAGCCACACTGGTTGGAGCTCTTACTCTTTTATCTTTTAAATTTATGAGCACTACTATATAACTACATATATAGTTATAGATAGTGATATATATACATATATATAAAAATAAAATACTAAGGAGTATCATTTGATTTATACAACTACATTCTTTTACCTTTTCCCCGACAACTAAATATATTTTGTTTATTTGGGCATGTCTGGTATCAATGGTTATTTTGCCTTTTGTTCTCTGTTCCTCTAACAGCTACAGCTTTTTTTCAGGTATTCCTTTTTTTCCCTGCTTTATCTGCTTGTAAAATGCTGTAAGCCAACTATGAAAGTCACTCCCTTGTCACGTCTCTGCGTTCTTCTCATTGTCAGAGTTGGCGGTGGTCTGCGTGTTTGGCGAGGCAGCTGAAGACTTGTCACCCCTGCAGCCTCGTTTTTCCTGGTCTCTGTGATCGCTGGTTCTGAGTAGGGGCAGGGCTCCCTGGCAAATTCGAAGTGGTGCTCTCAGGTGTGGGGTGGAAAAGGGTCTATCTTGGCTCTGTAGAGTGAAAGGGGTAAAGGAAAAAGCCTCCCTGGTGATTCCGAGGAACGGTCTTCATTTTCCCTTCATGGAGAGTCACGGGTGTAGAAGAAGGGAAGGCGGTCGGGCGACTGGAAGGCACTGCGTGCTCACGCTCTGGCACCCTTCTTCTGCTCCGCTCTGCTCTGCGTATGTTACGATGAGAACTTCTCCAGCCGGGACCTGATCCTGCCCACGCTTGGCAATATGCTTGGATTTATATGTAATTATGTTTTTGTTTTCTGCAACACTATACTTATCACTTTCAGATGATTATAATCAAAGTACTGAAACACTTTATAAATTCATATGGAAAGTTCCAACATTGTCTGGCTAGAAACCAGATTATCTGGCAAATATAGCTGCCTTTGTGTCTATAATTCTGGTTTTTATGTTCTTTGCATAAACATGAGAAACTCTGTGACAAATCTCTCTTTCTAATTTCTTCAGAGTTAAACTCAACAGTGGGGAAGAAAAACAGTCAAATAGTTATTTGTCACTGATGTGTTCTGGCCACTCTACCCACTTTTCATCTGCCCACATTCAATGAGGGGCCTCTGAAATGAAGTAACTAAGCCCAGGGGAGCTATGATCAACTTCATAAAGTAACAGATCAATGATACACGTAGCAGTTTATCCATAATGGTGCTTGTCATCAGGCTAAGTGGTGGAGGTCTGTTTAGCTTAGACCAGGACCCAGAGAAGAGTCCTCAGCCCTGGCAGGATAGGATTCTGCACTGTATTCTTTTTGTTTGTTTGTTTGTTTGTTTTTCTTTGTCTCCCTTCACTATCTTTCTTCATTTTTTCCCCCAAGTAAGTCACACTCAAATATAAGTATTATGGTAGTACTAGATTCTCAATATGTGCTAGATTTTCTACTGGACATTTTACTTTGTTTAGTTCTAAAATGATTCTGTGAATAAGTTTTATTATTAGTCCTATTTCATGGAAGAAGAAATAGGTTTTAAGAGGTTAAATGTAAAACAGCATTTGCCAAAAACTAACTAAATATCACTTCCTCCTCTTTAAGACCTGATATTTTTTGAGATTACTCATTATACAATGAGGAAGTTATATATATATACACACACACACACACACACACATATGTATATATATACACACATATATAAAATATGTATAAAATATTATGACTATAAATTATCCAAGAATGTGCTGAAACCACTGAGTAGCCCTCAAATGGAATTATGACTAATCGTTATTAATAACTACGTTTAACTGAGTTCTCTTCATCACATTGATTGAGCTTAAATATTGAGTCCAGCCACACCGGACCATTAGACACAAAGATGTGTAAAGTGGGTGCAGTTTGTCTTCTTGTGGATGACACAGACACATGCAGTTAGACTGCAGTACAGGTCAGATCGTGGCGGTTGCTGTAATTCAGGGGGGAGCAGCAATGGGAGTAGAGAGCATGCAATGATTGATCTTTCCTGGCAGGACTGGGGAAGGCCATAGAGTTGTTATTCTGTTTCTGGATTTAACTGGTCGAGTTACAGCTTGTAATTTTAAATTAGTTCAAATTGTCATGACTCCATAAATTTGCAACATAGTAGGTGTTGTATGCCGTCTGTGCCCGTGATACACAGATCTTCCTGGGCTATGGCAAATACGAAACTCTATTTTTAATTTTCTTCTTAAGAACACAATGTTTCTAAGAGCATAATGCTTCTAAGGTATCTGCTGGGGGGACTATTTGAATTTTTTGTAAGAATGTAATTCCTCAATTTTTATTTTTGAGATTGATTAGATTGTAGTTTTGAAAGGTATGAACATAGTCATTGTTTCTTCATATTAATTCATGGTTTCTTGTGGTGTTTGATGTTTACCCTTGAAAATATGGTTTCTAATGAGTACCCGAAAGTAGGTATAGCTGTCTTCATTGTATACATTTTGCATATTGTTGTATACATAAAGCAATAGTTTTTTGTATCTCAAAAGTAATAATCATGTCTTATTTCCTTTTTTATCATCTGTCTGACAGAAATAAATGTTCACTGAATGTAAATTAATATTAAAATATGGAGATGTAAACATAGATTCAGTCTTCAACATGTACTTCTTGCTCTTAGTCTAGTCTTCATATTCTTTCCATCACAGGCAGTGCTTTTTCTGCTAAAATTTAATCGTGCCAATCACGGCACTGGTGAAAACCCCCGCTGTGTTCTCATTGCGTGAAAGATGAAGTCCAGTTTTGTGCATGGGCTGCTGCCCACTTCACGACGTGACCTGGCTCAGCTCCACCTCAGACGTCTCGGGACCTCTTCCCCCGGAAGACTGAACTGTGTCATTTGCGTACCCTCCACTCCCGGTTGAAAGGCCCTTTTCTTTGCTCCCAATTAAAGCACCTTTTACCCTATTGTAAGTGTTCATTCACTTATATGACTCTTTGGAACATCTTGAAGATGGGGGTTTCTTTTTATTTTTAATAATTTTTAAAATATTTTTTCTATTACCATTTAACCCCTCTTGTGCCTCCTCACCCCCTGCACTCACCACACTGTTGTCCATGTCCATGAGTCCTTTTTCCTTTTTGCTTGATACTTTCACCCCTTAACCTCCCTGCACCCCACCCCCTTGGACCTAATAGCTATCAGCCTGCTCTCTATTTATGAGTCTGTCTCTGTTTTGCTTGTTAGTTGAGTTTGTTCATTAGAGTCCACATATAAGTGAAATCATAGGGTATTTGTCCTTTGCTCACTGGCTTATTTTACTTAGCGTAATGCTCTTCAGAAGAAGGGGATTTCTGATTTTATATATTTATATTGTTCATCTTTTAAATACCAGTGTGTGACACATAGTAGATAAAACAAATGCTTGTCTAGTAATTGTGTGCAATTTTCAAAGTGCTGCATAGTTTTTATGCTCATTAAGTATAAAGAATCTTTCTGTAAAAGACACAGTTCAAAGTCAGACATCAATTTTAACATTTAGTATACTATTTTCCAAGGAGTTTGGACTGTTGTATGCACACCAGCTTCTTTTCATGCTGACACATTTTACACTAGTAGTTACTAAACATGACTGTATTAGTTTTCTGTTGCTGCTGTAACGAATTACCACCTATCTGGAGCCTGAGAACAACACACATGTATTATCTCACAGTTCTGAGAGTCAGAGGGCTGCAATGGGTTTTATGAGACTAAGGTCAGTGCGCTGGCTCCTTACTTTCCTCCTGGAGGCTCTGGGGGAGGATCCAGCCCTGACTTGCTGCTCAGTCAGGCCTTGGTTTGTGGCCCCTGCCAGCAATTGCGTCACTCTGATGCCTGTTTCTACCAGTTGTATGTTCTTCCCTGACACCTGTGCCTCCCTTTTCTCTTGCAACTTTTGTGGTTACGTCAGCTTCACTGGGATAATCCAGGGTAATCTCTCTCTACCTCAAGACCCTAATTGAATCCCACCTGCAGAGTCCCTGTTGCCATTAGGACACGGATGTCTTTGAGAAGGGGCATTATTCTGCCTGCCACACTGATTAAACTCTCTTAAAAATTTATTTCTTTTTCTAAACAGTGAGCAAAGCAAACATAGTACTAGACAGAAAGAAGAGCCGATTGAAGGATGGGTTCTAAGCAACTACAAGTGAAGTATTTATCAATTTATACCAAGATTTAAACAAAGTCAGTGGTTTATAATTTCTGTTAAATACTCTCCATGCCTACCTTATTAATATGTATAATTAATATAATATTTTTGAGTGAATAGTATGATTTGCGTAGGAGAAAGAACAAAAGGTGAAAAGAGCAAGCATATGAGGCTTACAGGTGTAAGTAGCATGTCCAGAAGGATGACAAAGTATTAAATATGAACTGCTAACAGTAAAAATTATAAATTTTATCACAGTTGTTGGCCGTAAGTGAATAAATATCAGCATGCACACAGTAAGAACTTAAATTCTATGTAAAATTTAGCATAAAGATATTTAGATGTGGCAAGTTTTGCTTAAATTCTCCATCAAGAAACTGAAATTATCTGTTGTAGGAGGAACAAGGCAATTTTCTGGAGGTTTTCCCCATGTCAGACATGTTTACAGAATTTCCACGGAGAAACAGCAAGTGATGTTGCTAGAGCTTATCGTCCCTCGCAGCGGCTAAGCGCTTTGTTCTCAAATATACGGTGCACACAGCCCTCTAAGATAAAGCACTAAACATCTGGTGCTGAAAATGTGGCTCTTCATTTAAGTTACCTTAAACTGTAAATATGTGTCCCGCATCATATGCCCTTTTTTACTATTCAGGTACATACTGTAGGAAGTGATTTTACAGTTCCCAAACCACGAGTCTGAGGGAATGGGACTGACCCCTGTTTGTCTGCACTGGAGGAGGCTGACGCTACACTGCTACAGACAGGACGTGAAGAACCTGCCCTGCTTTTAGAGGGAAGTCTCAACATTGTGAAAGTTTTCCATAAGGTTTTACTCTTCGTAACTTGAATTTCCAGTTACGAGTGTTATAGGTAGGGCCTTGCGTGTTCTTGCCATTCAGATCCACCATTGTTAGAGAATTCAGCCACAAGTTCGTTGGCGATGCTTCCTAAAAAACAGGTGCTTTGGGGGACATTGATTGGATCTGCCCCTTTCTCTGCATCTAGGAGGGAACTTTTTCTTTTTTTCATCTGTGGACATTTGTAAGTGACAAGGCTTTTGTTAAGGTGGGTATTTCAGGAGCAGCTAATATTCAAAGGCATAGTTAATGAAGTGTTTCTAGAGAAAACTGAACATAAACATTGCTTGAGTTAATTATTAGGAATTTTGCCCTAGTTGGTGTGGCTTGATGGATTGAGTGCCGGCCTGCGAACCAAAGGACTCCCAGGTTGGACTCCCAGTCAGGGCACATGCCTGGGTTGCGGGCCAGGTCCCCAGTAGTGGGCGTGCAAGAGGCACCCACACATTGATGTTTCTCTGCCTCTCTTTCTCCCTCTCTTCCCCTCTGTCTAAAAATAAATAAATAAAATCTTAGAAAAATAATTATTAGGAATTTTTTTTACCATGGTCAGATGAATAGAAATGCTTAGTGGTTTTATTCTTTATTAATTATAAGTTTCTAATAGTTCCTAAAAAATCTAATTAATGGACTATATATACTTTCAAGAGGAAGGTTTGACTATGAAAATTAAAAGACAGAAATTGTCTTTTGAAAGAACAATTCATCATCATTTTAATTACTGAATAAAGCAAAATGAGAAAAAGTTTATAATGTTGAAAAATTAGGCCCTGGCTGGCATAGCTCAGTGGATTGAACATGGGCTGGGAACCAAAGCATTACAGGTTCGATTCCCAGTCAGGGCACATGCCTGGGTTGCGGGCCAGGTTCCCAGTGGGGACCACATGAGAGGCAATCACACATTGATGTTTCTCTCTCTCTCCTTCTTCCTCCCTTCCCCTCTCTAAAAATAAATAAATACAATCTTTAAAAAAAATTAGGCTGTGATGGGAGAGTCTGCAGGGATTTGGTTTTTTTTTTTTTTTGGCCATATTTCTTTTAGCTGTTTTGAGTATCATTTAGGCCAGCAATTTTCAGCCAGTGTGTTGCAAGAGTTTTTAAAACATGCAATACTTGACTATTTAGTCAGGGGCACTGACCTCTTTTTCCTTAGATTGTCAAATAAAAAAGTGACAACAGCCAACACAGTAATAGTTGTCCAGGGTGAATGAATCAAAATTACACGTTTTTTTTTTATCAGATCAGCCAAAAAATGTATTTTTTTGGTCTGCCACAGAATTTTAGTGACTAGTTTATGTGTGCCGTGAGATGGAAAAGGTCAAAAATTGCTGGTCTAGGCTGAGAATGTTTTCCCCCAAATAGCAATAACTGCAGATATATTTTCTCTAAAGTAGTTTAGAAGGGATTAAAAAAATACAGTTTTATTTAGGCAGCCCTCTACCAGTAACCAGAAAGAGTTATGGCACCTTCATGTTCACTGCGAATGACAGTGACTTCTCAGTGAGAAGGTCAGGACACTTAGCAAGCCGCCTGAGCAAGCCGCCTGCTCAGTTTTATAGAGGAATTAGCTGCTACTGATGAGTTAGCTCTTCTGGGAGAGGCTGTTATCCATTGGAGAACTGCCAAACTGTTTTAAGACATCAGCAAGTTTTTAGTGTATTAAATCTGAAAAGTTGTATGTTGGTTTTTTGTGGAGGAGCTAGAAATAACCCTATGTTTTTTATTGTTTATAATGAGAATATAAGTTAAAGGAATTTGTTTCAAGGGAGTAATTTTCCTGCCAGACTCAAGGAATGTGTATACTGTAGCCAACTGATTGCAGATTTAAAAAAACAATTATTTCTAGTGCCTTTTGAGATAATGTCAGACTTACAGAGAAATTGAAAGAACATTACAAAGAAATCATATTTCTTCTGCTCAGATTTCCCGTTTGGTAACATTGTTGCCAAATTCGCTTACGGTTCCCTCTTCACACATTTTTACATATTTTTTTTAAAGATTTTATTTATTTATCTTTAGAGGGGAAGGGAAGGAGAGAGGGAGAGAAATATCAATGTATGGTTGCCTCCTGTGCATTCCCTGCTGGGAACTGGCCTGCAACCCAGGCATGTGCCCTGACTGGGAACCGAACCGCGATCTCTTGTTTCACAGGCCCGCGCTCAATCCACTAAGCTACGCCAGCCAGGGCCATTTTTACATATTTTTAATGAGTGTTTTGAACTGTTTGAGAGTACATTGCAGATGTGATGCCCTGCTACCCCCTTAACACCTAAGTGTGTTTTTCCTAAAAACAGGGATACTTTTTATATAACCACAGTAATACCATCAGAATCAGGAGGCTAACATTGGTTTATTATTACCGTTTAATCCACAGGCCCGATTTACATTTTATCAATGGTCTCCATTATACCCTTCATAGGTCTAGGATTTATACCCAGTTCATTTGTTTGTTATGTCTCTCTGGTCTCCTCCAATCTGGAGTAGTTCCTTAGTCTTTTCTTCCCTTTTTTCTTCCTTAATAAGGATATGTCTCAATTTGGGTATGACTGTTTAGAAGAAATACTACAGGTGTGTGTTTTTCTCAGCACATCATATCGGGGGCATAAGATGTTATTTTGTCCCATTACTGGTGATCTTAACTCTTTAAAAAGTTTGAGGTATAATCGACATACAATGTTAAATGGTGTTGCCAACTTTTATCAGTTTGTTAAGATGGTGTCTACGGTTTCTCTACTGTAAAGTTAATGAATTCTGTACTTATGGATTAATAATACGTATTTGTGAGGAGATACTTTCAAACTTTTACCCATTAGCATTCACTGATGATTCTTACCTAATCCATTATTACTGTGATGGTGGTGAGATGGTAATTTTTTGATTCATTAACACTTAGCACGTTATTTTGAAATGTCTACAAGTCTATGCCTCTTAGTATATTCTGTTCGTACAACATGGCCTGAACCCTTGGTCCTAATACAGATTCAGGCTCATTGTGGACATTCAATAATTCATTGTTCAATTAATTGAATGACAAGGCAAGGATCGCCTACTTCTAACTATTTGCAAATAGTTCCTTAAGAAAGATCTTTGGTAACAAGAATGCAACATAACATTCCTTTTACTTATTTTTATCATGACATCTGTTGCCTGATCACTAGAGTGATGAAGATCATTTAGAAAGTGCACAAAAACTTTCTTATAATCCTGCTGTCCATATGCTCGATAGACATGACATCTGTTTCCTCATTTCTTGAGAATGAAAATTACACAGAAATAAAGAGCCAATACTTGGATTGCTCATAATTTGTATGCATTATTATTAGCTTCTACAAATCAATTAGCAAATTCCAAATCTCCAGATCATCTTCTCTAATTAATTAGAAGCATTTAATAAAGCTGTTGTAAAGCCCATTGCAGCCTGGCCTCCCTTTTCTTCTGTCTGGGACACCTCCAGAAATAGCTCAGCCTAAGCTTGCCATGGGTGTTCATTGGCTGGGGTCCCCTTAGGAGCCATGTTTGAGTCCCACACCATTTAAGCCACAAGGCTTAAAATGCACTTTGTCTTTGAATGGGAAACAGCAAAGATTTTTTTCCGCTATGGTGGTGGGATTGTGCAGGCTTGTGTAGGAAGGCAAGTGTGAGCAAACACCCCTAGGGCTGGAGCCGTGTTGGCTATATTGAAAGGAGGGGTGCGGTGAGGGAGAGTGGGGTGCTGTGCTGGAGGGCGAGCCCTATGGGGCAAGTGTTCATATCCACACAAACCAAATGGGAAGCAAAAGAGTAAAAGAGTCAAAACAGAAACAGCCATCTGCATGTATCATAAATATTTGGTAAGTTGTGATTTCTCCATCTGTCCCCTGATGGGCGGGAGTACTTAAACTGTTATAAAGCAACAACACTTAACAAGAGAAGCCCTTGTAATTAATGGCTTGTTTCCAATTTACTCCAGTTTCTCATCCTGCTTTCTAAGTTCCACTGGTGGCCCTTTGGTTATGTCTAGAGAGAAGACAGGTCTATAAGAAGGAAAAGAGATTTTGGAGTGTGTGTTTGGGATGGGAGGAGGGGAGCAGTATAGAATTTTGGAAAATGACCTATTTAATTTAGAATTCACAAAATTCATTTATTTAATTTCAAAGCAGTGTACAATGCTCAACTAAACTCCATTTTTCAGAGTAGAAAGTTGTCAGCCTTTAAAGGACATGTGTGTTTCACAGTGAAAAAGGAATGTCTTTCAACTTTAAGTGTAAATTTTGTCATATCTTTATCCAGATTACAGAGTAAATTTGTAATTTCCAGTTACCAAGTAAATCTGTAGTAAGATGTGGGTACAGATACTGTAGAGATATTTTGTGTAAGCTGGATTCTCAAATGTCCTATTTATTTCTCAAGATTTTCTTTTATTATGTTCACCAGAGTCCTTGCTGCAGTAAATGAATAAAATTTCCCAAACCAGCCTTGTGTGGAGATTTAGAGTGCAGTGCCCTTATCAAATCTTGCTCCTTCCAGGTGGACTAACTCTAGCTTTCCTCCTTTACCATGGGGGTATTTTTGAATGCTTTGTTATGTAGATTACAAAATTAACCTAAAAATCTATTCATTCTATTCAAGTTCTTCAGGATTACTCTATGTTCTGAAGTCCTATGGGTCTCAGACTGAGGAATTTCCAAGTTCCTGTTTACATTTCATGTTGTCTTAGCGCATTTGTGCTGCTGTAAGAAAATACCATGGACTGGGTGGCCTATAACCAACAGAAGCCTTTTTCTCACAGTCTGGAGGCTGGTGGGTCCACGATGAAGGTCCTGGCACATTCATTGTCTGCTTGGGGGCCCCTTCTGGTTCACAAATGCTTTCTGGTTCTCTCTATAACCTCGCAGAAGGGGCTAGGGAGTTCTCTGGGGTGCCTAAGGTCACTAATACCATTCATGGAGATTCCAGTCTTAAGACCTATCACCTCCCAAGTCCCCACCTTCAAATACAATCACATTGAGGAAATAAGTTTTAACATATGAATTTGGGGCAAGGGGCACAAATACTCAGCCTATGGCAAGTATTGTAATGTTTAAAAATTTTTTTCTAATTTGCCCTGGGTGTTTTTATAAATTACTTTTTTTTAGTGTTAGTTCTACATAAATACATTTTTAAAAGCATTTTGGGATCACTTATATTAATACCTTTTATTTTGTTATCAAGGATTTTTTTTGAAGAAAAAGTGTATAGACCTTCCTATCTAACAGAAATGCAAATGACCAGAAATGGAAATCCTGGCAAGTGGCGCAACATTTGTCAACCTCCAAAGCCTTAGATATGCAAGGCCAGCCAGAAGATCCTGAAAGCGCTGGGTCAAGCCTGGATCACTCTGTTTTATTCTCACACTCCAGAAGTTCTCTTCCATATTAGGACTTAGGGTTTGTTAATTGAACTATGGAACTGGACTCATGTGATTAGATAAACATAGCTTTACTTTCAGTGATGGAGACAATGAAGGGAGGAATTTTGCTTTATCTTCTCTAGACTGTTGATTTCCATATTCACTTACTTTATAGAGTAGGGTAAGATGTTTATAAACATTTAACTTTGCTTGCTATGTGACCTCAAAGAAAATTATCATCAAGCATAGGTAGTCATGATTATGAAATATTAATGATCAAGAACTTAAAACATTCAGTGTAAAATGTTAAAAACCATTAGTTTTGATCATGATACCTTACTGACTCTATGGACCCTTCTGTGAAATGTGGTATTCCTGAATCTATTGGCTCCACTCTTACACAGCTTTTCTCCAAAGATGGGCCTGGGATAGCAGTTTGCATTTACCCAGTCATCATTAAAATTGAAGTATTTCTCCCTGGCAGGAGTAGCTCAGTGGATTGAGTGTGGGCTGCCAACCAAAGCATCGCAGGTTCAATTCCCAGTCTAGGGAACATGCCTGGGTTGCAGGCCAGGTTCCCAGTGGGGGCCATGTGAGAGGCAACCACACATTGATATTTCTCTCCCTCTCTTTCTCCCTCCCTTCCCCTCTCTAAAAATAAATAAATACAATCTTTAAAAAAAATTGAAGTATTTCTGTTTGACAGTCTGTCTTAATTTGTTTTAACTCTAGAAGAAAATGAAAGAAGTAGTTAATATATTTGGGCATGATTTTTAAAGCTCTTTTTAAAAAAGATTTTATTTATTTATTTTTAGAGAGAGGGGAGGGAGGGAGAAACAGAGGGAGAGAAACATCAATGTGTGGTTGCCTCTCATGTGCCCCCAATTGGGGACCTGTCCTACAACCCAGGCATGTGCCCTGACAGGGAGTCGAACCAATGACCTTTCAGTTTGTAGGCTGACCCTCAATCCACTGAGGTACACCAGCCAGGGCTAAAGCTCTTTCATATAAATCATTTCCTTTGAATCTCACAACTGCTTGGTAAGTAGTCAAGACAAAAGTCTTTATCTCACTTTTACAGATGTGGAAATTAGCTTTAGTCTGTGAGTTAAATACCATGCTGAAGATCACACAGCAACTTTAGTGGCAGAATTGAAATTAGAATACAGAATCATTTTGTCACAATAAATGCTGTTCCCTCTACAATGGATTATTGATTTTTTAGAAGGATATTGAACTTTACAATAAATTGCAACATAGGACTTCTTTATATAACCAGTTTCCATTAACATTGGTAACTTAATTTACTGGCATTTGATTATCATTTTTACATTGGAGTTTTAGAAGACACTGTTGATGACATCATGAGTCATGGATTTGTAGTTTTTATATGTTTGCCAAATGAAAATTTTGAGCAGGAGAGAGTGGTTAAAGGCTGCTGATGTTGGCTGGCCAAGCCCTGGTGTGGTGTCTACAATTGCCATGCAGCTTTAGAATGACATCGTTCCACTTGAAAAGAGCTGTCCCTTGCCCACTTGGTTCATTTACTTATTGCTTCCTTTAAAACTCATTTAATTTTTAATCTGATAATTCCTTTAATTTATTTAATATTTTATTATCGGCTTGATTGTAAAAAAATTAACTTTCTTATTTTGGTGTGATAAACTCTTGAGACCATCCCTTCTAGTTATCAAATAGTTCTCCTTTTGGATATGTAAAAATGTTTAATTTATGTTTTAGGTTGCTCAAAATACTCTTATATTACTATTAATTAAAATTTACAACCATTAATATTCTACAAATGTTAGTTGGTCCTCCTTGAAAAGTCATGTAATCCCTCAGTTTTGAGAGTCAAGTTTTTGTCACCAGACAGATAATTTAAACAAAAGTAATACTAAACTTAATTGTCCCCAAACCTTTCTGTTTGCTTTATTTTTTCATTATGGCTTGTGATATATTTACCTACTTTTTATTAAAATGAAAAATAAAATTGCAACATTAATATTGACCATTAAACAGATTAAGGAATATCAGATTTGTGTAGGTTTTGTGTATCATTTTTGTAGAAACTGGCTTAAAATTTTGGGCACATGTAATGGAACTGATTCTTCATTGGTCATAAGGTGGGAAAACAAAACAAAACAGGAAATTTATAGCCAGCAGGAGGAGGGAGCCTGCTAATGGAGAGCTTGGCCTTTGATGAGGATGGGTCTTTTTTCAGCAGTCTGGAATATGTATATCCCTAGTACCTAAACAGGAACTGAACAGATTTGGATACTCAAGGGTATTTGCCTTTTACACTGTGTGATGGTAAATGATAAACCTGGAAAGGATATAAAGATGCATGCCTCTTTAGATGTACTCTTATCCATCCATGCCCATTGGTAATGGACATGACTTCCAATGTGAGTGAATATCTTATACCGGTCTGCATTGTTTTCCTCTGTTTATAGATTCATTTATACAAATGTGCTGTATCAAAGCACACATCCACACGTATGTAGAGGCATAAAGTGCTAAATTTGAATAAATTGCTATGGTGATATTTCTTGATACTCATAAACTGAATAGGGGCCTGGTATCTCATTATAGGTGTCCTTGTTTATTGTAGCAGATGATTTAATGATATAAAAGCATAATGTGATGGTTTTAATTTTTCAATGATACTTAAAATAATAAAACAAAAAACATTCACAAAAAGCTAGGATCATCACCACCGGGGACTCTGTGTAACAGTGATTGTTGTATGAGATTTGCGATAGTTGGGTGGTTCAACAGTGGTGGTTTCCGCACTTAATTTACTCTTATCTCCGGAATGCATGGATTTGTAGGAGTGGGGCTCCCATCACCATCCTTTCTCTGAAAGTTAGCCACTAAAGACCAGAGCTGTAAGAGGGGAAGGCAAGATGGGAGCATAGGAAATGGTGATGAAGGGGTTCTCAGTGACAGCTTGCATTCTTCTATCTGCCCTGAAGATGTTTATGGCAAACTTCCGTCCAAGAAGGCACGCGGCTTTGTGATATTGCCTCAGGTGCAGTGTGATTCCATTTCAAAATGGACGAATGAGCTAATCCAGGGGACTATGCGACCAGAATCCACTTTGGAAGAAAATTGTTCCTTGATTGTCTATTATATTTTCATTTTTGTTGTATTCAATCTCTGATTCTATGCATAGGGTGTTTTAACTTATAAAAGTATTGTTTTTATTCACAAGAGCTAAGTGAAGTTATTATATATTAATTTCTGGCTTGTTCGTTATCTTGAAAAATCTAATATAGATCCAGGTCAGTGAACATCATTCCTGTTTTCTAGTGTTTATTATTAAATATATAATTTTAAAAAGTAAGGATGGAGCAGAAATATGCTGGGGTAGGGCATGCAAAATGTGAAAATTTTCTTAGGTAAATTTTCAGTTTTTTTTAAAAGTCTGATTCGATAGTTCACATCAGAAATTAGTGTAGAGTGTACAGAAACAGATGCATGTTTGAGATCTGTCTCTTGAGATGAGGCATTCATACTGCAGTGTGGGTGCTTTGCTTGCTTTATTTCTTGTTTCCCCCCCTAAAAAATACCCTTAATAAAACATAATAAACAAACAAACCCTACAGTATGGAAGCATCCCAGGAGTAAAGGCTGTATATTATATCCTCTGTAAGTTTTTATACTTGTAGAGACTACCAGTGATTAAATACCAAGTTGTATATTATTCAATGCCAAGTATTAAGTACTTTCTGACTTTATTTTTATGATTCATACTCTTACAGTCTATTCCTCATTTCAGTCCTTCTTCCTGTTGATAAATTGTTAGAGGAATGTTTCCCAGAGTACAACAGAAATTGATGAAGAACTTACAAAATTAACTTTTATGGGAAAAGTAATTTAGCATTTTCATTTTGCTCCTCTAACCAACACAGAGCAAAAGAGAACAGAAATGTCCAGTTCTGTGTTAAAGATTTTTCAGTGAAAGAGTGAGTAAAGCACTGTTGGAAATGCTGAAGTGGATGCAAAGATGAGTGAGTCCAGGGGTCCCATCCCTCCCGAGGTCTCTTTAAGTCTAGCGAGGGAGAGTGGTGCTTAGGTGTCCTTTGAGAGAGTGAATGTAGGAGTGTGGTAAGGTTCCAGTGAGGTGTAAATACGGAAGGTAGCCAGGCTCAGGCTTCAGTGGTGTAAGGTTGATGACCTGCTCCCAAAATTCTGTTTTACTAATGTTCATATACACGGGGTATCAACAAAAACAGAGGTAGTGTTTTGCAGATACTCATTCTTTCTACTTTTGTTTGAAGATTTTAGATCTGGGGATGGTTTCCCTTTCATGAAAATTTTGGACATCAAAAGCCTTTTGTGGTTATTACCAGACATTGGATTGTGCAAGACAGCTTCCAAGTCCGTGTAGGTGTTTGCTCCATCAGTTAAGAAATTCAACCGGTGGCTGAGTACTTCCTAGAATTTCATAGCAGTGTTGCTAGGAAATGGATTGAAATTTGAGGTGAATAAGAGCAAGCATTGTTTGATTTATGTGTGTTTGTCCTGATAGGTCTAGAACCACAGGGTTAGCAGTAGCCAATCATAACTAAAGTTAACCACTCCTAGTTAACTGGCTGTTTGCTTCCCGTGAAAATCACTTAGAAATCGGAATCACTCCCTGTATTAGTTTGAAAAAAAATGATTTGACTTAAATATTACCTAAAATGATTTGTTTTAAAAGCCATTATAAAAGCCCAATGGAATTAAAAGATTTAAAAGTTATTACTTGACTTTTCTTGGAACAATTCTTCATCCATAATTTTTTAAAATTAATTTTTATTGAAAGAGAATAAAAACCTGTGGTATAAAAATAAAGAAAGGGCCTGGCCAAAAGGAATTACATTAGAAAGGCCTTAAAATAGAGACTCAACAGGAAAAGTAGCTGTGGACTTGCTGTGTGGTGGCAGTGTTTGGCGTCTCACGGAGAAGCCTTCCTTCCTCAGCCTCCAGTCCCTAGACTCAGGAGAGTAATTAATGTCTGGGATTGATTGATGTCTCCACCTGCTTGGGTTTATTCCCCTTATGACTTGGTTATTAAATCTCCTCCTTTCTTTTTGCAGCTTTACTGACTTTTTCAAAAAAATTAAGAGAAAACTCTCTCTTTCTTAAATATAACTTTTGTAGCAAGGCAGTGTGGTCCTAACAAACCAACTATTGTTAAAAACAGTGCTTCCTGTATTTTTACTGCTGTAATAACTAGGGAGAAATATACATGGCCACATTCTTTTGGAAATAACTTACATAAAAATTTACTGAGATATTTCCCTAAAACTTACTAGTTAGCTTTAAATAGCAAAGGAAAATGTAAATATACACATATCTAGCTCTTGAAGTTAAACATTAATTTAGATATATTATAATAAAACCGTATCTTTTTTGATTGAGGACAAATGCCAGCTCTCTGTTTAGACCTAATTTGTGATTACTTTGGACTAATGTTTCTGTCTCCAATTTAGAGTGTTTTGTTTTTTGAAACTTCCCCCCAAGATTAGCCCTGGTGTAATGCCATTATAACGCGTTTTCTCGCTCAGCTGGGTCATTAGCTTAACTAGTAGGGAATGCAGCTCTAAAATTTGCTTGATTTTTGGAAGTTTAATTTGAGTAAAAACTTTAAGGTAAATTAAAGTAGAATTGGTAAACAGATGGTGGCTAGACATACAAAGTAATGGAACACTAAGGCAAAAATCAATTTTAAAAACCAAAAATAGCTGGATAATTGATTGAATTCTCTATTTTCCTTGTGTAGAAAAATCATCAAATTAAAAATCTTCTAAATGTTTTGTGACATTTAGAAATGCATCGAGGGATTTTTTCCCCCTCTGTCCCAATTTTTATTAGAAAAAACTATTTTTTTCCAGTGACTCTTTTTATTAGGAGGCATATTACGTTGATGCTCTCTTTAATGTAAATCCCCAGAGAAGATCCTTTTCCCAGTCTTTCTGGAACAATTATGAAAGGTAATTCAATAAATGCCTAACAGAAGCATAGCAGTTTTTAAAAAGATGCATTTCAATCTCAGAAAGGATTGAATTTTTGAAAGAATTTTCTGGGATAATGAAAAATTTGTAGTACCAATTCTCAATATTTAAAAATGAACTCCGATATTTTCTGATTCCAAAATTAATTTTTCAACTGGAATAATTAACAATTTTTTGCTTGACACAAAGGTGCTTATCAAAGAGTATTTTAATACGGAGATAACTAGTATCTAGGATTGTGTGTTACATACAGCTTCCCATCTTGGTTGTGAGAAAGGAAAGACATCCTGTAGCTCTCACAGAAGCAGTGGCCTTCTAAGTTCAGGCATGAATTATTTTTGTATTTTTTCTCTTAACACTGTGTTTTTCAGATAGCATCCCAGGGAGCTCCATGAGGCCAGGCACAGATGAAGTCATCTTTGCTCAGTATTTCATAATGTGGGTCAGCAACTTTAGCCCCTTAGAATTAAGGTCTGTGATATTAAAATGGGGTGACATTAAAAATAACATTTAGTTTATTAAATTTTCATTTTAGTGCAAAATCTTTGTACCTCGTGTACCTGTGGGGGGCAGAAAATGTCTTTGTACAACATTGGATGAAATGGAAGAAAAAAGAACTTAAGTGACTGATCTATCCCAATGTCAGTGATGAAGCTAAGTCACAATATTAACCTTAGAACAAACACATATCCTTCACTGATGCAGAATAAGGTTTCCTTTTGCTAAGGAAGTTTTCACTTTCAAAGCAATCCCTTACTTGTTTTTAATATGAAAGGAAACGAGGTACATGTATTTTTCAAGCCCAGAATTGTCTTACTGAGAACAAGTTTTCTTTGACTAGTCTATGATATGCTGATTCATATTCTGTTTTTCTTCCGAGATTCTACACACAACCAATAGAGTAACCGTTAGTGTTCCTTTGAAGTGCAATTGTTCTTAGCAAAAATAATTATTCTGGAGTTCTTGTGATAGAACAGTTTGTAACAGGAAAACATGTATAAATATACTCCAAAGAAAAATTTAGTAACAGAGTTTCCAATTCTTCAAGAAATTCCTGAGGACTCTATACCAGGCCCTCAGCGGTTGCACAAATGAGTGTGACCCAACTCCTGTGCCCCAGGACTTGTGTGATCTCAGTTTGGTGTAAGATCGCACGGTTAGGGAGACTAGAACTGGGGTCGGAGAGACCAAAACCAACTACAGGGATCTTTCTGAGGATGGAGAGATTCATGTGGCCAGAAGGGTAGGAAAAGGCTTTGTGAAGAAAGAAAGTGGTTTGTCTTATTGTCATTGTTTTGAGGTGTCATTTGTGTCATCATGCGATTTGCAGAAGCACCTCAGGTACCCGTGGGTGGTGGTGCCACCCAGTTTTTCCCAGTTTGTTACTCTTCTGAGAGACACTTGGAAAGCAAATGTGGCAAAATTTGTGAATATTTTATTAGTGCTTCATTTTGAATATGCAGGTAGGGTTTCTGTTGATAAGCAAACTTCTAAATTTTGAATGAATAAAGATGTTTTTATTTATTGACTGTCGGAATGTCTAAAGTCGGGCTCTTAATAATAACCAGTATACATCTGCTTACATCATTCCAGCTGCTTTGCATTTTGTATTCATTCAAGTTCCGTTTTCTAAAGGCCTTGTTCAACTCTTATATATGCTGCATTTCTTCTTCAGGGTTTGTTCTCTCCTTCTCCCTGAGTGATTTCCTGCTTTTACTTACGTTTTCTCGGACTGTTCCCTTCCTGCCTTCTTGACATGTGCATACTCCACTATATTGGATGTAACTTAAATTGGTGTTGGTATGTTGTGTGAGGTTGTTTGAAAATCTTGGTTATATCTGATTATATTCCAGGAACTTGTAATAGCAGTCTGATTATGAGCACTGCGTATCATCTTGAAAATAGAAGTATCTGCATTTCAGGTTGCATTAAGTACTTCTGAATTTCTTGCTTATTTGCCTAACCAGATCCCCACTTAAGACCCGTGTACTTCCAACTACAAAAGGTAGGATATCTGGGTGTAGATTTTGTTGATTACATAATAAAGTGGAACTCTAAAAAGAAATTCAAACTTTTCAAAATCTAAAACTTAGGCTGACTCCACCTTATGATTTACATACCATAAATTATGGTAACCCATCTATTTGACTGCTTCTGCTCTTTGGATTTGCAAAGTGCATGAAGTGAGAAAGCTAGCCACAGCTAGTGAGTAGTGGCAGCCCCCATTCATTCGAACTTCTCTGGGGTCAAGTGTCTCTCAAAGAAGAGAAGTCTCTTTTCCAGTCCTGCTTCTACTGTTCTGCCCAGCACTCACCCCCCACCCTTTCCGTAGGCTCTTGGCCTTTAACCTCTTAGTTTGCTACTGAGGAATTTACCTGAGAGAGACTCTTTGACATTCTCTGGCCTATTCTGTCTCTGCCAAAATGTGTTACTTGGGTTCTTCAAATGCATTCTTCTCTCTCCTCCTTCTTTGTGTTTGTCAATGTGGTGTTCTTCCCAGTTCTGCCCAGTGAAATACTGCTTTTCCTTCAAAATCCAGCTCTAATGTCTATTCCCACATTAGGTCTTCTGATCCTTCCAGAACTTGTGATCTGTGCTAGTGGCATATGTTTTTTAGTGCTTATTATATATTTGCTGTGCTGTGGCAATATGTATGAATCTTACCACCCCGAGGAGAGCTGCTGTATCATAGAATTTATTTTATTTTATTTTTTAAAGAGATTTATTTATTTATTTATTTTAGAGACGGGGGAGGGAGGGAGAAAGAGAGGGAAACATCTTTGTGAGAGAGAAACACCCATCGGTTGCCCTCGCACACGCCCAGACGGGGGACTCGACCCACAACTCAGGCATGTGCCCTGACTGGGAATTGAACCATGGACCTCTTGCTCTCTGGGGTGCAATGCCCAACCAACTGAGCCACACCCATATAATTTATTTTTATATTCCGTATAGTGTATAGCATGGCACCATAAAGATTTTTGGATTTAATGATATTTGTGACACCCAAATGTACCACCACACATATGGTGGCGATGGCTGGGAGACCACAGTTAACGTATGATGCTTGTTTCAGTCTCTTCCTTTGGAAAACAGTAAATTGTTATAAACCCATTTACTAGCATGTGGTGGTTCTCATTCACTGCCTATTGTGATTTAAAAATGCATCTATTAGAATATGTTTTTGGAAGAATTTTTTCTCGTTTAATATTATTTTAATAGTTTTTTTCATATAACTTTGAGGTGTGCTTAATCTGAACTAAGATACTTGGCTTCTTTTCATCTATATTTTCTTAAAGCTGGCACTAGACTAATAAATCTGAAAAGTTAGTAAAAATCTGCATTGTTAACTAGAGACATGCATTTTTAGCTAGCAATCCAAGCAATAGAATGTAAGGATGTTTAATAAAACTTCCACAATTTATCTCCCCCTCCAGCACTGGACTGGGAAGAGGGCAGAATAGTAAAGAGGCCAGATGATTACTCAGAATCTTTTCTTAGATTTCCACAGAACCTGACTAGCAAAACAAGCGCCAGTGAAACTTTCTTAAGCAATGATCTGAGGGAATTGTGAAATTAGCTGCACAATAAAGGGGCTCCTTAAGTAAAGGTCATATTCAAATTTGAATTACTATAAGAGTGCCTTGTGATTTATAATTAGAATATTCAAATTGTAATAGATTGTTAAGTTATTCATGTAGGACTGGGTATTCATGCTATCTATATTTTCCACTTAATTGAACATTGCGTGCAATACTGTCAAGTAAATATTTATTTAGAAAGCAAGTGTTCCATTTAATTGAGTAATTAAAGTTTTTTTTTTATTGAAGTGTAACTGGCAACGTCACATTAATTTCAGGTGCACAACACAATGATTCAATATTTGTGTGTATCGCAAAGTGCTCCCCGCAGTAAGTCGAGTGAACATCCATCAGCATACATGGTTGCAGACACTTTTTGTGATGAGAATATTGAGACCTACTCTCTGCGACTTTAAAATATGCAGTGTAGCAGTGTCAGCTGAAGTCACTGTGTGGCACATGTGTCCCCGTGACTTATTCATGGGATCACTGGTAGTTCGTACCTTTTGACCGTCTTCACCCATTTCACCACCTTCACCCTCTACCCCGGCAATCATGCAACAAATCTATTTCAAAAAGACAGATTTGAAATGTTTAAGGGGCCACTTTGTAGATTAATAACAAGAAGTTTCGGCCCAACAGCTAAGTGTATGTCTTGAACTGCTCATGCTTGTTCTCTGCTAGGACTCTCTTCTCTCCTCATTCACCTGGCAGATTCCTAATGGCCTCTAGGGCCCAGCTCAGATGCTCCTTGCCCTGTTAACTGTCCCGGCTTCCTCCCCTTTCTGGCACGAGAAGTAATCGTCTCTCCACCTGGATTCTTAACTTAGTTTGGTCTTTTCACACCTTTCATGACACTTTTTCTTAACATTCTGACTTCCCAATAGACTGTAAGGATAAATACTGTGGTGTCCTCAATTTTGGGGCTAAGTATTGACAGTGACAGAAAGCTAGCACTCAAACTTTTTAAAATTCTCATCAGAGGATATATTTGTTGATTTTTAGAGAGAGAGAGAGAGAAGACGGGAGAGAGAAATTGATGTGAGAGAGAAACATTGATCAGTTGCCTCCCGTACTTGTCCTGACTGGGGATCGAACCCACAACCTTTTGATGTTCAGGACAACGTTCCAACCAATTGACTCACCTAGCCAGGACCTAGCACTCAGACTTTGGTTGAATTAAAAATTGGGAAATAAGATTAACTTAATTTCAAATGAATTTTACTAGATGATTTTTAAGTCAGTCCTTGTCAGGTCTAACATTTTATGATTCCAGGAGAAATATATAATTTTTAGTATTTTAACAACAATTATGATGATAATAGTAATAATAAAAATACAGTGGTCAACCAAACAGTAGGGAATTTATTATATTCCATATACTGTGATTTATACATATATCCATGTAATTTGTCACCAGCCTTATGGTGTTGTTCGTGTTGTTATCACATTGACAGATGTGGAAGAGTGGAAGAGAGAGATTATGTGACTTACTTAAGGTCACATAATTAATCATTGGCTTATCTGTGAGTCAGCAGAGCTGGAACTAAAAAGTGAACAAAGCAAGCAGCCATCTGGGGCATTTATTTATAAGGGTTAATAACTCACAAATCACTGGAATAAGAATAAATACCACAAAAGACCAGTTAAAATAGATTTTCATAAATTAATTCTTACTGTCTAGAAAAAGAAGCCACAATTGAGGTCATATCATTCTGTGGATGTGCCCCCTTCCTCTGCCTCATCTCCACTTACTCCTGTTCTCCACAAGTTCAAGGTCAGGCCCAAATCAGGCCTTTGATCAAGCCTGTCCCAATCCCCTCAGCTAGAGTCTGCATCCTATTTTCAAACCATGTAGTGTTTTAAATTGTATGGCTCTTATTTTCTATTCATGCTACAATGTCAACAGTATGATAAAATGGGATGCAGTGTGAGCTGCTGTCATGGCCCAAAGCACAGTGGCCACACCTCCTAAGCAGGACTTGCTGAGGGCGGGGTAAGGAACGAGGTTTGGGGATGCCAGCTCCACACCCACCTTCAGCCTGTAAATGAGGCTGCCAAGGCTGAAAGAGATTTGGAAATAGGAGATGATGTGACTTGTGTTCTGTGAACCCTATCCCAGTGAGAAGGTGGTTAAGAGAGCCTCGTGTGTGTGCCCTGGAGCTTGGGGAGCAGAGGGGACCGTGTGTCAGCCATGCTAGGGAAATCTAAAGGGGAAGAACTGGCGGATATAGCCAGGGCAGAGAGTAGAGGACAGTGGAAGGGAAGGAACTGCTTTCCACTGACAGTGGCCCAGAGATGTTCTGTGAAGTTGTAAGTGACCATCCGGAGTGGTGCATTCATGCTTGTCAAGGATGGGCCAGGGGCCCACCTGAACGTAGGCGCTCAGCTTTGAGCATCTATCTGCACAGCAAACCATTCAGATATCGGCAGGGCAGTTATAACTTTCTCTGCCCCTTTAGCTCTGCTTAGGGGGTCAGAAGCAACTGCTCATCAGTTACTAGGGGGCTGGGGAGATCTGCTGTCAAAGTGAGGAGAGGAAGCTGAGCCTGCCCTCCCGCCCCAGCCACACTGCAGCAGGCCAGAGCCTGGGGAGGTAATGCTGCACTTTTGAATGAAGTCGAGAGTTTGGTTTTACATGGACTGGGTATTTAATCACTGAACTGAGACTATCTTCGGGACTTTTTATTATCCAGCGCCTGGCACAAAATTTTGGGGCCTGTCTTAGATTTAATCCAGGGCCAGAGAAAGATTTAGAAACCCGGCAGAATAGGTTTCTAGAGGTGCATGAGAAAGGGAAAAACATTTTTTTTATGGTTTTGTATATGGCTCTTACAGTGTCCTGAGTCTAATTTTTTTTTTCTCCTGGATGTTGTTTGTTGGCTATGGTAGTTTGGAAATTAGAGGGAAATGATGTCTTTGTCACATGTCTTAGTTATTTTTATCAATGGTATAGAGCTGAGCACCCGTTTGTTCAATACACATTTATTGAATAAATGACTGGTTTATGAGATTAAGCAAAATGTGATCTTTAAGTAAAAGGAAGTACAGTGACCCTGGCTGGGTGGCTCAGTTGGTTGGAATGTCGTCCCGTACACCAAAAGGTTGCGAGTTTGATTCCTGGGCAGGGCACGTACCCAGGCTGCGGGTTCAATCCCTGGTTGTGGCGCATGCTGGAGGCAACCCGTTGATGCTTCTCTCTCATAGATGTTTCTCTCTCCCTTCTTCTCTCTCTAAAATCAATAAACATATCTTTGGGTGAGGATTAAAAATAAAAAAAGGAATACAGTGGATTACTTTTTTTTCAAAACAAAACTTTTATTTTGGAGTAGTTTTAAATTTATATTAAAGTTACAAAGATAGCACAGAGTTCCTGCATACTTGCCCAGTTTCCCCCATCGTTAAAATTTCACTTTAGTGTGGCGTATTTGTCACTGTTAATGAAGCAGTGATTACTTTTTATTTGTACAAATTGTACTTCCTGCAGTACGAGGCAATACAGGAAAGAATGCAACAGTATTCTTTAAGTATTTCAAAGAGTAGCCGTTTTGATTTCTGGATCAAGGTTTTGTACTATTAAGCTTCTTCATGAGTTTGCTTTCTACAAGCAATATGCTTCCTAATTTTACCTATAAATCAAAAAATATTGCAGAATTCCTAGTGAGTCATACCACTAAGTCCCTTGACCCTTGAATTTCACAAAGTAGTCATGCTTTTCTTTAAAATGATTAAGGAGGAACTTGATATTTCTGTGAGCTGCTGTCTTCTTCAGTCCATGATGGTGTGTTACATATTGTTGCCAAAAATAACATTGAATTGAAAGTTAAAATTGTTTTTAGTTCGGGTGGTTCTGTTCAAAACCGTAAAATATCAGGAAGCGATCAAGTAAAACTTTACAGTTTAAGAAATTTTCCTCGCTCTATAGCCCAGCCTTTATATCCTTGATCCAAACAAATTGTGTGGTCTTCCTCAATGAATAATTGCAAAGAAAAAGTCAGTTAATGCAAGAAAACTACTTGAAAAGCCAAAATCCCTAAGTAAATTCAAGCAACAGAATCAATTTCATGTTAATAATGTGATAACACCCTTTACCACTATTTGCCAGCACTGCATTTGGTGGTCTGTTATTTAATATTTATGTCTTCATAGGCACAGTTTAAAAATTAGAGAAAACAATACTGAGATTAGAAGTACTGTGAGACGGTATGCCCATGAAAAATGGCTTCATAGAATTGTTTTGGAAGATGGCTTAATCACCTGTATCAGAAATTTTATCAATTCTATACTTCTTCTGGTGTCACCTGTCAGTGTCTTGTGGTCACTGGGACTCTTCCCATCACACCTGCCACCTGCGGTGGCTGCGATTGAATGTCTCTCAGGTGAATGTGAACGCAGTGTGTCCAAAGTCAGTTCAACTTTTAAGTCATAAGTATTTCTCTTGACATCTTCTTTTCAGTTTATGGCAATAATTCAGTGACCTATCCTCAAGCCTCATATTTTACCCTTGATTTTTTTCCTTTCCACCCCTGTATTCAAAATATCTTCACATCATTGGCTTTGAGTGTATTTCTTTCTTTCCACTTCCAAATCTGTAGTTTAAAGCTGGAACACTTCTTATCTGAATTGTTGACATAGCATCCTAATTAGTCTTCCTTCTTTTCTTTTCTGTTCCCTGACACACATGTACTACCTCAGACTCCTACACAGGCCACACTCAAAACCACACCCCCTCTATCCCTTTCTTGCACAGGAACAAGGTCATGCAAATGCACGCACGTGCGCGCGCACGCTCGCGCACACACACACACACACACACTGTAATCAATCTAGCTCATGGTTGGATGAATATTCCCAAAATACTTCCATTCATTGTAATGTACTAAAAAACTTTTAATGGATGGTTCCTCATGCTGATAGGGTGTTTTCTGGACTTCTCAGTCTGATTTTGTAGGCAGTTAACTTTTTATTTGGCTTTGCTGAGGATTCTTCCTCTGCCAGCCCCTGAATTTCTGTGCATAGATTTATGTGCTCTTTATTGGGACTTCTACTAAAGGCAGCTATTTTTGTGGCATCATCCAGAACTCAGTCAGGATTGTCCATTGGGCTAGGCCTAGAATCCTCCTTACCTCACGTCAAAACCTGAGAATATACCCAGGCAAGCTGACTGAGGTTTCATAAGGCTTCATGTGTAGCCTTATGAACATTTACGGGATTAAAGTGAACATTGCAAATGGAGGTAGTGCTTTTCGATCCATAATGGTCTTAAAAGACTGTAAGCATTCTGTGGTTGACTGACTCAATAAGTAGAGGCTGTTATTGTACCTTCATATAACAGTTTCAGTGTTGTTCTTTTAAAACACTTGGTCAAGTGGTTCCTGCCACTGAAGCATTTTGAGAAAAGTCCTCTCTCCCAAACGTCTGTGAGTTTGAGGGGGATTCTAAAGGCCTTATGGGGCGGAGGCCTTTACTGATATATTTTGTGTATAATTATATCAATTATAATAATGATACTGTTAATTGGGTTTTATGTAAGACCCTTTCTTCATACTCAATAGTACCAAGTTTCATATCATTGTATTACATTGAAAAGGTGGAAAGAATGGTATTGTATGTTTTATTTCACTCTAATTATCAGCATTAGAATTTGAATTATTGTCATGTTTACCATATGCTTGCCTTTGAAGCTTAGTAAAGCAAAGGAAAAGTTGTGGAGAAGAGAATCATTTAAGTCATTTGTTGTAAAATCTGTGGCATGATGGGAGGGCACTTTCACCTTCTTCATCTGGTGCAGCTCTTGCCTCGTGGATTTGTGGTTTGTGTGAAGTATCTGGCATTTGACATGGGTTGAATATGAGAACATAGGGTGTACATTTTCCCCTTCAGTATTTCCTAGTTAGTTATTTCCACTTTTAATTTCCATTTAGTATCGGGCAAAAAAAAGACAGGTGTTTCATTTTTTGGCAACCAAAGGCAGATCTGCACATCACGTAGCAGCTTTCTCCTGCGTCGTGTGCTGTGACCCATCTCGTTTAGCAAATGTTGCTCACGTGGGGTCTATTTATAGTCCCGACATCTAGTTCTCATTGGCTCCTTGTTTATTTGGGGCATAACTCACTGGGGTCATGGGTTGCAGTATTTAAGGGTCAGCTGAGGAGAATGAGACAGAAGAAGACACGTGTCCTATCATGTGTATAATAAACAGAGGTGCGTCTACACTAGAGCTATGTATTATGGTGGGTGTGGTTTGTGTAGAGAGGAGGACAAGCTGAAAGCATGCTGTGAAATAGATCATAACGTTTAAAAGTTTTGCATTCAGATTCATTTTCTCAAGAGGTAATATAGCAGGACATGTATAAAGTGATGATGGTACCTTAACAACCTAAGATTAGAAGGAACTTTTGTAGCTATTTAGAAAAAGGTTTGCAAAATTTATTAATTGAAATTACACAAATGTTTAAAGAGAAGCTGGGATTATAGAGAACATTCATCACTTTTTCAAAGGTGCTTATTGGCAGCAAAATATTGATCTGTTAAGGAGATGTGTGTTTTTGTTACATAAATTATATCTAGGATTTTGTTTATTCTACTCTGAAACTTTAGCAGGGGTCAATCTTAATCAAACTATGAACTTCAAAATGAAGTGAACTAAACTAACTCGCAAAAATTCAAGAGTAGCCCCCATACTTTAAATGATCTGTTAACCAGACTATTTTTAAGGGGGAAAAACAACATCTATTGAGTATCTTAAAATCAATCAACATTGGAAAAGAGTCAAATGTTTCTAAGACAACTGAAGTGAAATTACAGATAATTGTGAACCCAGTCATTATTTCCCTATTCTTAAATTGAAGCAGTTTATCAACTTCCTGGACAGAAGTGAAAACACTCTTTAAAAATGGATAAGAAATTTAAACATAGAAAAATTGTACATATTTATTATAGAAAAAACTTAAAAACAAAATGAGCAAGGAGGAAAAAATTGCCCACAATCAGCCATCGCTAATGATCAGAACATTGCTAAGACTGTGGCATGCACTTTCCTAGCTTAAACACACACATGTGAGCCTAGTTGTGTCCACACACACTTATATTTTAGCAATAAACAAGCCAAAAATAATTAAGAAAGCAATTACATTTATGAGAGCATCAAAAAGAATAAAATACTTAGGAATAAAGTTCACAGTAGAAGTACAAGTGTTGTACCCTAAAAACTACAGTATGCCTTTAAAAAGTAATATAGAAGCTGTAATAAATGGAAAGTCATCTATGTTCATGGGTTAGAAAAATTAATATTATCAAAATGACATTGTCAAGTTGATCTGCATATTCAGTACAATCCGTATCAGAATCTTAACTGGCTTTTTTGCAGAAAACGATAAGCTGATCCTAAAATTCATGTGGAAGGGGAAGGGATCCAGAATACTGAAAACAATATTGAAAAGTAAAGTTGGAGGATTCACACTTCCGAATTTCAACATTTATTACTAAGCTGTAGTAATCAAACAGTGTCTCACACAAAGAGAGACATATATGAGTAGCTCAATCCAACATAATTTAGAGTCAAGAAATAAATCCTTTCATTTATGATCAGTTCACTTTTGACAAGAGTGTCAAGACAGTTCAATGGGGAAATAATTATCTTTTCAACAATTGGTTTGGAACAACTGTATAATCATATGCAAAAGGATGAATGTGGACCCTGCCTTTGTACCATACACAAAAATTAACTTCAAGTGGATCATAGATCTAAATGTAAGAATCAAAACCATAAAACTCTTAGAAGAAAATATAGGAGTAAACCTTCATGACCTTCGATAGTAAATGATTTTTAGATATGACTTCTAAAAAGATCAAAGAGAAGACTGATAAGTTGGACTTCATCAATATTAGAAACTTGTGTGCTTTTATAGTCAAGAAGTGAAAGAACAGTTTACAGAATGAGAGAACACATTTGCAAATCATACATGTAAAGAGACTTGTAACCAGAATATATAAAGAATTCTTACAACTCAATTATAAAGAGAAATAATCCAGCTGAAAAATGGGTGAAATATTTGAATGGCAGTTTTGCAGAGGAGATATGCAAATTTCCAATAAGCACATTAAAAGATGTTAACATCATTTGCCATTAGAGAAGTGTAAATCAAAACCACAGTATACTACTTGACACCCACCTGAACAACTATAATAAAAAGGACAGACAGTAACAAGTGTTGACAAAGAATGGAAGAATTGGAATCCTGGTGTACTGTTGGTGGGAATACAGAATGGGGTAGCCTCTATGTCAGACAGTTGGGTTGTTCCTCAAAAGGTCACAGACTTGCCATATAGCTCAGCATCTCCACTCCCAGGTGTGTACTCAAGAGAAATGAAAATATAACTGTATATAAAACTTGTACATGAATGCTCATAGCAGCATTATTCATTACAGCCTAGAAGTGAAAACAACCCAAATGTCCCTCAAGTGATGAATGGATGAACAGAAGTGGTTTATCCGTACAATGGAATGTTATTTGACAATAAAAAGGAATGAAGTGTATCAGTTACCAGTCATGCTATAACATCGGTGAACTTCCAAAAGTGCTAAGTTAAAGAAGCCAGTCACAAAAGATCACATCACATTGTTGATGTAAAATATTCAAAATAGGCAAATCTATATGTAGTGAAAATAGATTAATGGTTCACAGGACTAAAGAAATAGGGGAAGGTCAAGGGTATGGAAGTGTGTAGATACAAGGTTACTTTTTGGAGTATAGAAAACGTACTAAGATTGGGTAAGGGTGATGGTTGCAGAACTTTGTAAATATACTAAACACCTGTGAGTTGTATACTTTAAAAGGGCGTATTTATGGTTTGTAAATTATACTAATAAAACTGTTAAAAATATGATAGTTTACTTTCTGAGATTTCCTGTCATGTTTCTGTCTTTCTCTTTGATCTGGACCTTCTCTTTCCTTTTTCCCTATTTTCCCTGTTCTGCTCAAGTTTGCTTCTGTGCCCAGCAGCTTCTTATCGTTTTGGGTTCCTATCTTGAACATGAGTCCTAGGGCAACCCTGGGTGTCCAGCCTGTGGCCCAGGATAGCTATGACTGCGGCCCAACACAAAATCATAAATTTACTTAAAACCTTTTTTTTTTGCTCATCAGTTTCCATTAATGTTTGTGTATTTAACATGTGGTCCAAGACAACCCTTCTTCTAATGTGGCCCACAGACTCCAAAAGGTTGGACACCCCTGGTAGACCATCAGTCACGACTGTGGGCCCCTCCCACTGGCCTGTTGTTGTTGGAGAAGGGAGAAGCCTTCCCGTTCAGCCGCTGTTCTCACTGTTCTCAGATTGGCCAGCAGGCTTCCAGGGAGGACCTGCCGGCTGCTGTGGAGCCTTCTGTTCTCTGGATGCTTCGTCTCCTCCTTGCTTCCCTTTCCTTCTTTCCTCAGGGGTAGGGCGACTGCGTGAGTCTTGTAGGTATATGTGATTTGTACCAAAACATTTGTATTTTGGAATTCAACAGGAGACTTTCTCTCCTAGTTTTGTCGTGGCATTGTCCAAAGGTTTTGGTTTTGATATCATTCTCTTTTTATGTGCTCCATTGCTGCTACTGTCTTTGTAGAATTCAGAAGTATAATCTTTCAGACAATTTGGGGAAGATAATTTGGAAGGAATTGATCTGGTAAACACAGAGTATGGGCCTCCAGGAGATTTTAATATCTTAGAGGAAAGAGTCTGTGGCTTGCTAATCTTTTTAAATACAGCACCTGGGACAGGCCAAGGCATTAATTAACACCCAGATAAATATTCCTCGGCTAAGTAGAAGTGACCTAGAATTTACAGCTAGTACCCACTTACCAGCATTGACATAAAGGGGTTCTGGAAAAATAGTTTCCCCACCTTACACATGAAGATCAGAAACTGCTGAAGTCTTTGCTCAGCTTACCTGCCTCAGTTTATCAAGAACTTGTGAAGTGATATCATCACTGTAGATTCCTACCATCCTAGATGTTGATGATCTAGGTTGCTCGGGTTCTAGATGCACTTGAGTGAGTGTTGGTAGACCCTTAATTGACCCATAGGTTCTGGGTCTGTGTCTCAGAAGTCCATGGCCTTTTTGTAAGCAGGCCCTGACTGTGGGTAAACAAATCACATATACGAGATAAAATCTTGTCAGGCAGGAGCTTCTTGTCTGATACGGGGGAAGCTGCCTGGTCTTTCCTGAGTGCCCTGTTTCTCTAATAAATGAGTTTTGTTTATTCTGCAGTCCTAGGAACCATGAAAACTTGGTCAATAGAACTATATATCTTACAAAAATGAATTCTCACGGCCCTTCTGAATTGTGAAAGTGCTTCTGGGTTGCCTCGGGCCAGCTACTGTGGTGTGCTAAATCCTTCCTGATCCATTTATCCTCATCTCCAGCTCCCTTCCCATGTTTTGTTTCCTTGGTTCTCTGTGTTTTGCAACATTTAGTTTTGTGAAATTGTGCTCAGATAGAAATGAAGGACAAAGGGATAAGATACACTGTGTCTTCAATACAACAGATTTGTTTGTGTTGTAACAAAGACCTAAAAACACATTTTTAATTAAAAAATAAAAATAAAAATGAAATACCAAAAGTATAATAATTAAAAAAAACCAAGGAAAACAAAAACAAAGACCTGCAAGGTTTTGACTCAGAGAAGTTGAGTTGGGTGAAAATTTGAATATTTTTGCCATTTTTCAAATCCAGGTGATACCCAATGATTTTAGAAATAAGAAAGGAATGAAAATAATAGAGTTGTAAGGAGCACAGTGTTTACTCTCTGAATGGCCATGAACCTGATTAGAGCTATATTTCTGGGTGGGTCTCTTGGATGGATTTCTTAACAGATTCTCTTGAGATTCATGTGTCAAATCAGCTTGTTAAAAGCAAAGCAACAAGTAGCGTCACCCCCACAGTTGGGTGCTTTTAGACGCTGCAGCTGTTTCAGAGGCCTGGGTGCACTAATTTAATTACGGCTGAGACCTGTCTCCCTGATGTTAGTGCTTGTCACGGACATCCCTCTTAAATGATAGCTGGGGAGGGAGGTGTGCAAGGAATGCAGGCGGCTACTGTTATTTAAATTTAAAAAGGAACAAAACATAAAAATGGCATTTGCACTCCTAAAAGATAAATGAAGAATTGTAATCTTGGTATGTCATGCTTGAAATGTATTGAAACTTCCTTTTTTATTTACTCTTTGGAACTGTGCCTAATTTTGTATATAGTATTTAATTTAACTTTTTATATGGGTGAGTTTTTGGCTAAAAGCTTTTTAATTTGAAAATGTAATAATAGAAGATGCTTACGGTAAGGTTTATATAATCTAAAAATATAAGAAGTAAAAAACTTTAAATTTTTCTTCCTCTCAGGAAATTATAAACTGATGAATACCCTCTAGACTTAAAAATGCATATATATGATTTATTGAGATGTATGTATTATTTTCTTTTGTAAAAATTGCATCATACTATTTATACTATTTTGCAGCTTTATTTTTCCACCAGAGGTTCATAATGCTCCCTCTGTATAAATGAGAATTGAATTAGCTGAATTCTCCCTTTTTGTATGCATAAGTGTACTCGATGTTGGCCTGTGTGTAAGGAATGTGTCAGGAAGAAAGACCAGCCTCCCCAGATAGTTTGCCCTTCTCTCCCTGCAGCCTAACTAGATGTGCCAGGACCTAGAAGTCGTTTGCAGCTGTCAAATCCATTGCATGTCTGCTGGTGATGTGGAGGAGAAGCAGCAGCTGGCAGACAAGTGCAGCCACCTCAGTTCTGTGTCTGGGAGGAGGGACAGCAGATGGACATATTTCTGCTATTGTCCATTGTTAAAACCGTGCTTTCCTTTAGGTGTTTCCTTTTATAGTCATAAACATGGTTTTTAGGGAAATGCTTTTAAAAAGTGACTTAGATAAATGACAGAAGTTAGCCATAGACCTGCATTACCCAAGTTAATTACTGGTAACAGTGAATTCTAGTTTTTTTTTTCTGTGCCTTGCATTAAATGTGTTGCTAAAGATAGCACTGTGATATTCCCCACCGAAACTCATCACCACAGTCTGATCATGAGAAAAGCATCAGAAAAAGCCCAGTTAAGGAACATTCCACAAAATGGGAGGTGATTGTGCCTCAAAACTGTCAGGGTCATCAGTGCCAAGGCAAATCTGAGAAATCATGAGAGCCAAGGGCAGCTGTAAGGAGACCCGGACCCCCTGAGGGTGGTGGGCTGGAGGAGATCCTGGAACAGAAAAAGGGCACTTGGGAAAAGCTTTGGACGTCGGGATAACGCGTGGACTTCAATTAATAAAAATAACGTGTCAGTATGGGGACAGCAATTGTGACAATTGCACCATACTCAAGGAAGGCATTAACAATAGGAGAACCCGCGTTTGGATTATATTTAAACTCTATGCTATCTTCACATCTCCTCTGTAAACCTTAAACTATTCCATATAAATTTTTAAAAGATTTCGTTTATTTGTTTTTACAGAGAGGGGAAGGAGAAAGAGAGGGAGAGAAACACCAATGTGCTAGAGAAACATTGCTCGCCTGTCGCGCGCCCCCAATTGGGCACTCGACCCGCAACCCAGACCTGTGTCCTCCGCGGAACTGGACTGGCGACCCTTTGCTTTGCGGGACCGTGAACGACCCACTGAGCCAGACCAGTCAGGGCAATTTTGTATAAAACTAAAAACTTTTAAAGTATTATAATTATACAGTGTATACAGTTTTATATTTTACTTTTCCTTATTGTGTTATATTAAAAAAAATAATGGATGTGTACTATTTCTCAAAATGAATACACTATAACTCATCTGCTTCATGTGGGAAATATATACATCATATAAATTGTTTCTAGTAATGAGTAATGCTCTCATAAACAGCTATATTATTTGTGCCCATTTTAAAAGAATTTAAAAAAAAATTTTAAGAACTTAATAATTTGCAGAAATTTATTGACATATTAATTTTTTGGGGGGAATAAATTTTTAAAAGTGGAGTTACTGGGTCAAGTTAAATGAAGTGGTAAACATTTTGCCCTGAAAGGCTGCTCTGATTTGTAGTCGTACCACCAATGTAGACAGGTGCCCGGTTCAGTGGACCGCTCTAGCATTGGGGATCATTTCTTTTTCTTAAACCTTTTTTAAAAACCAGCATCTTATTGAAGTAATCTGTGTTTCTTTAGTCACTTTTGAATTTAAAAATCTTTTCCTTTTTATTATGCTACTTCTCTTAACAATTATTTGTTCACAGCCCTTGTCGCACTTAAATTTGTGTTTTTCTTGTCAGTTTTGCTTGAGCTCTGTAAATAGGAAACATAACTTTAACCGTGAACACAGAAACAGGTGAGATATTGGGTGTCATAAGCACTGCTTTATTATGGTGCTATATACTGCAACTAGAAAGAGGGAAAAGTATAATTTGTTATGACAAAATCCAGTGTAATTGAAATCTGTATTGTAAGAGGTAGAAATAATACTAAGTAATCAAACCATCATTGGAAACTTACAATTAATACAACATTATATGTCAATTAAATCTCAGTATGACTGGAAAGAAAAACAAATAATAGTAAGTAGTAAGTCATTTCCCTTGTATATGGGGAATTAATTTGGAGCAACATGTGAATTTTGGAAATGTTGGAGTGTTTAAAAAATTGTTTACACTTCTTGCCTTTATTCATTAAGGGATCTACCAGATCAAAATTGGTAAGTTTTGTGACGATATGGTAATATGCAAAAACCCCCACAAAATTGTATCAAATGTAGCTTAAGAAATATAAATAATAGAGTCTATAATAATATTTTGTTTAGTAGTGATGAAACTAGTAGCAGTTACTAGTAGTTAGCAAGTGATTTTATTATACCTGTGAAGTTAGAACCTATCATTATTTTAGTGCTCTCTCCGCCACCAAAAGGACCCACAGACTTTTCTCTGAAATATAAAACGAGTAACGATGCGAAGCTGAGGATGGGGTGGAAGATGAAGAAGTGGAAAAGCAGTGACCTTGGATCTGCGACACCTGGTCAGCCTCGGGGGGGGGGGGGGGGGGAAGCAGTTCAGTCTCTGTTCCGTTTGTTTGGGATCTGCATGCCCGGAGCTGCCCTTCAGAGAGAGGGGCCCTGGAGCCCACGGGCTGCATGTTTTCTCCCCGTGACTGCAAATGCCAGACATGCTCTGAAACTGACCTCGGAGCTCGTTCACCCGGGCCTGACGGCTGGCACGCTTCCTCGCTCCCTCTAGTTTCGGTTGCAGACAGACGTTTGGAAGCCTTGTGTATGTGTGCCTGTGTGTGTGACTTTAGTTAGCTTCTGTGAGTGGTTTTCCTCTTTGGGGCTTAGGCAATATATGATTTTAGATATAAAAAACTTCCCGTATCCCTTTCATTTTTACATTCTTTGTAAATTTCACCATTTATCCTGTGCTCACCTGAATTAAAATATGTATATGAAATGACTTACTAGAAATCTTTTTGCCCTGGCTTCTGTGGCTAAGTGGATTGAGTGCTGGCCTGTGAATCAAAAGGTCGCTTGTTCGATTCCCAGTCAGGGCACATGCTTGGGTTGTGGGCCAGGTCCCCTATTGGTGGGGGTGCAAGAGGCAACTGATTGATGTTTCTCTCCCTTTTCCTCCCTCTCTTTCCTTCTCTTTGAAAATAAATTTTAAAAATCTTAAATAAAAAGAAACTTGTATTTAAAAAGAAATGAAATCTTTTCATCACAGATCATGGTACGTGTGTGTGTGTGTTAAGATCACGTGGAAAATGATTTTCAAAGTAAAATTGTATGTATTAAAATATATGGAGTCAGGACAACAAATGACCTTTTTTAAAATTTTTTAAATTTATTTTTAGAGAGGGGAAGGGAGGGAGAAAGAGAGGGAGAGAAACATCAATGTGTGGTTGCCTCTCACTTGTGGGGGCACTGGGGACCTGGCCTGCAACCCAGGCATGCGCCCTGACTGGGAATCGAACCAGCGACCCCTTGGCTCACAGCCCACGCTCAATCCACTGAGCTACACCAGCCAGGGCAACAAATGACCTTTTAAATGGGAAATGTGAACAGAAAGTTTAAATACTTTATCCTATTTTTTTTTCAAGCTACCACCTGAGAATGGAGGTACTTACACTACAGTTATTGTTATATAAATGTCTGGCTCCTTTAGTAATATAATGGTGAAGTGTTCTGTGAGATGTTTTATTCAGTCCTTTTGAATTTTTCAGCCGATCTTAAGGGGATGGGGGAGTGCAGGTGCACATCTGGGGTGACTGGGGGCAAAACTCTGCAGTCCTCCACAAGCTCTGTGTGACTTTTATATTAAGAATACATACAGATTTTAATCTTTTCTATAATACATCTTGTTTATTTTAATATAAAATGTTTTAATTTGCTTATTAATAAAATTATTAACCCTTCCACTCCAATGTACAGGTGAGAATGTTTCTGCTAGAATACACGCTAGGTATATCCTTGACTTCGGGACACCCTTGGTTGACTGTTTGTTAACATAGCTTCATTTAAATAGCTTTGTAATAGATGCAGGAAGAACAGCTCAAGATCTGCATGGTTTAGGAGATGCAAAGCAGAATGTTTATTTTTAAGTGTTCATTTGAGCTAAAGTCCACAAGTTTTCAATGATTTGAGCAGTGCCTCAGTGCTTCATGTTCACTTTTCATAAATTCATTCACTAATTATTTGACAAATATTCTAGTCTCCAGGACTGAAACAGTGTTTGTCTTCATGTAATTTACAGTGTAGTTTCCCCTGTGATTTCTAGTTTGGCAGACACATTCTAAAACTAGTTTGAACTTCTTGACTTCGTTTTTCATTAGCTAACAAAAAATGTACAAATTGAAACCAAAAACACTTTTATTATCTGGAACATAAATCTGCTGCATCCTGTGGGTGAGAAAATGTGGGTGAATCTGTAGATTCTGTTAATTACTGCTAAGAAGAGACTTTCTCATTGCCAAAGTATTATACTTTAAATTTTTACACGTAGCTCGTGATCAACAGGCATTCATTGTGCCCCTGCAGGTGAAACACTGTGTGCTTTCTGCGTACACTTCCAGCTGTTGAACAGGCAGCCTAATGCCGGGATCACTTATTACCGTGAACTGCCTGGAAATGCTTACAGAGCTGGTGCCACCTGCAAAGGACCTGACTCATAAACAGTGCCTGCAAATTGCAGGAGGCATCCCCCACTCAGCTCGCCCTCACATCTCAGGAGCCACTGTGAGAAGGAAGCTCGGTTTTGTGAAGATAAATCAACAAACAAAACAGAAACAGACTCATAGATGCAGAGAACAGACTGATGGTTGCCAGAGGGAAAGATGGTCGGGGCAAAAAGGTGCAGGGATTAAGGAGTACAAATTGGTAGTTACAGAATAGACAGGGGGAATGCAAAGTTCAGCACAGGGAAGGAATATCGTTAATAATATTGTAATAACTGTGTATGGTGCCAGGTGAGTACTGGACATACCAGGGGAAACACTCTCTGAAGTATATGATTTTCTAACCACTATGCTGCACACCTGAAACTAATATAATACAATATTGAATGTCAATTGTAATTGAAAAATAAAATAAATAAGTAAAAAGAACAGGTAAAGGAGCTGGTCCCAAGTAGGGGACAGGCTCCCCAAGTAGGCATGAGGGTAGGAAGAAGGATGGTGTGTGCCACGTCCTTTTTGAATTGTGCTTTCCCTTTCTGACTAATTTTTAAAAACCGTTTTGAGAATTACAGCAAATTAAAGAGATCGAGAGATTGTCTAGTTTTTGTTATAGGTAAAGGAAGCTGCAGTCTATTTTATGTGACTTGTCAAGACCCACATGATTAATTAGTGGCAAGATATACCCATCTAGATTCTAGAACCCAGTTTTGGATTTTTTTTGTACCAGACTTATTCTTCTTCTGCAGTGCTGATTGCCCGTGGGAGATGATGGGATGTGAAGCTGAAGAGGTGGTCTGAAACCAAATCACGAAAGGCATTGTAGGCCACACTGAGGGATTCTCCTTTGTGTGATGGCGAGCTAGTGATGATTTTAAGCATGGGTGTGATGTTCGATTTGCACTTAGGAACTTTGTAACTTTGTACACTAAGTGCTCACTGAATGATGTACAATGGAACCAATTTTACCATAGGCTAATTGATATAAACAAGACTTAAGTTCCTAAGGCATCTCATCAATATTACAATAAACTGACATTGAATGAAACAATGTTATTTGAGGACCTGCTGTAATTTGGAGAATGGGTTCACCCATTGTGAATGGGTGAACAGACATTATTAGGAAGCTGATGGAGTAGTCCATTCAAAAATTATGAGGCTGAATATAAACAGTGAAGAGAAGAGTGGACTTGTAAGAACAATATAAGGAGGTGGAGACAAAGTTTAATGATTATTTGAATATTAGTGCTAGATGGAAGTAAAAGGAGAGTGAGAAATTATGTTTTGATATTCTAGGGTGTAGAACAAATCACCTTACCAATTAATGGTTAAAACCAATAGCTATTGCCAATTGTGCATTATTCTGCATTTGGACAGGGCCCTGTGAGGACAGCTTTGCACTTTATATGCTGTATGATCGAGCAGGAATATTCAGGGTGGCTTTTTTATTGTCTGGTGCCTGAACTGAGATTGCTGTGGTGAAGGGACTGGCCAGGAATCTCTCTCCTTGTGGTCTCCCCACACGGTCAGCTTTAGCTTCCGCCTGGCATGTCAGTCTCATAGACTTCTTACACGGCACCTGGCTTTTCCTCAGAGTGCAAACTAGAAGCTGAAGACTTTCTTAACCAGTGAGTACAGGAATCCCACAGTGTTATTTTCATGGTATTCTATGGGTCAGAGCAGTCACAAGGCTAGAGTGGATTCAAGATGACAGGAAATAGCCCCATCAAATAATTTATGGGTACATATTTCATTCACCACAGTTTGCCTTCTGGTCACAAATTATTTACATTCTTTCACAGACAAAATACACTCACCCAGAAGCCTCATCCCATTACAGTGTCACACTCAGACTCAACTTCCAGAATTTTATCCATTGACACAGGTCTAGGCACAGGTGAAGTGTGTTGGGTGTGATTTCTCAGGTGCAGAGAACTGTGAACTAAAAGGACAAGTCACCTGGCCCCCTCTTCCAGTATGAAGCGGGAAGATGGGCACGAGGGGTTGCGGGGCGATACAGCAGGTAGCGGTCCATAGCAATTCCGAAGTCCAGCCATTTCCTCCTGTCTTGGGGAAGGGGGCTGCACGTTGATTCGGGCCAAGTTCTCACCAGGAATGATTTCTGCAGTTTTGCTTCCATCCTCTGGGTCATTCTTCTTTTTCCCATGAGAAATGACTCTGTTGGCAACTGAACAGCTTTTTCAGTGTGCTTCCAGCCCATGAAGGTTTGGGGACCCCGAGGTCTATTTTCATTTTGGAATGTCTTATTTTATTTTGGTTCAACCAGGTGTAGCTCACAAAATGTTAAGGGCTTCCCTTAAGTCAAATGACATTCTACTCTGTTGGACAAGTGCCACACCCACAAATACGTTTGAGAGGGGTTTGTCCTTCTCCGCTGCCGGCTGGCTGTCGGGTTGCTGGGTGACAGCAGTTTCAGAATCTCAGAAGCACCTTCGTCTAGACTAGAGAGTAGAGGCAGGTCCTCAGATCTTGGAGGTTTTGAAAAGAGTCTTACTTCCTTGATCTTTATCCTGCAGACATTTTTACTGGCCGAACCCTATTGCGGTCTTTTCCTAGAGACGAGAGACTCTGTCTTGCTCTTTTGCTGAGAGGGACTGCAGAGGAGAAGCATTTTTACTGTTAGGCCCATAAAGTCCTGGATCCTCTAATTTACGCTTTGAAAACAGAACAGTTTTCTTCTTAGCTTACCTCGCTCACCCTTCACTTTATTACAGGCAGCTAAAAGAAGCCAGTCGCACTTTTACCTCTGTGACCTGAGGCACTGTTGGATGAGTCCTTCGGTGCTCTTCCTTCGGTGCTCTTCCTCCAGTGCACGTGTCTGTGAAGCGGGTTTCACCGGTTTTGCCAGTGCACGGCTTGGGCCCTCTCTCCTCCAGCCTGTGGTGGCCGTTCTCTCACCGCCCTTCCAGCTTCCGAGAACAGCCTCCTCGAGGCCCCCACACGATGTCCACTCCCAAAGCCCATGCCACGCACTTTAGTTTTGGGTCAGGGCACCCCTGCATTTCTAGATACTGATGTATCTAGATTGCTATTGCATCACAAAGCACCCCAACACTTAGTGGCTTCAAAGGACAACATTTGTTTACTTACCACCCCGCAATTTGGGTTCTTCTTGGTGCGAACAGCTTCTCTCTGCTCTTGCAAGGCATCCTCTGGAACTGGAATGCCCACAGTGGCGTCCTCACTCTCATGTATGGAGCCTCAGCGGGATGGTCGAGACCTCTGGAGCCTGACTAAGCATCTCTCTTTTCTTTATACCGCCTCTTCACAAGGCCAGCGTGGGCCTCCTCTGACCATGGTGGTCTCATGGCTGTCTGACTCCTTATGTATACCTGCTGGCTTTTATTTCCAGAGCGCAAACGCAGGGGAAGCGAGGCTTTCTTAGTGCCTGGACTTGGAAATCCCAGACTGTTCACTTCAGTTGCAAGCTATTTTAAAAAGGCAAACCCTGATTCAAGGGGAGACAAGTAGCCCTCACCTCTCAGTGGGAGAACTGAAGAATTTGAAGCTGTCACAAATGCACTGCACTAGGATCGTCCCCAGGTGATTCTGGTTCAGGTGAATTTGCTACATATGATACTATTCACTTCGAGTAGGTTTTCCAGGAAAGGTCATGTTTTACTTTTGGACACATTTAAAAAACCAAGCCCAAAACAAAACAAGGCAACCACAACAAAAAGAAAATGAAACCTATTCTGCCAAAGATGTGGACTCACTTGCTCTACCTCCCCTTGCCCTGTCCTCACCGTAGAGCTCTGTTACCATTTTCCGGTCCTCTACCCATGATCTGAGTTTCCTGTTCTGCCAGGCAGCTGTTGACAACATCTCTTAACATTTCTGTATCATCTCTACCACTTTTGCCTTTATCTCTTCCACCTCCCAGTTTCTGGTGTCTGTACATTTTTTATGTTGTTAAAATTGATATTGTTATGCATCCATCATGATGTGTCCATATTTAATTCCATGCTTTGTAGGTTGATTTTTAAGTTTGATCATTAATGATAGGTTTTATGCTACTGTGACTATGTAAATATTCTCTGTGTAAATATTCAGTGTGCCATAATTATATATTTTTTGTATAAATTGGTAGAGACCCCCCAAGTCTTTACCAAATTTTCCTTGCCTTCTTTTATTTAATTGTATTCTTGTGTTTTTCCAACATCTCAAGCATTTCCTAGACCCTCCTGAGCTGGAGCCCCCTGACCCTTGTCTCAGTCGGGGCAGACGGCGCTGTTGTCCGTGACTCAGCCCTCAAGCTTGGGTTCACTGTTTCTGGGTTCCCATGACTTCTTTTTTTTTAAATTTTACTTAAAAAACATCTCCAAATAACTTTTCCAAAATGCTTATATGAGAAGCCTTCTGAATCTTTCCCATCTGAAAATGTGTCTATTCTGATCAGAGTTCATTTCAGCATTGCTGAAAGCAAAATCCCTAAGTACTTATAACACTGTATCTTAATTTTGCATAAATACATGCAAGGGGATGTAATTAACTTGTTTTGTTCCCCACAAGTCTATGTTATCATCTCTATCGGTCCACTTCATCATTGCTTTTTCTTTTTGGTCTCCATGTTTTTGAATTGTAGAAATTGCAACAGAAATTGCAGACATGAGTTGGTTTTATTTATTGGTAATTAATTACATTAGATGACAAACTTGTAACATTTTACCGAAATGGAAATCATAATTGTGAAGCAAATAGATAAACTTTTACTGAAGACTGCAAAAATGTTTGGAGTATCTCCTCTTAGTCCTTTTTAAGAATCTCTTTACTTTTTAACAGGTGAGATAAGGTGGCACTGTTTAAAACTGTTATTTCAGGAAGGTTTTTCCTTGCAGGTGAACTTAAGCTGTATCTTTCAAAAACACAGTAAACAAGGTCTAAAAAGATTTTAGACCCCATTGTAGTGGTGCTCTTAGGTCAATTCTCTTATCCTCCCTTTGAAATAACTGTTGAGAAAATAAATGGTTGAAATACAAAATTCATTAGCAGCATTCATGCCTGGAAGAAAAATGTCCTTTACTGTTTTAGTATAATGAATGGAACAGTCTGAGTCACCACTGAATTTTTTCAACACCTGTGGAGGGGCTAGATTTGAAGCTTGTGATCTGTAATGAAGGAAACTGGATTAAGCATTCACCCTTTACATAAATTATAAACATGTGAAGTAACACTGTGGAAAACATTGCCTGAAAGCAGGAACTGCGTTAATAGCAGATCATGAGACAAGCGAGGTGCTCGGTTGGAAAGTCCAGAGCCAGTGGCTTGCAAAACCCACCTGAGCCTGTATATAAATGAGGGCGCTTCAACAAGCCAGTCAGTTACAATGGAAGGAACACAAACATTAACTGGTTCCAGAGCCCTGATACGTACCAAGGTGTATTTTTCTTCCCTGTAGCAGATTGTGAACTTCATAAACTGTTTATAGGTTTGCTGTGTCTGGCAAAGCAAGGCACCTTTACATAAATAGCCTTTGGTAGTGTATATGTACATATACATAGTATATGTATATATACTATGTACACAGGGTATTTGTACAAATATACATATATTTGATAAAATATATATATTTTTATTACAGTGTTTGAGGAATGCATGTCATATAATGACTTGTGAACTTCATGCTCACTTTTTACACGCTGTGAAAGAGCTCTTCTGGTGTAGTCAGCGTTTTACACATCAGTCCCGTTGAGATGCCCCACAGAGTCAAGAGCCCCAGCCTCTGCGGTGAGGAGTAATGGGGAGAAATGGTGGTGGATGTATACTTCCCAGGCCCAACCTCACCCACGGCCAAGTAGATCCAGACCAGTACATGCACCTGCCATCCTCCAGCCTCTCTGGATTTCAGAGAAGTTCTGCTTTTCTGAAAATTCCCTCTCAAGACTACTGCTTAAAGGGACAGCAGTATTCTTTTCAGAAAATATATTAAAATATGATAAACTCATGTTTTTAATTCACATGCTTCTACATGCAGACTTTGTGTGTTCAGCCCCAAAACTCCATAAATGGCTGTTTGCATACTTGGCAATTTCTACACTGGAAGTCACTTCGATGGCAGTGACTTCCCCCCATTGTATATGCTGGCAAACCTAGCAGGAGTTTTGCACATATGAGGTGCTCAATAATGCCTGTTGGATGACATTAATTAGATGTGGTCCTGTTCCTATTACTGCTTCCCTTTAACTCAAAGTCCACACTATGTTAGTGTATCGAAAGCACAGTGACATTGCTCCCAGTGTTCAGAGGGAAAAGCATATTTAATTTGACTCATACTGAGAAATAAAACATGACCCAAACAAAACAATGACACAGTTTTCTTTTACTTATTTATTTGTTGGTTGGTTGGTTTTTATTTTTAATTTTCTTATTTTTTTCAACTGCCATTTATCCCCGCAGACCCTCACCTACCTCCACCCACTGTCCTCCCCCCTGCACTCATTGCCCTGCTGTCCATGGTCAGAAGTTCCTTTCTCTCCCTCTTTTTTCCCTTTGGCTTTTTTTGCTC
Organism: Trachops cirrhosus; assembly: GCA_028533065.1. Lineage (NCBI taxonomy): Eukaryota > Metazoa > Chordata > Mammalia > Chiroptera > Phyllostomidae > Trachops > Trachops cirrhosus. The sequence goes on from CM052548.1 coordinate 19,889,235, forward strand.
AATCTCTCCACCCCACCAAGCCTGCCCAGAGCTCTCAGCCTGCCCTCTATGAGTCAGTTTCTATTTTGCTTATTAGTTCATTTTGTTCATTAGATTCCAAATATAAGTGAGATCGTATGGTATTTGTCTTTCTCTGACTAGCTTATTTCACCTAGCATAATGTTCTCCAAGTCCATTTCGGCTGTCACAAAGGGAAACATTTTCTTTTTCATGGCCAAGTAGTATTCCGCTGTGTAAATGTACCATAGTTGTTTTATCTCTTCTATTGATGGTCACTTGGGCTACTTCCAAATTTTGGCTATTGTATATAATGCTGCAGTGAACATGAATTTTATCTTCAGGTAAATTCCCAGAAGTGGAATTGCTGGGTCATAAGGCAGAGCCACTTTTCATTTTTGAGTTTACTCCATACTGCTTTCCACAGTGGCTGTACCAGTCTGCATTCCCACCAACAGTGCATGAAGGTTCCCCTTTCTCCACATTCTCCCCAATACTTACTGTTTGTTGATTTATTGATGATAGCCATTATGACAGGTGTGAAGTATATTGTGTTTTTATTTGCATTTCTCTAGTGATTATTGACTTTGAGCATATTTCATATGTTTATTGGTCTTCTGTGTGCCCTCTTTAGAGAAATGTCTATTCAGGTTCTTTGCCCATTTTTTAATGACATGTTTATTTTTTTGGTGTTAAGTTTTGGAAGTTCTTTATAAACACTTACCAAATGTATTGGTGAGTATATTCTCCCATTCAGTGGATTGTCTTTTTATTTTGTTGAAGGTTTCTTTTGCTGTGCAAAAACTTTTTAGTTTGGTATACAGTGGTACCTCAATACTCGTGGTTAATGTATTCTGAAGAGTGGTGAGCAAGCAACGTTGATGAAGCATTTTCTCTTGCTGGGTGGCATCGTGACTCATACAAGTTCTAGCAAGTGTGATGAATGGCGAGCAAGCACTAAGTGCTGAAACGTTTTTTCTTGTCAAAATGAGACAACTATGAGGCTTGACAAGTTCTGAAGCTGATGAGTACCAAGGGGCCACTGTATCCCGTTTGTTTATTTTTTCTTTTGTTTGCCTTGCTGAAGGAGATATATCAGAAAAAATGTTGCTATGAGAAATATCTGATATTTTACTGCCTATGTCTTCCAGAATTTTTGTGGTTTCAAGTCTAACATTTAAGTTTTTAATCCATTTTGAGTTTATTCTTGTGTGTGATATAAGAAGGTGGTCTAGTTTCATTATTTTGCATGTATCTGTCCAATTTTCCCTATACCATTTATTTATTAAACAACCTTTATCCCATTGTATGTTTTTGCCTCATTTGTCAAATATTAACTGGCTGTAAAGGCATGGGTTTATTTCTGGGCTCTCTATTCCACTTCATTGATCTCTATGTCTGTTTTTATGCAGGTACCATACTGTTTTGATTACTATGGTCTTATAGTATAGTTTGATACCAGGTAACATGATTCCTTCAACTTTGTTCTTTCTCAAGCTTGCTGTTACTCTTCAGGGTCTTTTGTAGATCCATATAAATTTTTGGAATGTTCTAGTTCTGTAAAGTATGCCATTGGTATCTTGACAGGAATTGTGTTGAATTTATAGGTTGCTTTGGGTAGTATGGACATTTTAATGATGTTAATTCTTTCTATCCATGATCATGGTATAAGCTTCTACTTATTTTTATCTTCTTCAGTTTCTTTCTTTAGTGTCTTATAATTTTCTGAGTACAGGTCTTTTACATCCTTGGTTAAATTTATTCCTAGATATTTTATTCTTTTTTTGCAATTGTGAATGGGATTGTTTTCTTAATTTCCCTTTCTGTTAGTTCATTATTGGCATATAAAAATGCAACTGATTTCTGTGTATTAATTTTGTATCCTGCTACTTTACTGAATTTATTTATTCCAGTAGTTTTTTGATGGAATCTTTAGGGTTCTTTATATACAGCATCAAGTCATCTGCAAATAATGACAATTTTACTTCTTCCTTTCCAATTCAATTGCCTTTTATTTCTTCTTGTCTGATTGCTGTGGCCAACACTTTCAGTGCTGAATAAGGGCAGTAAAAGTGGACATCTCTGTCTTGTTCCTGATTTTAAGGGAAAAGCTTTTAGTTTTTGCCCATTGAGTATGAAGTTGGCTGTGGGTTTGTCATATGTGAACTTTATTATGTTGAGTTGTGTTCCCACTTTGCTGAGAGTTTTGATCATAAATTGGTGCCAGATTTTATCAAATGCTTTTCCTATATCTATTGATATGATCATGTGGTTTTATCTTTCATTTGATTTATGTGGTTTATCAGATTTATTGATTTTTAGATATTGTACCAACCTTGCATCCCTGGAATAATTACTATCTGATCATGCTGTATAATCTTTTCAATATATTGCTGTATTTGGTTTGCTATTTGGTTGAGGATTTTAGCATCTATGTTCATCAGGGTAATTGGTCTATAGTTTTCTTTCTTTGTGGTGTCTTTATCTGGTGTTAGAATTAGGATAATGCTGACCTTGTAAAATAAGCTTGAGAGTCTTCCTCCTCTTGAATTTTTTGGAATAGCTTGAGGAGAGGTGTTAGTACTTGGAACTTTTGGTAAAATTCAGCTGCAAAGCCATCCAGTCCAGGGCTTTTGTTTTTGGGAGTTTTTTGATTATTGCTTCAATTTCTAGTAGTTGTCATCTGCCTTTTCAGATTCTCTGATTCTTCCTGATTTAGTTTTGGACTATTGTTTTATGTTTCTAAGAATGTATCCATTTTGTTCACATTGTCCAGTTTGTTGGCATATAGTTGTTTGTAATATTTTCTTACAATCATTTGTATTTCTTTGGTGTCCATTGTTACGTCTTCTCTTCTTTTATTTCTGATTTTATTTATTTGGATCTTCTCTCCTTTTTTCATGATGATTCTGGTTAAAGATTTGTCAATCTTTATCTTTTCAATGAAGCAGCTCTTGGATTCATTGATTGTTTTTATTGTTTTTAGACTCTATTTTGTTTATTTCTGCACTGATCTTTATTATTTTCTTCCTTCTACTCACTTTGGGCTTTGTTTTTTGTTCTGGCCTGAAATCTTTCTGTTGAAAATCAACTCACAATTTTATGGGAGCTCCCTTGTGGGTAACTAACTGCTTTTCCCTTGTGGCTTTTAAGAGTCTCTCCTTGTCTTTAGCCTTTGCCATTCTAAATATGCCATGTCTCATTTAGACAGGCCCAGGTTTGGGCCTCTTCTGTAGGGTTCATCTTCTGTAGGACTCTGTGTTTCCTGGACTTGTGTGTCTTTTTCCTTCACCAGGTTAGGGAAGTTTTTGGTTATTATTTCTCCAGATAGGTTCTCGGTCCCTTGCTCTCTCTCTTCTTTTTCTGGTACCCCTGTCATGTGGATGTTGTTATGTTTCATGTTGTCCCAAAGTTTCCTTAAACTATTTTTATTTTTTAATTTCTTTTTCCTTTTTGCTGCTCTGATGGGATGCATTTTCTACCTTGTCATCCAAATTGCTGATTCAAACCTCTGCTTCATCTAACCTGTTTATTCCTCCCAGTGTATTCTTTATTTCAGATATTGCATTCTTCATTTCTGACTCATCCTTTTGATGGTTTTTATATATTTTTTCATGCTATTGAGCATCCTTACAATCATTACTTCGAGTTCTTTATCTGATAAATTGCATTCCTCCATTTCACTTAGCTTTTCTTCTGGAGAATTCTCTCATTCTTTCATTTGGGGCCTGTTTCTCTGTGTTCCTATTTTGGCTGCCTCTTTTTTTTTTTTTTTTTTTTTTTGGTATTGCATAGATCTGCTGTGACTCCTGGTCTTGGTAGTGTGGCCTTATTTAGTAGGTCCTCTGTGGGACTCAGTGGTGTAGTCTCCCTGGTCATTTGAGCTGGGTGCTCTAGGAATGTCACCTGTCCACGTTGTGTGGGCCTTCCTGTTGTAATTGAGTCTGAGTGGCTTTAGGCACATTCGTGCATGGGATCAGCCCTCAGGCTGGCCGATTGTGAAGCTCAATTCCCAAGACATTGTGCACGTTGCTGTGCCGGTACTGATCACACTAAGTGGAATTCACTTCCTCGTGGTTTGTGCCTGCAGAGATCTTCCTGTGGAACTGCCGCTTGTGCAGTTTATTGTGTTCTGCTCTGTTGTTTCCTGAAGATTGCCACTGGATGTGTTGGTTCTAGAACCATGTCAGACACTGCCTGTGACTGGTCCTGGGCAACCTGTTTGGTGCTGTCAGTGATCCACAGCTTGTGGCTCACTCTGCTTGGCCTGGGTGTGTTCAGAGAGGACCCAGGTGTGCACCAAGGCTGGCTTTTACCAGCACTGGGCCTGGGGGCAGGTCTGCACAAATCTCAAAGCACCCAGAGATCAACCTCAGCCTGAAGGCTGCCTGTTTGTCTTAGTCACTGAACAAGCCTCCCGCTGTACTCCTCAGCACAATTTAAGTTCCACAGAGTGGGGTGAGAGGGAATTCCTGCAGGCGAAGGTGTTGCTTCCCCCTGCCGGATGCCTCATGGAGGGAGAGCTCTGCCCAAGAAAGATGACTTCTGTATTACATGGGGATGAGTCAGCACTGGGATCCTGGAGACTGACCCTTCAGCTCTCTCCCCAGAGCCACCCACCCCAGACTGTCCTCACGCAGCTCTAGTCTGCTTTGCCCTCCCTCTACTGGAGCCCAGGGTAACTGGCTGCAAACAAAATTTTGTGTTTTGGCCCCTTAAGAGGGTGGTTGCATTTCTACCTGCTCACTGGCAGAGAAGAACCTTGCTGCTTTTCACAGCCTGATATCATGTGGGCACATTTCCTGGTTCTTGTTCTTTACACTGAGAAATCTGCCTTGGGGTTTGGACCCCACACTTCTCAGGGGAAACCCTCACGGCTGAGAGATCCCTCCAGATACTCAGCTGCCACCTGTGCAAGCCCCGCCAGCCCTCTTGTGCCTCTGCGCTTTCTACCAGTCTCCGTGTGTTCTGTCTGTCCTTGGTTATAAGGCTTCTCTCCTGCTAGGCTTCAGCTGGTTATTCAGGATGATTGATCTATAATTTAGATTCCAGTTTGGTCCTGGAAGGAGGAGAGTGTAGCTTCCATTTACTCTGCTGCCATTTTGGATCTTGTTTTATAGGTGCATTTAAAAACCGGTCTTTTGTTTATTAATTCAATAAATATTTTGTTTATTTCATAAATATTTTTATTAAAATTCTTTGGTTTCATAGGGCTTATATTTTAGTATGGGAAGACATGTTGAAAAGATAAAGTAAAATTTATAGTATGTTAAATCGTTAATAGTGATGATTGCTAAGGGAAAAAATTATGCAGAAAGGATGAGGGTAGAAGGAAGAAAGGGGGAGGAAGGAAGAGAGTGAAAGAGAAAGGGAGTGAGGGGAGAGAATATAGAATAAGTGAGAGAGTTAGTTTTGGGGAGTATGGCCAGTGAAGTTCTTGCTAAGAAAATGACTGTTGAGTCATGACATAAAGGAGGTGCAGGAGAGGTACAGGAGCTTCAGGGACTCCAGCAGCAAGCCTGCTGGCCTGCTGAAGGGCGTAAGGAGGCCATTTGGCTGGAGCGGACTGAGTCGGGCAGAGTGGTAGGAGATGAGCTCAGAGAAGTAGTAGGAATCAGATAGTGTAGGGGCTTGTAAGCTGTGAGACTAGATGACATTACTAAGTGGCGTGAGTATAGATCGAAAAGAGAAGAGGACTGATCACTGAGCCCAGAATGTCTCCAAGGGCTAGAGTCTGGGAGATGAGAGGGGATAAGCAAAAGAGACTGAAAAAGGAGAGCCAGGAAAGTGGAGAAAAACTAGGACAGTGTGGTGTCTGGAAGCCAAGTGAAGAAAGTGTTCCCAAGGGGAGGAAGTGATAATATCTGTCAGATGCTCTCTGTGCGTCCAGAAAGAGGACTGAGAATTAACCATTGGAGTCGGCAATGTGGTGGTCAGAATTCTTGTGTGAAGGAATAATGGGAGCAGTTGCCTGGCTGATGTGATTTCAAGAAGGAAAAAGAGAAGAGCAATCAGAGACAGTGAGCACAGGTAACCCCTGCGAGCATTTTAATTGAGATTGGAGCAGAGCGGTGGCATTGGGAGCTAGGAGAATGGGGTCAAGAGAATTCGTGTAGGATGGGAGGATAAAATAAAACAGCACTCCATAAACTGATAGGAAAGATGAAGTAAAGAAAGGAAAAGTTGGTGATGCAGCAGAGAGAGGAGACAATTGTTACAGCAGCGTCCATAAGTAAGCAATAGGCAATTGTATCTGGTATCCATGGCGTGTGTGTGTGTGTGTGTGTGTGTAGCAGAAAGTGGCCTTAGCCAGTAGCATGTTCCTTCACGGTACCAGGAGAGAGGACAGAGAATATAAAGGCACAGATGCAGACAGGTGATTAGATGTGGAAGGAGGAACTTGTGAAACTTTCTCTGAGTGTATATCCAAATATAATATGTGCTTTATCCATTCATGTACATCAGTGATTTTCAAACAGCTTGCTGCAACGATTTTTAAAACATATAATACCTGACTATTTAGTCAGGGACACTGACCTGTTTTCCCTTAGATTGTCAAAAAATGACAACAACCAACACAACAGTAGTTGTCTGGTGTGAATGAATCAAAATCACGTCTATTCTTTTTGGTCAGATTGACAAAAAATATTTTGGTGTGTTGCCGAATTTTACTAATTCTGTGTGTGTGCTATGAGATGAAAATCACTGGTTTACATGCATACTTCTGTCTGTCTGTCTGTCTGTCTATCCATCCATCCATCCATCCATCTATCCACCCACCCACATATGCATGCAGATACATGCACAACAATTCTGACAAACCAAGTAGAAGACAGAGGTAAAAGTTCGTCTTTTGACAATTGCTGACTCATATATCTTGAGTTCTGTTGTGATTTTCTGGTCTTTTTGTAAATCTCTTTGACGTTCACATGCAGCATCCTTAAGCTTTTACTCCGAGCCTTGAGGAACTGCTGTTAGGAAGCGGCAATAACTCTTGAGTATCAGAGTTGCATTCCAGTTCCCGTTCACTGATTATGTTTTAAGTCTGGGGCTGCCGTTGTACCAGAGCAAGTAAGAACTGGAATCACTCGGGTGAGTGAGGATTGCCGAAGGTGGCAGTACAAGGGTCTGCTGGCGTCAGAAACACTTTGAAAAGCACTGCTGGGCATCAGCCCTGGGTTCGAGGTAGTGAGGGAAAAGCCCTGTCTCGGTCGTTCCAAACCCAGGTCACTCTGTGGATGCACTTGTACCTGATCTCCTGGACCCTGGGTCTTTGACCACTGAGACTTCACTTTCCATTCAATCTCTGTTTTGACATTTTAACTTTAAGTTTTTGCCTTAATCACCTGTATTCTGGACTAAGTCTTTCTGTGACTTCCGGGACCCCAGACTTCTGATTTCCTGATAATTTTGCAGTCTTTTGTGTTTTAATTTGTTAACTTTCAGTTCTTTTTGACTAACATTTTTCGCTGATATTTATCTGCATCTGACAAATATAGTTGTTTTGATGCCTCAAATTAGTATGCAGTAGCTAATTAGACTGTAGCAAAATTGATTGGATTTTTAAATTGGGTTTATAAATTTCAAAAATTGCTATTCCTGAAATGATCAGAATGATCTCCTAAAATTATGAAATAACTTTATTAGTGAAAATATGATTTTTAAAATCTATAAAATTAGTCAGTTTAACTGTGTCTCATGGTCTACACTATTAAAAATAAAGCAAGAACCAACTCTGGAAATATAATAGTGATGTAAAACTAAGCTTTTAACGAGCCAATCTGTTTTATTACATATAGTGCTTTTCTGAAAGAGCAAAAAAGAAAACAACACTAATGGTAGGCTTTGAAGTAAATAAAATTACATAGAAAAGAGAGGTAGTTGTCACTTGATTTTAGTACAGAACGTACCCAGTATGATCAATGCTTTTGCCTTTTTCCAGCTCACCTCTCAGGGTTGTTTATCACTCATTCTGACTGCACCGTGGACAGGAGCAGGTCCAGCCTGGAGAGTCGTTCTAGCCGTCATAGAAATAGGATTCGAGTGAGCGTATTGAGGTCCTGTTTTGAGTTAGGAGGAGTCTGGCATATTGCAGTCTGTCTACCAGTTTTGTTAAAAAGCCAGAATAATGAATTGAGAATAGATGGTGACAACACTTGGTGAGCACTTGTTATGTGCCAAACAAGTACACGTATACTCTCTCATTTACTCCTTGCAACAGCCATTGGAATGAGTATCATTAAACCATTTTGTATATAGATAAAACGAATGTTTTAGAGAAGTTTGTGATACATTTGCATAAGGCCACAGAGGCAGTGAATAAAAGAGCTGGTTTTGCAGCCTGTTTAAACAATTTTGAAAGGCATCACATTTATAACCTATATATCTTATTTGTGCTTGTCTTTCTGATTTTATTATTTGCAATGATCAGGAATCATTAAAGAAAACAACAAAGGTATATTAAAAACCACATTTTACTGTTTTACAGCAAGTGGCATTTTATTGTTCTACACCAAGTGTAGATTGTGTTTTTATGGTGTGTTCTCTTTTTTTAGAGATGCTAAATAATAGTTATGGTTTGTTGTCCAAATTTATTGCCCAGCAATTTAACTTGGTAGTTTGAATTGACATATTTAAGATGGTGTTATTGGTAGCTTTACCCATTAGATATTGATATTAGCTGGTTGGCAGTGCAGTTGTGCATGAACTTGACTACTCCTTTTGTTTTCTGTCTAGTGTTTATGAATGAGCCTTGTAAGATAGAACTATACGGAGGGTGTTTGTAAAGAGACTGTGAACTTGGCAATCACAGCAGGACATGGCGGCCTTGTGGTGTGTGCAGTTAATCATAAGCAAACCCTGTCACGGAGACCCCGTGTTCAATGGCCAGCTTGTTTGATCTCTCTCATCTTTCTCTCAAGTTTGGAGATTGTCATATTCATTTTCTTGTTGCAGTTAACATGATTTAGTGAGTTAAGCAAATTTGCAGAATCTAGGACAGTTTCTTATCAGTGAAGTCAGAATCATGATAGAATTACCTCAAAGGATGGCTGTGAGGATTGAAGAAGATCTAAAGTATTTAGACCAGTGCCGAGTGCATAATAAGTACTTGATAAATTATTGAGGAAGTGCATAGAGTAAGTCCTGTCATTATCTAGGAAAGGCACGGAGTGAGTCCATAGCAAACACTGTTTACGAAGAGCTATCTTCCCCCCAATATTCATTTATAAATTGTTCAGTGTTTACATTAGCAATGGTTATACAAAGGCTCTTACCGGCGTTTCTTTTTAGAGCAGGCACTTGCTTTTACGTGGCATTTGTAAACTGATTAGCTCTGTTTTCTCAAATGAAAACACTCAGGGTTCCAGCGAGAAGCTTTGCAGTGTTCTGATCTAGGAAAGTGAGCAGAACCATTTTCTCTGATTATTTATTTGCTCATTCATTTATTCATTCACTGTGCAAACATATATTGAGTGCGAGGCATGTGTGCTATGCGTTGTGTTAGGAATAGATACAAAGGCGTGAGACATCTGTGGGAGAGGCAGATGCCATCGGGTGGCTAAATATTGTGTGTTGTGTCTGTGGGTGATTCGGAGGGGCCAGCGCGCACCAGTTGGAAAGGGTGCTGGAGGGGAATTTCCCTGAGGGCAATGATGTTGTCCTTTGGAAAGTGTGGGCAAAAAGGGCCTCCCAGGTGGAAGAGCCCGAGTGGCTTTGTTCTTCTCACTTGTTCCAGTTCTCCCAGGACATTTTACATCTGCTGACATGCCCTGGAGGCAGTTTGCATGGAATATTCATTAGTGATGTTTTCATGTTCTTCGTATTCTAGTCAGCAGGCTTGTCACTTATTCATTCACTGTGCAAACGTGTATTGAGTGTGAGCTGTGTGTGCTGTGCGTTGTGTTTTCCCAATATCACGGCCATCAGAGGTTTTAGGAATTTTTTTAAAAGGCAAGGAGATTTCTGAAAGATTTTTTCCTTGGGCTCTTTTAACCGTAACCAGAGTTCTTAAAAATGTAATGATTGTTACTGTTTTACTTCAGAAACATTGAAGGAATACTCCTTCCTGAATTATTATATGTTTTTCTGAAGAGTCTACAAACTTATAGATTAATCATCAAGAAAGCATTCGACTGGTATCTGTATAAAGAAATCTTTTATTAGAATTAAATGTTCACATTTGGGGGCTCATATTTACCTTTTGCAATAACATCTTTTTAAAACTATTTTTTCCCTTGATCTTTTTATATCGCTAAATCCAAGTATCATTTTTGAGAGCCCAGATGGTCACTGTCAGGTTGCTTTGAGGCAGTGCCGCAGGGGTGCCCTTAAAGGAGTCTGTTAGCTCGCTGGAGAGAAGTTTCGAAATGGTCTGAGGGCTGGAGAGCAGGAGATGGGGATGAACAGTTCAGGGAGGTGGACAGACTGTGCCCAGGCAATGTACAAGGACATAAGGAAGAGTACCCAGAAAGGAATGTAGAATCTCTTTGGAGCCACAAGGAAAGAAGACAAATTATATCCAAGTCAGAATGTGTTACAATAATTACCATGAGGATAAAACCAAAATGTTTTAGCGGTTTATTCAAAAAATATTTATTGAGTGCCTACTCTCTGCCATGGGTGGAAGGGAGATAATTTCTACCTGAAGATTAAGGAAAGTTAATTGTTTATAAATTATGAAACATCCCTTGAAGATTTAAAACATTTAATCTTACTTATCTAATTTATTACCATTTGAGAGACAGACTCCTCAGACTGAAAAGTGCCTTTTAATAAAAAAATCAAATGAACAAACTAATACACTGGCTTTCATTTGGCTATTGTAATGCCACCAATAATGATAAACGTTTGGCTGATGTGATCAACTGGAAATGGGCGCTTTGTCTGGCCCAGGAGAGCGAAAGGGCGCTCTTCAAAGCGATGAGTCATTGTCTGAGTAGGTTCGCTCAAGGCCCCACGGACTTCCAGTGTCAATTAGCCGTCAGACATCTTTTGTGTTTCCTCTTTGCTCCACATCACTTGCTCATGTGGCCTCTCTGGGTTTTCGTTTTCTGACAGAGTCACTTCTAGAGGATACTTGTGAACGCTTCTGATGTTAAATTCAGTTATGGGGTTACACGATTGAGATGTTTATAAACTTTTTTAAAAAGTGTTTTAAAAACCTAAATTTACTTGTTTTCCCCTTGCAGTAGAAACTCAGACTCGTTCAATGATAACTTGATCCCGTCAGCATCAATAACGGTAACGCTTCCGTATAGGAAACCTTAAAAGTTATGTAGATGCTTAAAATGAAGCTTGAAAAGTACTGAGAAATTTTATGTTAGAAGCCTTATTATTCTCTTAAACTGCACATTCATTTTGTTTGCTTCTTCTACACTTGAAACAGACAGACACCTAGGACACCTCTGATCATCAGTTTTCCCGTTTCTTATATTTAATAGACTGGTTTTTAGGGCAGGTTTAGATTTACAGAAAAATTAAGAAGATTGTCCAATATTTTTTGGAAGCAGGGTTAAAAGAGCCTATTCTGGAGACTTGTGGGAATGAATGAATGAATATGAAAGTCTTAGCACAGGTTTTCATTCTTAAGCTGCTATTATCATTGAGATTGTCTCTTATTCTTCATCATTCCGTTGACCGCTGCACTGAAGGAGAGCTGACTGTGTGTGAATGTAGGTTAATAAAAGAGAAACTTTCACTGTAAGCCCCAAGTTTCTGTGGTGTCATTAATCATCACTGTCTACCTTTTCCACCATTTGGTAATTAATTCAGTGATTTTGTTTCCTTTTTCTAACCATGGAGCTTTATAAAAATCTAGGGATTGAAAGGATGCAACATAAGAATGAATAGGTGATTTTTGTAATATTTTTCACATGCAGATCACTTGAAAACAGTTTCTAATCATTAATAGAGATGTAATATGCATTTAAAGAATTTTTAATAGTTTCAGCCAACTTTTAGTAAAATAAAATTTAAAATATATTGATGAATATTATACAAGTTGGAATAGAAAACAGAAGCTAAGGTTGAACAAAAGATAAGGAATAAAATCATGTTGATGTGTTGTCACTAAAGAAGTGCTAGACATAACTATGGTTTTAATGTATTGCTCTTTAATACACTACAATAATTATAGTTCATGAACCTTAGAATGTGAAAACCCTAAATCATGACACTTTTGTATTTTAAAAGAAATTTAAGCCATTAAATTTCTTCTTTGTAGCAAGTTCCCAGGTGGGTTCTGTTAGGCCTGGTTTACTTGACACACATAGTATTTTTAGTATAATAGAATGTCCTTAAATATTTTTGTAATTTAAGTTCTTGCAAGTTCTGACTTGTCTTTATCAGTGAAATCATACTTGACTAGTAGGAGAGTAAGTGAATATCTTTGTTTTTGGTCATTTGTGTTTCAGGAAACAATAGTAGTGTCCAAGGGATAGTACAATTATATTTGCATCAAATAATATTCAGAATTGGGCTTTTCTGTTCCCGTTGGCTTTCAGGGCCATGAACACAGACCATTAGGGTCGGGGTTGGGGGAAGGGATGTAGAAAAGGGTAAAGAAGGTCAAATATATGGTGATGGAAAAGATTTCACTTTGGGTGGTAGGTTCACAGTACAATATACAGATGATGTATCATAGAAATCTGCACTTGAAAACCTGTATAATCTTCTTAATCAATGTCACTCCAATAAATTTAATGAAAAATCAATATACAGAAATAAAAAAAGTATACTAAAGAAAAAAAGGAAAATTTCTGAGACATCTTCTTCTAGAAACAAGCATGGTGATAGTAAAGAATCAACAAGTGATTTGTATGTCACAGTCCTTCTCCCATACTTCTGGAGAACAGTCTGCAGAAGCAAGCAGGTGACTATAGCAGTTTCTCTTACTCAACTCTCATCAAACTCTGTATGTGGTGGACGTAATATGGGGCCATATCTGTCTTTGAACGGCCTTGGTCTGTTTGAAGTTGAAGGTTCTTCATGGTGCAAATAATTTTTGGTATTTATTCAGCAGTTGGCTAGGAACAGGGGGACCCTGCTGTGTGACACCGAAGGTATGATGTGCACATTTTACAACAGGCAGAAACATTTACATTACGCCTAGTGTTACTGTTGATGAAGACAGAGATGTGTATACCACGCCCCCCCAACGATTAAAATGAAAGGTTACAGACAGCACAATTAACTCCCAGCTGCTCCATAAATTCTTGTAATAAGGTAAATACTTGTTTAAAAGGTGATAATGTTCCCTGTGCCTGGCTTACTGGAATGAGTTGAATCTATAGTTCCCAAGATAAAACATAATTAAAATGTATTTATTATATTTATTAACTAGTCTCATTGCTTTGTGACTGCACCAGAATACTACATGGAGGTGCACAGTACAGCTGGTGATAAATATTAGGTGGTTATTTGTGGGTTGTTGCTCCATTGCTATCTCTATAGAAATGTGCAAATTGACTTAAAGACCACCAAGCCAATATAGTTCGGTTTAGAAAAAAAATATTTAATTTAGAGAAATTTCAGTGATGAGTGTTGATTTAGCTATTACGATCAGAAGTGCTCTATTACCTTTGAATGAGAAACTATAGTCCCATGAAGGTAGTTCATAAGCTTTTTTTTGCGGGGTGGGGTAGACACCTAGTCCAGTTTTATCTTTACTAAGTACATATTTCTGCAGAGTTGACATGAGTCCTGTTTTTAAAGAACCATTACATGATTTCGATACTCTGACATAGCTCCCCCAGCTTTTCTTTGTTGAAGAGCTCTGACTGATGCCTTTCTTTCTGATGAGTCACTGACAGTTATGTCAGGAATGCAAGTTCCTGATGTCTGTTCTCCCTCCTTTAGCGATAGAATTTTTAACTAGGTATGTGCCTATGCAGAGTTATGACTGCGTTCTTAGCTTCTGTTGCTGCTAGGAATTCCTCTAGTTCTGGCTGGTGCCACTCTCCCAGGTGACTTTCAAGCAATATGGTGACATTACAGAGACTTCAAAGGTAGAGGTTTATTGCTTTAGAATTACTACATTCATTAATTCTGTTATAAGTCAGATATCTGTGGAGTGCATAGAAGAAATATGTTCTTTCCCCAGGACTCTGAAAGGCTAAAGCTTTTCATTACTTTCTGCAATTAAAGATGACCGGAAAATGGGTTGTTTGAGTCATGTAAATCTTCATAAGCTTCCCTTGGTATCATTTAGCCTGACCACATAAGAAAAGAGGAGGAGGGGGGAGTCTTTGATATTCAGTGAACAAGGAAGAAAATCTTTAAACAGCCAGTATCAGCTCTGAACAAAGACTTTTCTGAGCAGAAATTTTCCTAGGCAATGTTTATCCTGGTTGCAAACAGAAAGGAGGAGTGAGGGCCAGAAAGGCAGGTCTTGCCGCAAGGTTTCATTGTGTTAATTTTTTGTTTCACTAGGAGCGACGGAATCAGGCACACTCCATGATGACTTAATTTTATTTGCAGACAGTTGATTCTGCTGGGAAGGCTGGATATAGCGGGTTGCAGAGCTCTGCTGTGAATAGTCTCACTGTGGGAACGGCTTTTCCTTCACCCACGGAAAGGGCAGGTCCAGGTCAGAGATGAGGCGTCTGGTTGCTTGCCCTTGCCTTTCCTTCCAGCCTAATTTTGGAGAGAGGTGAACATATGTTTTCCTCTGTGTCCCTAGGTAGCAGGCAGTCAGGACTTTTCTTCTTAGAAGAAGGGAGACATCGGCATTTTTAGGGGGTATGATAATATGTACAAGAAACTTGATGTCTCTGAACAGAAGCTCAGGAATGTTGTGCTATTTTCATTTGCAAGGTGGAAAATCTGCTGTGGTGGTATGAATATCTGCGGTAATACAGAAAGCCAGGACGAAAATAGGTTTCTGGGAAATCCGTGGTGTTTTTTGCTTCCTGATAATATTACAGCCCTACCCGCTGATCCCAGCCAGAGCGCGTCTTGTCCAGGTCCCTCTGGGCTCAACCCTCGCTCCCTCGCCTCTCTTGCCAAGGGCCGTTCCATTCAGCAGCTAGCCTTGCCTAACTGCTGCTCCCCTCGTGAGTTCAGACATGTCATAAGTTAAAACTGCTTATTCAGTGTTCAGTTCTAGCATTGTGTTCGGATGACTTTATACTTTTATGGATCATGATAAAAGAAGCCAGACTTATGTTCTTACTAGATTTATCATGTCCTCTATGAAAATGTCTAACAGATTAAATGTCATCAAGTGCTGACTGTTTTGATATTCTCTGAATTTTTCAGTGTAACTTTTATTAACTTACTAATTTTATTGCCAAACTTGTGTAATCAGTTAAAATGCCAGTTAATTTACTTGCCAGTGATTAATTTTATAAGCCTAAAATGGGAGAGTAGTAATGATATCTTATAAACAGTGGCATTTTTTTTATTATAAGAAGCCTTTTTTTTTGCTTAGGTAAACTAGTTCATGTGGGAAAGCTCCCTCTAGTGTCCCTTTGAGTAAATACAAATGTATTGAATTTTTTTTTGTGGTAGACTTTTTGTTATTTATTTATTTATTTATTTAAATTTTTTACTGTCCTTCAATTACAGTTGTTCCCATTTCCTCCCATTACTCTCCCCTGCCCTGCCCACCGCCGCCTTCCACTTTCAATCCTGGCTCTCTCCCCTACCCCTTAGTTTTTGTCCGTGGGTCCTTTATACATGTTCCTTGACTTGACCCTTCCCTTTCTTTCCCCCATTATCCCCCTATCCCCCCATTGTGGTCACTGTCAGTTTGTTCTTTATTTCAATGTCTCTGGTTCTATTTTGCTCGCTTGTTCGTTCTGTTGATAACGTTCCACTTTCTGCATCAAATTAAAAGGTAAAGACTTTTTAAAGAGCAATGTAGGATTCATAACAAAATTAAGAGGAAGGTAGAGATTTCCCATATATCTCTGCTTTCCCCATTATTAGTATGACAGACAAGAATTGTGCATTTGTTACCAAGGGTGAATCTACAGTGACACATCACGATCGCCCAAAGTAAGCAATTTACCTTAGGGTTCACTCTTGGTTTTGTACATTCTTTGGGCTTGGACAAATGTATAATGACGTTATTATAATATTAGACATAGTATTTACACTGCCCTAAAATTTTCTGCATGCTGCCTAGTCAACTCCCCACTCCTTTTTATTGTCTGTACAATTCGCCTTTTCCAGCACTTATGTAGTTGGAGTCATGCCTAGCCTTTTCAGATTGGCTTCTTTCATTTATTAATATGCATTTACGTTCCCCCCATGTCTTTTCATGACTTGATAGCTCATCTCTTTTTGGTGGTGAATAATGTTCCATTGTATGGATGTACCACAGTTTATTTATCCATTTAGGTACTGAAGGGCATCTTGGTTGCTTCCAAGTTTGGAAATGCTGCATAAGTAGTCTATAAACATTTGTGTGCAGGATTTTGTATGGATATAAGTTTTTGGAATAAATATCCAGGCACATGAATTGCTATATCAAATGGTAAGAGTATGTTTAATTTTGTGAGAAACCAGTATTTTTAGTTCTATAACTACCTTTGAAAATGGCTGTATCATTTTGCATTCTCATCAGTACTGTGTGAAAGTTCCTCTTGCTCCACATCATTACCAGTATTTGGTGTTGCCAAAATACTGGCAATACCAGTGTTCTAGATTTTGGCCATTCTAATAGGTGTCAAGTACCTCATTGTTTTAATTTGCATTTCCCTGATGACATATGATGTGGTAATAAGCATCTTTTCATATGCTTATTACTGTCTGTATATCTTCTTTGGTGAGGTGTCCGCTAAGGTCTTATACCCATTTTTTAATCAGGTTGTTTGTTTCCTTACTGTTGAGTTTTGAGAGTTCTCTATATATTTTATATAGCAATCCTTTAGAAGAAGTGTGTTTGGCAAATATTTTCTCTCAGTCTCTGCCTTATCTTTGTATTCCCTCGATACTGTCTTTTGCAGAACAGAAGTTTTAAATTTTAATGAGGTACACTTATCAATTATTTCTGTAATGGATTGTGTCTTTGGTGTTGTATCCAAGGTCATCTAGGTTTTTTTTTCCTGGAGTTTTATATTTTTGCATTTTATATATAGCTGTGTAACCCGTTCTGAGTTAATGTTTGTAAAGGGTGTAAGGCCTGTGTCTAGATTCATGTTTTTTGCATGTGGATGTCCAGTTGTTCCTGCACCATTTGTTGAAGAGACTATTTTGTTCCATTGCACTCTTTGCTACTTTGTCAGAGATTAGTTGATTAGAATATAGTCAGAGACTATATTCAGGTGGGCCTTCTGGGGGTGCCTCTTCTTTTTCATTGATCTGTTTGTTCTTTCACCGGTACCACACTGTCTTGATGTCTTGTAGCTTTCCAGTAAACCGTGGAGTCAAGTGGCATCAGTCCTCCAACTTTGCTCTTCCCTTTCAGGATTGTGTTGGTGATTCTGAGTTGTTTGCCTCTCAAATCAGTTTGTCGATATCCATGAAATAACACACTGGGGATTTTGATTGGAATCACATTGAATCTGTAGATCAAGTTGGGAAGAATTGATGTCTGGACAGTATTGAGTCTTCCTAACCATAAACATGGACTGTTTCTCCATTTATGTAGTTTTTCTTTGATTATGTTCATGAGAGTTTTGTCGTTTTCCTCATACAGTTCTTGTGTGTAACTGCTTAGATTTAATACCTAAGTATTTCATTTTGGGGGGTGCTAATGCAAATGGCATTGTGTTTTTAATCGCAAATTCCACTTGTTCGTTGCTGGCAAATAGCAAAGCAGTTGAGTTTTGTATGTCAACTTTGTAGCCGGCAACTTTGCTATAATCTTCTTTCAGATTTTTTACATAGATGATTATGTCACCTGAGAAAAAACAGTTTTATTTTTTCCTTTCCAATCTCTAACCTTTTGTTTTCTTCTCTTGCTCTGCGTTAGCAAGAACCTCCACTTCCAGTGTGATGTTGAAACGGAGAGGTGATCTTACTGGGTACCTTGATCCTTGCCTTGTATAGGATCTTAGTGTGAAAGCTTTGAGTTTCTCACTGGGAAGTATAATGTTAGCTCTAGTTTTTTGTAGACAACATTTGTCGAGTTGAGGAAGTTTCCCTCTATTCTCAGTTTGCTGATAGTTTTTATAATGAATCGGTGTTGAATTTTGTCAAATGTTTTTCTGCATGTATTGGTAGGTCGTATGATTTTTATTTTTATTTTTTGTCTTTTGATGTGATGGATTACATTTATTGCTTTTTCAGGTGTGCAACCAGCCTTGAGTACCTCAGATAAATTCCACTTGGTCTTGGCATATAATTCTTTTCATGCTTTTTGGATTCAATATGCTAATATTTCAAGAATTTTGGTACCCATGTTCATGAAAGTTACTGATATGTATAGCTTTCTCTCTGCCTTTCTTACTCTGTAAGTGATTATAGAGAATTGGTATAATTTCTTCCTAAAATGTTTTATGAAATTTATCAGCAAACACATGTGGGCCTAGTGCTTTCTGTTTTGGAAGATTATTAATCATTGATTTAATTTCTGTACTAGATATAGGCCTATTCAGATCATCTGTTTCTTCTAGTGTGAATTTTTGGCAGATTATGCCATTTAAGGAATTAGTCTATTACATTTAGGATATCAGATTTCTGGGCATAGAGTGGTTCATAGTATTCTTTAATTATCCTTTTAATTTCCATGGGTTCTATAGTGGTGCCCCCTTTTCATCTCTGATATTAGTAATTTGTTTTCTCTCTTCTTTTCTTAGTAAGCCTGGCTAGAGGATTATTGATTTTTGAACTATATACTCTTAAGAATGTGAACATGAGGAAAATAATAGAACTAATTTGATGAAAAGAAGACATCCAGTTGAATAAACAGGTAGCAGGCTGATCTCACATTGAAAGTGCGTTATGGCTGGGGAAGGGGCTACGCTGCATTGGACACTGTGAGTTGTGTAGTGCCAGCATACATAAATAAATGACAGCTCTTCGGGGTGTTTCTTACCTGCCCCATTTCTGTAGTTATAGTGAGAAAATGGAAGATTTAACTTTCTTGATTACATTTATATAAGAAGTGTGATTTTCTCATGTTAATGAGTTTGCTTATTTTACTTTTTATCATGTCTGTATAAATACCCATAACCATTAAAAGAAATACAGAATTATTTTTCACAAGTGGCACAACTACTTTATAATCAAACTGTGTTATTTTTATTTTGGTAAGGTACAGAACTGTATTTTTTTTTTTACCTAACTACATGCAGTCTTTTTCCAAAATTTGTTCCTTATACAAATATTACTTATGTAAGGTAGTCCCAATCTCATTGTGGTCAGAAAAAGCAGTTTACATACATGGCTTTATTCCAGGATACAAAAATCTCACTTTTAATTATTGACTGATTCTTGAGTTTCATCTGATTCTTGAGCTCTCAAAATAAATCTTAGGTTAAAATGCACATTTCCCTCTAAAGGGGGTGTGGGAGTCACATTTTGACATCATTAGAGCCCAGAAAGGTAGCCCTAGGATTCTAAAGATAACTTCACCTCACAGTTTTGCCTGTGGTCAGCACTGAATCAAATTAAATGTCCAGGGTTTAATACTCTGATCTTTTTCCACACCCTCAGCTGATGATCATGCTTTCTGAGGAAGCTGAAGCCTTGTGCCTTTCCCTTGGAGATAACTGTCCTTGCTGCAGGTCACTTCAGACTCTTCTGTTGAACCCTAGATCCCGTCCCCTCTTGGCTACTTAAGGTCATGGCCAGCAATTTACCCCTCTTGCTCTAGATCATCAGCGTCCCTCTCACTATTGAGTATTCCCTGTTGGAAGCTGTCATTTCTTCCATTTATAAGAGAACCTTCTTCTGACTCAGTTGTACCTCCAGCTACTGCCCTGATAGATTGTGAGGTTTTGCATTTCATTCCTGAAACTTTCTTTGGAACCCACTCTAGTAAGGCCTTTGCCTTAAGTCCTTATCAAAATTTTCTTGTCAGAGTCACCTATGACTTAATTTTCATTAGTTACTCCTTCTTGGAAACCTTCTTACTTGGCTTTAGGATACTGTTCTCACCTGATTTTACCCCTGGCTCTTGCTGTATTTTCCTTTTCCCATATCTCTCCGTCTCCCAAACTATAAGCATCGTGTGCCTCCGCAGTTGGTTCCTTAGACATACCTCTCTCCATGCTGACTCTCTCTGTCTGCCTTCCCACGCCTAGCCCTGCTCCCTCCTGCTCACTGTCTTCTATACTCACTCTCTAGATGAATCATCTTACCTCGTGGTTTTAAATATCATCTACGTGCTAATACCTTCCTTTCCTTTCTCTCAGCTGGACTCTAGACACGTATCTTCAGCTGCCTGCTGACATCTCCCCTTGGAGAAACAGAACAGCTTCTCAAGAACATGTCCCAAAGTAAGCTCCTGCTCCCTTAAGCCACCCACTTCCCTCACCTGTTTCACTTCAGCTCCATTTTCCCGGTTCCTCTGGCCAAAACCCGTAAAGTTCACCCATTCCTCCTCTCCTCTCTCACACACTACGTTAAGTAAATACATCAACAGATCATCTTGACTGTGCTTTTCAAATTGTATCCAGATGCCTTCAGCTTCTTCCCACTTCCTTGCTGCTGATCCTGTGTGAACCACCGTTGTCCCACCGTGGATGGGCACAGTAGGCTCCCGCCCCATCGCCCTGGCCATCTAATCAATCGCACAACTGCTCAAGGGATCCTTTATACACATAACTCAGCACCTGACCTTGGTTTCTGTCTCACTGAGACTAAAAGCCAAAGTCCTTTCAAAGTCCTGCATGATTTAGATGCCCCCTGTCCCACAATGGCCTCTGGGGTAATCTCCTCCCATTCACCCACTCACTCATGTTCAGCCACACTGGCTCCTTGATGTTCCCTCAACATGCCAGGCAATTTTTTGCTTCAAGGCCTTGGTACTTGATGTTCTGTTTCTCCAGAAAGTTCCTCCCCCACATACCTGTAGGGCTCACCTTCTCGCTCAATAGAAGTTTTTACTCAAATATTTTAGAGGAAGTCATTTCTCTAAAATTGCAAATCTCCCGCCACCCCCTCCAAATTTTCTGTCTCCCTTCCCTGCATTATTTTTCTCCTTGGTAATTTCCACTATTTAGAACGCTTTATATTTTACTTACTTATCATATACTCTCTGCTACCATTGAAGCTTCACAAAGGCAGTGTTTTCTTATATAGCAACGGCTTTTTGCTTCTTCCATCTCCTTACTCAGTGCAAATCAGACTTACTTTTTTAATTTAATTGAACATCATTGAATGCTTTCATTGTCCCAGCAGTGTGCCAGGCACATTTGCACATTTAATTTAATTTTCCCAGCTTCCCTCTGAAGCAAACATTGTGGTTCCCATTTTGCAGAAGAAAAACGGGAGGCTGAGAGGATACGGTGTCTTTTCTCTAGACAATAATAGATACTGGAATGGGCCTTTAAACCTGAGACCTCTAACTGCATGTTATTTCCTTTTCTGATATGCCACACTGTGGACTAATCCACTTTAAAAATAAAGATTTTGCTTTTGAAAGGGAATTTGGAAAGGACTGTTCTTACCCATCCTTCACCATTTCACTTCTAATTGCGTCATCTCCTGTCTGGTGCCCATCTTTTCCTGTAACACTTAACTCAGCTGTAACTGAGGACTTTCTATTCTCTTCATCCAACTGCACAACTCCCCACCTCTTTTCTGTAAGTTACTCTTGTATATTGAATAGATGGCCACTTTCCCAAATTCTAAGTGTTCAGAAAGGCACAGGTCATAACCTCCCAGAGAAGGAAGTCAGCGATATGATCAGGGAGATGGAATGGGAGGGGGGAGCTGAGCTGAAAGGTTTAAGGAATTTCTCTCTCTCTGATGTCTGAACAAACTCAGAAGCCATCAAGAAAGCAGCAGTTAGAGAGTTACAGAGCCAAAAATGAGTTTGCAGGCCCTGGCTGGTGTAGCTCAGTGGATTGAGCGCAGGCTGTGAACCAAAGGGTTGCCGAATTGATTCCCAGTCAGGACACAGGTCTGGGTGTGTGGGCCAGGTTCCCGAGTGAGGGTGCCAAGTCCAATGAGGGCCACGTGAGAGGCAACCACACATTGATGTTTCTCTCCCTCTCTTCCTTCCTCCCTTTTTCCCTCCCTCTCTCTCTAAAAATAAACATTTTTTTTAAAAAAGGGCAAAAAAATGAGTTTGCAGCAAAGTGACTGAAAATATCTAAGAAATAACAAGGAAAATGGGGACAGACTCACAGATGGAGAGCAGAATCACAGCTAGTGGGAGGGGGCATTAGAGGGTGGAGGGATTGAGCAAAAAGGAAAAAGTCTCATGGACACGGACAACAGTGTGGTGATTATTGGGGAGAGGGGGTATAAGGGGACTGAATGGTAATGGCAAAAATACAATAAAGATAAAAAATGCATTTTCTCAAGCAAAAAAAATAAAATAAAAACCATTGAATTGATTAAAAAGCAAATAAACATATTTTTAACATTAAATAAAATAAAGGGCAAGGGAAAAAAAGAGAAAATACTAAGAACTAAGGCCTGGTCTGAGAGGAAACTGTTTTGGCTCAAGCCCAGGAATCTAAAACCAAGTGATGTGAGTCTCAGAGACACTGTGCTTTCAGTGGCCCCGATAGTTTCTTATCTCCTTATCGTCTTCTTCACTGGTGAAACTTTTGATCTAAATGGTTTGTTTCCACATCTATAAAACAAGATAGTGCACATTTAGTTCGATATCTTTGTCATTTTAAATCACCATATTACTCCAGTCGATTTGCAGTCTAGATCTAGCGAAAATTAGACCTCTTTTTACTGTGCAAAATGTTTCTTAAAGTAATAATTCATATTTTAACCAAATACAAAGAGTCACTGAAGTACTTTTGGATAAAAGTGGAAATGGTTTAAAAATCATTTTTATTTCTTATTAAGATGTTCAGACAGCCTCATGTTAAAAATAACAGACTGCTCTTCCAAAGTAACTGGGACTGGAAAAACCTTGTGGGTTCTTAGGTAATGGTTAGTGTTTCCTTAACTGGCGTGAGCTATTTCGGGATGTGTATATACCATCTGATCACTTTCCATCGGCTGAATATGAGATTTTAAAAAACCAAATAGGAATTATAACATTAAATGACAAAATTAGACTTTTCTCAAAATGTTGAGCTGATCTTAATGATTTAAGTAAAACATAATTAGAAAGGAAATCTAGGACTTCCAGTGAAGATGGAGGCATAGGTAAACACAGCTTGCCTTCTTGCATAACCACAGCAAAACTTAAAACTAAATTACAAAAGAACTATCACCCAGAATTAACAGAAAATCAAGCTGTATGGAAGTCTGGCAACCAAGGAATAAAGTCACATTCATCCAGACGGGTAGGAGGGGTGGAGACATGGAGACACAGAATGGGCAGTCCCACACCCACATGTGGTGGATAAAAATCAGGAGGGATGCTTCAAAAGTGGGGGATCCCAGCCCCGCACTAGACCACCCAGCCCAGGGTTCCAGTGCCAGGAAGATAAGTCCCCATGACTTCTGGCTGTAAAAACCAGTGAAGGTTGGGACAGTGGAAGAAACTCTGGGATTCTCAGGCATCTCCTCTTAAAGGGCCTGCAATGGTCTCAGGACTTATGCAGACTGACTCCCTCTGGGCCCCAGCACCAGGGCAGCAGCTGGGAAGGGCACTGGTGGCACACAGGGAGAAACTGAAGTCCCTGGCATCAGGGTGAGTGCTGGGGGACAGCTTCCTCTGGGACAAAACTCCAGAGGCCAGGCATCAGCCATTGTCCCTTTTCTGAGCCCTCCCAAACACAGAGCCCTAGAGCAGCGGCCCATATTAGATCCATCAACCTGGTTCACCCAGGTTGCCGTACCCTGGCGATTACCTAAGGCTTTGTCCACAATCCAACTTACAGGTGCTCTGTTCTGCAATAGGCCATGCAACTAACACAGGGAGTCAAAGCAGCTCTACCTAATACATAGAAACAGATACAGGAAGGCTGCCAAATGAGCAGTATGGTCCAATGATAGAACAGAACAAAACTCCAGAAAAAGAACTAAAAATTGGAAATGAGCAATCTATCGGATACAGAGCTCAAAACACTGGTTAGTAGGACACTCAAGGAACTGATTGGGTACTTCAACAGCATAAAAAAGACAGAGGCAGAAGTAAAGGTTACACTAAGTGAAATAAAGAAAAATTTAAAGGGAACCAACAGTGGAGGGGGTGAAGCTGAGAATCAAATCAATGATTTGG
Source organism: Trachops cirrhosus (assembly GCA_028533065.1). Lineage (NCBI taxonomy): Eukaryota > Metazoa > Chordata > Mammalia > Chiroptera > Phyllostomidae > Trachops > Trachops cirrhosus. The sequence continues at coordinate 19,913,485 of CM052548.1, forward strand.
AATACAAGGAAGAAAAAAAATTCAATCAGAACAGCAAGAAGAAAAAAGAATTAAAAAAAACAAAGATAGGCTAAGGAGCCTCTGGGACATCTTCAAATGTACCAACATTCGAATGATAAGGGTGCTAGAAGGAGAAGAAAAAGAGTAAGAAATTGAAAACTTATTTGAAAAAATAATGAAAGAAAACTTTCCTAATTTGGTGAAGGAAATAGACATACAAGTTCAGGAAGGTCCAAACAAGTTGCACCCAAAGAGGGTGGTCCAACACACCAAGACACATCATAATTAAAAAGCCAAAGGTTAGAGGTAAAGAGAATCATAAAAGCAGCAAGAGAAAAACAGATGGTTACCTACAAAGGAGCTCCCATGAGACTAATAGCCGATTTCTCAAAAGAAACTTTGCAGGCTAGAAGGGACTGGCAAGAAATATTCAAAATGATGAAAAGTAAGGACCTACAACCTGGATTACTCTATCCAGCAAAGCTATCATTTAGAATCGAAGGGCAGATAAAATGCTTCCCAGACAAGGGAAAGCTAAAGTAGTTCATCATCACCAAGCCCTTATTATATGAAATGTTAAATGGACTTAAGAAAAAGAAGATCAAAACTATGAACATTAAAATGGCAGTAAATTCACAACTATCAACAATTGAATCTAAAAAAAGAAACTAAAATAAGCAGAACAGAAACAAAATCAGATCATTTGGAGGGTTATCAGTTGGGAGGGGGAAGAGGGAGGATAGGGGGAAAGGGTGCAGATGTAAAGAAGTACAAATTGGTAGGTACAGAATAGATGGGGGGCTGTTAAGAACAGGGTAGGAAATGGAATAGCCAAAGAACTTATATGCATGAGCCATGGACGTGAACTAAGGGGGGATTTGCTGGAGGGAATGGGCGTATCAGGTGGAGGAGGGTAAAGGGGGGAAGTTGGGACAAAAGTAGTAGCATAATTGATAAAATATATTTTTTAAAAACCTCCCTTCCCATTAAATGTTTGGAAGACATTTAATACTTCCAAAGCAAATATATTTCTTTTCTATACTGTCTCTATCTGATTGAGACTAGTTTAAATTGTTAGTTCTTCTCATTAAGCAGTTTTCTTCAGTTTGTTTTAAATGTTCCTGTTTTTTTCTCACTTTCTTTTTATACCTTTCCCTCTTTTTTTCATTTATCTATATCTTGCTGGGCTTACTCTAATTATTATAAAAAAGATCAATAAGGATTCTAGCGGTTAAGCTCATATCAATTAATGGTGACAGGATTTACCCAGTTGTTTTTTTTTTTTTTTTTGCTTTAAGTGTGTTTAAAGCACCTTATTCTCACATTTATATTTGTATCTATTTTTAATTGTTTGCTGAGTTTAATCTCTTTATCAATGAAGTCTTTGAGGAAAAGAGAAATTGTACTATAGATTAATCTCTTCATTTTTAACAAGTACTGGGCACTAGCAATTATGTAAATAGCATCAGAAAGACAATGGTTATCCAACTTAAAATGTTCTTTTTAAAGAAAGCTAAAGCTTCTGCCGCTTCACTCCTGAACAATCAGGGTGTTTCCTGATTGCAGAGTCAGGAAATACTTTACTTTTGAAGCAATAACGGTTATTCCTGGAAGGTTTTATAATTGGCTGCATAGCGATAACGTGGACTTTCAACAAATGCAATGAAATTGCTGCTGCCTTACTTAAGAAGAAAGCTCCTTAAGTGCGACAGAAGGTTTATACTGAGGATTACAGCGGTTTGGTTTATTCAGTGCCCTTGGAGAACGACTCTCCCCTGGCTTCCTGAGCGAAGGTATCTTTCCTTAGTGCTTTTAGTCTAGATTTTGATCCAGTGTTTGATTGTTTAAACATTACTGTGTTGTAGTCGTAGAATCTGCTTCTTCATCAGGCAAAGTGTAATTTCTACAATACCACTGGACTGCTTGAAGTGTGATAAATAATTATGATACTTAATGAGAAATAACAGTGTGGCATTCAGGGATTTAGTGGGAAGTTTCTTTTAGTCTGGAGTGAGGAATTGCTTTAATGTCTGAATATTTGAGAGTTGAATCTAAATTCTTTTAGTGAGATTACTAAAGTGTAACGACAAAATACTATCTAAAGGTGGCACTGTGCTTTTTCTAAATAATCATGAGGCATTTGAAAAAAGCCCTGTCCATTTCTTTGTTTCTTGAATTGATTATTGTGTCAATGGAGATGAATAAGTTCAATGACTTACAATATTTCTAGCTTAACCATAGAGATAATTTTGCATCTCCTTTAGTGACATTGTTACAGAAGTGAACCCACAGAAATTTGAATCTAGACCTTAATTGGCTATGTTATCCACCCCCTGACCTTTTCTGGAGAGGAAACTGACGGAAGCAGAATAGCAAAAATTTCTGCCTGAGCTGGGGATGGAATTCAAACCTCTCCATCTCTAGTTTGGTAGAGCTTTTTGGTCATTATTATTGTTTTATGTTAAAGATTATGTGCTGCCACAGAATAAAAACCTTGCCTTGAGTTGGCATTAAGTCCTCATCGGGCTCTGTGGGATGCAGGCAGATTCTGAGCCAGCGCGTTTTCCGTATCCAGAGTGCTGGTAACCAGAGCAAGGAGCACCAGCGTGCAGCTCAAGGTGCTCCGTGGCATCCGGAGACGTTCCTGACGCACGCGTTGGCTCCCCAGTTGGGGTGAACACTGAGCAGCGTGGAAAGCCGTGCTCTCGGTTTTGGGGACTGCCAGGTGTCTTGAATTATCAACAGGAATTTAATAAACCTCTCTCACTCCCAGAGACTTGTCTCAGGGTTCTGGGTAGCTGTTCACTACTATTTATATGCCTGTTTGCTGACAGCGGTCACCCATTTTCAGCACAGAGCACGTCCCCAGTGGTCATAGGAAGAGCTCTAAGTATGGTTCAGAATCACCCCAACTCATTCTTTCACGTCAGAGCTCATGGTATAGTGGTATGGAAAAAACAAGACACAATACGTAGAAGAAGTCAGCTATTAAATAAATAAATAAACAAACAAACATATATATATATATCCCCTATATATATATTTATTCAGTTAACACTGTCCTATGGGAGAATACTGCTTTCCCAAAATATCATTTTTATGTGCAAGTACTGGATAGAGATTTCATTTCTCTTCTGCTAGTTCTGATTGCTCCTTGGAATAAATGCCTCAATAGAAGGTTTTCATGATTTTCTGATAACTCATTTCCCCACTATGGGTATTTTACTGTTTCATCCATGCAACTCTTCTGGTGCGGGCTCTGAGTGTGTCGACAAGGGCTGTGTAATGATAACTTTCATACGTGTCTTCCACATGAGGACAAAAGCAGAGCTAACTGTTGTTCGATCAGCCTCGCAGTTAGAGTATCAGCAGCCCAGGCCACTGAAAGATGTGGTTGGTTATGACCTGAGAAGTGGCATTACAGGTAACTAGCATTTGTGTTTCATGGTGTAGTTAACAACTCAAATCACTGAAAGGTTAAATTACTCCGTTCAGTCCAGATGATGAGCTTTGCTTGAATTGGGTTGGCCAAAAAGTTCGTTGACTTTTTTCTGTAAAATAAAAGACACATTTTTCATGTTCACCAATAACTTTATTGATTTGAATATTTTGAGTATGTTGGTCATCTCCCGTGTGGTAAGATGTTGATTGCTTCCAATTAATGTCTTAATGATTTGATCGCTATCAGCTTTAACTGGTCCACTTGACCATGAAGTATCGTCCAGTAAGGAATCTCCAGCATGAACATCACAAACCACTTTTGACACTTTCAATCAGTCACAGCACCTTCTCCATACACTGCACAAATCTTTTTTTGCATTTCAGTGGCATTTTTACCTTTCTTGAAATAATAAAGCATGATACACTGAAAATGTGTATTTTTCCCATCTTCAATATTAAAATGGCTGCATAAAAATTGACCAATTTTGTTAAGTTTTTTTTAATGCACACTGATATGAAAGCTGTCACAATACAAAATGGTTTCAAGTGAAGTTAAAGACAACTAAGCACCACAAGAGCCATCTTACAGAAAAAAACAAATGAAATTTCTGACCAGCCCAATATAAGCTGGATCATTAACTGAATTACTCAATACATTTAGGTGTTGGGCCTTTACCCGTGCTGACAGGGAGGTGTCCTGTGAGACTATAGAAATCCAGCTACTAACCAGTCCTTCATGTAAGAGCTCTCAGTATAGTGGAAGAGAGAATGTACAAACATCAATACAGAGTAAGTGACATACTGAGGTGGAATTGACTTTATTTGCAGTTTCAATGGTGGGATACAATGTAACTTCAATACCCCACCAAAATAATTTAAATATTTGTAACAAGATAAAAATTCTTCAGGTCCAAAAATATCCTACTGATAATATTTCTGATTCCATGCTTTTACAGAGATGTGTTTGGAAATTTAGGAGCATTTGGGTTGCAAATCAGATGGAAAGTATTTTGTAAAAATATGGTTTTTGAGGGAGAAGGGATCATTCTATCTTAGGGCTTTGCCCAATGCTCTAGAATCATCTTACCTTCAGCAGGGTTTAATGTCAGCTAGCTCACTCTCTACAGCTTTGGACCTTGTCAGGTACAAAAGTAAAAAGAAAATGTCAGAACCCTTTCTGGTGTGCCTTGGTTGGCTGGAGGGTAGAGCCCTAAACCAAAAGGTCACAGGTTCTATTCCCAGTCAGGGCACAATCCTGGATTGCGGGTTCAGTCCCCAGCTGGGGAGCCTGTGGTTGGCCACTGATCGATGTTTCTCTTGTATTGATCTCTCTCTCTCTCCCCCACCTCCCTTCTCCCTTCTCTACAGAATAAAAAAGAAAGAAAATGTCAGAGAGCAATGTTTCTTTCTCTCTCCCTTCTTCTCTCTCTAACATGAAAAAATAATAATAATAAAAAGGAAACTGTCACAGCGCTAAGGGTGACAGTCATGCTTTAGTACAAAACTCCTGACTTTTTTTCTGAGTCATGTCAGGTGTTCAGGGTGCGTCACAGGAGACACAACAGCCAGCTGAAATTTCTGTGATTTTTAAATTGTGAATCCTCTGACAATATATCCCAAATAATCACGTGAAAAAGAAGAAATTCTGGATTTAGAATTGGTGCTAGAACATTGGAAGATGTACCGTAGATTTCTGAGTATGAAGCAACACTGTAGATAAGATGCTCTCTTTTTCCAAAGATAAAAAATACCAAAACAGTTTTTTATGCCAATACACATATTGAGGGTCTACTGTTTACCATGAATTATTCCAGGCTCTGTTGATTCAACAAGGAAAAAATTAAAAAAAGGGAGGAAGGAAAAAAGAAGACAGAAATTACCAGTCTCCAAGAGCTTACATTTTAGCAAATAAATTATACAGAATGTTATTGGTAAGTGCTATGCAGAGTACTGAAGCAGGGAAAAAGTCCAGGGCAATGCTGGCTGTGCGTGTGCGTGTGTGTGTGTGTGTGTGTGTGTGTGTGTTGGCATGGGGGAAGAATGGGTGCTACGTCACAGGTGATACTAGCACATGGACTTAAATGAGGGGAGGGAGTGAGCCTTGCAATTATCTGGGGAAGGAGCGTGGAGGTCAGAGACCCTTAGAGAGGAGTGTGCCCAGTCTGTTCAGGGAAAAACTAGGAGACTGGGGTGGCTGCAGCAGGGTGAATGAGAGGGAGTGTTACCTAGGAGTAAGGTCAGAGCTAATGAGGGAGGGATGGAATGGTGGAACCCCAGGTTGACTCTCTGAAGATAACATGGAGGATGCTTAGCCACAGTGCACGTGTAATCCACGTGTATGTCATATGCCCTTACCATTAAGGGCCCTGTAGGACATTGTAAGGATCTTGTCTTTCACCCTTTATGAAATGGGGAGCTTGGAGGACTTGCAGGTGAGTAACATGACGAGTTTAGAAAGGATCGTTTTGGCATTTGAGAATAGATTGAAGGGGACGAGGAACAGAGTTACAAGGTTATTGCTGTAAACCAGATGAGAGATGATGAGTAGTATTCCATCGTGTGGAGGTACCACATTTTGTTTATCCATCCACTTTTTTCTTCAGTATAATCGAGATATAATTGACATATAACATTGTATTAGTTTAAGGTATACAACATAATAATTTGATACATGGATGCATTGTGAAATGATTACCACAATAAGTCTAGTAATAAGTATATTACATCCCCAGAACTTACTTATCTTATAACTAGAATTTTGTACCTTTGACCCCTTCACCCATTCCCTCCACTGTTTCTATGAGCCTGTTTTTTTTAATTTTTATTTTTACATTCCACATATAAATGAGACCATGTAGTATTTGTCTTTCTTTGTCTGACTTACTCAGCAAAATGCCCTCAGGGTTCATGCACATTGTCCCCAATATCAGGATTTCCTTTTTTATAATATTCCTGTGTGTTTGTGTATGCATGCACTTCCCATTTTCTTTATCCGCTTATCTACTGATGGGCACTTGGGTTGTTTTCACATTTTGGCTACTGTGAATAATGCTGCAGTGACCTCGGGGGTGCAGACAGCTTTTCAATGTAGTGATTCTGTTTCCTTTGTACTTATACCCAGAAATAGAATCACTGGGTCATATGGTAGTTCTCTGTTTAATATTTTGAGGAACCTCTATACTGTTTTCCACAGTGGCTGTACCAATTTACATTCCCACCAACAGTGCACAAGGGTTCCCTTGTTGTGCATGCCCTCACCAGCACTTAACTGCTTGTATTTTGATGACATCATTCTAACAGGTGTGAGGTGATGTCTCATTGTGGTTTTGATTTGCATTTCCCTGATGATTAGGGAGTATTACTTGTTAATGAACATTTGGGCTGTTTCCAGTTTGGGGCTCTTTTGACCAAGGCTTCTGTGAATATTAGTATACAAGCTTTTGTGTGGGCTTATGTTTTCGGGCTTCGGCTAAGTCTTAGCACGGCCGTGGTTGGGTCCTGAGTTAAGCCTGCGTCTAACTCCTGGGAAAGTGTTGAACAGTGTTCTGCAGGGCGTTTGCCGTTGTACATTTCTGAACGCAGCGTGTGCAAGTTCTGGCTGCTCCACGTCCCAGTGGGCTCTTTTGGTCTTTTCGATGGTAGCCACTCTAATAGATGTGTAGGTGTGTTATTTTACTGTGGTTTTAATTTGCATTTTCCCTGATGGCTAGTGCTGATGAAGGGTGTCTGGATTTTAATCTATCCCTCCAGAAAGTTTATTTCATGTTCTTTGTTGAAACTTTGGTTCCTTTCAGCTGAGACTCATAATAACACTTATTCATTCGTTCATTCATTCATGTATTTTCAGTCATTACACTTTTAAAAAATTTATAGTTTTCCCTTCATTTTAACTTTTGATGCCGTTTGTAATAACTTTTAAAAGTACTCAAAGGATATACTGTGATTTATTAAAGGTTACTAGTGGCCTATACTATCTCATGGTTTTGTTTCCGGGAAATGAATACATTTAAAATGGGAATGTATAATACTGATATCATTAAATGTCAATCTTTTAAGGCATTTATGTTTGATAGTGTAATTTAAATTTGTTTTCCCTTATGTAGGGTCTCACAGTTACTTTTCATATTTCATCATTTAGTAGGAAAATGCATTGTGTGTGATAATAACAGGTCTGGGTCAACATACACTATTTCTAAAGAGTCAACAGAAATAAGTGTGTTCAATTATTTTCTTTAGGTTCCCGAGGTGATCAGCAGCATAAGGCAGTTGTCTAAAGCTGCGATGCAGGAGGATGCCAAACCCAGCAAAGACACTGAGGACGCCTTCTACAACTCGCAGAAGTTCGAAGTCCTGTACTGCGGCAAGGTGACCGTGAACCACAAGAATGCGCCGTCCAGCCTCATTGACGACTGCATTGAAAAGTTCAGCCTGCACGAGCAGCAGCGTCTGAAGATCCAGGGCGAGCAGCGTGGGCCCGATGCCGGCAATGACCGAGTCATCTTCGAAGTCGAGGGGCCCAGCTCACCCTCAGACATTCTGTTGGAGGAAGAGGATGGTGACACCAACACCAACCCTGCCTTACCAACCGTGGCCAGCCAGCCGGCGCTGTCCAGCTCCCGATCTTGCTTCCCTGAGCGGATTTTGGAAGATTCTGGCTTTGATGAACAGCAGGAGTTCCGGTCTCGGTGCAGCAGCGTCACCGGAGTCCTGCAAAGGAAAGTCCATGAGAACAGCCAAAAACCACAGCTGCGAAGGAGGCACGCCAGCGCGCCCAGTCACGTACAGCCCTCGGACTCGGAGAAGAACAGGACCATGCTGTTTCAGGTGCTGCCCTGGCGGGGTGCCCTGGACCCTTCACCGTGCGCTGCTAGAGCGAAGCAGCCAGGCGCCCGGCTCCTCCCATTTCCTTCCTCTGCAGTTACCCAGCTTTAATTCTCTCCCCCTGGGAAGCAGATCAGGCAGGAGGAGAAGGAGCAGAGGAAAGGAGGGAGGGGTGGAAAGGCAGAGGTGGAATGTGGATTGTAAGAAATGAGAGAGCAGGGCAGGGAGAGATGGAGAGAGAAGCGATTGAAGGAGCCTCCTGGAAAGCGGGTGGAAGGAGTAAGAAGAGAGGATAGCTTACTCTTAATATCACCAGCAGTTTGCCTTAGGTGGTTCTTCCATAAGTGTGGTTGCTGCGTTTTAACAACTGCAGAAAGCCAGTTTTATAGAGGATGTAAAGATGTGACTGGGGAGTGTGATTAGGTGTGGAGGAGAGAGAAAGATTTTAGAGAAAAAAAGGTCAGAGGCTCACAGGTTTATTTTCAGCTGAGATTGTACACAAAAGAGAATGTTAAAGAACCACTATAGGCCTGATAATTGATTGGGTTGGGGATTAAACTAATTTGGTGCAAGCTATATTCATTCTAGGCGTAAAATGTCTTAAGTGTAAAAAGTTTTTGAAGTTGTGCAGGGTATAGAAAATAAATTCCACTTAAAAGAGCTTAATTTGTTACGAAGTGCTGTATGCAGTTTCTCTAATCCTGAGTTTGTAAGACTGGAGTTTTCTTGGGGGCGGGGGCGGGGGCGGGGGCAGGGGCGGGGGCAGGGGCGGGGTGGGGCGGTGCTGGGAGAATGACTGCCCTTCTATCCTGTTGTAAAAAACCCAGGAGAGGGGAATTCCACACCTTGGTAAACAGTCCCTGTGTGTAATATTTGCTTTATCAGAAAGAAGTTCATGAGTTCTTTAGGTTTGTGTGTGTGTGTGTGTGTGTGTGTGTGTGTGTGTTTAAATAACTCTAGGCATATAAAATGTCTATCATCTTGTCTTTGGTGATGTGTTACTTGTTTTCCTTCTTTGGGCCATCGGATTTACTCTTTTTCTTAACGAGCCACAGTCTTTGCTGTTTGTTAATTTTTCTGAATGGTGGTTTACCTAAAATTTAAAGAAATTATCTGCCTGATGGCAAATACAGGGGTGAGCAAAAGCAGGTTCACAGTTGTGAGTACATGAAACACAAGTTTATTCTTATATTATTATTTATTAATTATTGTATTTTTTGTCTTATTTGTCTTCTTCGTGTTATTATTTTGTATCCTTCCTTATGATTTATCTTTTAGGTACTGATGGCTGGTAATTTAACCTACTTTTGCCCACCCCATATTCCTTTTTATTGACCGTTTGGGAGAAAGTATGATTATAAATTAAAATTAAATAATTGGTAGTTTTAGAAATCACAAGGTAAGGAAAAGTTGCATTTTTTTTTGAAAAGAGAATCACTTTTAATCTGAAAAAAAAAGTTTCTCGGATCTTGTAAATGAAGACCAACATAATTTTTACGATTTGTTTGGACAAAGGAAGAAGTGTGAGGCAGCTGCTGTTGGAGTTGGAATGTTGGTCGGACTGGACGGTGCAGCACCTGTGAACGTGTGTGTCTGGATATGGCATTTGAATCGTATTGTTAGCTGAATATTGAATTGTAAAGTGAGATCTTAGGTCCTTGGGAATTGAAATTAATTGGAACTTGTTGGTTTTTATTTTTAAGGTTGGACGGTTTGAGGTTAACCTTATCAGTCCAGACACTAAATCAGTTGTGCTTGAAAAGAATTTTAAAGATATCTCTTCTTGTTCACAGGTATGTATTGAAGTAGAGCATAGTTTTGAGAAAACCAACTAAATCTGGTTTCTAAATTAACCACAAGGTAACTGGGCTTTCACATCTTCGAACTGGAATATTCTTTTTAATTGTAATCGTTCCAGTGGATGTGTCCTCAGCCAAGTGCGTCGACCTGTTTGTGTCCTTGTCAGTGACGAAGTCCTGTCCAGGTTCCTCCTGTCGTAATAGTTTGCCTCATTTTCCTCAGCCCTTTCTTTTCATAGCGTCACTTCGTTAAACTCCTTCCACTGATGGAGTTTTTGTGGTGGCGAGTTCTCCTGAAAATGCCTTCACAGACAGCGTTTCTCCAAATCTCGGGCAGTGGAACTTGTGGGCATCACTGAGTCATGTTTGCTCTTTACTGTGTAACCAGGCAGTGAAAGGAGAACCAGCACTTTCAAGTTCTATTGATGTAAATGCTGAATTTTGAAAAGTAGGCTTTGGAATGTTCATGCTCTTTTGTTTATTTTTAATTCACACACTGTATATTTGAAACTCGTTTAAATAATTGGTACAGCTAAATGTGTACAAGGTTGTATTAGGCACTGACTAGTGTCCTAAGTACCATACTAATAATTTAGAATATGCCAAAGTTAGAACTACCTAAGTATATTATAAATATAGAAAAAATTTGAAGATGTTGGAGTAGAGGGAGTCTCTAAATCTACATAGGGGCAGGTTAAAAATGCAATGCTGCCTCTGAGGAAGTCAGAGGAATAGAGAAGGACTAACTTCTGTGCTGGCAAGGTGACTTAGATGCACCTACAGGGAGCAGGGTCTCACCAGGATCCCTTCCTATAGTTCAGTGTTGGTGCATCAAGACTGTGTGGTTTGGTCTTGTTTTCTAATTTGGAGTCAGCGGTACCATAGATATGATATTCAGACATCTTCCCCTTTGAAAATGACAAGTTTTTATACATCTTGTTGATTATTCACCTCAGCCTCAGCTAATGGTGTTGCATTTTGCTCTGTTATGTGGAGACATAAAATTATGTTGTAAAGCTAACAATTTTCTACTCTAATAACGAAGAGAGTCAGCATCTCTCTATAGGAAGAATGTATTGCAAATTTCTAATTTCCTATTTAAAGGACAAAAAATTGGGTAGAATGATTATCCACTTTCACAGAAAAAGCATTTAAATAGCATTTTCGTAATTATCTGTTTACTGGGAGTCCCTGCAAGATCAAAAGCTCTGTGAGGGTAGGTGGCTTGGTCTGTAACGTCTGTCTTGTTCTGTAGGGCATCAGAATAAGATGTGTTAAGACAGATCTTAATACTTAGGTATTCGGTAAGCGTTGAGTGGATATTTCTACATGTAGGAGGTCCTTGTGCCAAGTACTGGGGAGAGGGTGGCGTACGAACCAGTGGAGTGACTGCCCCCGCCCTCAGAGCACAGAGAATCATCCTAAAAAAGTGTCTGTCACCCCCGTAGTCCCCAAGCCTTTCAGTGAGAAAACTGGCAATGCTCATTGAACACCCAAGGGGGAAAAATAGATAGAGCTGGGGGGGGAACCCCAAACAAAAAGAACCATTCAAACCAAATATATAAAACAGGCAGTTCAAATGTGATTTTTCCTTCTTTTTTTTAAGTAAGCTTTCTGTTCTGACATTCTAGACCAGGAAAAGAACTGAACAAAAATATAACAGAAATTTGTGGAAAGTCCTTGAAAGAAATAATTGTCCAGTTAACCTCTGCTCCTCGCTGGGTGGCCTGCTCCTTACTACTCTTTTCCACAGCATGGAACTGGTACAGTGCGGCCACCTTCAGGAATAGGCTTGCTTTCAACACGTGCACACCTGCTAATGTTTCCTTCTTCAGAATCTGTGGGGCCGTGTTCCTGGCAAGCGTGGGGAATAAGTGAGTGGTTTCTTTACTGGAAGCAGGGCCACTGCCTGAGGACTCCCTGAGCTAATGAGGTCCTATGAATGTTTCCCCTTTAGTACTGAGCTAGTAAAAGATATTCTTTAATCACTAATGACTTGTACCAGATGGAGCTGACTTTCACCTCATGAACTGTCACCTCACTCCTCTTTATTGACTTTTTCCTTTTTATCAGAGTCGATTTCCTTTTTCCAGTCCATTGGATAGCTTGAGCTTATTATTACAAGAATAGTGGTTACCATTTATCAAACGTGCCAGGAATGATGATAGATATTTCTGAGTTCCAAATCACAAAGATTTCTTACAATCAGGAGAAATGGGGCCTCATAGGTAAGTACTAGCAGCCCAGTGCAATGTCTCCTACCTAGCAGGTGGTCGAACCGAGATTGAAGCTCAGATCTGTGTGCCTCCAAAGCCCTCTTTTTACACATTTTCATTGGGGTTTAGGCTGACTGCACAGCAGCTATAAATTATTGCCTAACTGGCTTTTCAAAGTCCTTTGGTTGCTATTAAGATAACAAGGTACTGTCTGCTAATCGGTTGTTAATATATTCAGGCTGACTGAGATTCACAAATGATCCAGAATTATTTATTGAGTGTAGCTGAGGTTATTTAGCCTGCATTCAAGAAGTACAGAGATTGGTGAATTTGGATAACTGACATCTGCAACAATTTCTTTAATGTAGTGTCTTCTAGCTGGGGTGGCTCTTTAATGTCTGTAAGTAGACAAATATTCTCGTATTTTTCATGCATGCTTTTGGGAATGCCATCATTTAATTGGAGCATTGTTAGATGTAGTTTTTCCGATTTTCAGCCTCATATAGACAAGAACAGGATTTCTGATGAATCAACAGACTGCCTGTTCTAAGAAGACCAATAAATTGTAAATTCCATTACTTGCAAACACTGAGAAGCACTTTTATTACAAGAGACAGTGAATCATGCCATCATATTTTTATTCCTGTGGCCCTGAGTAAACGATGTTTGTCTGGAAAAAAAATAAGTTTTTGTTCTCGCCCTTTACTTTATATATCAAAAGTGCACCATATAAATTTGTTAGGACATTACGTCTCCTATCACAGCGCTGTAGGGAGATTCGCGGAAGTGTGACAGCATAGAACTAATGTTGATTTCCCCGGTGTTGGTTCAAAAGGACATATTCCCATGAACACCGCCTTCTCTCCCCCCTCCAGGGTATAAAGCACGTTGATCACTTCGGCTTTATCTGCCGGGAGTCGGCAGAGCCCGGGCTGAGCCAGTATACCTGTTACGTGTTCCAGTGCGCCAGTGAATCTCTGGTAAGTGGTGCGAGCGCTCCTGCCCAGGCGTCCGGCTAATGGGCCACACGTCTCTTATGAGCCAAGCCTCACAGAGCAGCCATCGCCGGAAAAAGGAGGGGACAACTAGAAATAGGTTTCTGCTCTTGAAAGCAGCACAACAGTAGGAAAAACAAAATTTGTCATGGGAGGCCCTGGCCGGTGGCCAGTGGGATAGAGCACTGACCCGATACGCCAAGGCTGTGGGTTTGCTCCCTGGTCAGCGCTCGTATGAGGGGCAGCCAACAATGTGTAAGGAAGTGGAACAACAAATCGATGTTTCTCTGTCTCTCTCCCTCTCCCTTACTCTCTTTCTCTCTCTCTAAAATCAATACATAAAATTTTTAAAAAAGTCACAGTAATTTTTAAGTCAAGATACTTTCTTGAGCTTAGGAAATCCAGTCATTTTACTGGGAGGCAAGGACAAGTCTAATAGCAGGAGAAGGGCTTTAACTTTTTCCATTGCCTGTGTAAGAAGATAAAGAAGGCCTCTGACTCCTCACTCTTAATTGCTGTAACATCTCAGAATAGACAGTGCTTACACAGCAGAGCAAAGAATGATTTTATTTTAATTCATTAGCTCTGTCTTATTTTTAAAGTACTTCATTTTTATGGCCTTATTTTAGCCTTCATTTTCTTTCTTTGGAATTGGAAAGACAATTCTTGTCTTCACCACCCCTCACCCTCCCACACTCCACACACCTCTTATGGTGGCTGTTGGAGTTTGAAAAGAAACATGTAAGGCAGACTTGGAAATAAAGCTGAGTAAATAAAAATACATTGATATTTTCCCTGAAATTTCTTACTTATTCTTTTACTTGAGTTATCTTTCCTAACCATTTTAACACAAACCTTTAGATACAGCACCAAAATGTGAAGAATATTTCCTTAGACAGATAATCCTCCCACAAATATTTCTCCCACATGCCACTTAGATGTGTTTAAATAAGTCAGGCAGCATTCTCTTTGTTTCCGTGGTGCACTAGTCTTGTGCAACTCTTGCTTTCTGTAGACTCAGTGTGGAGACTTAGTGTGGGAATAATGAAGGCATGGAAGTGAATTGATACAAAGATACTTCCTGGTGGGCGTCTTCTGGGTCTCAACCTTTTCCTCTAGGGATTATAGCATTGTTATCATCAACAGTTTCTTACTGGAGAGAGATCCAGTTGAGTTTTGTTCTCGCTCTAGGTAAGTAACCACACCTATGAAAAATCTAAGTGTCGATATCTAGATGACTACTGTATAACAGTTCAGTTCAGGACTGGAGATAGAAATGGGGGGTTGTTATGACATAAGTGACAGTTGAGGGCATGGGAGTGGATGAGTAGCCAGGGGCAAGGAAGAGAGAGAACGCCAAAAACAACCAATGATACAAAATGGGAAAACGCCAGCCAAGTAGGAGGTAGGTAGAGCATGATAATGTAGGGGAGTCTGCCGCCCATACCTGCTCCTCGCCAGCCCCTGCCCAGCTCACCCCTCACTGCCTCCCCCCTCTGTTCCTCTTTCAAGCTAAGACTGATTTCCCCCCATGTTCTGGAGCCTTAGCTCTCCTGCCTTCCGCAAAACCGTCATACATTCCATATTTTTTGTTGGCAGCTCTATTCATCGAACTTCCCAATTTAGAAACCACAATGCATTCTTCTTCACCGTCTCTATTTACTGTTCACCAAAGTCTATTAACTCAACAAGAAATGTCCCTTATATCTGTCTCATCTCTTTTTTTCTCTCTGCTCCCTGACTCTGGGCATTTATCTTCTTAGTCTCCCTGCCCCTGGTTTGATATCCTCCATCCACTTTCTATATTACGCTATAGTTTTCTTTCTCACCATATTTCTTCATCAAAAACCAGTTTAGCCCTGGCTGGTGTGGCTCAGAGGATTGAGTGATGCCTGCAAACCAAAGGGTCACTGGTTCAGTTCCCAGTCAGGGCACATGCCTGGGTTGCAGGCTAGGTCCCCAGGAGGGAGCGTGCAAGAGGCAACCACACATTGATGTGTCTCTCCTTCTCTTTCTCCCGCTCTTCCCCTCTAAAAATAATAAAATCTAAAAAAAAAAAAAAAAACAGTTTAGACCTCTTTTTTAGGGGACAAAATCTACATTGTCTAGCATGGCAGAAGGGCCTGCCTTATTGTTCTTCCGTCCCCACCGAAGGCCTTACCCTTCCAGGATGGTGTCCTCACACATGCTGTTCTGTCCGCTAAACTTTTCTAGGTTGGACCTCAGAGGCTGGTGTGATGATTGCTGTGATGGTGCTTTCATTTGGTTTGCTGCTGAATCAGCGAATGGTTTGCATGCACATGCGACACAGGACAGTTAGGGTTTCAGTGAGTAGGTGGGGCTCGCTGTCCCGCAGGGATGGAGGCCAGGTGGGCCTCGGGGGGGTCTGCCCTGCTACCACACAAGGAGGTGGCCCCGTGCCTTCATTATCTATTTTTGTAGTCTCTTTCGTGTTGCTTCATTGGATGTGAAGCAGGCCTGGCCTTGCCCTGCTGTAATCTGAGTCCACGTCCTCTTCTTTTCTACCCTGTCCTTTTTAGGACCCAGCTTAAATATCACATCCTAGTGAAGGCTTTTCTGACGCTTGTTTTCAGGAATTGACTTCTGTAGTCACTCTGTCCTCAGAGCTCTTGCGACACCTTATTCACAGGTCACTCACAGTTCCTACAAGTCCCCACACTTATGAATTTGTTCACAACTTTCTACTCCAGGAATGAATCCCACAGCATAAGGACCTTTCGTATTCTTGTCTTATGCTCCAGCGAGTGTTTCTAGGATGCTGGGTGCCTGGGAAGGGTATTTTCAGTGATGGAGTGTATTACTTCTAATGCCAGGCGATCATTTTCTGGGTGCTGTTAGCTCTCTCATTCCTGGATTGTCTACAGTAAAAGGAAGATGCTGTAAAACCTTCTTATTTCCAACCTCTTTTACACATTTTATTTTGCGTGTAGTTTTAATATTTTTGTTTGGCCCTCATGCATGTGGAATGAATGAGTTTTTGAAACAGCGATTCAGAATCCAAAGTCTGGGAACATGCTGTGTTTCTCTACCTTAAGACGCTCTGTGACTAGGGCAACAGACTACACTGGCTGAGAATGTCTTCCTCCTACACTGAACTTGACGAGAATCTCAGTTTTGGCACTGCTATTCTTAAGAACAGGCCCGTACTAGAGTCTCTGAAGCCCTGTTTAATTTTATCAGAAGGCATCTTAACTGAATAGTGAGACGTCAGGACTGCAAGCTAGAAGAAAAATTAAGTGTGAATTTCCTGCATAACAGAGGATGGCTCGAGCAGCTGACAAATAGAGCAAAGCCAAACAGCCAAATATTATAGGTCTATGCAGTGTTATATGATTGATGTGGCTTGGCAGTTGTGTGAGACAACATATTGTAAAACCACACATGCTCACTTCTCTGAGTACAAAGAATACACAATCAGCATTTTCTTTTGCTTCTTTGTAGCAGTGGCTATGAATTGATAAACAGTGTAGTGCTCTGATGGGCCCCAGAGGGTTACTTTGGAAGTTTACATGCTCAGCACCCCTTCCTTCCTTCTTTTGTGACATGTAGCTGTAGATAAGCGGGTGGATTTTGTTTAACCAACCCTTGAGATTTGTAGACAATGCCATTTCTGTTTTCTCCAAAATTGGTTTAAGAGGTATGAAAAAATGGAAGTTACTACTACTTATAGAAAAGGAAAAGGTAAAACTTCACAAATACAGGTAATAATGGGAAGTATTTGTTATACTTCACCAGGGAAAGTATAACAAAAAAATAAAGACCCAGGCTACCAAGACTTAGGTTTAAATTTTTCCAGAGGATTAGATTTGATAATCTTTTTTTGTATTTTATTTAATCTTTGTTGTATTTTTTTCCATTATCACTTAGTCCCCTTATACCCCCTCCCCCCAGCAATCACCACACCATTGTGCACGTCCATGAGTCCTTTCTCCTTTTTGCTCAATCCCTCCACCCCCTAACCTGCCCCCCACTAACTGTCCTCCTGCTCTCCATCTATGTAGACTCAATAATCTTTTGCAGTGCTTATACACTCTGTGATTCTTAGGCTTATGCTAAAATGCTATGAAATACCTAAGTTTAGTGTATAAATGCTTATGAGCATTGTCTTCATAATGGATTTTCACCTAAATATCATAAATTGGATTTATTTGTACCATCACATACTTTTCACTGGAAATTTGCTTTTGCTTGATGGTAATGCTGAGAATACTTTCTTTGTGTTTGTATATGATCAATTTATCTTTACCCATTTTTTAACTCTTAACCTTTTAACACAACCTATGACATTTTTGGTTTTGTCGCTGAATAAAAACAATTAAGTTATTCCTATTACACTAATTTGAACTTGTAGTTGCTCTGATCCCATGATAGAATTTACAGGTGGATTAAAGGAAATAAAGCACTTAAAATCTCAGAAGTCACCTGAAGTTCTTAGTAATATTTATGGCTGGAAGAAATTGGTAATCACATTTCAGACATTAAAATGGCCTTTTGTTTCATCTAGAAATAGGAAAGAAAACATCAAAGTTTATTATTTCAATTGGAGGCTTTTTTATAATGCAGTATTACTAAATAACAAATAACAACTCTACATGAAAGCTGAGCCCTAAATAAATGAGAAACAAGAATATAGAAATAAATAAACTTCTGCATAAGTAATTGAAATTGCTTTTGAATACATGATAAGGCAAATGAAATAAAAAATTGAAGGGATTAAACATGTAGTGCTTTTATTTTCAAGAACTAAAATCTTTATTTTTAATTATAGTGTAAAAGAACTGAGTTTATAAGTAATTAATTTTAATTCATGGAGTGATATAAAATTACTCATAAGCCTTTTAAAATGTTGGTAATATAGTAAAACATAACCTATTAATGACTGGCTACTTACTGCTCGATCTCTCCTTTTAGTAATATTACAAGAATAAAGTTTCTTTTTATTCTAGGTTCCGCATACACTCAAATGCAGAAGTAGAGTTAATCCTTTAACTATTAGATCATTCCTCTACTAGGTCCTAAGGAAAGGGGAATAAGAGTCTTTAAAAACAAACAGTTTCCCAGCGGTGGCGGATGGTTTTGAATATGAAGGTAGTTCCGACGAGCCCCTCGCTGCTTCACAGCGCCGCATGCAGATGTTCGATTTCTATCTCGGTGGTACAGCGTGGGAAAGCCACAGCTGACACTGATGTTTGCTTCCCGGAGAAGGCGACACGGCCTGAAGTGGGTTTAACAGAGCTTGAGGATGAGCTGTCAGCTGACCTAAGAAGCAACCAGCAACCGGGAAACTAGAATGCTAGATGCACACTTGTTGACTGGGTCACTGGAAGAGCGAGGAAGGAAGCAGCTGGCTGTTCTCAAGCTGCTGCCCGGGGGTGAGACCAGCTGTTAGAAAGCACGATGTCAGGGCCTCTTAGTGTCACCAGTCAGGAGCAAAATGATAATGAACTAGAGGCCACAGGGATAGGATGAGCAACTTTATAAACTTCTCCTACATTATTTAAATTGAACTCGTTTCCTTCCCAGAAGTCTGCTTAAATAGGTTTTGTTTTTTTGCACTCAAAAATGATCCAGGAGGATAAAGTAAATAGGATACATATCAACACAAGTGAATAGTAAACCTACTTTGTTGCTCATTATATATTGCAGGTAAGCTTCCAAAGAGATCTTTATCTGAACATCTAAAGAGAGACCTGAGTGACTATCAACCCGGCTGGGATAGCATAGCATTTGGTGGGATTCAAAAATGGCATTCAATAACAGATCAGTATTATATTACACACATTAAAATGGTCTTGTTTCAAGCCAGTCAGAGAAAGACAAACACCATATGATCTCACTCATATGTGGAATATAATGAACAAACTGAACTAACAAGGAAAATGGGGACAGACCCATAGGTGGAGAGCTAGTGGAGGAGGGGAGGGGAGGGGGTGGAAGGATTGAGCAAAAAGGAAAAAGAACTCATGGACATGGAAAACAGTTGGTGATTGCAGGGGGGAGGGGAGTATATGGAGACTCAATGGTAATGGAAAAAATACAATAAAGATTAAATTTAAAAGATGGTCTTATTTCATCCAACTTTCAAATAAATGTATAATTAAAGATCTAGGTTCAAGATAGTATTTTCTCTCTAAGATCTGTAGTCATGTCCTGGCTGATGTGGCTCAGCTTGTTGGAGCATTGTCCTGTAAACTGAAAGGTCACAGGTTTGATTCCCTGTCATGTCACAAACCTAGGTTTCCGGTTCAGTCCCCATTTGGGGTGCATGTGAGAGACAACCAGTGGATGTTTATCTCTCACCTCGATGTTTCTCTCCCTCTCTCTCTCCCTCCATTCCCCTCTCTCTAGGATCAATGGGCATGTCCTTGGGTGAGGATAAAAAAAAAGAGAGTTCTGTAGTCATTAAAAGTCCATTATTTAGTCAGCATCAACAAGGTCTCACATTGCTGCTAGGATTTCAGTGTGTTACCTTGCTCATGTACTTGTACAGACCTGAGTTCCGTTGCTTCCTGTAGGTGGATGAGGTGATGCTAACTCTGAAACAGGCTTTCAGTACGGCGGCTGCGCTGCAGAGTGCCAAGACCCAGATCAAGCTGTGTGAGGCCTGCCCTATGCACTCTCTGCATAAGCTCTGTGAAAGGATTGAAGGTACAGTATCACTTGGCCTTTGCAAAAGAGGAGTTTGCTTTGGCACTGGGGAAGTGAGAAAGTTGCTATGTCTTTGAGAGGTTCTTTGTTTCAATGGAAATCAAGGGCCCAGTGGATCACTTCTCAGACCAGTCAAATTTGCGTTGTCAGTCTCAACTATGTGCTTGGTACCTGCCCCTTTTCCTTTCCCCGTCTTTTTTACTCTTAACTTCTTTTTGTCCTGAAGGCAGACTCAAGGAAGGAACTTGTATTTGCCACAGTTCTTAAGACTGTGCTATGTACACAGTGGGAACTGACCAAATATTTATTGAATGAAAGAAGAGCGGCAAAACTATTTCAGAATGTCGACTGTTTAAGTCTTTTCTTTTTCAGCCCCTTTCAGTTGGTGATGTATTCCTTTTGCCTAAAGATTTAAGATGGGAATGAAACTTGTGTGGCTTTGTAGAGGAAAGGTTGAATTACTCAAGAAATGGTGTTGGATCAATTTGCTGTTTAAAGAGATAAAAATTCCTTTTACTCATCCTACTGAATTTCACTATAGGTAAATCAAAGACCTTAGTGTGTAGTAAACAGAATAGTAAAATCATTCAAAGAAAATAAGAATATTGCTATGTCCTTCAACAAGTCTTTATTAAGACACAAAAATTCAAAAACTATTAAAAGAAGACATTGACAGATTTGACTTTATACAAATTAAAAAATTTTATGTAACAATGACCGCTTACTCGGAAGCTAAATGATAAGTGACAAATGAGGAGCTAGCAGGTTGGTGTTCAGAGTTTGTAAGAACTCTTTTTGCTGTTGGGAAAAGATTAAACCACCAGTAGGAAATTATGCAAATCATATTAAAATATACTGCTGTGAAAAGGAAATTAAAAGGCCCAATAATAAAAATGACAAGATGCTCAACCTTACCGTGTGTCAGAGACACACAAATCAGATCAACAAGATATGCATCGGATTAGCGGTCGGTGAGATTGCAGACACAGCGATGCATTTAGGCGGGTGCTGATGGGAGTGCAGTCACTACGGCATTTGGGGGGCAGTTAATAGAAACCCAGTAACCAAAAACTACACACGCCCTGTTAACGAGCAGCTCCCTGTCTTAATGAGGGAAACTCTTATCTAGATTCAGAAGGTGACATTTTTATTTTCAAGGTTGTATTATTTGTAAATAATGGAAAATTGGAAACAACCTAAATGTACACAATAGGGTAACTGAAGTATGTTCATATAATGGGGCAGTTAATGGGAGTGAATTTTAACTGTTTATGAACTTGGATACATTTGAAATTTACATTATTTAGTGAAGAACATAATTGGCTGAATAACACCTATACCTTGATGCTCTATCCAGAGAAATACATAAAGTGATACCCTGTCCTGTATTTCTCATAAAATTTTTAAAATTTGGTCTACCTTTAGACTTACATAAAAGTTACAGAGGGTTTCAAAATATTCCTCCACCATCCACTAGCATTTTTAACATCTTCTGCAGTCCAGTGCAAAGATCAGGACAGGAACTTAACATCGGTGCAATATTATTCCAACTCAACATTTCATTTGATTTTCATGATTTTTTTTTACTCATGTCCTTTCTTTGTGTTCCGGGATTTCAGTCCAGATCCCACATTGTACGTAGTTATTTCGCCCTGGTCACCTGCAGTCTGCAAGTCCTCCTCAGTCTTTCTGTGTCTTTTATGGCCTTAACATCCCCCACGAGTGTGGCTCAGTTATTTGGCTGAATGCCCCTCACTGTGGCCTGTCTTGTCACACTTGGACAGTGGTCCCTCCTCCCTGGCACTGTGGGATGGTGTCCTCAGTGCATCCTCTCACAGGGCTCACGATGCCGACAAGTTTCATTCCTGGTCTGGTGACCTTATCACCTGGTCGGGGTGGTCTCTGGGATTTTCCACTGTACAATTACTATCCTTCCTCCCAGAGCTATGATAAAATACTTAACAGGTATTTTAGGGAAGAATCTACACAAATTCTTTTCTCTCATCCCTTTGCCCACTGATTCTATAAAAGGCAAATTTAGCTCTATTTATAATGTTCTCATGTTTTTAAGATGTAGAACTTATATCACTTGGGTAATAAGTAAGTTGGCAGTGAATATGTCCCAAATGTTAATAGAATAATGATGAGTAATATTTTCCTCTTTGAATTTTTAGTTTTCAAACCTCACACCATAAAAATAGATTATGTCTATATAGACAAAGCTAGAAACTTAAGAGTAAAGGAGCAACTTTGTAACTCTGTTTTAAAAAATACATTATAGATGTGTTTTAAAATATATTTTCTGTTACAGAAAAGACGTTTTAAACTTTCATAT